>OW240918.1:51857908-52292908 GCA_933207985.1 Pelobates cultripes | reverse complement strand
GAAATCAAGGTATTCTATCATCCCTTTATTGCATTTGCAATCAGTCTCTTTTTTTGCAACCTTCTCTTGCACCTGCTTATCTATTCTGGACATTCCCTTATCTGTTCTGAAAATATTTTATTCTACATCTTCAAGGTGCCTGAACGGACATTCAACTCTTCTGCCTATACTTTTATCTAACAAGATGGATGTTTACATCTGCTGCTGCATGCCTCTTGATTGGGCAGATATTTCCCACACTGGGCCAGCTGATAAGTCACAGGACTGTGCACATTTTCTTTAATTACATTATAATTCCATCATAATAAACCAGTCTTAAAGGTTCTACATAAAAATGGAATGCCACACTCATCCAGAAACAGCAGAGTTGTAAAAAGATGCTAGAAACATAAGTACATTCCATGATGTTACATAGTCTTTAGGGATCAGATTGTGGCAAATATATGAAACATCTTTGGCCACAAACATTAAATGTGCTGATTATATATGCTTTCAAATCTTTTCGCAAATTTAGCTGTGTGAAAAATAAAACTGAAACATAAACACAAAAACCATTAGTGTTTATATCTTACTTGTAAAATGTTTGCATCTGACGATACTTTTGAGGTACTGCCATACATTTCATGTCCCCCTCATTTCTCACTGCTTGAAAGTCTCCACAGCAAAGTAATAAATCCACTTTTGTGTTCTCCTTTTTCTCCATAAACTGGATGGTTTCGTAGATCATATCCAGTTCACCATGGCAGCACCCTTCCACAGCAATTTTCATGGTGACAATATTATTGTAGCGAAGTCAGAGAAATTATCTTTTCTTATGTTGCCATCTATGGGAAACAAATAACACATTACAGAAAAACTAACACCACTGTGAAAAAAAAAAAAAAAAGGAAAAACATGTTGCATACCGCTAAAACATATATCCTAAGGGGGAGTGTAGAAATCTGCACTACTAAACAACAACAACTAAGTGCTTTTAAATTAAATGTATTAATCATCTTATGTTTTCATATCCAGGATGCTTTCTAATGTACGCTTTACATCTATTGATGACACCGTAACCAACGTAACAGACCCCAAACCAATTTCTAAATAATCAGCAATGGTATAAAATATCACTGCGTCTTATATGCTACACATTACAAAGTCTATTTCCAGATCATATATTAAATGAGTAACAATATAACCACTAAATTACAAGACGAAGAGGTTTCTTTGCTAAGCAGCGAATACATTATCAGTGTACATACCACAATATCCTGAAATCAACCACCTTTAATTTCTCCTTAAATTTTATAGTAGTGATTAAACCATAGCTTACAGTTCAATCACCCAAGACACATTTTTTTTTCACTAAATCAATGAGTGATGATCCAACTGAGCTATCCTTTCAGCTTAGATATACTGGTTTAAAATCTGCAAATCATTTCTCCACAAATTTCTAGTCTAGTGAATAAAATGTAATAAATGATACACATCTAGCAGCCTGTGACCCTGTTGTGTTGTTTCATCACAAACAACGAAACAAAAGCCAAACCATAGCCACCCACTGTTATGAGAGAGAGAGAGAGAGAGAGAGAGAGAGAGAGAGAGAGAGAGAGAGAGAGAGAGAGAGAGAGAGAGAGAGAGAATGATAAAGAATATAGGACAAACCATATTCACAAATTGATTGAAAGAAACAGGGGGTCACGCCTGTGAGCTTACAATTGAGCAATTACAGCACTTTTAAACAAAGTGCTTAGAGAGATAACTAATGAGCTTACAATCTAATAAATTCTTTCACAAAAAGATGAACTGAAAAAAAAGCTGAAACTGTAGCAAAGTTGATTCCCCCAAACCCAGCGATTTTTAAATATATATATTGCCCTCTCACTGGGTGACCATATAGTCCCCCTTTTTTCAAGTGCAGAATAGATTATGGACCAGGTCCTGCCAATTCAATGCACCCATCTACCCCACAAACTAATGCATCAACCACGTACTCCAATGCCCCTGACATACAAAGCTTACCAGAGCCCCAACATGATCACCTGCATGTACTGATGGATCAGAGAGCACGTCGGCTTCTGGCACACCAACAGGAAGTCTGGGAGGCGGCGCGCACTTATGACGTCGAGAATTGTTGTTTTTGTTTTCTTTATTTGAAGAAAGATGACACTGGCTTTCTCTGGAATATCTTGTGCATGTTTCTAACTGGCAGAGCTAACCATAGGTTATACAGCAGGCAGTATGGACTAAGGTTACACAGGACAGAGACAGACCCTAAAAGTGACACAGGAAGTAGGAGATTGGAACGCAGCCGTGGAACGCACGGAAGAAAGGAGAGAGTTCCGTGTATCTTCTGCGCATGCGCGCACTGTGCAGGATCTGCTGCAGCTCAGCTCTGATCAGCTCCATTACCTTGGGACAGTAAGTGAATTATTTCACGTTAATTGGCCTGCCCATGGAATATCTGTAGATACTGTAAGCCCCAACTAGAGGTTTGTGTTGACATGCTGGCTAATTCAGCACCAGAGAAGTGACAGAGTTAGAGACCCTGAGAAATCATGAGGGAAATACAGGGTATGGTGGGTTAGGTCTTGCCCTACTTATTTATTTATTACTGGTATTTGTAAAGTGCCAACATATTGCACAGTGCTGTACAATTGACAAGAGGACAATACAATATAAACAGACCAATGCCAATGGTAGAAGGCACTGCCCATGAGCTTACAATCTAAACTTCACACTTAGTTTTTTGTTGAGGGATTTTTCTGCCTAAATTGCTGTAGAAATATTTTGAACTGGGTTTATCAAGACAAAACAGGGGTACAAAAAATGGGTCGCAAGAGTATTCTGAGAACGGACAGCAGCTAAAATAGCCTGCCCTTCAGTGGGTTCCCGCTCAGAACTCAAGCTGGTTTTAGCTCATCTTGTGCCATTACAGAGAGAACATATCTGAAGCATATCAGACTGGTTCCACCCATACGGCAGTCCAGATCCGAAATGCCAGCAAGTTCTCTCTGCACGAGAGATACAGCAACCCCAGACGATCGTTTCAGCCTTGTTAGGCATCATCAGTGAGGCATAGCTGATATCTCCCTAGGCACCGTGAGCAAGGGGTCCACGTCTGGATTACCCTTTAAACTAATGGAGAGCAAAAAATGGGTCGCAAGAGTATTCTGAGAACGGACAGCAGCTAAAATAGCCTGCCCATCAGTGGGTTCCCGCTCAGAACTCAAGCTGGTTTTAGCTCATCTTGTGCCATTACAGAGAGAACATATCTGAAGCATATCAGACTGGTCCCACCCACACGGGCAGTCCAGATCCGAAATGCCAGCAAGTTCTCTCTGCACGAGAGACACAGCAACTCCAGACGATCCCAGGGGGATTGTTCCTTTATTGGCATTTTGTCTATAAAGTGTACCCCTGTTTTGAAAATGCTTTCCTATGAACTGGCTGAATGCGCGCGCGGCCGATGACGTCGCTGAGGAGGAGGAGAGCTCCCCGCCCGGCGCTGGAGAAAGGTAAGATTTTAACCCCTTCCTCTCCCCAGAGCCCGGCAGGAGGGGGTCCCTGAGGGTGGGGGCACCCTCAGGGCACTCTAGTGCCTGGAAAACGAGTATGTTTGTTTTCCTGGCACTATAGTGGTCCTTTAAACTTACATTTAAGGGACACTGTAGGCACCAAGACCACTTCAGCTCATTCAAGTGGTCTGGGTGCTGTGTTTTAGATCACAATAACCAAATTGAAAAACATAGTTGGTTTGGACATTTTTTCCAGTTTGACTATTGAAGCTTAACATTTAAAATTCACGTAAAATTCCATTTTGGGTTTATGCACAGAATTCCAGGACAAGATGGCACAGAGGGTGTAGAATTTACATTAGCCGTGCCAGAACTTTATTTTGGACTGGCTAAAAACTTTTTCGGATGTGGAATTACACTGCCAGCAGCTATGGGGTTAATCTATGTATGTACAGCGTTTCTTAGTAAAGCGCTTGACCACTTTAACCCCTTAAGGACACATGACGTGTGACATGTCATGATTCCCTTTTATTCCAGAAGTTTGATCCTTAAGGGGTTAAATCACTAAAGTGGTCATGGTGCTTGGAGTAACCTTTTAAAGAATGGTAACCCAATACAGGTGTTTAAACATGTTTTTTTTTTTTTTAGATGTTATTATTAAAACAAAGCTGTCAAAAATTTAAACTCCAATTCCCCATTCTTTCTCATCTTCCACTCTCTCTCCTGTCTTTTTGTTAACACACTCTCTGTGTCTAGTTTTTCTATTTGTTACTCAGTGACTCTGTTTACACATTTGTTAAATGCTATTATGTTGGTATATTGTGCAGTGTTCATGTTATTTAGTTGAACTATGTTTCAACATACAAATAATCAACACAAATACGTCGCTGGTAAGTTTATCATGCCAAAGCAGAAGTCGTTCTAACTCTTTAATGTCTAAATTAAGTTTTGCCTTCATGTCTATCTGGTTCCTGAAGATACTTTTTGATGTAAATTGATGCAAAAAGAGCATTAGGCTAATCCTTAAAGGAACATTTTGGCTCCAGTCCACCGTCACCGTTTGCCATCTTACTTACAGTATTAAAACAGTTTTTGAATGGTTTAACATATACATTCTCACTCCAGATGCCTCATCTTTTCTCTACTTGACCTCTTGGCTAATAGGAAAGCATTGGCTTGATGGCTAGTGATAGGCTAAGAGGATCAGCAGCCATTCTCAGTTTAGCACTTGATTATTAATTAGAAAACAAACAAGAGAATCTATAATGCCAGCAGCCATTCTGACAGGGTTATTCATTAAAGTGTAAATTGTCCAGAATGAGTCGGACATCGAAGGGAGCATGTCGGCTGAGCTCCCGCTGCATACACAGCGTTTACCTTAAAAGCATTTACTTACCCAGGTTTTGCCCAAAATCGAGCCTGGCACTTCAGTACAGCATGGGATAAAAAGCTGAAAACCCTTATTGCGGAAGGTTCCCTCGGTACCAGTGACCTTCTGCAGCCGCGGCCTAGGCCTAAAATGGCGGAGCCGCCTGACTTGTCTTATTCTTCCTCCGAGAAAGAAATCTTTGAGGCCCCTGATGATATTCCTCGAACACAGGGTCCAGCCGCTTCCCAACTGACTCAACGTGACTCAACAACAGATGGGCAATAAGGAGCTGATTCATCAACTACAGGCTGCCCATAAAGTCATGCAGGTCAAAAAAGACACCTGGGAGGATACACGGAGACTTAAAATTAGGGATGTTGCAGAAAATGTTGTCGAGCAATACCTGCCGCATTTTCCAAGACGCCTTCTGGTTATCCTACTGCCCCAACATTTTGCTAAAGGCATACAGGTTGATGGCTATTTCTGACTCGCTAAGTCAAGCAGGGCGCCATCTGGGACAAGTTGGCGGTCCAGGACGCATTGAAGAGCAAAGCACCCAGTTCAGTTTGAAGCAATGCAGTTCTTGCAAGACCTGTGCGGCTCTGTCTTAACCTGCAGAAGGTCCCGTCAGCAGGGCACACAAACCCTGTGTTCTTGCAGACGTTGACTACAAGTTGTGGCCCTCACATACCTTGATAGCTACTAAAGATGGCCACATACACCAATTATCCTCCGTGGAAGACAGTTTTCCTTCGAAAGATAGGCCTTACTCTGTCCACTTATATAATCATATAATGATGGGACGGGTTGCTCCTGGGATGTTTCTAACATAGTTCAATTTACTCCATACTCTGCAGTCGATTCCGGCTGAAGCAGGGATGGACACCTGGCTGCTTATACTATGTTGGACTGAACCTCAGATCGGTTCCAGATATTTTTTGTTTTCCTTTTGACCTTGTAGTTTCATGTTTATTATTGTTTGCTTTACTATGCTTAGCTCAGATGACATGGCATATATTGTGCCTACCCCTTGAGCAGCACTTTTCTCATGTTTTATAAGTATTTTTTTACCATATTATTTATAATGTGACAGTCTTCAGGCCAATAGTTTGCACGAACCTACTAGTATTGTCCCTGCAGTGTTGGTCCCAGGCCTTAATGTGCTCACTGTGCATCCGATCTTTGTGACCGTCCACCTCAAGCGATAGGCTCCGCCCCCAGGAGGTTAAAGTAAGTTACATCTGATTGAAAGTGAAACCTTTTTTTTACATGTAGGCATGTGAGTCACAGCCAGGAGAGGTGTGGCTAGGGCTGTATAAACAGAAATAAAAGTGATTTAACTCATAAAGGGCTGTGAATTTAGCGATGAGACTACAGAGGCAAGAACTACACACCAAAACTGCTTCCTTAATCTAAAGTTGTTTTGGTGACTACAGTTTCCCTTTATTGTAAGCAGCAGGAAAACCATTGTTTAACTGACTATCTATCTATCTCGGTATATGTGTGTGTGTGTGTGTGTGTGTGTGTATATGTGTTAAGGCTGATTTGACCCTCCCACCCACTCCTCTTTTACAACACTTTCTTTTTTCAATTCTATCTTACTTTATTTCTTCTTGGTGGGCCCTCTTTATTTACAGGCCTACCGTATCGGCACACCACAACCGACTTTGCTCATTTATACTATCTTACGTTCTCACTTGAACCTACTCCATATACGGCTAAATTGCCCCTTACACAAATATATAGTCAAAGCCACCAGCAGTTTAAGGCAAAGTGTGAGTAATCTTCTCTCTGTTTTTCAGTGGAGTCAGACCTAGGTGAAGATGATCTTGGAGGTAAGGGCTGGGATCCAGGAAGACTCTCTAGCACACAAAGTGGGTCACTTGGAAACTTGGAAGATGAGCTGAACAGAAGTCAGCCCCGTTTAGGGCTCTTAGATGGGGACAAAGAATTGGATGCCAAGCAAGAATTGGTAAATATGACCATGGATGCACAATTATTACTCGGAACTGCAGAAATACGATAGGAAACATATTTAACCCCTTAAGGACCAAACTTCTGGAATAAAAGGGAATCATGACATGTCACACATGTCATGTGTCCTTAAGGGGTTAAGCATCGAACCTATCTCATCCAAGTTATAGGTTATTGTATTTTTATTATCATTTTTTCCCTTGATTAAAGGTATGAGCAAAGGGATCATGACACATTTTAGGGACACACATCTAATCCATTTGCATTTGAAACAATACTAAACACTTATTTTAGTTATTGCATTTAGATGTAAGTTCATTTAATTTTACTTCTTTGTTAATACATGGTATTAAAAAACAAAATTGCACTTGTGGGTAAATATGTGTGACAAAATCTTGGGTTTATTCATTAAACGCCGAATTGCGGGGAGTAGAAAAACAAATTGCAAAATGTTTTGTGGAAGCTGACAATTTTTCCAAATAATAAATTTTTGTTTAAATTTTGCAGGGTTTAATCGATAAACCCCACAATCTTTATCTTTGCCACTACGGTCTTTAATACGAACGAATTACGAAGAGTTAACTGTAGAGTTGGAATTGCATCAGATCAGTGCCAATGCAGTGAAATATTATACACATTTATAACATTTATGGGTCAGATCTTTTGCGTCACAGGGACAGCAAGTGTTGTTTTGCATCCCCCTTGAGTTTTAAACCATTGTCACCTTTCAGATTGATGACAAAGAGTTTGACATCCCCCAGGTGGACACCCCGCCGACTCTGGAGAGCATCTTAAATGAGGTCAGTTTTCCTGCTGAGAACAGACACAATAAGTGTTTAAATTTAACAGTTTGGGGATTTTATGACAAGATAATGACTTTTCGAAGTAAACTGTCCACAGAATGCAATATATTTCATGGTGTGATAAATATGTTTATTCCAAAACAAGGAATATCTTGTTTATTAAACTGGGACATTTTGAGATTTATGGAGAGTTGTATTCTTTACTGTGTTTTACCTTCTTATTTTGCTGTGTTTAGATTTATTGCTGAATTTTGGTCTTTGCATGGTAACTGATCAAGAAAATACAGCAGTAAAAATGTTTTATTAGAGTCAGAAAGTTGAACAGTTAGTGATGCTTACACAACTGCTTATGGAAATATATATTTTTTTAAATTCTTTATTTTTACGTGGCAAACATTGTATTTGATAAATACAGAACATTCGAGTTGTCCAGCTAACATTCAGTTTATATAACAGCCGTCACATACGGCCCTAAAACATACATAAGGTACAGATAGGCAATATTTCACTCTCGAAAGGTCCTGGTGTCAGTAAGTGTCACATGTTTTATGAAGTGTATAAAATTAAATAGCAAACACAAACAAAACCACACAAATGAATACAAAAGCATCTCATAATAAGCTAGAAAGAACGTAGTTATTTGAAGAAGGAAAAAACCTCAGTATTGATTTCGGCAATGGGCCCTCGCTGGAACGAAAAATCCCGCCCAGCGAAGACCTACTGCTAAAGTTTTCTTAGTACTTGGAAGAGAGATGGGAACAAGTAGAGAAGATAGAAAAAGAAAAGATAAAACGAAGCTGGTCTCACTTTTAGTAGACGAGGTTGGATGTTCACGACTAGTAGAAAGGGGGGGAGGCCACTCATTTAGCATCAATATCCTTTATATATATATCCTTGATTCAGGAACCACAATGGATCATGGCACACTCTGCGTCAATCTGCTAATGAGTATTTTTCCCAGGGACCCCAGATTTTATCGAACTTCCTTGCTGAATCCTTGCTGTCAGGTTGTCCATTAGCTGGTTTTCTTTTATTTTAGCCAAAACCACCTGAATAGAGGGATTGTCCAATTTAAGCCACGATTGTGTCACCATTCATTGTACGGCCAAAGTTATTTTGTGTAAGAGTTTTTGTTCATGCATAGTCCAGAGATCTATTCAGTAGGTATACCCATGGGTTAGGTTCCGTGCATGTTGAAATACCTGAACCAGAAAGCTTGTGCTTGGGAAAATTCACACCACATGTGGAGGTATGTGCCTCTAAGGCCACATCCCCTCCAGCACTCATCAGTGGGCACCTTTTTTCATGCGGTATAGTTTCGCTGGAGTGATGTACCACCTGAACGTTGTCTTAAAGGATTGTTCCACATATGGAAGTGGTATTGCTTGCTTACCATATCTCTTGCCATTCCACCCCCTCTTCTTCCTCTCTCAAATCTTTTTTCAATTGTTCTGTATAAGACAGCGGACCTCAGTCCCCCGCCTCCGAGCAGAGATAAACATAAAACAACATAATCAGGCCTTCGTTCAGACACATCCTTTCGAAAAATAACATAGATTTATGCGCTGCTTCTTTATTAGCTGATTTTACTCTCTCTCACTCTGATCCAGTGAGAGCGGTCGTGCATGACCCTGCTTAGCTCAGCAGAGCTAACCGTATTCCCCCAAAAGAAGACTTGAAGGAGCTTGTGCATCTGCTGGCTCCTTGATAGGACTCAAACTGTACTAAGGGTTTTGACAAATTATCCTGGAATGGACACCATAACAACTACATTGACCTCTTCTGGTTATGGGGCTTGAAGTGTTCCTTTAAGGTATTTTTCTGTAGTTGTTACCACCACCTTTATGAATTGGAATGATTGTTGTTGTCTACCACAGGATTGGTACATAGTCAGATGAGAGGGGTTTATTAAATAGATATCTGACTTCAATTCTGGGGTCAAGATGGAATTTTTGTCCTAGTTTGTTGAAAAATTGAAGGTGCTTCAAACTGTGTTTTTTTTTTTTTTTGCTTTCTTTTGGATCAACAGCAAAAAACAAATGCGAGGAAGGCTGTGCTTGATAGACACATGTCTCTTTTCAGCCTATGTAACTAAGATATACAGTAGAATTGGCTATTATCTGTGCACATTTTTGGAAGTTGGTTAGGACCAGAATGTGGTTTTATTTTCGTGTTAAGGACGCTTAGAAATATCACTGATGGACAAAGTCTAAATATAATTTTCACAGTGTTGGTTTTACTGCAGAGGCGAGAAATAGGTGACATGTATACTTTTTTGTCACACTATATTTTATAGTTTAGAGATCGAAGAATTATAAATCCAACAATGTAGCAATCAAATTTTAAATTTATGTTATATATATATTTATATATAATTTTTTTTCTTTTTCGGGAGCAATGTTTAACATAAGGTTTGGTATTAATGATGAAGTACTAGGAGGGAACTTATAAGCACCACAGTTGATTTTTTGATTAATGATTTAAAGCTTAAGATTAAGCCTATCTAAGTCTTAATTTGTAAAGGTATTAACCGCAGATCTTGAATATTATTTGTCAGTTATCTTATTTTAGGTTCTTCTTTTTTCTCGTTTTCTTTCTTTTCTTCTTTCTCTTTGAGAGTATAATGATACTATTACCGCAATGGGATTCCCATTATCAATAAGAAAAACTATTGTGTGATGTATTGTTATATTGTTATGAATGAAATCTAAAATCTTTTTTGTACTCTCAAAGGATGTAAATCTATCTAAAAAAACAATAAAATATATATATAAAAAAAAAAGTAGCTATCAAATGTGTTTGCTACATCTATGTGACATTGTCCAGTTTTAGAGTTGTGAGGTTTTTCCAGAACGTAGCTCTTTTAGATAGGCTAACTTTTCTGAGAAAAACTGAACCTTGATAAGTAATTCAAACTTTAATTTGAGTTTATAATTAAACACCATTCTTGTGCGAAACATATTAAGTGAACACATACTGTTTAATAATAATTTCTTTGCAATAATTTGATCATTATAAAGCCCAGGATTTTAGGTGGTAGTCTATATTGCCAAGTTCTGAAAAGCATGGTGACATAATGAATGTGGTACTGTAAGTGGACAGAAATTAGGACATAAGTCATTTGAGCCTGTTATACTTATCTGATTCTCTTCTTGCAGACCGATGATGAAGATGAAACGTTTATACCAGAGGACCCGGTTCTCCTGAATGTTGAAACGATAGACACACACTCCTGTGATACCTCATCTCTGGCCAGTTCAGACAGCGGTGACAGGGCCCATAAGAGGTAAACTTAGCATTCTGTATTATAGTAAGAAGCACTTCAGTAACTTCTGCAAGAAGTCGTGATGTATTCCCCAGTCTATAATTATATGCAGAACCAAGCTTTTAAAAAAATATATATATTTTTACAAAGATCCAGAGGATTAACTACTGACATGCATAGTTTCAGTGAAGCGAGTGTACATTTGTACCTGCTTATTATATTCCAAATAAATGATAGCTCTGGTGATGTCTCTTTGTCTGATCTCAGAAAGAAGAGACTCCCTGATGCGTTTTCTCGGCATGGATCTGTTATGCGTCACTCTTTGCTTAAAGGAGTTTCTTCACAGATTGTTTCCGCAGCGGTAAGTTCCTCTGCCTGTTTGCCAGAAATTAGAATTAAAATGAGCACAAGATAATTCAGTAATAAGGCATATGTTTAATTCCATTTTTAGTTTTACATAATGTAATCAAATAAACAATTCGATACATGGGTCAATCTCTATTTGCATGTTGTAAATGCCATTATTATATACTATGTATTTATGGGGGTGAAGGGGGGTCATATATTATAGTAATTTTTTTGTTTTCTTATGGCTTTAATGGTGGCATATAGTAGTAAAGTTTGTGAACTATATTTCCCAAGATTCTTTGTCAGCCTAGATACTTACTGAGCCTAAGAGCAAATGTAGGTTAGAAAAAGGTTGCTGTCTCAAAGTTATCTGTCACTACCTCTAGTAAGAAAATGTCAAGTAGAGGGGATGTGAGTTAATTCTGAATATACTCTAACCTGCTTTACTGTCTACAGGATAAAGTGGATGCCGGGTTACCGACAGCAATAGTGAGTATTCTTAGTCTGTTTTACATACCTGTTGTTAGGTCTGTTTGTCTATAAAATAATTTATTTAAAGTTCTAAAAGTGACACAAGCAGCAAGAACGTACCACTGAATACATTGCCAGCTGTTCCTCCTTAAGATGTTTGGCCCCAAATTGCTTTTCATAAATAGCTGTCAATGAGGGTCAGATGTAAAGAATGGATTCATCACAGAAATACTTATCCAAAGGCCCACATTTTCTTATACTCTCCATTTCTGGGGGTAAAGTATTTATGATTTCTTGATTTTACAGCATTTGTTCCCAGTCCCTAGTAAATAATAGTGTGGACATTTTCCCATTTGCTTCTATTACATTCAGTAACCCATACATGTTAACATGATGCAAGAATTATTACTCTTAAATTAGTTATAATCTATTGTATTGATTCACTTCTATTTACTTGTTGGTGGTGCTTTTTAAATGCACACTACAATAATACAGCCCAAAATAGCTTTCTTTTAGATCTCTCTCTCTTCTCAAAGGTCCTTCACAATGCAAGTAGCTGATACAAATTTGGGAGTCATTTTAATAAATAGGGAACAAGCAGAAGCATTGCAATGGTTTCCATGGTGACTGCTCCAATTTAAATAACCACTGTCATGCAAAGTGGATGTTTGCTGTTAAAGAACTTATGATACTCCTGCTATTTTTCCTTAGATTTTAACTTGGATTGGGCAGACTAGATGAGCCGAATGGTTCTTATCTGCCTTCACATTCTATGTTTCTATATAATGTCGCTTTCTCTGTTTCCTTATAGGCGGTATCTAACCTGATTGCAGTTGGAACATCTCATGGCCTGGCCTTAATATTTGGTAAGATTTTCTGTAAGAAATATTTTAGATCAGCACGTTATTTCCTACCATGTAAATTAGGTTAATTTGATGTTTATGATTTGTGTTCTTGCTCTAAAGTTGTCAGTGTGTATAGGCTTTGAATTATTGTCTCACAATCTATGCTTAAAGTACATAATAGAAGGCTTTTGTGCCAAATCATGTTTATAGTTTTGAGCCATTGTCCTCTGTCATAGAGTATCCATTCATTATGATAAAATGATCCCTATGGACACTGAACTGCAATGAATTCATCCTTTCCTTCATTTGACATTCCGTGACATTGACACACTGCACTATATAAAAATAAGCAACAATGAATGAATGTAAATTCAATCTATGGCATAAACTGAACTGGTGGAAGTGTTGTTTAATATTCCTCCTGAGTTCTAATTGTATTACCTTTTTTCTGCCTCTTTTCCTAACTTCATGGAACTATGAAGGCAAAGGTACGGGGAGCTGGATTTTGCATGTAGAGCATTATGGGTAGCAATGTGTTTTATGTATATTGTGGATGGCTCTGTTGATGTCTCATTCTGTTACACTAACTGATGGCTGCTCATAACACTCATGTTAATGAAAGAAATGCTTTTCTAGTTCCTGGAACAATGCACAAGGACATTACCAGGAAGTATTTACATTTGCATGCCTTTGTTAAAAAATGTATGCATGATTATTTTCCTATGTTTCCCCAATGGTATTTGTCCTGCTGGCAAGTTCTGGTAATTGATTTTGAATTTATTAGTGTTCACTATATTCTGAATTAATAAAGTTCATCTAAAGATATTACTCAATCAGTGCTGCAAAATATGTTGATGCATTATGAATGCTAGTGATAATAATATGTATATCACTCTTCCCAAGGTACAATAGTAACAGCAGTGTCCTGTAGAAGTAATAAGGCAAGATATCACTTTAAAGGAATACTTGCGCTGTAGTTGTTATGGTGACAGTTTGACTTTTTACTTGGCGTCTGCCAGGCACTGCTCCCTGCCCCTACTACATCAGACAGAGAGTGGGACAGGGCTTAGCTCATTGGTTGAGAGAGCTCAGATAAAACTCTCCGCCTATGAGATTTATATGCAGGGCTTTGTTTAGGAAAGCTAAAAGAAGCTAATAAGCAGGCTGATGCAGTGAAGAGGGGGAGTAGCACCCGACAGAACCTAGGTAAGTATTTAAACCATTCTAGAACGGTTTGATTACTTCCAATGATTGAATACCAGGGCACTCCTGGCACCACTGTCAAGCAGACCAAACGTGACAATAGGTGAGGCTTAAAGAAAGGTTCTGATTCAGTAACCAATCAAATTTATCCACAATCCATCAGTGAAATAGATGGGCAAGTATCATACATCATGAGCAGAGGAGAAAATGACTGTGCCCAGATATTGTGATCAGGGTCAAATTAGAAATAATAATTAAAATCAACAAAGGCAAGGGATGAGGGAATATTATGGTTAAAAAAAAAATAACACAACTTTTAACCGTTCTGATTAAACACAACAAAACAGAAGTAACTTCCACTGTGTACAGATGGAGACCAATAGTAAGGCAGTCATGTCCTCGAAAGTGCAATTTTCTTCATCTGTTTAATGCTGCTGCAGGTGTGTCAAGTTCTGGAGTCTTTACAAAGACCCCCGATGGTGACATCGCCACTTGGTGTGTGGTGGCCCAGTGCGTGCAACAAAGGTTAGTTATAAGTAGTTTAAAAAAAAAAAAAAAAATTACGTTACTTACATCTACTGATGGCAACAAATTTGCAAAGCAGCACATGCTGCCAGTGATTATCGCTAGACTCATGAAGCACCAGCTAAATTACCTCATTGCAGCCTTAAGACACTTTTCTGCGAAAAAGACCACATTGTATAAGTCTGGACCAATGAATGTGTTTCATACAGAGACCTGTTTTTAGCCTTATTCTATGACTAAGTGCGGGTCTCCATACGCAACTCATCAGTTGGTGTTGGTGCAGACTAATTGAATGGGGTCTTTTTCCCCGAAAAGTGTTTCGATGCTGGAGTAAAGTGATTTACTTTGACCTTAAAGCCAAATGAATCAAAGTGTTATGCTTTAACTCCATGGCTAGAAAAAGTTTCTCCAAAATGTAGATATACGTATTTCATGCTGTCTCCCGTGGTCGCAACCATCCTCTTTCTTCAGGTCTGGCGCTTCATCCTCTAGGATCATACGTCAGTGCTGCACTGTCACACATGCACCAGAGTACAGCATGTCTGTGGAGGATCTTGCATGACCTCTTCTTCTTTTTTTCCCTGTAAAAATCCCATCATGAAATCAATGTGACCTTCAAATAATTGATTTTGAATCTCAGAGGGAGGTTTACCAAGGCAAACCCGATGCAGTGTTGGGGCAAGCTGCATAAAACTCCTTTTATGTGTGTTATACAGTACAGCATGAAATTTTAGAGTAATGTAGAGAGAAAGTGTGTGTAAAACTATGGATATATAGACGCAGCCTGCATCTGTGTGAAGAGCTCAAAGCTTTACAAAAAACTCCTCGATTAGCATTGCAACATTTATGTCAGATGTCTGTAGGCTATGTTGGAGGGCCTGTATGTCATACTTACATAGGTCACAGCTTCATTAAATCCATCACTCTCACCTCTCCTCATTTTATCTTATTCACTTATTGGATGGGATCTGTTTGATAATTAATGAAATTAATATGGTACCTGATATTTTGCTTTTTTGTGCCCTTTCCATTTAAATATGGACACGCGTACAAATTAGCTCTTGAAGGAAGCAATGAAGACGTATCCAGTTATCCTGTTGACAATGGGCAGATCATCACCCTTGGCAACTAATGGCTGTCCTGTACATTTCACAAGCATTTTAAGATAATCTATAGGATGCAGCAAACATTCATGTCTTCTGATTTTCAATAGGGATCATGAATAACGCTGTTCCCAAGACACATGAAGACATTTCTTTTCTGAGAGTTCAAAAAAGAAATGTTATTTAATTAACGCTGACTTTAATCATGCAACAAAATACCTCATCAAGCCATAAAGAATAGAAAATGAATGCAGTCATGCTTTTAAAAATAAAAATAAATATATATATATTGTAATATACATATATTGTAAATGTGATAAAACAACATACATATTGGCAGTTTAAAACATGTATCTCAATATATAAGTTCAACTTAGCAAACACAGTTTAACATCAATGTAATCATGTATGTTCAAAACAATCCAAGTTGTCATTTCTAGTAGTTTCTTTTTTGGGTGAGTG
This sequence comes from Pelobates cultripes, assembly GCA_933207985.1. NCBI lineage: Eukaryota > Metazoa > Chordata > Amphibia > Anura > Pelobatidae > Pelobates > Pelobates cultripes. The sequence continues at coordinate 52,277,037 of OW240918.1, read as the reverse complement.
TCTGTCTTTACATCCACTTCTCTATTTTATGGAACATACAATGTATTATTGTTGATTCAGTCTGACTTGTTAGTGAACTGTTTCACTTTTTTTTTGCAGACACCAACCAGGCACTTCGTCTCTGCCTGGGCAGCACAGCTGTTGGTGCACAATATGGAGCGGTTTCTGCCCTAAGTATTAACAATGATTGCTCTAGACTTCTATGTGGCTTTGCTAAGGGACAGGTAATAAAAGTGTTTGTCTTTTCTGTTCTGTACAATTCCTGTAACCATCAGCACATTCAACCTCACTGTTCAATCGTGCAGTGCTTTCTCTGATCTGTCTCATGATATTGTATAAAACGTTTAAGATTGTGTAAATCTAACAGTTCAGTAAATATTAACAAATTCGTTAAATTCTTTTCCTCCTCTCTTGCCCCGCTCCATTTCTTTCCCATCCTGGTCCCTTTCCTATTTATCTTAGCCCCTCTTACCCTAGCTTACTTCTGTAGTAAACGTTGCCATTGGGTACAGTGGTTCTGTCCTATTTAACAGTGTAATGTTTGGTTTTTTTTTTTTAGAAACTGCATTGCATTGCAGGGTAAGTCTACTTCTAGTGGCTGTCGTACTGACAGCTACTAGAGGAGCTTCCACGACATTGACAGTGTAAAACATGGTTACATGATGTGGAAGCCCTCATAGGAAAGCAATGCTTTCCTATTAGGAAGCTTGGATCAGTGTCAGGTCCCCAATATGCTTCTACGAGGACCATTAAATAGACCATTATGGAGGAGACCATGTCTCTGCTGTGACGTTGTGGGAGGCAGGAAGGTAAACAACTCAGAGAGAGCAAAGACGTTGTTAAAAGATGAGTAAAACTTAAAAAAAAAAAAAAAGGCAAATGGGAAGGGAGGGCCGAATATAGCTAGGGACAGGGACACTAAAGCGTTAGGAATACAGGTTTGTATTACTAACACAGGGGTAAGCATCCTTCGGAACTCCAGATTTCGCGGCCTACATCTCCCCTGATGCTTTCCCAGCATTATGGTTATAAGAGCAGTATGGTGTGCCAATGCTTGCCTAACCCTGTTCTAACGCTTTAGAGTTGGTTTAATTTTTTGTCATTTCAGAAATTTACTACACAAGACTGTTTATTACTTGTCTTATAATATTATGCATAATGTTCACTCTTTTGCTTGTTTTTATGAAAATGAAATAAACAAATAAGTACATTATGCAAGAAATGCATTACACTCTTACAAGAATAAACTGTTTGTGCAAACGATACCTAAAGGCCTTAATTCTGTGTTTGCGGAAACTTTTTAATTTTTTTAAAATTTATTATATCTTATTGTGAGTTCCTATCTATCAATCTTCTTTCCCTGCTTACCTTTGAAGAGAGAGAGCACATCTTGCATCCATTATATTACAATTCATTTTTCTATTTTGTTTTTCTGCCCGTTTTGGGGAGTTCTATACGTTCATCCCATCTCCTCCTCTCCTCTTCCCTGTCACCTCTCCTCTCTGAAACTGAATATCAGTTATGCCCAACTTGATTATTACATACCAAGGTCAGGAGAGAGGAGAAATACAATATTACTTCCAGCTCCAGTTTGTAGTTATTTAACCCCCCCCCCAAAAAAAAAAAGAATCAGAGAAAAAGAAGAGTTAGTTTTTAACTCTATGGAATTGTATTTGTTTGATTGACATTTCCATTTTGTTTATCCATGTATCCCAGTCTTCTATTTGAGTATATCTATTTCCTAAGTTCACCAGGATACCACTTTCCATTTTTGCCTGCCATATCACTTGTGTAATTAAGCTGCTGTAATAATATGTAGCGTTAACATTAGTGTCTTTGGCATTTTTGGCCAGTTCCGGTTTAACAGGACCACTTCAGACTTGAAGACTAATTTCATTTTCTATTACTTGGTATATTACATTGATTACATCTTTCCAGAATTTGTTTATGGGTGCACATTGCCACCATGTATGAATCAGATTGCCTTCATTAACATTACATTTCCAGCATCTATCTGATGACTCTGGAAAGATTTTCTTTAGGCGTTTCGGTGTTGGGTACCATCTGTTTGAGAGTTTGAATTGCGTTTCAGTAAGATTTAAGCAAAGTATATATTTATATAATTTGTTTAAGGAACCTATCCACCCTTCTTCTGTTATATGTACTTACAATTCTTTTTCCCATTTATTAATCAATTCTATTGGTTTGTCGTGTCTCCATCTGTATATAACTTTGGCGCATTTTGCCAACAGATTTTTGTAATTCTTCCGTTCGAGTAGGTGTGTGAGATTTATCATTTTCTCCCCCTTGTTTTTAAGGAGGTATTCTGCTATGAAGCCCTTAATTTGCAATTTGCAAATAATTAAAGGCTTCCCTGGGGGGGAATATTAAATTCCTCCATAATCTGATTGAAGGACTTGACTTTATGTTCCTCTAATATGTTTTTAAATTCCCTTATACCCACTGTTGTCCAAGTATCTCTTATTTTATTATATAGCATATCTGAGATTATAAAAATTGAAAGCACCTCTATTATTCTTTTTCTAAGTCCTATATTAGTTGTAAATTTGTCCCACCGGCTTGTTAATTCTTTAAGTATCTGTGATTTGGTTAGTGCCTCTTTTAATACATTTTTGATTCACATCTAAGACCCAAAATCGTGAAGATAGGTTTCCTACCCCAGTTTTATCTTTTTCCATTTTGTACCATGTTTCTTGAGTTGCCGCATTGTTTTGTGTGAGCAGTATATGAAATAGTCTACTAGCCATGTAACATGTTAAAATTTCTGGGCACTCCAATCCTCCATCCTGCCTTGATCTGGCCAAAACTTTCATTTTCACCCTTGCTTTCTTGCCTCCCAATACAAACCAAAAAGGAAACATAACGTTCACATAAAGTAACAGCTTTCACTGTAATCTTGAATAAATAGACTGGAATTCACACGAAAATTAAGTAAACACAATCCTGCGTGTTTCTGATGCGGAAGCCGACAGTAACTCAGGGAAACCATAAATCATCTCTAGTCAGGATAACCTGATTCTTAGTAGAAAAGTACGTTTGTTTTTTTTTTAAAGATAATACAGTACCCACTTCATGTGTTACACCCTGACACTGTACAAAATGTTAATAAATTATGCAAAGAAAAAATGGGGAGAAAGATTCCTTAGCATCTCATTCAAACACAATTCAAATTCACCCAGTCCATCTTGGGAGCTAATATGAAACTCAACGTCTCTAATAACAATATTAGTATATGGCTCATTCACTTATCGGTGCAGACCTTTTATTATTATTCTTTTTGTTATATGGATTTTTTATTTTTATTTAGTCTATTTGGTGATCTTTAATTGTTCCTATGACTACATTCATTGTGGAGCTGAGTGCAGCAGCTGCTGATTCTAACATTGAATGTGTGGATTTGTAAATAATTCTATTGTACAATATTCAGAAGTACCTATAAGCTAAAAAACAAAATAAATGAAAATCCAGTGTATTTGTTTTACGGTTGTATTTGAGTTGCTGTAGTGCAAGTGTTGCAGCTAATGTAATGTAGCCCATTCACACTAGCAGAAGACATTAGTCGGACATTTTTCCTTAAAAATGCTGACAAATTGCTATTTGTAAATATTTAACTGTGTGTTTACATTGCAGTGACCATGGGGGTTATAATTTCTCTTGCAGATTACAATGTGGGATCTGGCTGGAGGAAAGTTGTTAAGATCCATAACAGACGCTCATCCTCCTGGAACTGCCATATTGCACATCAAGGTAAGTGCTTAGTTAACACATTGCGGAGGAACTTGTTACAGTTTGAATCTATACTTCATTCCATCCTCAGCCACGGTTTTAAATGAAAACAATGTTTTTGTTTAAAGGACCACTACAGTGCCAGGAAAACATACTTGTTTTCCTGGCACTACAGTGCCCTGAGGGTGCCCCCACCCTCAGGGTCCCACTCCCGTGGCACTGAAGGGGAAGGAAAGGGTTAATCCCTTACTTTTTTCCCAGCACCGGGCTCCCGTGGCGCTGGGACTCTCCTCCCTCTTCTGACGTCCTTGGCTGAATGCGCGGCAAGAGCCGCACGCGCATTCAGCCAGTCCATAGGAAAGCATTCTCAATGCTTTCCTATGAACGCTGGCGTCTTCTCACTGTGAAAATCACAGTGAGAAGCGCGGAAGCGCCTCTAGCGGCTGTCAATGAGACAGCCACTAGAGGCTGGATTAACCCATAGGTAAACATAGCAGTTTCTCTGAAACTGCTATGTTTACTGCAAAAAGGGTTAAACCTAGCTGGACCTGGCATCCAAACCACTTCATTAAGCTGAAGTCATCTGGGTGCCTATAGTGGTCCTTTAATGACATGCCCTAACATTTTGGTATGAGCAGGGTTAAATCCATCCTCCCACTTCGTGAATTCCAGCTATCAAATCTATACCTGGGGCTCCCCTCTGTCACATGGGGCCATATTTAGTGCTTCAGACTGACAGATGAGCTGTATGCAATACTAGAAGGTAGCGCTGCATACAACCTTTAGGGTTCTAAATATTGTAAGGAAGGGTAGGATTGGTATAGAGCTGGGGGGGGGGGGCTGATATTTGGTGTTAACATTGCCAACAAAAATGCACACTAGCACCCACTCGTCAAGGGACATCAGACACTAAACAAAGTTTATTTTATTTTATTGTAAAGCCTTTATTTACCCGGTGGATTTACCGAGTAGAGAAGGGGGGTGGGGGCTATAAAATTCTTTTGCTATAAAAAGAATGACCATTTAGTAACTATAGATTTATTTCTTTGCAGTGATACACTTGATATTTGGATGGATTGTTTAACCATGATGCTTTGAAAGTTTGGATATTTTTGGTACCCAGCCAGCAGGAGGTTGTTGCACTCCAAAGCAGTTGAACAGCTGTGTATATATTGGTTGGCCAATATGTATGGCTAGATAAGCATATTGTTTAAAAAAAAACCAAAAAAAAAAACTGTTGGCTAGACAGTGACTATTTTTCTGGTGAAGCATCATGGTAGTTGTAATTCTGCAACAGCTGAAGAGTTGGCTACCTGTTAACTTCCCTTGGTATAACTTGCCAAGATGCTACTAGCCAGTCTTTAAATGTTAGTTGTTCCTGCGAGCCTGTAGAAGCCATGTTACACTCACCAGGGGTACATTTCTACTGGCCCCGGCTGAATTTTCACTTGCCAATTGCTAGTGGCCAGAAGAAATTTTGAGCTCTGCTATTGGGGATATTGTAACATTTATCTTGCTCTATTATTTGTGAACCATCTTTTGAAGAATGGCCATGTGTCTTCTTAATATGCACTGTCAGGATGCTTGTGTTATTAAACATGCTATTCTTGAAGTTTAAAAATATTTTTATTGATTTGATTTTATAGATTCTTTTAAATATATAAACCATAATATTTTTAGTTTTTTTTTTCCCTGTTATATATTTAACTTTGTTCTGATTCTATTAATTTTACAGTTCACCGATGACCCGACTCTTGCTATCTGCAATGACAGTGGAGGCTCTGTGTTTGAGTTAACATTCAAGTAGGTACTTTCAGCTCATCTATAAGCAACAATTTTTTTCCCACCAAACACTATTGAATAAAGGCTGAAGAACACTAGAACTTAGATGACTATCTGAAACTTAGTGTTGTGTGTGAAATTAAGGGGAAAAAACATTGTTTGTGTGTTTACATTGTTCAGAGAGAAATAAAATAATATTTACAGCAAAATTGTGTGTGTGTATATATATATATATATATATATATATATATATAATTTTTTTTAAATTACTTATTATTAATTTGTTGCCTTAAAGTGGCTCTGTCACCCTCTTTCAATGGGGTCTTTCAATGGTTTGCAAAGACCACAGATGTGACTTTCTGGTGACTGCAAGAGCAGGGGAAGGAAGTTTTAATTATCTGAACCTGTCCCATTCGACTGTCAAGGTACTCTTCGGCTCCTGGAATTTCTTCTGCCAGGACTGAGATCAGTGCTGTACTCTCATGCATGCACATGAGTACAACACTGATGTCTATGATGGATCCATTTTTGGAGCATTTTTCTCCTCAAAGCTCGACAATGGTGCCTCTGCCTTTTTGTCTGCCTTACCTTGTCTTATGATGTCTTTTTACTGGTTTGGACATTAAAAACATTTCATAAGGATTTTATCTTATAAAAATATTCCTTTGTTTTGTATCTTATAAAAATATTTCCTTTGTTTTGGTAATGTAGATGTACAGGTTGAAAAAATAAAATAAAAATGAAGACACTGATTCAGGGGCCACTAATTTGGCCCATGGATCAGTGTTTAAAAAGCCCTAGATTACTCTTCCTAAACGGGGAATAACCCACAGTGTACAATATATGGAAAGAAAAAGATAGAACCGTGAGGTCCTAAACAGAAGAGTAATAAATGGGAAGGAGTCCCTACCTTTAATAGTCCTAAGGATGAAAACAGTATAAAATAAACAGGAACAAAATGGGGAGACCAGGGTAAAGGAAAAGATGTGTCAGAGCACATCCAGACCCAGACTACTATCCAGCTAAAAAATGCCCAGGCTATTCCAAAAATACTATGCAAGCCTAGGTTACAGTAAATCAAAGCTATAGAATAGAAAAAAACTGGTAAGTAGAGGAAAGACATGCGTCACTGAGCTAATTGAGGGATATATATGAATACCTCCTAAAAAGGGAATAACCTCCCCAAGTCCCAAGCCCAAGTAAAGACCACTAGTAAAAGTGTCCTATTCCTGTATACCTTGGCATTGTGATAAATCACAAGTGCCTACCTGTAACCCTCTCCCTTCCTGTTCAGATAGCTAAAAAATAATTAAATTAAATTAAATTAAATAATCCATAACTAAGTGCTACCAAAGTGAACAAAGCAAAAGAAAAGAAATGTAAGCTCGACGCGCGTTTCGGCATTCTAACACGCCGTCGTCAGGAGCAATAAACTTTGGCATAATCTTGTATCCGTTTATATACACATTGTAGCAATCAACTTGTAAATTATTGTCTGCTGTGTGCGCCCCACGTGTGCTTATACTGCCGTATTTACTGCCTTCTGATTGGTCACTAGTCAGAAGGCACCAGCCCTGATTTGATACGTCTGTCACAAGACTTGTGATCAGGGGGCGTGACGGCAGGATCTGCTAATTGGACGATGCCCACGTGGGGAGACTAGTCATGTGGAGTGGGAGTGGTATGATCGCGTCACCTAATGACGAAAACTGCACCACCTAAAGACCTCCCACTAGAATGATCCCGATTGAACACTACAAATTCCAAACAGCGAGATTGATACTTCCCCTCTCATCGTCCTCTGAAATCACGGAGGATGGAAGTGAGGTAAGGGGAGAGAATATTACAAAACATAAACTACTCAATCATGTAGTTCACATATCAATAGAGTGGAATCTCCCCTCAAACACTACGCAAACCATGAAAGCTTGTTAATAAATGTTGACCTGCAACAAAAGTAAACCCTGATGTTGAAATAATCGTACTACAGTGTATCAGTCCTACTATTATTGTAGACGAGAATCCTACTGGATTTGTAGACTTAAGACCCTCTCGCCTGCAGGGCTGAACGAGGGTTTTTTATTTGCTGCATTCCTGTGATCACTCTCTATTTTAGATGTGATACATAGTAAGGAAATCCCTACTAAGTCCGTATATATGGACAGTAGGTTGAACATTTGTATATAGTTACTGTTCACTTAAAATGTATACACCACTGATTGTGTGTTTTTATTGTTTGTTTTTTGTTACTTTAGTTACTTGTGTCGGTACTAACCACCAAACTCTGATGTGAAATATAAAACAGCGTATTTACCAATTAGACAGTTTTTAGTATCCATTTTTTCGTTCTACTTTGAAGGTAATAACAACTGATATGCTGAAGTTTTAATAACTTTCAGCTTAATACAGCTGATTTGGAGCCTTCATGGTTTATTGAATAACCGTAGGGGTAATTATATTATTACCTATTATTTGGAAGTTTGGGTAAACTAATGAATTTATGTCTACACTAATAGTAGGATTGATACACTGTAGTACGATTATTTCAACATCAGGTTTTACTTTCGTTGCAGGTCAACATTTATTAACTCTCATGGTTCGCGTAGTGTTTGAGGGGAGATTCCGCTCTATTGATATGTGAACTACACGATTGAGTACTTTATGTTTTGTAATATTCTCTCCCCTTACCTCACTACCATCCTCCGTGATTTCAGAGGATGATGAGAGGGGGGGAGTATCAGTCTCGCCGTTTGGAATTTGTAGTGTCCAATCGGGATCATTCTAGTGGGAGGTCTTTAGATGGTGCAGTTTTCGTCACTAGGTGACGCGATCATACCACTCCCACTAGTCTCCCCACGTGGGCATCGTCCAATTAGAAGATCCTGCCGTCATGCCCCCTGGTCACATGTCTTGTGACAGACGTTGTATCAAATCAGGGCTGGTGCCTTCTGACTAGTGACCAATCAGAAGGCAGTAAATACGGCAGTATAAGCACACGTATTCTCAAAACTGTGTCTTGCTGGTCTCTGTGCAATGTCTTAATGGGATTTTTCTCGATCTTTAACTTTATAACATATTTTATTTGCTGCATTATGTGGTTAACTATGATTGCTATTGAAATAACGTTTTTGATTCTTTGTGTTATAGTAGGGAAATTTTTATGTATTGATAGTTTCTTTGGGGTACTACAGGTGCTCTACATAGTCTCTCGTTTCTCTCTCTCAGGCTCTCAATTTCTGTCTCTTTTTCCCCCCCCAAAGAAGAGTCCAGTAAACAAAATGATCACACAAATGAGGATTCAAATGGCGGTATAAAATGTTTCTTTTTTAATAAGTTGGCTATTTTACCCGCAAGATAACATATTGTGCTTTTGTCTGGATTGCAGAAGAGTAATGGGGGTGAGAACCTGTGAATCTAGGTGTCTGTTCAGTGGATCTAAGGGAGAGGTTTGCTGTATTGAGCCGTTGCATACGAAAGCTGAGATGAGAGATCACCCAATAACCCAGTATTCACTGCTTGCCATGGCTTCGCTAACCAAGGTACAACATAATGCTCCACTGTTAACTCATTGTATGACAACCATTTACCAATTTAGTGAATAGATCTTCTATTTAGGAGTTTAAGGGGACACTGCAAGATGGAGTTATGCATTAAAATTGAAAAATACCATTATCTATAAGGATAGTCACTAACTAAACTCAGAATTTTTGTAAATTAAATGGCAAAACAGAGGGGAAAATAGCCAAATTGTGACTTTGGCTAAGTTAAAGAATTTTTCCAGGTCAGCATTTTTTTGTCTGTGTTTCCATTCAGATCTAAATGAATAAAATAGTTACTTTTCCACCATTGTAGCACCGCATGGTGTGATATATAACCATTGATGTCCCCTTCAATCATATTTTTCACCCATCCCAGGTTCCTGTATAGCTTTCAACAAAAGTACTAACAAAGCGAATGAGTTATGTTAGCGATTTATTAGAAACATATGGAGTGTAACATCACCTATTTGGGAAAATGCAGTCACTCAAACTGGTGTCACTTAATAAAGGAAAAATAAAAAATGAGAACCTCTCACTACTCACACAGATGTATTGACAACACCATTCATTTGTGCAAATGTTTTCATTTACACAAATAGGATCACAGGGAACAACTGTATTTGGTCCTTATAGATTCACAGCAAGTTGTTTATCTCTTTCCTTCTTTATGAAGTAGGAGACAAGATTCAAAACCACAGGACAAGATTTTTTCGCAAGCATAATGCCTGATAGCAAAATTAAAAGTGGTCAGATGCAATCCTATCATTGGTGCCTATTAGCAAGACCTGTTATGATTTTTTTTTAGTTAGTTTATTTATGGCTGGTACACCATCTTCAGAGGGTTGGATGTCCAGACCTTTACCTTTTTCTTTCAGTTAGTTAGATTGGCTAGGACAAAATGTTTACACACTTTACTGGTTAAAATCCATTTAAAAAAACTACTTTTTCTCCATATGGTGGACCTGCAGAATATGATTTCTTTCATTAGTGATTTACACATAGATCTCTGCCTTCATTGGTATGCTACTTTAACAGACAGATCTGAGGTATATAAATTAAATAACATGGATTGAAGCACAAAAGATATACTCTTATCATGGCTTCATAAAAATTAGTTGCCACTGCAAATTAGTTGCCATTTCACTCCTGCTTGCTGTGCTTCACCAATCAGCATCTCCTCATAGAGATTCATTGTTTTTATGGGGAACATTTAGCACTTCCATGCAAAGCGTGGAGGCGCTGAACGTCAGTGCTGCACATTTTGGCAGCACTGACCCAGGAAGCACCTCTAGTTTACATCTGAGTGACTGTCAGTGGAGAAGCATTGCTCCCTAGGGAGCAATGTAAACACTGCCTTTTCTCTGAAAAGGCAGTGTTTACATTGAAAAGCCTGCAGGGGCAGGCTATAGACACCAGAACAACTACATTAAGCTGTAGTTGTTCTGGTGACTATAGTGTCCCTTTAACCTAGTTTTAACATGGATGATAAATAAGCTACGCCTGTCTTTTGTTGCATCACTTCTTTAGCTCTGACCCAGGAAGCACCTCTAGTTTACATCTGAGTGACTGTCAGTGGAGAAGCATTGCTCCCTAGGGAGCAATGTAAATACTGCCTTTTCTCTGAAAAGGCAGTGTTTACGTTGAAAAGCCTGCAGGGGCAGGCTATAGACACCAGAACAATTACATTAAGCTGTAGTTGTTCTGGTGACTATAGTGTCCCTTTAACCTAGTTTTAACATGGATGATAAATAAGCTACGCCTGTCTTTTGCTGCATCACTTCTTTAGCTCTAAACAGCTCTCCTCCACTCTATATGTGATTCATAAATGTTAAGCTACATATGTATGTGTAGTGATAGGTATAAGAAAGGAGAGAAAGGTGGTGCCACAGAGATAATATATAAAATTAAATATAAGAAATAGTAATATAAAAAAAAATCAATAACATAGAATACAGAGAGAGAAGAATAGAAATATATATATATATATATATATATATATATATATATATATATATATAATAAAGAACAGTCCAAAAAGAGTCCAGTAAAACCTTTTGGATGAGAGAACAATCACAGTTCTATCTAGAGACAGCCACACCCCCTTGTTTCATATATATATATTTGGGAGTCTAGCCAACTCCTTAGTTTTGCACCCCTCCCTGTTACAGGTGCCTCATCCCAGGGCCCTATTTAGCCTTGTACTCCAGAGAGCCCCAGATGGAATTTTTTCCCCAAGTAAGTGGGTTAATCTCATAAGAGCAGACATTAGGCTGTTAGAGTAGGACCTGCCAAAGATGGGGTACATTGACGTTGTGGCAGGCTTATGCAATGTATGATTCTATAATGTAACTAAACCCCCTTTATTTTTGCCTAGATTAGGTGTTTTAAAAAAAAAAAAAAAAAAAAAATCTTTCAACATTGAAGTTGCTGTTTAGTGGATAGGTGAGTGCGCTGGATCTTGTGTAATATATAAATATATATAAATATATATATATATATATATATATATATATATATATATATATACATTTGCAAGAAAAAGTATGTGAACCCTTTGGAATGATATGGATTTCTGCACAAAATGGTCATAAAATGTGATCTGATCATCATCTAAGTCACAACAATAGACAATCATAGTCTGCTTAAACTAATGACACACAAAGATTGAGATGTTGCCATGTTTTTATTGAACACACCATGTAAACATTCACAGTGCAGGTGGAAAAAGTATGTGAACCCCTAGACTAATGACATCTCCAAGAGCTAATTGGAGTGAGATGTCAGCCAACTGGAGTCCAATCAATGAGATGAGATTGGAGGTGTTGGTTACAGCTGCCCTGCCCTATAAAAACACACACCAGTTCTGGGTTTGCTTTTCACAAGAAGCATTGCCTGATGTGAATGATGCCTTGCACAAAAGAGCTCTCAGAAGACCTAGGATTAAGAATTGTTGACTTGCATAAAGCTGGAAAGGGTTATAAAAGTATCTCCAAAAGCCTTGCTGTTCATCAGTCCACGGTAAGACAAATTGTCTATAAATGGAGAAAGTTCAGCACTGCTGCTACTCTCCCTAGGAGTGGCCGTCCTGTAAAGATGACTGCAAGAGCACAGCGCAGACTGCTTAATGAGATGAAGAAGAATCCTAGAGTGTCAGCTAAAGACTTACAAAAGTCACTGGCAAATGCTAACATCCCTGTTAGCGAATCTACAATACGTAAAAGACTAAACAAGAATGGATTTCATGGGAGGATACCAAAGAGGAAGCCACTGCTGTCCAAACAAAACATTGCTGCACATTTACAGTTTGCACAAGAGCACCTGGATGTTCCACAGCAGTACTGGCAAAATGTTCGGTGGACAAATATAACCAAAGTTGAGTTGTTTGGTAGAAACACACAACACTATGTGTGGCGAAAAAAGGCACAGCACACCAACATCAAAACCTCATCCCAACTGTGAAGTATGGTGGTGAGGGCATCATGGTTTGGGGCTGCTTTGCTGCGTCAGGGCCTGGACGGATTGCTATCATTGAAGGAAAAATGAATTCCCAAGTTTAGCAAGACATTTTGCAGGAGAACTTAAGGCCACCTGTCTACCAGCTGAAGCTCAACAGAAGATGGGTGTTGCAACAGGACAATGACCCAAAACATATAAGTAAATCAACAACAGAATGGCTTAAACAGAAGAAAATACACCTTCTGAAGTGGCCCAGTCAGAGTCCTGACCTCAGCCCGATTGAGATGCTGTGGTATGACCTCAAGAAAGCGATTCACACCAGACATCCCAAGAATATTGCTGAACTGAAACAGTTCTGTAAAGAGGAATGGTCAAGAATTATTCCTGACCATTGTGCACGTCTGATCTGCAACTACAGGAAACGTTTGATTGAAGTTATTGCTGCCAAAGGAGGTTCAACCAGTTATTAAATCCAAGGGTTCACATACTTTTTCCACCTGCACTGTGAATGTTTACATGGTGTGTTCATTAAAAACATGGCACCATTTCATTATTTGTGTGTTATTAGTTTAAGCAGACTGTGATTGTCTATTGTTGTGACTTAGCTGATGATCATATCACATTTTATGACCAATTTGTGCAGAAATCCATATCATTCCAAAGGGTTCACATACTTTTTCTTGCAACTGTGTATATATAGAAAATATAAGGAAGTCAGGCACTCTACCTTAAAGAATTTGCTGAGATGAACCTCGGTGCTGCACAGCATGTAAATATAAGATGATGAAGAGAGCACTCCAGAGCCGGGCTTCAATGGCTATGATATAAACAAAGCACTAATATATTGTGCTTATAAATGTCAATTATGATTATCCATGTATATTGTTACTATCATGGTCACTGATTCCTCATACATTAACAACATGCAAGATTATATTAATGATGTATCACAGCATTCATAACATATGTCTACCCTTTATCTATGTATTATAGTTATCACATAACATGTTAGTTGTATGAATGTTGAATCTATCCATATCATTATCAAACATAAGTTATAGGATAAATAATTAATATAGGCATATGTCAACAGGACACTGATAGCTAGACATGCTGAATACTGAGTTAGCAAAAAAGGAAGATCACCTAAACATTGCATTTTTTACAAAGGCTCAAACCTATCTACTACCCTGAAAGAAATTATTGTATATTCATTATTATCTTCTGGGTAAAAAGCAGTAAAGTGGGTTCTTCTCATTCAGTCCAAGGGGGGCCAGCGTTTCCAACGTATGGATCCAAAACGCTTCCCTTTGTAAAAGTAGTGTGTCCCGGTTCCCGCCTCTAGGTGGTTCAGGAACATGATCTATGCCCATGAACCTGAGTGAAGGTAAAGGGTGACCCAACTCCAAAAAATGTCAGGCAACCGGAGTAGTTGCACATTGATTCTGAGTAGCCATGCGTATTGTAGATCTATGCCCCCTCATCCTTTCTCTAAGGCCGTTGGAGGTCTTGCCCACATACACTAGTCCACAGGGGCACACGATCTGGTATATGACAAAGGTAGTAGTGCATGAGATTCTATGTTTAATCTTACATTTTTTTTACCAGATCTAGGATGGAAGAATACTTTGCCAGATGACATAAAGTTACAGACAGTGCATTTAAGACATCTGTAGCACCCCGGATTGATGATTCCCGATTGTTGTTGAATTTTAGTGGTCAGTATGGACCAAGAAATTCCTGAGACTTTTGCCCCTCTTATAGCTCATTATTGGGGTTTGTTTGAAGAGAGATGGTAAGGAGTTCTCTTTCTCCAATATCTTCCAATTTTCACGTATGATAGAGGCCATTTGAGAAGACTCAGTTTGCAGTGCCTGTGGGAAAATCAATCGATTGCCTACCTCCACTCGATTTGGTCGTTCTGTGATTGATTGTTTTGCCTGCTCCAATGCTCGGGTTAGTGTGGAATTTGTATACCCTCTCTCTTTAAATTTTTGATACATCTGTTGCAATTGTATGGATGCTCGGGTCAAATCAGATTTGTTCCGTAGAACTCTTAGAAATTGGGAAATAGGCAAAGATTCTTTCAATTTTTCTCGGATGAAAACTGGAAGCATGAAGGATAGTATTTCTATCGACACTTTTGGAGTATAGTGTGTAACCCAATTTATTTTCTGCAATGAAGATCTGGAGATCCAAAAAAATCAATATGTGTTTGCGCTAAAATATTATTTTGTTCGAATGAGAACATAAATGCATTTGCGTACTTAGGAGCCATAGGTGCTCCCATGGATGTCCCAGTTAATTGAATATAGGATCTCGCTTCAAAAAGAAAATAGTTCAGGGTTAAACATAAATATAATAGTTCAATGATGTATTCAATAGGCGGATGGTTAGTGGAACCATAGTTGTGTAGAACTTCCCTCATAGCTTGTATCCCTTCAGGGTGCGGTATTATGGTCTAGAGGCTAGAGATGTCTATTGTAGTCAGTAGAATATCTCAATGTGGTAACGTAATTTGCTGTAGTTCTTTTATTACAGCTGCTGTGTCTTTAACACATGTTGGTAACTGCATGATAGGGGCTTTAAACTTCATGTCAAGCCGATGGGTTCCAGCAGGCCCCCTATGGCTGAAACTCTAGGATGGCCTGGAGGATGTAACGGGTCCTTATGTACCTTCGGCAAGGTGTACAGTATTGGGCATCATGGATGTGTTTCAAGCATGTATTCAAATTCATCTTGGGTGAAATAGCCGGCGTCTAAACCCCTCATCAAGGTGGCACCGATGATGTTACTGAATTCTTGTGATGGATCATTAGCTGTATATTTGTAGACCATCGGATCAGATAGTTGTCTCAAAATCTCAGAACTGTAGTAGTCATATTGCATAATCACTATGGCTCCGCCCTTGTCAGCTGGGCGGATCACTATTGACGTATCCTCAACTAAACCATTTAGTGCATTTCGTTCACTACTTGAAATATTTGCAAACTTGTTGTTGTTATATTGAGAGGAAAATAATTTTTTAGAGTCATTCTTGACATTCTGCATGAAAACTTTTAAAAATGCATTGTTGGAAGAGGGGTCAAATGTACTCCATAATTTACAGATCTCTGTATTCTTCTCTTGCAGTTGTTGTAGTTTAAAGTATTCAATTAATTTCAATTTCCGATTGTACTTAAATTGGTCTATCTCCCACTCAAAACTGGATAATCATAATTGACATTTATAAGCACGATATATTAGTGCTTTGTTTATATCATGGCCATTGAAGCCCGGCTTTTTCGCTGTGGAGATGATGATACAATGTATGTAAATAGTTGTAAATATGTAATTTATTGTTTATAGACACTTTGTCTCAACATTACCACTCACTTAACTATTCACTCCTGTGAGGGTTGGTAATTGCCTCACCCATGATATTCTTTTCACATGATACACGTCACTTAAAACTTAATTGAACCTCAGTTCTGTTTTTCACCCTCCAATCATGTTTCAGTAGTGTGTATTTAATGAAATGACTCACACCATCAAACTGTCTTGAAAAAAGTCCAGCAAGGACTGAAACGTCGACACTTCTTTGTATTACTTGATGCTTAAATAAACAGCACGATTAGAAATATTATTGAGTCCTGTGAGTGCACTTCAACAAGAACCTATATATACTTATGGTCGGAGTTTGCACCGAGGCATTAACAAGACCAGGAGTAGTGAGTGCGGGACACCAGGAAAGTTATATATATATTTTTTTTTTCTATATATATAGAAACCTATTATTATTATTATTATTATTTTTTTTTTTTTTCAGGTGAAAAAAAGATTTTATCTAATGTAAACTTACAAACTTTCACATTTCAGTTGACTGTTCCAGCAACACATGTAGTGGATTTGAGATTATGCAATAGGAATTCACTTAATTCACTCAGTCAGAGTAGATTCATATAATTATAGTTCTTGTAGAAACAGCTTATAGCATTTATATTACTGACACGTATACCTATTATTATTTTTATTGTTCTCTCTCTGTATTATATGTCAGTTTATTTCTAAATTACTTTTTGCTTATATTTCATTTTATATATTATCTCTGTGCCGCCACCTTTCTCTCCTTCCTTATTCCTATATACCTATAGGGCCTGTGAGGGAGACCTATCCTTTAGGTGTGCTGCCTTTATTTAAGTTTTTAAGCTCTGATCCTTCTGTACACTTTATTTGCAGTGATAGGTTGCATAAATTAAAGGACGACTGTCACCTTAGTAATGATAGGTTGCATAAATTAAAGGACGACTGTAAAAGAAATGAGAAACTCATCCCCGCTATAGCCATATACATACACCTTGGGTCAGACAGTGAATGAAAGCCAACAGTTAGTCTCTATGGTCTTACCTGCTTCACTCCCTGCACAGAACAAATTAATACTTCTAGATCATGTGGGTACTAGGCAGAGTGGGAGTACCTGAGTAGAAAACCCTTTCTATATTATTACTCAAAGTAACTGACTACTAGAAATCCACAGCAACTATGTTTACTATTAATAATACAAAGAAACTAATTCACGCAACCTCCACCTGTCAAGTGAGACATTAAATAGCCTTTAATTCAGCTTAGAGGCTGAATATGACATATCTGCTTGGAGATGACTAATGACGAATGTTCCTATTTTTTGTACAGATTCTGGTGATCGGATTGAAGCCGTCTCTGAAAGTCTGGATGACCTTTCCCTATGGACGAGTAAGCTACTGTCCTTTCCACTCCCTCCCACCCCCAACCACTCAGACGGGATTATTTATTGTTAACTTGTTAAATGCCAGATTACTTATTCTTTGCATCATTACTCTTGGTTGAAGCTATCTATGTCGGAATTCCAAACATAAATTGGTCTAATCATGGGGGAAAAATAATGCAGTGAAAAATATACCGTATTTTTCGCTCCATGAGATGCACCACACCATAAGACGCACCTAGTTTTTAGAGGAGGAAACCCAGAAAAAAATATTCTGAACAAACTGTCCCAGAGTGTTTCTTAACACCCCCTCTCTCCTGTCCCATAGTGTTCCTTACCACCCACTCCCCTCTCCTGTCCCATAGTGTTCCTTACCACCCACTACCCCTCTCCTGTCCCATAGTGTTTCTTACCACCCACTACCCCTCTCCTGTCCCATAGTGTTCCTTACCACCCACGCCCCTCTCCTGTCCCATAGTGTTCCTTACCACCCACGCCCCTCTCCTGTCCCATAGTGACCTTTAACCCCCCTCCCCTGTCCTGAGTGCGCACTTCCTTTCATTCCTACCGGAAACTGAAATTTAAGTTCCAGCACTGTGGTGCGCGCTGTTCTGCTGGCCCACGCTACAATACAGGTAAGTAAACTTACACATCCGCTCTATAAGACGCACAGACATTTCCCCTTATTTTTTTTGGGGGGGGGGGGGAGGAGTGCATCTTATAGAGAGAAAAATACGGTATAGAAAACTAGAAATGATTTTCCCAACAAATATTCCAAAAACTCCCCTGTTTCTGTGGAACACCCCAATTAACTGTAAGAATAATATTATAATAAATATGTAAACTGTACTAATCATTGTACTATGTAAACATTCATACAAGTAGGATAATAAGCAATGCTGCTAAGAAGAGGGCATAATAAATGTTTTAAGGTTTCACCTCCTCGAACTTTTTTCTGATGGTCTGCCTTAAAGGTGTACTGTCATTTTGTGTATATATATTTTTTTATAAATCAAACTTTTTTTGTTGCTATGTTTTTTTGTGTGTTTTTTTTCAATTTCACCTTTGTTTTTTGGTAGGGAATATTATTTCTTATGGTGAGCGTGATCTCTGACAATCTTTAGCAACGGGGTGGTGCTTAGAGGGCAACTGTCACCTGAGAACTTTTTTTTTTTATTCTTTATTTTTGTAGTGCGTAGGCATATAACAGTTGCATGTGAGGTACCCCAAAGGCATTCCTCTAGCACAAGTACAAACAGTTGAACATAGGGGTACAAGGGAGATCACGCACATTTTTTATATATAAGGGTAGAAACAGTATAGCTTTACTTTGTTTAGGCATTTGCGTAACATTTGCATAACATAACTTTCTAGGCATGTGATTATTTTGCAATGGCAAGAGCTAGTCAAACTATGAGTAGGTTACCACATGCGTTAAAGAAAGGTTGAGTGAGTCAGAAGATTAGTTATTGCTAATGGCAGCAGCAGGAGATATGTTGATAAGATATGCTGTGACATGGCTGACATAAGTTAGTAACGTGTTGGGTTGGACACCATCATGACAGGCTGGTATGTCTACCTATACATGGGTGTTAAGCTTATGAGTAACTAGAACCTTCCTAGCCATTAAGGCTATAGATTAGTGGTCCCAGGAATAAGTGTGCTGGACCAACTCTGGTGGCAGGGTATTGAGCTTATACCTAGAGAGGCTTGGTAAGTGTTTGCTGCGTCCCGAGTGGCATTCCCCCCGTGGTGTTGACAGTCATGTGCCATGCCGGATTGCTATATGCAAGTGCCCAGCGCCAATGGGACATTGGGCTTAGTGTTTAGTTGGCGGCAGTGGCGCTGGCTTTACATGAAGTGTGTAGGTGCAGTTGTGGGGCAGATATGGAGCATAAGAAAGTTGAATAACACAATAAATGCAACTCGTAAAAAAATGAAGGTACATATTTACACTCTTGTCATAACTAGAGTCCTCCACTGTCTGCGGTTAGGTATGTCCGCGGTGTCGGTAAAGTCCCCTAGCCAACTTCAGCTCTCAGGGCGTGCAGTCTGGTCGCAGGGATCTTCTTGGTGTCATAGTGTATCCAGCCTCTTCGTTCGATGTATGGGTCTCTGCGTTGGTATGGGCATAGCCCCATTCCGGTGGGGTGGACCTGCCAACGTGAAAGAGTCTGCGTGAGGTGATGTGTCGCCGGCTGTGGTGTCGCCTCAGAGGTATGCCAGGGCCTGCCTCCGAGTGTTGTCGGTAGAGGTGTTGCGGTGTGGTCTGCCTGGGGCCCTTCGGCCCTGTCCGGTCCCTGTTTAGCGCAGTGTGTCGCTGCAGCAGGACCGCCTTTTCATGCCTCTTAGGTAGGTTTAGTTTTGCCGGGCCCTTGTATGAGCGGGTCGCCGTCATAGGTAGTAGTAGTCGCTTGGGCTTACGGGCTTTTCTGTTTTGCTATCCGCAGGCTTTGTTAGCGTGAGGCAGTGTGTACGTTTGTTGGGGGATCACCGGCAGGCCTGTGACAGGATGGTATGCCTTGGCCTGTTGCTCCCTGGAGGCTATTGTCCTCCAGAACCTGGCGAACAGCTCATCCAGCCTGGTCTCAAGGTCAGGTTTCTTTGTGTCTCGGACACAGGTGGCGGCGGCCATTTCGGTCTCCATCTTGTCACTAGCGGTTTGCTGGTTGGGGATACGATTTAGGCCCCTGCCGTCTTCTGCGGTCCGTATAAGCTTGTGGTACTTGATTGTGTGGACCGGGATAACCCCCGCTGGTCCTGGGGGGTGGGGGGAAGCCCGATGCTTCGGGTGCTGCATGGTTAGGTGAGCCGGGAGAGCGGCCGTCTCTCCCCTGCTCTGCATGTTGTAGGCCCCAAGCCTCCGGTCTGGATTCCCAGCGGGCTTTTGAACGTGTGAGGTGTCCCCCGGTATCCCTGCCTCCATTTAGCAAGGTGGGGTAAGTTGGGGTTCCGATATAGGCTGTATTCCCACTGTTTTCTGCCAAAAATCTGATTCAGGCCTGGGAGCTCACAGAAAGCGTGTCTGTTCAGCTCCCTGGTCAGGCCCCGCCCCCCACCTGAGAACAATTTTTAATATAATAATACTCCTCCCATAAAGTTTTGAAAGGAAATCAAATCTTTTTTTTAAATAAAGTATATGTAAAAGAAAATCGTAAAAACTCATTCCTATCTTTAATATATGTCAGAATCCTTAAGCCATATACAGTGAGGGGGGGGGGGGTGGAAAGTATTTGATCCCCTGCTGATTTTGAACGTTTGTCCACTGACAAAGAAATGATCAGTCTGTAATTTTAATGGTAGGTGTATTTTAACAGTGAGAGACAGAATAACAAAAAAAAAAAAAAAATCCAGAAAAACGCATGTCATAAAAAGGTATAAATTTAATTGCATGTCAATGAGTGAAAAAAGTATTTGATCAATCAGCAAGATTTCTGGCTCCCAGGTGTCTTTTATACAGGTAATGACCTGAGATTAGGAGCACTGTTTTAAAGGGAGTGCTCCTAATCTCAGCTCAATACCTGTATAAAAGACACCTGTACACAGAAGCAATCAATCAAATTCCAAACTCTCCACCATGGCCAAGACCAAAGAGCTGTCCAAGGATGTCAAGGACAAGATTATAGACCTACACAAGGCTGGAATGGGCTACAAGACCATCGCCAAGCAGCTTGGTGAGAAGGTGACAACAGTTGGTGCGATTATTCGCAAATGGAAGAAACACAAAATAACTGTCACTCTCCCTCAGTCTGGTGCTCCATGCGAGATCTCACCTCGTGGAGTTTTAATGATCATGAGAAGGGTGAGGAATCAGCCCATCACTACACGGGAGGATCTTGTTAATTATCTCAAGGCAGCTGGAACCATAGTCACCAAGAAAACAATTGGCAAAACATTACGCCGTGAAGGACTGAAATCCTTCAGCAGCTGCAAAGGTCCCCATGCTCAAGAAAGCACATGTACAGGCCCATCAGAGGAGAACTGGGTGAAAGTGTTGTGGTCAAATCAGACCAAAATCGAGCTCTTTGGCATCACCTCAACTCGCTATGTTTGGAGGAGGAGGAATGCTGCCTATGACCCTAAGAACACCATCCCCACCGTCAAACATGGAGGTGGAAACATTATGCTTTGGGGTATTTTTCTGCTAAGGGGACAGGGCAACTGCTCCGCATCAAAGGGATGATGGACGGAACCATGTACCGTCAAATCTTGGGTGAGAACCTCCTTCCCTCAGCCAGGGGATTGAAAATGGGTCATGGACGGGTATTCCAGCATGGCAATGACCCAAAATACACAGCCAAGGCAACAAAGGAGTGGCTCAAGAACAAGCACATTAAGGTCCTGGAGTGGCCTAGCCAGTATCCAGACTTTAATCTCATAGAAAACCTGTGGAGGGAGCTAAAGGTTCGAGTTGCCAGACGTCAGCCTCGAAACCTTAATGACTTGGAGACGATCTGCAAAGAGGAGTGGGACAAAATCCCTCCTGAGATGTGTGCAAACCTGGTGGCCAACTACAAGAACATCTGACCTCTGTGATTGCCAAGAAGGTTTTTGTCACCAAGTATTACGTTGAAGTGGTCAAATATTTATTTCACTCAATGACATGCAAATCAATTTATAACTTTTTTGACATGCGTTTTTCTGTATTTTGTTTGGTTACTCTGTCTCTCACTGTTGAAATACACCTACCATTAAAATTATAGACTGATCATTTCTTTGTCAGTGGGCAAATGTTCAAAATCAGCAGGGGATCAAATACTTTTTTCCCTCACTGTACATGCACTTGAAGTCGGACAGTGTTTGAAAACAGACAGTGAAGCCGAGAAGATCATAGAGACTTACTGTTGGTTTTCAAACACTGTCTGACCCAAGGTGTATGCATATGGCTGACAGATCCTGTCATATACTAAAGTTAGACATGTTTTCAAATTTTTTTTTTTGCATATACTTCATTTAACAAAATCTATTTTCTTTCAAAACTTGATGAAAGGATTGTAATTTAAAAAAAAATGGTTTTGAGGTGACAGATGTCTTTTAAGCAAGGTTACAGTTCTGTTGCAAAGCTAATTTACCCATGATCCATCAGTCAAAAAAATTCCACAGAAGGGCAAACTGCAGACATCATCGAGGATAGCAAAATTGGCTTTCCCATATATCGTGATCTAATGGATATGGTATAAAAGTATCTGACTAACTATAGATTATAAACTCCTTCGAGCAGGACTCTCACTCTCTCCATCTTTGCTCTTTTTGCTTTGTCCACCATACAATACTGGGGAATTAGCAGTTTTATGAAGTAATTAACTGTAGCAGTTTTATGAAGTAAATCTTAAAAACTCCACATTTTTTTTTTTTTTTTAAATCTCAAACCCATTGTGGGATAGGAAGCTACATAGGTGGTAAATAAAAATGAAAAAACTCTGTTGCTTTTTTTGTCAATCTTATTGAGGCAAACAAATGAACATACAGACAATGTAAAGAATACATATACGGTCAAGAATAGACATAATCAAGCAGAATGTATACATCAAGGCTCAGGTTTTGTTTTTTTCTGCATTGAAAAAATGAGAGTATAACGCAATAGGAATCGGGAACCCAAAACGACAGAGAATCCCATTATAAAAAAGACTAAGATTGTTTAAAACAGCATAACTATGGAAGGTTAAATAAATATTTCAAGATTAAAATTTCATTTCTATATGATATGCTATCAAAAGAGATTGGACCTTGTTGCTTTTTTTTTAACTCATTATCATCACAGTCCAATAAAAAAAGAGTGTCATCTCCTAGCTAAAACCTCCGTTTTAACCATCCTTTATGGCATAGGCTTACTATGAATAAAAAAAAAAGCTAATCAGTTGAATACAGAATTTGAACACTGTTAATAATTGGACTTGAACTCTTAAATGTGTCTTCCATTTGAGCAATTATCAACAAGTTCACCTCTGCGACCTTGTCTCGGTATTAATATATATGCAAACGAGAGAGGCACTGGAAACGTGCTTCATCCTACCAGCCGCACAGAATCCTAATGAACTGAAGGCTCCCATCTGGTATTATAGCAGCTGTGTGGCCACTCATTTTTACAGGGAGGTAACACACAAAGTATTTAAATAAAGTAGATCTCTGTAGAAATGATTGTAACCCGATGTGGCAAATGCAAAATCCATATCAAATTAACTAATTTGAATAATTCACCAAATCACGTCATCACTTGCCTAGCTGAAAACAGTCACTGCTTAAAATTAGTTCGTGAAGCTTTTAATGGGGTTGAGAGCAAATGTTCAAAAAAGAGATGAAAAAAAGAAGTGGGAAGTAGACATTTTCTCCTTTTGGGCTATTAACACCCAATTATTTGTATATCTTTATTTGGTCCCAGAATGTCCCCATATACACTCTTGTAGTGTCTGTGAAACTGCACTCATTCCCATAAATCTGAGCCAGGGTGCATGCTGAACCGGAATCAAACACCAGATTTCCAAAAATTTATAAAGTAATAAAGGTCCAGGCACTCCTTGGTTCAAGACCGGTACTTTATTAGGAACCACAACAGCAACATTTCGACCCCAAAAGGTCCTTGTCAAGTTTGACAAAGACCTTTTGGGGTCGAAACGTTGCTGTTGTGGTTCCTAATAAAGTACCTGTCTTGAATCAAGGAGTGCCTGGACCTCTATTACTTTATTCCCATATACACTTTGTCTGACTAGTCATGTTGTGTTTGCCTGGGAATAGGGATGCATTAAGAAACCATGAATATAATCAAATTACACAAAAACATAGTTTGTAAGTAAGAGGTTAAAAGGGGGCCCAGCTGAGAAGAGGGGGAGATAATGGCATGGGAATAGGGTTCACATTATTTGGGAAGGTGTAAATAAAGGGTAGTGACTGGGACTTGGCTCTCAAAATTGTCCTCAAACAGAGAAAAATTAGAAATACTATGGAGGTTATTGCAGGAGTTTATGCAATGTGCAGAGAAAAAGAGATAGACCGAGGCTATTGCTAGTCTCATGCATCACAGACGAGGAATCCAGGGGAAGTCAGCAATCAGAATAAATGTAGGAATGTCACAGCTGTAAGCTAAACATAGCTAATATGAGGTTGGTTATCAGCTAGGGTGTTTCACAAAAAAGTAATGATGGTCCAGGCACTCAAGTTCAATCCAGTGGACAGATTTATTGGAGCAAAATCAAAACAACTTTTCGGTCTACCACAGGGCCTTTATCAAGCTTATCAGCTATGGTGTTGTCCGTATGATTGCTCTCTTATATCGTTATATTTAGGGATGCATCAAAGTTTTTTATTTGTTTACATTTTTCACTTTTTTTTTTTTTTCAATTTGACAATTTTTATTTTGTCATAAAAATGCAATAGGGGGTACAGAAAGGAAGAGGGGGAAGGGAGATTGACAATGGAACATACATCCTTCATCGTTTTTGTTAATCAGCGGTTCACAGTCATGATAAATACACATTGCTATTCATATAGAGTTTACATTGGCAATTGTGACCTTTTGTATATGTTTGCTAGTGATTGTGCCTTCTCTTAAGATTATTATTGTGCGTGTTATTGGCTACCCTGTATTGGCGTTACCCTCAGGTCGGGTGTTTCAGTTCCCAATTTTCCCATACCTCATGTCTCCAACTTTTATTGGGTGGTATGCGGGATATGTTAGATTCAAATTTCCCAATTTGGGATAGGTGTCTGATCAATTCTCGCATTGTTGCGTTGGTGGTTGATAACCAGTTTTTTGCAATAAGGTTTTGGGCAGCTACCAGTACATGGAGTATTAGGTATTTAATCGATTTCGGGTAATCGGCTTCCAAGATGAGTAGTAGCAAAGACGTTGGGGAGTTTGGTATCATGATTGATGTATGTCGGTGTATTAATAAGATAACTTCTTTCCAGTATGGCTGGAGTTTTGTACATTCCCACCAGGTGTGTAAAAATGTGCCTGTTTCTTGTTTGCAGCGCCAGCAGGTGCTGGACAGCTGTGGGTCCATGGTGGCAAGGCGTGTTGGGACCATGTACCAGCGGTAGAAAAGTTTACGGGTTGTCTCTAAGTGTGAGGCACAAAATGTCAGGCCTCTGGTTGCATTTGCTGCGGCCAGCCAGGTCTGCTCTGACAGTGTTTGGTCTAGGTCTTTTTCCCAGGAGCGTACACAAGTAAGGGATTTAATTCCCTGGTGGGGCAGTAGTAGTTTGTATATGGTTGAAATGGGCTTTACCGCTGGCGTGTCTGCCATTATACTTTTTTCGAAGTGCGTTAGAACAGTAGTAGTAGGTGATATGGGATGTGGGACATGGATTTTCCACCAGGAGTTCAGCTGGAGATAAGAGTAGTATGCCGTGTTCGGCAATGTGTAGTTGGCTTTCAGTTGGTCGAATGTGGCCAGTTCGCCTTTGTCTAATAGGGAGTGTATGTAAAACACCCCGCATCTATTCCACACTCTAAAGTTGAAGTCAGGTATCATATGCGTCAGAGTTTTAATTGGGGTTGAAAGGGGGGTTGGGTGGCAGCTGCACAGGAGTCTGCGGGTGTTATCCCAGATTTTTAGTGTCGTTAAGGTGGCGGGAAGTGCTTTTGTGGCGTTTGCCCTTTGATGGGGTAGCATCCATAGTGTTGTTTGGATGTCTTGGGTTTGCAACCAGTGTTGTTCTATAGAGACCCACTGAGGGGGAGACATGCGTTGGTGAATAGGGAAGAGACTGGCTAAGACCGCTGCTTTGTGGTATAATTTCACATTGGGGAGGCTCATGCCGCTCATCTGCACTGGTCGGTGTAGTGTAGATAAGGCGACTCTCGGTCGTTTTCCATGCCAGATGAATAAGTTAATTTGTTTCTGGAGGGATAGAAAGTAGGTAGGTGGTACTGTCAAGGTGAGTGTCCTAAATAGATATTGTAATTTGGGTAGTATTACCATCTTTACCGCTGCTATTCGTCCCGACCAGGATATAAATTTATTCCTCCAGCGTAGGAGGGTATTGGTAATGTCTTTGCTAAGTTTAACATAATTTAGATGGTACAGGTTGGATATAGTGTGTGGGAGTTTAATTCCCAAAAATGTGAGGTGATCCCTTCTCCAGTCATAAGAGAACTGGCTCCTCAGGTTGGATAAATAGTCGTCCTCCATCCCCACCCCCATGGCCTGCGTTTTAGATAGATTCAGCTTGTAGTATGAGCAATGGCTATATTGCTGCAGTAAGTCGTGGAATGCTGGTAAAGATTTGTGTGGGTCAGTTAAGGTTAGGAGGATATCGTCAGCGAAAAGGTTTAGTTTATGTTCTGACCCCCCAATTTTAATTCCTGTTATCTCTGTTGATGAGTGTATGGACTCGGCTAAAGTTTCTAAAGCCATAATATATAAGAGGGGTGAGAGGGGGCACCCCTGTCGGGTGCCATTGGTAATAGGAAAAGACCTTGATTGGAATCCAGACGTGAAGACCTGGGCCTCAGAGTTACTGTATAGTGATTTGATCATGGAGATAAATTGTGAAGGGAAGCCAAATTTAACTAGGACCGCCTGCAGGAACGACCAGTGCAGGCGGTCGAAGGCTTTTTCAGCATCTAAAGACAAAAGAAGGCTATTGGGGAAGCGTCTGTGCATGGTATGTAGTAATGCGAGGGCTTTTCGCGTGCCGTCTGCTCCCTGCCTGCCTCGTACGAAGCCGACTTGGTCGGAGTGCACAATAGTCGGCAGGATGGAAGTCCGTCTGTTGGCATAGACTTTGGCCAGGATCTTCACGCCCGAGTTTAATAGGGAAATCGGTCTGAAATTTGCGCAATGGGTTGGTGGTTTGCTGGGTTTGGGTAAAGTGGCCACATTGGCCGTGAGCATGTCCTGCGGTATGTTTTCTTGTGCCGTGGTGAAAGTGAAAAGTGATGTTAGTCGGGGGGTGAGGATAGAGGAGAACTTCTTGTAGTATGTGTTTGGCAGTCCGTCTGGGCCCGGGGTTTTGTTTAATGGCAAGTTCTGTATAACTGTGAGTACTTCTGTTTGTGTGATGGGCTCAGCCAGAAATTCCTGTTGGGAGGCTGAGAGTGCAGGTAGATGAACCTTGTCCAGGAAAGTAGTGATTTCTCCTTTCGTGGGCTGGTGTATCGTAGAGTCATCTTTTAGATTATAGAGTTTGCTATAAAAATCAGCGAAAAGTTCGCTGATCTGTTGTGGTTTAATTATTTTCTGTCCGTTGTGGGAATTGAGGTACGCTATTTTGGTTTGTACTTGTGTGTCTCTGAGCCGGTTGGCCAGGAGTGAGCTGGCTTTGTTACCCAAACAATACTCCTTGGTTTTCAGTTTTTAGAGCGTTCGGGTTGTGTTAGCTATATTTATGTCATTAAGGTCTGATTGGGTTTGGGCGATGATTGCAGCATCACCTGGGTTTGGGTGGAGAAGGTGGGACGCTGTGGCGTGTCTCAATTTTCTTAGTAAGTTCAGGTATTTTGTTTGGGAGGTCTTTTTTAGGAAGGAGGACCGTCGTATAAACAACCCACGCATTACGGCCTTATGGACTCTCCATATCCCTGTCGGGGACATCTCTGATGTCTGTTTCTATTTCTGAGCTAAATTTATCGTCATGTAAAATGGAGCTGTTAAGTCGCCATGGGTTGCAACCTCTAAAGGTGAAGTCGTCTCTGAATGTAGCGAGTACTGGGGCATGGTCTGACCAGATGATGTCTCCCAAGTGGCATGTTTGAATTAGGTTGAGGGAAGGTCCTGTTATGAGTATTACATCTATCCTGGAGTATGTCTTGTGGGGTTTAGAATAGTATGAGTATTTCCTGTCCAGGGGGTGGAGTAATCTCCAACAGTCATAAAGATTGAATTTCAGCAACAGTTGTGTTATGGCTTTGCAAGTTGGTTTGAGGGATTTCTGTCGGTTGGTAGTGGAGGGCATGGAGGTATCTAGGGTTGGGTCTAGGATGTGATTTATATCCCCGCATATTATCGTGTTGCCTCGCTGTGCAGCTGCCACTTTTGTGAGGGTACTGGTCAAAAAGTTCCTCTGATTTTCATTGGGTGCATATAGATTTACTACCGTGTATTGTACGTTATTCATTAGACAGATAACAATCAGGTACCTGCCCTGGTCATCTGAGATGGTGCGTAGTAGTTCAAAGGCTACTGAGTTGTGTATGTAAATGGAAACTCCTCTGGATTTAGATATATACGTTGAGTGAAACTGATGGGGGAAATGCTTCATTCCAAATTGTGGGATTTTGGCTTTGGGGAAATGGGTTTCTTGAAGGCACAATATGTCTGCCTTTGATTTGTGAGCCTCCTGAAGTAACATGTGTCTCTTGTGTGGCATGTTGAGCCCTCGGACATTATGGGAATAGACTATCAGTGTATGTTATAAGGCAGATCGCTTTCAGTAAAGGTAGTGTCTTGAGATGTAAGTACAATTTGTACTGTTGCCTGTGAAGAGAGGGCGTATGGGTTCCATTTTGTGTGATATGTTTTTGTCTGGATGTTTGGACGGGGTGGGGGGGTGGTAACGTAACTGGGGGGGTGAAACAGGGGTAAAAAGAAATAAACCTGGTTAACAAAAGTATGTACATATAAGCCCGATCTCGGTACAAGGCGCTATGGCGCAGCGCCGTGGGGAGCGTGGGATCGGAGATGGTGGACAGGTGATGGCCTGAGCAGGCTAAAGATATGTGGTGCAACATCCACTGTTAAGGGACAACAATAGATCAGGTGTGGTCTTGTGTGCCCTCTGAGTGTGATTCGTGGGATAAATAAAGAGCACCTTGTGTAAATATAGTGAGATGTCCTTATGGAGAAGATGGTAGGAGTCGGTAACCTAGGTAGGTTTTGTATCAGGGGTCTCCCAGCTTTGCGTGTATGTCCGCAAACTAGTCCTGTGAGTAAGCTGTCTGCCATGTTGTGATTGGTGGCTCTGGCTTAAGTTAGGAGGCTCCGACCCTGATTGCCCTTTGGGTTTCGGAGCGGTGGGAGCATGGGTTAGTCGGTGTGTTATTCCCATCATGGGACAGCCCAAGTCCAGTGAGTGTGAGTGGCCAGAGCCTGTATTGGCGGTTCACCCCTACCATCTTCATCGCGGATTTACCGGGTGCGTCGGTCGAGGTGGAGCCCGGTATGTGGCTTTATGGATATGCCTAACGAACGGTTTGGGTAGGTTACTGTCACCCATGTAAGTCGGTTGGTGTGAGCAGTGCGTGTTGCCGCTTCTGCGTCTGTTATCGTGGGGATACATTAGTCGGTCTGTGGCGACAGTCTAGTAAAGTGTGGCCAGGGATTACATGTGTTTCTGGGAAACAGTATAAGTCAACAACAGGTAAACAATTAGGCAAGTTACATCACAGTATTGCTAGTACACCCTGCAAACAATATGAACAGTTATAAAGCAACATAAAGATTAACAATTATTTGCGTACTGCAGATTGCGGTGGTGCTAAACATACGAGCGCCTATTAAGCTAAAGCAGGCCATGGAGACAGTAGTGGCCGGGAGTCAGTAGTGATTATTAAAGCAGTAAGGGTATTTTGACCGCCGGAGCGGATATACTTGCGGTAAGACCTCAGTCGGCAACTTGCCACTCCTTAACCACTTTTCTCGGTGGTTTCGGGGTTTGTATTTCGCCTACACTGGTCAGGTTCCACTGATGTAGGAGGTTCATGCCTTCTTCTGCCGTTTGTACAACGGTGGTGGTTCCGTTCCTGGAGACGATGAGGCGGACAGGAAAGCCCCAGCGGTATAGGATACGATTGGCGCGTAGAGTTTCTGTCACTTGTTGGAAGGTTTTCCGTTGTATCAGGGTGGCTGCTGAGAGATCTGAGAACATTTTGATGCCTGTGTATTCAGCTGGTAGGTCTTTCGCAGTTCTGCTTCTTCTCATCAGGAGGTCTTTCACATGGAAGTAGTGTGCTTTTAGTAACACATCTCTGGGTAAGGATGTAGCGATATGTTGGGGTTTTGGGACTCTGTGCAGGCGGTCCAGCAGCAGCATGTCAGTGGGTATTTCTGGGGTCAGGAGCTTGAAAAAGCTGTGTATATGGCTGGGCAGGTCCGCCGGGAGGACCGTCTCTGGTATGCCTCTCAGCCTGCTGTGGCTGTTTGTCTTGCCAGGGCCGCAACTTTTTTCTGGGCGAAAAAGTTCAGTTTGTCGGGTTTATCTTGATGCCGACGGGTTTTGGGTTGCGACATCGTCGGATTAAGTTCTTATTTCCCGCAGGAATCTCACTTTTAGATGCTATTGCCTTGCTCGTGGTGCGGAGCTAAGGACTCATGCGACCATCTCTCTCCGTGCCTAGCCACGCCCCCCCCCATTTTTCACTTTTTTTTATTTTTGTAGTGCATAGTTTAACAGACATGCTTGCATTGACAATTCAGATGATTATATATCACAATGAAAGATAGTAATGATAACATGAAAAGTCAAGAATACTGCACTTGGGGGGAACGGGGAAAGAACTCTATGGGACAGGGGAGGGGGAAGAAAAAAACACTATGGGACAGAGGAGGGCAGAAAAGAAAACTATGGGACAGAGGAGGGGGGAAAGAACACTATGGGATAGAGGAGGGGGAAAGAACACTATGGGACAGGGGAGGGGGGGAAGAACACTATGGGACAGGGGAGGGGGGGAAAGAACACTGGTTATCAGAATATTTTTTATTAATATCAAGTATTGTTTGATTATTCAGCAACACTGTACAATATTGAAAAGTAGACATTTGTGACATATAAAGACAAGTCTGTGATGAGAGCTCTGCTAAAATTAAATTATGAATGCATTGATTTTCAAACTGTTTAATGAACAAAAACAAACATTGATTCACTGAGTGAAATTTCAGTCTGATGCAGCGTTCCTTTACCAATGAACTGCTACCATGACATACATATTCATAAAGTAATATTTTATCAAATTGCGTTTCCTCATTGAATGACAAGTTACTAGAAGTTTTTCACCGTATCATGGCTTTTAAACTTCCTTTCCCCCACAAAAAAAACAGTTCCCTAGAATCTTCAAATCGGAGCACCCCAAGAGTTGCTTACTATTCTTCTTATATTTTATCCTTGCTCCCACAAACAATCTTTCTAATTGCACTCTTGAGGTGCTAACGTGTTGCGGTTTCTAGCAATAACAACTGCTCACTGTCTGTTTCCTGATTCCACAGATGGACCCCTCCAGCGTTCCACTTCTAGCCTGGCATTTTGTGATACTACAGGGTGCACTAAACCCCATGTTAGCATTCTGCCGGGGAGATGTGGTCCATTTCCTTTTGGTAAGATTTAGAAAAGCATGTGCATTTTATTAAGCTATGTCTTTGTTTTGGACTATTGTTTTTTCTTGTAGTGCTTTGGGTAGACATTATAAAACAGTGGAGATGTATCGCTATGAATTAGTGTTGGCAAGAATGAGACGAGAGAATGTGCAAATTTCCCAGTCTTTTTAACATTATTGTATTCCATTTAGGTAAAACGTGATGAATCTGGAGCAATTCACATAAATAAGCAGAAGCAGCTGCACTTACATTATGACCTGATCAACTTCACGGTGAGAGCTAATTGATTGGGATTAAAGAGAGCACCCAGTGTACCCAACTGCTGTTTATTGGGAATGAAAGATACGATGCTGAAATTATATCTCCTATTTCTTTTGCTGCAGTGGATTAACGCTCGGACTGTGGCACTGCTGGACAGCGCCGAGAAGTTGCATGTGATTGATCGGCAGACACAGGAGGAATTGGAGACCCTAGAGATATCAGATGTACAGCTTGTGTATAACAGCAGCCACTTCAAGTCCCTGGCGACTGGGGGCAATGTGAGCCAAGCCTTGGTGAGAGCTCCATTTGTATAGTTTCAATGTGCATATAAATATACACAGAAATTACAGTTTCCCTGAAAGTTTTGGTTTGGCATATACTGAAAAACACTTTCATACATATCCATTCATTAGACTGAGAGCTCAAGAGATATCAAGAAAATGCACTATTTTACATCTTGTTTTCCAAGAAGAACTAGAGCACAATCCACCCAAGCAATTAACCTTTAACCTCTAAATCAAATTCATTGAACAAGTCTGCTTAACTCCCTTATCCTTAAAGGACCACTATAGTGCCAGGAAAATATACTCGTTTTCCTGGCACTATAGTGCCCTGAGGGACCCCCTCCCGCCGGGCTCTGGGGAGAGGAAGGGGTTAAACTTACCTTTTTTCCAGCGCCGGGCGGGGAGCTCTCCACCTCCTCTCCTCCTCTTCGGCTGAATGCGCATGTGCGGCAGGAGCTGCGCGCGCATTCAGCCAGTCTCATAGGAAAGCATTTACAATGCTTTCCTATGGACGCTTGCGTCTTCTCACTGTGATTTTCACAGTGCGAAGCATGCAAACGCCTCAAGCGGCTGTCAATGAGACAGCCACTAGAGGCTTTAGAGGCTGGATTAACCTATTTATAAACATAGCAGTTTCTCTGAAACTGCTATGTTTATTAAAAAAAAAAAGGGTTAACCCTAGCTGGACCAGGCACCCAGACCACTTCATTAAGCTGAAGTGGTCTGGGTGCCTATAGTGGTCCTTTAATTGCCTTCTATTCTGTCCTTGATTTGCTTATTTTCCAATCATTGTGTAGTGCTCACTTATAGTGAGAATCATGAAGAATGCAGACTATATCTTCTATAAATTGTCTGTAGTTACTTAAGAAAGGTTATTCTGTAGCTGTGAACTGAATTTGGTTCAATGACTATACAAATAGAATTGAGGAGTGGTTAAAAGTTCCTAGAAAAGGTAAGGGAGGCATACAAAGAGTTGAGGGAAGGGTGGGGAGGAGAGTTGGGGTAACTAGTAGCTACCAAGCATGACCATCGTGGTTTCCTGGAGTACAAAAGTGGAACTCTGAAAATGTACCTTCATTGAAGCAAGTTTAACAAATCTACAAATAGAAATAACTAGAAAAATGTTTGGTCCAATAGACAAAAGGTATAAAAAAAACCTGGAGATGCTTGTGAAATACAACCTGTGATTTCTGTTCTGTGCTTTAATCCCACAGGCCCTGGTAGGAGAGAAAGCTTGTTATCAATCAATCAGCAGCTATGGTGGTCAGATCTTCTACCTTGGAACTAAGGTCACTTTCATCGCTGGTAGCATAAAACAAAGAATTGTTGACAGCGATATGCTTTTGTATTTTTTTCTCTCAACCTGTATGTTTGCAGTAGTGCTGTCTAAATAAATCCCTTCTACACTGCTGCTGTTAGGGGTTAAATTGCTTTTGATACTTTGTGCGTTTTTGTAGACTGTAGCACTTCCGCCTGCTTGCTCTTTCACACTATGTCTGTGTCTATCTGACTTTTCATCTCACCCTCTCTCTCTCCTCCCACAGTCCGTCCATACCATGATGCTGAGGAACTGGCGAGAGGTAAGACAAACAGTGCACTGGGAAAGTAGCAAATATAATTATTTGTCAGTACAGACATAACAGATACTTTTCAGGACATGTGACAGGAACTAGCTGCCGAAACTAAATTCATATTATAAAACAGTGCTTGCCATATTATGTTTTATATAAACTTCTTTTTCTATAAATATATACCTTGCACATACCTAGCACTAATTGCATTTATATTTAGACAGTAAATCTGACTGATGTGCGATTCTTTAATTACCTAAGCAACATGTATGGTGTCATTAAACTGTTCCCACAATAAATAAATACAAAGTGATTATCTGTGAATTAGATGTTTCTAATATTTGCTATATATGAGCATATATTATGATGGATGTGAATGAAATAATCTGAAAATTTAATAAACACTGCCTTGTGGCAGAGCCACAGAGCAAAATGCATCCATTCCTAAAAGGCTTTATCTAAATTCTGTCTCACAGGAAACAGGGCATCAAATGCAACAAGGGATACTTTCTGTATAATTACAGCAAACCATGAATGAGGCATAAATGCATTCTTGGATCAAGTACTATGTTGAGATAATCACACACACACACACACACATATATATATACGGTATGTGAGATAATCACATAATTATTGAATCCCTAGGTAAATATGATTCTGTAATATGCAGTTTGAGTACATTGACTGCTTCCATTCTTTGTAACCTTTACTCAATAGCATTTAATGGGTCACATAGTGATTACATTTTTATTACAATTTCAACACACATGAGTTTTATGCTTTTTATATAGGTAATGATTGCAGACTGCTTAAGAATGTAATCTGAAGGCACTGTACCGTCTGTTGTTTGCAGCCGTGATATTATTGTAGGAATGTTTAAATTACAACTTTTTGTGTCTTATCTCAGAGAGTGGATCATCTTCTGAAACAAGACTGTTACAATGAAGCGTTGGCATTAGCCTGGTCCTTCCATGAAGGCAAGGCCAAAGCTGTAGTGGGTGAGTGAATTCTAATAACAGAAGCAAGATATGGTTTATGAGTTTTATCTGTCTGCTATCAGTTGTTGGATGTTTCAGTTTAGCCCTAATATTTGCAGTGGATTATCAAACACTCAGCACCCAAAAGCTACAATTTTCCATTCTTCAGCATATAAGAGACTGTAACACTTTATCAGAAAGAGAGTTTATTACTAGTATCAGATAGATAACCACCCATTACAGTTAGCCTGAACACAGTATTGTCGTAGGTAAATATTGTTGGTTTGTTTTGTTTTTTTGTTGTTTTGTTTTTTTCTAGAAATCAGCCAATTTTCATACTTTATGCAATTTGCAAGAAAAATAAATTGTCCTGACGTTGAGTATTTTTGCAGTGCCTGTGATAGCAAATTGAAGATCTGTGTTATTCTTTCCTAAGGTCTTTCTGGGGACCCCAAAAAAAGGAAGAGTGTGGTGGCTGATAAGGTGAGATTTGTTTTCCTGTTAGTGTAGCAGTGACATCCGCATGCAGGAAGCAGATGATATATATTAATTAACACTGTCACTGCCGGAGCCTGTACAAGACATAACCTTAAAAAAACCCTGGTGAGATTAGCAGAATACTTTTAGATAAGTCTGATCTGCTCATTGACTGCAGTGACAGTGACTCAGTCTCCACTCAAGATTGATTTAAATTCATGCATTGCATTTTAAAGCAACTAGAAAGCCCCAAATCGACAAAGCAAATGTTTTATTATTCGGCAGACATAGGCTTACTTGCATTATACGGTTTCTGCTTATGTATATAATTTTAGGTAATGCCTAATCATACAGATTTCACCCCTGAAATGTTAACTCATTATACATGTTACTAATCTCTTTAATTTTCAAATGCTCTTATAGCTTACACATATACACATAAAACATATATAAAAAAACTGATGCAACTAGTGAGTTCCCCAATCTAAATCCTCCCTCCGTCCAATACAATAAAATAAATTTGCTATATTTATTAATGTGGTTATTATACAAAGTGTGGATTGTGGGGAATTTGAACAGTTATCAACTAAAGTGAACATTAACCAAAATAGCCAATTGGCTTGAACAATTTCTCTTATTTGGCTCTCTGGCCCTATTTTAAAATTCAACCTAAAATCCTAGCAGTTCCTACCTTCCTGAATAATAACTGGTCTACGTGTTTTTTTTTCCAGATGAGCTACTATGGCTTAATATTTTAAATTCACTTTTAAATTTACAGCACAAAATATCTTTATGAAATCTCAAATGACCTACTTTTCCAATACAATTATGCAAACAATATTAACAGGGTTATTGAGAAGTTAAATTAAATTTAAGATTTAAGGTCAAAGTAGCAGAAGGGAAGCATAGCTGTCTTAGACATTTTTCCATTTTGGCTATTATGCATTTACATTTGATATTCACTTTGAATTCTCACCATAGTGTAAATCTCTGTAAGAATTGTATGAATTGAGCATATAAACCATGAAGAAATGCATAACATTAAACATTAAATCGGAGAATAATTTTGGACTAAGTGACTTTGACCATGGTATGACTTTGTCCGTGACTAAGTGACTTTGACCATGGTATGACTTTGTCTGTGACTAAGTGACTTTGACCATGGTATGACTTTGTCCGTGACTAAGTGACTTTGACCATAGTATGACTTTGTCCGTGACTTTGACCATGGTATGATGATTAATGATGTAGGTAGTGTTGTTTGAAAAGTAGCCTGAAAATCACTGTGGGTGAAATACCTGGTTGAGGCAGGACAGATTTGAAAGGGAAGACTCTTTCAAGCTGCCAGTTTACACTTTTTGAAATTACCAGTCCTGCCAATACTAGTTTGCCAATACTAGTCTCTAAATTCTGCATGCAATGATATTTAAAGTAGAAGGGCTGCAGGCGCTGAAGCTTTCTCCTCTGTCAGCTAAAAATAAACAAATGAACCCACAGTGGGCACAAACTACGATGATGTTAAAAAGCCTTTCCCCTTGAGTGAGGAATTTCAATTTCTCCTGTGATGTACAGAAGGAAGGGTCTGAATGTATTGAATCCACAGGTCCATCTCATCTTGCTACAGACGTACAGACTATGATACATCTATAGCCCATTCTTTCTTATTTCAAATTCTATCCACTTCTTAAAAATAATTGTTTATAATATTGTTTATTCACAATTTAGTGCGTAGGAAAATGTGCCTGCTACGTGTTTACTTATACATTTTGAACTTGCTTTAGCAGCTCAACGTGCCAAATAAATTGCTCTCTGTACATAGTGTTACTGCACATTGACAAAATGTATGAAACCGTGAGAGGTTTGGACAGTCAGTAGTACTGTGGTCTGCAGGGCCTTCTTTAATATCGATTGGACCCTGGGCAAGCATTTGCTTGGGTCCCCTATACCTGCCCTTCCCCACTCCCCTGTGCTCCCCCATTCTCAACCCCCAGCTCCCTGGCATGCAATCAGGGCCTCCACCCCAACCTACTGATAGAACTAATGTAGAGAGGGCTGTGGTGCAAGAATTGTTTTCTCTCCAATAGCGCAAGAGTGGAGAAAAGTTAGATACCCATCTGTCGTACAACTTCCACGATGGGGATCCACCGTTTGGCCATTCTTGTAGGGTTGCATTTGTGAGCAGTGTTTGTGAATTTGAATGTAAGCATGTTTTTGTATAGAGTATATGTGTGCATGTAGGGGTGTATTTGTATATACTGTTACTATTGGAATGCAGCTGTGTACCTTTGTGTAGTGTTTGTGTTTGAATGCAGGGGTGTGTGTTTGTATGTAGTGTTGGCTTTTAAATGAAGTTGTGCTTTTGTGTATTAAGTTGGCGTTTGTATATAATTTTAGTGTTTTATGTAACATTTGTAATTGCATGCAGGGGTGTGTGTGGATGTAGGGTCTTTTAAATGCAGATGTACATTTGTGTGTAGTTTAGTGAGTGAAGGGTGTGTTTGTATACAATTTTGGAGTTTGTATTAGGGGTGTGTTTGTATGTAATGATTGTGTTTGCTGTGGTGTGTTTGATTGCCTGGATATATGCACATACATACATACACAGACACATATAGCCAGATACACACACTGACACACACAGCCAGATACGCAGACTGACACAAACACAGACAGATACACACACAGCTAGGTACACTCACAGCCAGGTACAAACACTCACAGTCAGGTACACACACACATACAGCCAGATACACATGCACATACAGCCAGATACACACACTGACATACACACAGCCAGATACACACACTGACATACACACAGCCAGATATACACACACAGCCAGATAAACACACACACACAGCCAGATAAACACACACACATGCCCAGATGCACTCACTCAGACCCAGGTACACACACATATACCAAGTTACATCATGTTTTAGCCACCCTCTTGTCTCCTTACCTTTTGGGTACAGAAGGGTGGCTTCCCTGGGGTCCAGTGGGAGCTGGAGGGCCAAGGCTGATGAGAGTCTGTCCTCAGTCCCTTTTCTCCTCCTGTGTATACGCACTCTGTTACTTGGGAGGAAGTGATCTCACCTCACTTCCTCCCAGCAGGCAACATCAAAGAGGCCAAGGCCGAGCACTCTTAAAGGGCTGAGGGCCCCTGATTACATCAGGTGCTGCAGTCCACAGGATTTGGACTCCAGCAGGGGACCCACAGAGCAGCTACTTTGGGCCCCCCAGGAGTAACTGGGCCCGGGGCAGCTGCCCCTTTTGCCCCCCTTTAAAGACGGCCTTGGTGGTCTGATATAACACATTAGACAACATAAAAAAGTAGTGAGGAGTGTACAAGGAAAATGTGATATTCTCAATACTTTTTAATACGTTTTTGTAGATTTACTATGCTCATAGGAATAAACTTAAACAATGAGTCCTTTCCACGTAACATATGTAAGTTCTTATTTCTTCTTTGTTTTTTGTTTTTCCCCCTCAGATCATTGAAATCTTGCTCCAGTACACAGACAAAGCACTGAGAAAATGTCCCGAGCAGGGTAAAATACAAGTGATGGAACAGCATTTTCAGGTAAGCAATATGCATTTTTCTGTTTTCTGCTTTTCCCTAGCCTTAGAACCTTTTAATATATTGAATACGGAAAAGTGGGGATATTGGAATTTTATCATAAAATTTGTTTGTCGTGGTTTGCTGATTTCGGCATGTGGCCAGCGTTGGTTCTGTTAGATCAGTAAAAATAATTTAAAGAGTCACTTTAGGCAACATACCCACTTCATCTCATTGAAGTGTTTATGGTGCTTGTAGTCCACTGGCACTGTCCCACTTTTCAGTGTCGTACCTATCCAAATCGGCTTGACACCAAATAAGCGTCCCTGAGATCCCTAGGCTCCTCCCCGCTTGAGGTATGGTTAGGGGGAGTGTACCTTTGCATTAGCAATACCAGTCCAAACCACTGATGGGGAGCAGTGATAAACTGAGTGTTGTTTAGATTATATTCTCACTTCCTCCCTATGTGGAGCAGCAGCAGAGGAATAATGATGCCGGTGCCCTTGTACCATTATTCAGTATTTAACCTTTTGAAAACAGTTTTAATACTGAAAAGTACCATAACCACCTCAATGCGATGAAGTGGACTTGATGCCTAGATTGTTCCTTTGATCTATAGTTTTATTGAATTGTCACTTTAGTATATAACAAAGTGAATTTCAAAAGTATGGTCAAAATCGCAAAACTTGAAAATTAGAAAAGTCAGCAATGCTTTCAGTTCACCTAGTCTGGCCTTACATTTGTTTGTGTCCTATAAATCACCAGCAAACGTTCAACTCAGAACATGTGTTTAAATTTGCTTCCTTGTTTGTGCAGTCAGTTATATGAATTGGTATGCATCTCACAATACTCATAGTTCAGTTCTGAATGTTTTGAACTCAGCTGTGCTAGTAGCATTCAGGAATTGAGATGCACATACATGTCTCTTACTATCCAGCATATCTTTTACCTGTATGGTCAAGGCATTGTGGTATACACATAATATATATATATATATATATATATATATATTTCTTAGCAAATTAAATAACACAGTGTATAGATGACATTTTATTTTCTACAGAGTGCTTACATCTGAATTTTGTATGACGGATGCAAGTTAGCCTGCTGTTGCTGTAGGTGCTCTTTGTGGAATGATTGTTACTCTGGCATAATGTGTTACAATCTTTGTTCCTTACAGGACACCGTTCCAGTTATGGTTGACTATTGCCTTCTACTGCAACGCACGTAAGTCAACAGATCACACAGAACCTGTATACTAGAATGTGACGGCAGATAAGAACCATTTTGCCCATCTAGTCTGCCCAATTTTCGAAATAATTTCATTAGTCCCTGGCCTTATCTTATAGTTAGGATAGCCTTATGCCTATCCCACGCATGCTTAAACTCATTTACTGTGTTAACCTCTACCACTTTGGCTGGAAGGCTATTCCATGCATCCACTACCCTCTCAGTAAAGTAATACTTCCTGATATTATTTTTAAACCTGTGTCCCTCTAATTTAAGACTATGTCCTCTTGTTGTGGTAGTTTTTCTTCTTTTAAATATAGTCTCCTCCTTTACTGTGTTGATTCCCTTTATGTATTTAAATGTTTCTATCATATCCCCCCTGTCTCCTCCAAGCTATACATGTTAAGTTCCTTTAATCTTTCCTTGTAAATTTTATCTTGCAATCCTTGAACCAGTTTAGTAGCCATTCTCTGAACTCTCTCTAAAGTAGCAATATCCTTCTGGAGATACGCTCTCCAGTACTGCGTACAATACTCCAAGTGAGGTCTCACCAGTGTTCTGTACAATGGCATCAGCACTTCCCTCTTTCTACTGCTAATACCTCTCCCTATACAACCAAGCATTCTGCTAGCATTTTCTGCTGCTCTATTACATTGTCTGCCTACCTTTAAGTCATCAGAAATAATCACCCCTAAATACCTTTTCTCAGATGTTGAGGTTAGGACTCTATAAAATATTCTGTTCTTTGCCCTTGGGTTTTTACGTCCAAGATGCATTATCTTGCACTTATCCACATTAAATGTCAGT
This sequence comes from Pelobates cultripes, assembly GCA_933207985.1. Classification (NCBI taxonomy): domain Eukaryota; kingdom Metazoa; phylum Chordata; class Amphibia; order Anura; family Pelobatidae; genus Pelobates; species Pelobates cultripes. Next base: position 52,236,371 of record OW240918.1, on the reverse strand, counting down.
TGCCACAACTGGCGTATATCGTTGACAAAAACACAAAAAACTTCCTTTACCTCTGAAACCTCATTGCAAGCCAAGTCATTTGTCCCTAGATGGACAAGTACTTCCAATTCCCCTTCCTGCTTTGCTCGCTTAAAAATATTACAAATACGTCTCCTGTCTCTGTGAGTAGTAGCTTTGGGAAGACATCTCACAAGACCACCATTGTCCATCTCCACACCTCTTATGATAGAATCCCCCAACAACAACTGCTTTCTATTAGGCCTCACCATAGTCTCCGAGCCTGTTTCCACAACACCGCTACACTCAGTGACTGAGCCTGTCTCAACAACACCACTACACTCGGTGCCTGAGCTTGTCTCCATAATGGTCACTGTTGCCAAGCTGTACTTTTGTCACAAAAGAATTGCTTTAGTTGGAAATTGCACATGCATAGTTAAGACTTTCAGGGCATTACATTGCCAAGGAGCAGTTTGTTACACATTGGAATAATTTGCATGCTCTAAAACTTGGCCCATATATTTATGAGGCTGTCACGAAACTAGGAATTATTCGTAACTGGCAAGGAAATTGCAGATGTAAGGCAAAATACCCAAACTTCATAATTGGCAAATTTAGAGACATTTTCTGATTTGCATTTTTATCCTAAAAATTGTCTTGTAAACTTGCCACACTCCACATTTTAAGAAATAAGCCCCCTTAGGCATTAATGCTGAATTTTGTTTCCAGTATAGATTACGGACTGTTAATGGGATTGAGTGTTAAAACTTCTCATCATTGTTCCTGTTACATAAAATATAATTGGTCACATTTCCCACAGAGAAGCACTGGGGGCAAGTGCACATGCTGGACAATTACCAGATTTTACTAATTACATGACGTAAAGTCATGATTTTATTAAGGACACGGAGGCGAGTATTAGGCTTTATCTCTTTCTTTATTCTTCAGCAGCAAAGAAAGGATATTGATATTTTTAATATAGCAATAACAAGAAAAAACAAATACCCTTAAGGGTTAACCATATAACATTCCAGATATATTAACCAGTGGGATCAGTCCTTGTACTATGTCCCCTCATGTGACTTAAGCCACTCCCTCTTCCCAGCTGATGCCGAAGCTGAACACATCAACGGGAAAATAAGGCTGACGGCCAAAGGAGGATCCCCTGGTTCCAAGTGGGTGCCACGACCTGCCCCTGGTCGGGAAAAATGGTGACTGGGTTCGGGAGGATGGAACCGTGTTGTGGCGGAGCCTCTGTAGCCCCAGTACAAAGTCCGGGAGGGGCGGCCAGCTAGGGATCATTAGCTTGCTATCAGCGGGTATAGGGGGTGCTGAACCGGGGGTTCTGCCGGATGCCATGATTGCGGAGGAGATAGTGTGTGACAGGGTGTCTGACATCACTCCCTTGGCATTAAATATAGCCTGTGTCATTGACTTGCTCATTGTAGCATCCAGGAGCGCCTGGAACTCCTCTGAGTTCACGTGGTCCTGGGATGCTTCCTCACCACCCCCAATGGCCGTAGTGCCTGTAGGCAGGGCTGCTGTATTATGCTTGCTAGGTTTAGCAGAGGCGAAGGGGGCAGAAACCTGTTTGTCAGCCTGGGACTGCATACTGGTCAGGATTTAATTCAAAGATTGAGTTGGGGAAAAAGGCACTAATCAGTATGGGACTAATGGGAAATGGCACAGGGCAACTGACACCACTTATAGTGGGTTATGACCCAGGTATTGAAAAGCAAGTGTATAAAAACTCTTCCTGCACAGTATTAAATCACTTGAGGGCAAAAGGCACACTATATGGCACATAAAACAAGGTATTGCACAAAGGAATGACTCCTGGGGGACACTGGTAAGCCGCCCAACACCTCCATTAGCCAATCAGCTCGCGCCCCTCCTTTAACGAGTGGCGCGAGTGACGGGTGAAAACCGTGGCAAAATCGCTCTCACCATCCAGAAGGAAATTAATTTGTTTTTTAGTAACACACATTTAGGTTTTGTTTTTTAACCATTTTCCCTTATGTCCTCTCCTGATCTCTCCCCGTCCCTCTTGACTAGTGTCTCTGACTGCCTCTATGCTGTTTCTAACTGGATGGCTGCCCACTTCCTTAAACTAAACTTGACCAAAACTGAAATTCTGGTCTTTCCTCCCTCAAGTGTTGTTACTCCTGTGTCTGTCTCCCTCCAAGTCAACGGTGCTACCATCAGCTCCACCACGCAGGCTCACTGCCTAGGTGTTCTCTTTGACTCCGACCTCTCCTTCAAGCCTCATGCTCAATCTATCGCCAAATCCTGTCATCCTGTCATCTCAAAAACATTGCGCGCATCCACCCCTACTTAACGCCAGATGCGTTAAGGTGTTGGTCCGTTCCACTGTCCTTTGTCGCTTTGACTACTGTAATCCGCTTCTCAGTGGTCTTACGTGCTCCCAAATTGCGCCGTTATAATCCTTAATGAGTGCGGCAGCGAGGCTCATCTTCCTGTCCGCCCGCACCTCCCATGCCTCACCCTTCTGTCTGATTCTTGCTTTCAAATCTCTACATAATGCTGCTCCCACCTATCTATCCTCCCTAATACACAAATATGTCCCGTCTAGGCCCTTACGATCTGCTGAAGACTTACGTCTATCTTCTGTCCGTACTCCCACCTCTGATGCTCGCCTTCAAGATTTCTCGAGGTCTGCACCGTTCCTGTGGAACTCGCTTCCCTCCCCGTTAGATGCTCACCCAGTCTCCACTCCTTCAAAAAATCGTTAAAAACCCACTTCTTCATAAAAGCGTATCAATTAAACTGTTAATAGCTCCTGACTGATTCCTCTTCTGCAACTGTCACTAGTCTAATACTATCCTTACCTTTTTGTGTCATTTTACCCCACTCCCTCTAGCATGTAAGCTCATTGAGCAGGGCCCTCAACCCCTCTGTTCCTGTGTGTCCAACTTGTCTGGTTACAACTACATGTCTGTTCGTCCACCCATTGTAAAGTGCTGCGGAATTTGACGGTCCTCTATAAATATCATGTTAATAATAATGTAGGCGATTAGAGCCATTACAGGCTATCTTTCCATTTTAAATGGCAGAATGAGCGTTATCCTCAATGAAACATAGTGTAAAATAGAAAAACAGAAATCGTCTGACCTTTATGTGAAACCAGGGGGATAAGAAATGTCTAAACTCAAACCTACACAAGGAAATGTCAGTGATAATGGCACAAGGGATAATGCCACTGCTGTCTGTGCCTGATCAATGTATTATCATGAAAAAGCTTCTGTCACAGGAGCACTGAGTTGAGAATGATAGGCTTTTACGTAGAGTATCAAAGTTCTGAGCATTAAGCACTAGGCAGCAGATTCCCCCAGAGGTTTGAGCAGAAGGGAAAGATCTAGACTTGATTTTCATAATTTTATTACTATTTTATATACTTCAGTAAACTACAATAATCCCTTTCCCCCCCACCAAAACCCCCCCCCCTAAATAATAATTTAATATATTAGTATTGCTTGAAGTATAACTCTTTCAGATAATTGTATTACTTTGTGTTCCTTGTTTTTGGGAGGGGAGGAGAAATTGAATTTGTTGGCCTTTATCGAGATACACTTTGAAAACAAACTAAAAAGACAGATGAAGATTAAAAGAAACTCACAGGATGTTGCATTTGTCCCTAAGTGGCTGCCAATTAATATACTTTCAACATAAAAACACATTTGTAAATCAGTGATGATGATTAAAGAGAACTTAACACGACCTGTAGGTTTTTGAGTTCTGCATCATATGGAGAGTAGTGTTATAGAACATAATACCAGTTTTAATAGCTCTGTAATAGTTTATTGCTTTGGAATTCTGCCTGTTGAGTTTATCCTATGCCTTTGTCTGTTGCAACCTGCATTAATAATTGCCTGCTCATTTGAGCTTTTGAGAAGTTTTGTGATGAAAAAAGTGGGGCAGTAACTATGGAAACAAGGGTATTGGCTGGTACATTCTGTTGCTAAATATTTCACTTATACAAATTTGCACCACTTTTCTGGCACGTAAATGGACACTCCATACAGAATTTTACCATACACGTTTAACACTTGTTGCCTTTTGCATTTGTCATCTCAGGGATATTCTCTTCAGCCAAATGTATGACAAGCTTAGTGAGAACTGTGTGGCCAAGGGTGTGTTCTTGGAGTGTTTAGAGCCGTATCTGCTGCGTGATCAGTTACCAGGACTCACCGCACACGTAATGAAGGACTTACTGCTCCATTTCCAAGATCGAAGCATGATGGAGAATATGGAGGCCTGCATAGTTCACATGGACATCACAAGTCTTGATATACAGCAGGTAAGTCTTAAACTACTTTCCCCATTTTAAATTTCTAATGGTCCACCTACAATTACAATCAGGTCCATAAATATTGGGACATCGACACAATTCTAATCTTTTTGGCTCTATACACCACCACAGTGGATTTGAAATGAAATGAACAAGATGTACTTTAACTGCAGATATTCAGCTTTAATTTGAGGATATTTACATCCAAATCAGGTGAACGGTGTAGGAATTACAACAGTTTGTATATGTGACTGTATGTGGAATTGTTTCTGTCCATTTTCCTGTCATAGAGTTAGATTTTTTATCATCTGTTTGTGCCATCAGGATTGTAATCTAACGTGTTGGTCTTCCTTCTCCCTGTAATTCCCCATCTTATCTTGGATATCAAAGTGAATTTAAAATGTACAGTCAAAATAGACAAACTGGAGAAATTCTCAAATTCAACTAGTCTTCCAATTCAGCAAGTGTCTTCCAATTCAGCAAGTGTCAGGTAGTCTTCAGGTAGTCTTCCAATTCAGCTAGTCTTCCAATTCAGCTAGTCTTCCAATTCTTCCAATTCAGCTAGTCTTCCAATTCACTCTGAATTCTCACTTTTGTGAATAACCCTATTCTTCCTCATGCAGTTCACTCCTAATGGGTTCTTTCTATAGAGGTTTCTTTCGTCCTACGAGACACATTTTGTAATTGTTTTGCTTGCAAAAAGGAAAAGCAAGTTTCGCCATTATTGTGTTCTTTGCATCACTGTCTGCTTTCCTTCTGTCCCTCACGGTATTATCTACCTTTTTCTCTGCTGCGAGTTTTGTTTCTGCTCGTCCTGTTTTTGAGCTTACCATCTATTTTGTCACCTTGAGTTTAACATCTGTTTTTTGTTTTGGAAATGTACTGTCTGCTCCTCCACCTCAGCAAACGGCAAAATGTCTCATCTACTATTGGGAAGCTGCCATCATCTTCTTGCCACAGGCTCTTCCATCATTAACTAGAGTGTTTGTTGTGTGTTCTAGATTTGGAGTTTTAAGGACTATTTTAAAACATAAGATTACTCATAAGTAGTGAGGTTTTCATTCACTCGTTTGTTTATTCTTTCTTCAAATATGTCGTTTTTGAATATAAGAAAAATATCATCTCCTCCTCTTTTTTTTTTTTTTTTTTTTTAGATTGTCCAAATGTGCTGGGAACACAGACTCTATGATGCTATGATTTATGTCTACAACAGTGGGACTAATGATTTCATCAGCCCAATGGAGGTAAGAGGTAGTGTACGGATACACATTTCAAATTTTCACATTTACTGCATCATACATAAAAGAACATGTTTACAATTAGAGAGCGGGGGCATTTACAAAAAACAAAACCTAGTGCATTTTGTAAATGTATACAACCAGCACAGAGACTTGCATAGCACAAGTCCTGAAATGTAGGAGATCATTCCCTAATTAAATTAACCCTTCATGCATCAAAACAAGCAAATCTAACTAAACTTATATATACACAAACATAGGATCATCTGTAGATCAAAAGTAACTGTTTGCTCCATTAACTACTCTCGTAAACAAAATGTAAACAATGTGCAGCAAAACATTTAGAATATTAAAGTCCCATATTAGGGAAAATAAAACAACTCTGGTATCGAGACATCTTTTAAAATGTATTAATAGTGATCTGTGCTATTGTAAATAATAAATAATCACTTTCCTTACCAAGAAGGGGACATTTCTTGACTAACAGTAAATCGTTTTTTAATCTAGAAATTAAGAAACCACTTGGATTACATTTGGTGTGGGATGTGCCATGTTTTGGAGATGTTTGCCCTACTGGTGGGCAAATCCAGTTTCTTTATATGTCTATACTTTGATTTTGTTTCATAATAATAATATATTATACCTTTAAGTCAAGGTGGACATTGTCTGTTCACCCATAAAGTCAATGCATCTTTAAAGGAACACTTTAGGGTCAGGAACACAAACATTTTGGTGGCTTACCCCCTGTTATCCCCTTAGAAAGGGTTAAAATGTACCTTATTTCCAATGCTGCATGGGTCAGCTGATCTGTCTCCGCCCCCATCAGCCACTTTGTCTGACATCATCAGATTTGATGGTCTCAGTCAATCCAATGCTTTTCCATAGGGAAAGCATTGGAATGTCTGAGATCATTAAGGAGGCGGGGCCAAAGGCCAGCCTGGCCAATCAGCATCACCTCATGGAGATGCATTGAATCAATGTATCTCTATGAAGACAGTTCAGCGTCTCCATGCAGAGCGTTGAGATGCTGAACAACAGTGCTGCACACCATCTGAGGAGTTACCACTGGCGGTGTCCCTAGGGTTTAATATAAACACTGCCTTTTCTCTGAAAAGACAGTGTTTACATTAAAACACCTGCAAGGACTGTCTACACTCACCAGAACAACTACAATGATCTGTAGTTGTTCTGGTGACTATAGTGTACCTTTAAATTTCTTGACATATTAATGTGTTTCTTTTTTGTCAGTTTATATCACTTTGGCTATTATCTGAGGATTCTATCTAGTTTAATAATATCAGAATAGACATTTACACTCTTTTTGCAGCAATATTAGAGAATATTTTTCATTCTCAAAAATTCTCTAACTAAATTAAATTACATCTACTTTTCTGATGTTTGTGGATAACATTAAGGCAAGCTATCTCCCACTTTAGTGTATACTTAATTTAGCAAACTGATATATTTGATGCATATATGATTTTATGTTTTTAGTTTGTAAACATTTAATTTTAGTCTCTTTTTTAACACTTTAATTGGTTAATTTGATTAGAAATCTTACATTTCTGAGCTGATTGAATCAATGATTAAGTGCGTGTACATAGCAGTGGATAGTGCGTGTATATAGCAGTGGATTTTCATGTCAATTGCTAATTCTTAAAAAAAGGTGCATCACATGAAAAAAGGTTAACACAAATTAGAAGGAATTTTTTAGATTTTACTCAATTGTGTAATTTCCAGAGAAGTGATGGTTACCTCTTAAAATAATAGGCTGAGCAGAAAAGGGAATTATTACAATCCAACAATTTAATCTTTCATGTACAAAACAATTTCAGAGCACCAGGGCAAACACAAAATTATTATCAATATATACATTTATAGCTGTAACACAACAGGGACACACTTAAAGGACCACTATAGGCACCCAGGCCACTTCATCTTAATGAAGTGGTCTGGGTGCCGGGTCCAGCTAGGATTAACCCTTTTTTCTGTAAACATAGCAGTTTCCAAGAAACTGCTATGTTTACCTATGGGTTAATCTAGCCTCTAGTGGCTGTCTCATTGACAGCCGCTAGAAGGCTTCCGCGCTTCTCACTGTGATTTTCACAGTGAGAAGACGCCAGCGTCCATAGGAAAGCATTGATAATGCGTTCCTATGGACTGGCTGAATGCGCGCGCGGCTCTTGCCGCGCATGTGCATTCAGCTCTTGCCGCGCATGCGCATTCAACCGGTGCCAGAAGAAGAGGGAGGAGAGGAGGAGAGCAGCTCCCCGCCCGGCGCTGGAGAAAGAGGTCAGTTTAACCCCTTCCTCCCCCTAGAGCCCGGCGGGAGTGGGACCCTGAGGGTGGGGGCACCCTTAGGGCACGATAGTGCCAGGAAAACGAGTATGTTTTCCTGGCACTATAGTGGTCCTTTAATAAGCTGGCTCAAACTGCATGCCTTGAATGGATTGTATAAAACTTTGCCAGCAGTAATGATCTAGATATCATATGTTTACAATTAGACCCACGAAGGTGATAGTAGCACCACCATTTATTTTTAGGAAATTTTCACATTTGTATTTTTATTTTATTGTATACGTTGTCACATATTGAATGCCAGACAATGAGTGACAAAAATTAGAATAATACTCCTTTTTTTGCTCTAGAAACTCTTCAAGGCCATCTCAGCCCCTATAAGCTCTGGAAAGTCTTTAACTGGTAAGATGTTGCCTTCTGTAGACTCTACATTTGTAATAGAAATATTAATATATATTCATTTGATATAAATATAATGTAGGGCACTAATCTTACTGTAGAAAACTATCTAAGTGGTCACTAAACAATGAAATGTGGCAAAACATTGTTAAGATTTAAAACCATCTATTGCTTGACTGTTTTAGTCTAAAGTTTGCAAATCAGAATTTGATTTATTACAACGGAACACTATAGTCACCAAAACAACTTTAGGTTAATCAAGCAATTTTTGTGTATAGATCATGCCTCTGAATTTTTACTGCCATTTAGGAGTCAAATCCCTTTTTCTTCGGTTTATGCGGTCCTAGTCATATCTCTTTTGGCTCTGACTGACACAGCCTGTATGAAAACAAAATGGGTACATATTCAATTTGATGTAACATTTATCTCCTGCTCTGTAAATTGAACTTTACTTGCATACAATGGGCTCCTGCAGAGTCTAGCAAGCTATTTACAGAGCAGGCAATATGACATTCTAAACAAAACAGAATTTGCCAAAAAGGAAGTTTAAAAATTAGATGACTCTTTACAGGAAGTGTTTAGGAAGGCTGTGCAAGTCACATGCAGGGAGGTGTGACTAGGATGGCATAAACAAAGTGATTTAACTCCTAAATGGCAGAGAATTGAGCAGTGATCCTGCATGGGCACAATCTATACACTAACACTGCTTTCTTAAGCTAAAGTTGTTTTGGTGACTAGTTTCCTTATAAGCGTATAGTGGATAAACCCCAAGAATTGAAACTGGCTGTAATTGACATTGTGCCAAAAACAGTGTTCCATTTTTTCCCTATAGTTAACCAGTGGAGGAAATAAAACGTGCTTTAAAGACAAAAGTGAATAATCTGCATCAATATTTCATTTCTCAACCGTCGCTTGTTTGGTTAGCTTACTAGATGTTTCTAGTCACATAATGTTGTAGTCAAATAATATGTGAAATTGCTAGGAGACATGCTGTCCTTATGAGGTCTACCCTGCTTCATCGTTGTTTTCTTTCTAGATGAGCAAGTTGTGATGGGGAACAAGTTGCTCGTTTATATCAGGTGAGTGTTCTGTCCCATCTTATTAAAACAGTAGATCTATTCACATCATTTGACATCACAGAAGGTGTTCTCTATCCCTTGCAAGCTTTTTTTTTTTTTTTTTTAGTTAGATCAGTTTTCCAATTACCATCACCAGCTGCCTCCTTCAAACGAAAACATGTTTGTGCTTTGGCCTAACCAATTTCTCTCCCATATAACATTCTACCCCTATCTCACCTCCCATTTTGCTCCAACCATGTCCTCTACAAATGTAATTAAAAAAAGCTATAGCATAGGTATTGCCAATCTAAAAATCTGTCTCCTTTCTACATGCACTGATTTTTAATGCATATGTTTTCTAAATAATCTGCGACCCATCAATTAAGCATCCTAGATAACCATGTGATCTTCCTTGTCAATGCTGAGGTGACCAACTTCCATTTTGTTTTGAGCTGCATGCCATCTTCATTAGTGGCTGGCCACATTCAGCTTAATGCTATTCATTCTAATAAGAAATGTATCTCTCTGTAGTATAACTCTGTTTCAATATGATGTGCCTGATGGTACTTTTTATGAGATGTAATGCTTCAAGTGTTAACTTAAAACACCTGGATGTACACCTGGAACTTGTAGGCACAGAATGTCAGCTGCCCACTGCCCTGCTCTCCAGAAAGTTAATGTTGGGGGTAGTATATAAATGTTATGTGTGAATGTTTTGAGTAGTTTCTGAATGAAGAGTGTAAGGTTTGAACTCTACCAGAATTGGTTCTCCAGCTAATGATAGATCAAAGGCAAAATTTAAAATATATAGATACACAAAAAAAATCATAATTTTGTAGTTCCGTGTTGGACAACCTTGGCAAATAGGCAGCTATAGGCAGCTGCCTGCTGACCAATCCACTCCTATCCACTGCATTGGATGATTAGCAGGTTACTCATTAACGATTTCTGGATCTATTATACAACTTAAACTTGTTATTGAGATAAAAATAAACAGTTTGTATTAGTATGTTTTGAGGCTTTATTGTTGTTGTTTTTTGTTTGTTTTGATTTGTCTTGGTTGTTTTATTTTATTTTTAATTTTTTTTTTTGTATTTTGTTTTGTCTAATTAATCAGGGGATTCATGCATTTTATGCTCACAACTCTGCCCATTCTGTAATATACACCAGCATGCACCTGAAATGCTGACCTTTCTAAGTATTTCTTTTCTGTAGTTATTTCAACCTGTCTTTGTTTTATAACTTTCATAAGTCTTACATAATTCAGATGGAAAAGCTCTGGGGTGCTTTTATGAAATGGCGAGTTGTGATGAGTTAACAAATTTAGTTTAAAGCAACTGAGCTGAAGAATTATATTCAATGAGGCTATGCTATGCTATGCTGGAGAAGTTGTTTTTTTTTTCCAGTTCAGCCTAGATATTGCAAGTCTCTTAGCATCTCACCCAAGCTTATTGCTTAATGATTAAAACTCCTTTTATATCAGAGAGGGAACGAGGTGGGATTTTAGGTGGTAGCCATCGATGCCGGTTGCATAAATACATTTAAAGACAAGAAGATTCAATTTCCTAATACACATTTCTTAAGCTCAACACTTTAAAAAAAAATGTTTTCATGACGTGTGCAGTTTATTTTGAGGACCACAAATGGAAATCAATGAACTTTACAGTTTGTGATAAATTAATATCCATCCTGTCTTTGGAAATAACTGCCTGAATGTCAGCCACTTTAAGTTCTAAATTCATATTAGTTGCCCATGCTTATTGACACTCGGAAATCAATGGTACAACTTACAGTATATAAACTTACCCTTTCTTTCCAACCACAGCTCCAGTTTGGCAGGAAGAGCATACCCGTTGGGTGACATTCCAGAAGACTTGGTCCCGTTGGTGAAAAACCAAGTATGTCAGTCAGCTTCTGATTAATTACACTTTAAGGGGAACCGTCAAGAACCCACGATTTTACACTAAAGAAGTTTTTATTAACTGTTTTTAGTAGGGATCCAACCTTTGAGCCATGGCATAATCTTAGTGACTTGTTTAATTGGAAAACTACTGCAGTAGTACATTTTTAAGAGTAGTTTAATTATTGGTAAAATACATTTCCAAAACACTCTCATTTTACCCTTTTTAGAATAAAATAGGTCATTATTGTACTGAGGAAGAAGTTTTCCTACAGTAAATACCTTATTTTGGGTAGTTACCTAGGGCCTGATTAATATCTTTTGTCTGTTTCCACCATTGCGTACCCACTGAAATAACATGGGGACCTGATGGTATAGAACAATTGCTCCAGTCAGTAAATTATAACAGGCTTTCTATATTGGTTGACTTAATATTGTTTTTTTAGGAACAGGATTTCCTTAGATATAATAAATGATGCATCTCTTATTACATAACTTTCTTTTTATTCCATAGCACTTCCGAACATGCATTTGGCCTCTTATTAGCAGTGAAATCTTTTACATTTTTGTTGAAACAGTGTATAGTTGTGTTTTTTTTTTTTTTTTCTCTCATCAAGAATTGGCTTGTCTTTGGATTCTCTATCTCCTAGGTTTTTGACTTTCTGGTCCGTTTGCACACCCCAGAGGCACCCCATGATGAGGAGGTATATCCCTACATCCGTACCCTGTTGCACTTTGACACTCGAGAGTTCCTGAATGTCTTGGCTTTGGTAAGAATTAAATGTACAAAGAGGTTGCACTGACTAAAAGAGGTTTAACAAATACCTTGTTCTAGTCTAAAACATCACCTGTTCTGTTTCGACACCTAATAAAGGAATACCTAATATGCAAGGTTTGGGCGGAATTATTCTCGTTTTCTTTTCTTTTGGCTTTGGTAAGAATCAATATGTATAACAGTCATACAGAAAAAAGCATACATTTTACTTTAGTATTATTTGACCTGTAGTTTTATTTTGGAATCACAGCTGTTCCTCAGGCCCAACTGCCCATTTATACGTAGTAATTTTGCAAGAATAAGGCTTATGCCTTCCCGATACCATTTAGAAAAGGGGTTCCCAAAAGGTAGATCCCCAGATGTTTTAAACTACAACACCCATGATGCTTTGCATGCATTAAGAATGCCTTTAAAATGACAAAGCATCATGGGAGTTGTAGTTTTACAGCATCTGGGAATCTACCTTTTGGGCACCTCTGATTAAGAAGAAACCATGTTTTTTTTTCTGGTCCTGTTTTAATGCTTACCGCCTAGCGTGCACATTTTTGTAACATAGAGTCTACAATATTTTGCATGTATCAAGTAACGAATCAAGTAACCATTCATACGTTCTTTTTTTTCTTAATAATCTTCATCTTTCTGTGTGGGATTGTTCGTCCCTGTCTGCTGCCTGCTTCTACCGCACTAAAGTGCTTGACGGATGCTGGTAGCAGCATGTTATATGTATTATATCTCAATATTTACTCCCAGGTTCATTATATCAGTTTTATGTCTTTTCGTCTTTCAGCCACACCACAAGCAAGCAATGAGTGCCATTTCAGAGATACCTTGAATATCAACGGTGGCATTAGTACAAATATAAAAAAAAGTAAAATATATATTCCCAAAAATTTTTTTATAATATTTTTTATGAAATATGTAGCTAATGTTCCTTGTAGGATCAAATTAAGAAACTATCTACCCCTCTGTTTTAAATGCCATCCCCATTACCATCCCATTCCCCCACTCTCCCATTTACCTACTTTACCCCCCCCCTTAGCCGCATCTCCATGTTATATAAAGTTCATTTTTATGATCAGATTTTTAATGGACAATAGATAAAAGCAAACTAACGTGAAGATTCAACGTGAAATTCGATTGTTTTTTTAGTTTGTAGTACTTAATTTGTTATCTCTAATTTGACTTTTTATCCTGTGTTCTACAAATCTCAAAAAGAAGTCTGACTATATTGTGCAATTTTAGAGTCAGTGACTTTGCCTATCACACCCCTCCATGCTTTTCTTTCATCTGCCGGGGAAATGTTTACTTATTATCAACACCACTACTCTGCTTTAGTTCAAAGGGAAGATGTTTAATCCAAGCATCTCTCTACCCTCTGAAGTCTCCTTTTCTGAAGCGCAGCCCTCTGGAGACTCCAGCAAAATTAAATGAGGTTTATTCAACTCCCTCCAAGCCCATAATCTGTGAACATTACACAGAAAGATAATTAAGTTGTTGCAAGGCATTTGATGAAGGGACCTCTTTACTGTGAAAAAAACTCACATCCTGAATTGCTTGTAAGATTTGTTCTGTTAGACAAATCTATGAAGAAGCAGACACTTTTTGAGGTCAACGTGACATAATCCTGTTTTCGTCATATCATGCCCTGTTAGCAATTGCATTGTTATAATAAGTCATTTATTGCAGAAGCGCTGTTTTTCTTGATTCTGACTTGAGTCGATCTCTTAGTCTTTCAACAATGACTCTATATTTTTACTAAATAACTGTATGTCTTGGTTTTTGTTTTTTCTCTCACCATTCCCAACTTCCATTTTAATGAATCCCATATTAAAATTAATATCGTTTTGGAACCTCAAATGGTACATATTACTCACTCACAGAGATGTTCTTGTTCTTTAAATTGGGCCTGTTATCCCTAGTCCAGTCAGCATATAAAGTAGTCTATGCAAACAATACCTGGGGCACCACAGCTAAAATTCTTGTACTATAACACTCAACTTTAATGAATCCTAATTAAAATATGCCACTTAAATCACAGGTGACATCATATAGACATTGTCGGCACATGTAATCTCCTGCTATTGCCATAATAATTCACTCATACCAAACCTCGCCATAATATATAGTGTCTATTGGAAGTAGGTTTGCTTATAAAAAGTGTTAACATAAACTCTAAAAGTTGATAAATATACATATAGGTAAAAGTATATGGGAGTACCATTCTCAAAGTACATTAAACCTAGTTGTACAAGCCTTTGATGTTTCATTCATGGTCTATAATTTATATATCTCTAAAGAAATACATAAATGTGTTTTTATTTCCCTGGGACGTGTCTTTTATGTATGCTAATTCATAATTTGGTAATGTGAGGAGTCACTATTCACGTTTATATATTGTATGGAACATATGCCTTTATTTATTGAATTTGGTTATGTCATATGTGTCCTACCGTGGGTTGAACTCTGACTGGCTAAAGTTAAACCTTGTGCTGATGCATTACAGCGGTTGCCAATAGTCTTCAGGTCATTGTTCCTGTGCTCACTATGCTGTTACATTATTGTTCATGTTTATGTAGCTGTCAACGAGCCTCATGCTAACCCCATAGGTGTTCTATCCTTGCCACTACAAATTACATGTCACAGAGAAGTACTGGTTGCAGCTTGCATTCGAGAAGAACAACTAGAAGGTGTGCCAACTGTGCCTCTAGAATAATAGAGACATATCCGATAGTGACCACATATGCGATCATTCAGAACCCCAAGCTATCCATAGTGGTTTGCCATGTGTACCATTAGCATGGTGAGTCAATGAGAAACACCTGGTGGACATAACACTTATGAAAATAGTCAAGTAGGTGCAGAAATCATATGAACTTATCTCTTCAAATGAAGTTAAATCTTGCACACAAAAAGAGACCTTCAGATCTCAATGAAAAAAATTACAATAGTTCTTGTGTTATAGTTTTCTTGTTGAATGATGCGGTAAAGGTCAGTTAAGTTTGCACTGTTCTGCTGGATAAATAAATGTCATGGATTTGTCTTTCATTGCAAATCCGAGTTTCCTTTGTAAATGAAGTGTTTACACTTGTATTTTCTCAGACATTCGAAGACTTCACTAACGATAAGCAAGCTGTAGAACATCAGCAGCGGATTGTGGACATTTTACTGAAGGTGAGGGTTGAAGATGTAGAAACCCCCAAAGAAAAGACATGTTTTTTTCTGTCTTAAGAAACCGTAAATTGTCGTCTTAAAAAAGAGTAAACAAATCCTGTTTTTGTCATATCATGCTCAGTTAGCAATTACATTGTTGTACTAAGTAATTTATAGTTATTTATTTTTTTGTTCTGATGTGAGTCGGTCTGTTAGTCTTTCAACAATGATTCTCAATTATCACTAAACATATCTGGACGTCTTATTTTTTTTTTTATTCTCATCCCCTCCTTTCCATTTGAATAAATCTCAGACTAAAATTAATGTTTTGTGACATTCCACATTACCCAATCAGCGAGCTGTTCTGGTTACATAGTTACTTATCTGTAAAGAGATGTGCACCCATTAAGTTCAGCCTTTCTCACATTTGATTATCGCTATTTATCCAAAAGAAGGCAAATAACCCAGTCTGAAGCGCTTCCAATTGTGCAACTAGAAAAAAATTCCTTTTTAACCCCAAAATAGCAGTCAGATGTCTCCTTGGATCAAGCAACTATTACCCCACTAATTAGAAATGATATCCCTGTATGTTATGTTTTTGCAAGTATTTATCCAACTCCAGTTTAAACATCTGCATGGACTCTGATAAAACCACCTCTTCAGGCAGAGAATTCCATATCCTTATTGCTCTTACTGTAAAAAAAACCCAAAAAAACCGTTGTAACGGACCGTTTTGCACACAAGGGGTAAAAACCGTTTAGGCGATCGGCCCCCTTTCCAGAGATCCAGGCACAGCTACTGCAGAACACCAAAACTCACGAACTGGATACAAAATAGCACTCCAACTCCCGAACTGGAACCTCCCAAATAGCTGCTAGCAGACGAACAGGAAAAGCAGACGAACAGCTTACACTCCTGGCAATCAGTCTCTAACAGCATACAGTGAATCCCCCCAAGAACGAGACAAGGCTCCGTGTTGAGGGTCAAGCAGTGGTCTGAGGTGCTGGCACACCCAGCCTGGTTTTTATTACAGTCTTGCAAATACAGGACCGCCCACAGGGAGGTATAAAACAACCAATCACATCACAGTTACATCCCACATATTCCCTCCCCTTATCCTGAGAGGAAACTCAATTATACATACAGTTAAAACATACTTTCTACCCAACTTTCATAACTCTAAAACCATACATCACATTCACATAAAATTACATATGCACAATCAATCCATTCAGGGGAACAACATATTCAAAAATGGCACAAATCAGACAAGGGGTTCAAAAGTTAGTAAAAAGTCCTTTGTGACTAAATGAAGCATGGCTTTCTGGCCCAAACCAGTTTCAGAGTCTTCTATCCTGGAGATAAGTAATTCAATTATCTCCCAGGACAGACACAAGACTCCATTAAGCACATGGTTGCAAAGAGACACAAAACACTTTAAAATACATAAAGTCACATTTATTACATAAAACACAGACATGTAACATATCCCCAGATAGCTCAGGTCCGAGCGCACATTATTAAGTGAATGGCGCTCAGACCACACGAATACAGTTTAATCGCCATGGAGCCAAAGTCTTTACAGTCAGTTTCATACGAATGGGCTCCATGGGATTCCTATCTGGGGTATAACACATTCAAACAAATCTACCGAACCCCAGGCAGAAAAGCACGAATACAGCTTTTCTGCAGGCAAAAATAAAGTCTTTTAAAAGGGGGCCATAGTCCAAAGGCAGCAGGCGAGCAACCAGGCTTCTCCAATGCAATGTGGCGAGATTGGTCTCGTCACAACCGTTTCTTTGCGTTAGACGAAATCTCCTTTCTTCCAGCCTACATGTGTGACCTTGTGTCCTATGTATAGCCCTGTTTATGAATAGATTTCCAGATAATGGTTTGTACTGGCCCCCGAATATATTTGTATCATGCTTATATATCCCCTCCCATGTGTCATTTTTCCAAACTAAAGAGATTTAAATTTGTTAACCTTTCTTCATAACTAAAATGCTCAATTCCTTTTATCAATGTTATAGCCCTCCTCTGCACTTTATATATTTTCATATGTTTTGGTTCTCCAGTCCAGTTCTCACATAAAGCACTCTATACAATCAATTCCTGAGGAACTGCAGTTGAAATTATTATAGAACTCAATGTTTCTTAAGAACCAGTAAATTTTCTGTCTTTGAAAAAAAAAAAAAGTTCCTGCTTACAAATCTCATGTTTTATTTTATCCAGGTCATGGTAGAAAACTCTGACTTCACTCCTTCCCAAGTTGGCTGTCTATTCACATTTCTGGCCCGGCAACTTGCTAAACCGGACAATACGCTGTTTGTTAACAGAGTCCTTTTTGATCAGGTGGGGTGACAGTCTGCTAAGCTTTCTTAATGAGGATTAACACTGTATAAATGTGCCATGTCTCCTATACTTCAAATCAGATAACAGTACATTGAAAGAAGACAATAGAGTGGAAGAATAACGTTATTATTTAATTCTAATGATGGTAAATTAAATATTACGGTTTTCGTGTATTTGTAGCTAGGGAACCATTCACAGATAACCTACTCAATGTCAGGTATGCTGATAAGCAGAGCTGTCTTATCTATGTATATTTATATTGTCCTCTTGTTAGATAGGTCATCCCATTTGATTTTATACCTCGAAGGATGTTGGATTAAGCAGGATTATTTTTTTTAAAATATATATTTAAATGCCGACTAAAACCGTTTCTATAATGTATCCTCACTTTACATAGTATTATTACAAAGGAAGTCTATAATTCTGTATGAATATAATATTTTTCATTAATTGAATAACGTGAAAGAGAACCTTTTAAAGGTGATTTTATAATTTTGCAATAAAATTGAAAAATAACAAGCAACGGCTACATTCTCAGCATGGCCTTTTATTGCCTGCAAAGTAACAACTCTGTAATTGTAGGTATTTAAGAAAATCTATTGGCGAGAAGCTTTTGCACACAGATCACAGTAGCACTCTTGAAGATTCTAGATATCTAAGATATTGCCATTATGAATGTTATTCTAAATTGTATGAAACCATTACAAATATTTTAATCCAACCTGATGCATTTTACTCTACATGACAATATCAGTTGGGATTTTACAAATTGCTTCTCATTGTTTTCTTTTTCATTTTGTGTGCTACGATTTGAAACCAGACTGTTGGAAAGTGACACTGTAACATAACGTTATACAAAACCACATTTTGGAAAATAGTAGTAATCCTTTTACATTTATTTTATTGTTGCAGTGAGAGTGCTAGCTATCACTTGTTTATAATGAGTTTCAGTGTAACCTCTGCTCCTTAGTAGCTGGATTTTTGGAAATATAGACCAATGGCTTGCAACTCACATATACATATGAATCTTAAGTTAATTTCTCTAAAAATATTCAAAAGGAAGAAAGGCCAACTGCAGTTTTGTGGGTCTCCGTTCATGCTACATAATGTGTTATATGGACACTATAGACACCTAGACCACTTCGGCTCATTGAAGTGGTCTGGGTGCTGTGTCCCTTTTGCACTTAGTGCTGCAATGTAAAACATTGCAGATCCAGAGACACGGCAATGTTTACATTGCAGCACTAATTCTGCTGTCTGTATCGAAACGGACCTATGGTCCAGTATCTGACACTGGATGTCCTCGCGCTTTGCATGGACAAAATCTGGGTGCACTACCCTAATCCCCCCAAAAAGATAATAAAGGTTATTATTTAGTAAATAATAAACTAAATGCAAACTAGTTGCCATTTTTTTCTTTACATGATTTATTTATTTATTTTTTACAAGGACTGAAAAAGAATTGGGGAAATTAAACGGTAGTTTAAAAGCCAGTTACATCTGTCAGAAGTATAGGTCAAATGACATGACATATTAATATCAAGAGTTGCTTATAGCAGACAGATTAAAAGGGGCTTAGTATAGGCAAACACAAACAAAATCATATGGTTCTGCAGATTTACTGTGGATAAGTGTCTGGTAGTGTGAAAAGGTACACTTTGCATACCATAGCGAATATGATGATAGGGTAGGCATAAGGCAGAAGAGGCGTTCAGCATTTAGATAGGCAAGTGAGTGAGTAGTCATGCAACAAAGGATCCTAAATGTCAAGGAAGAGTTTGGATGTGCCGTGTCGAAAATCAATTAGTTGATCCACTTCTGTAGAATCTTTAACTAGCGAAGTGAATGTTAGGGAGAAATGTTTATCCGACATTCGTGCATTGTCTCGCCTCGCTGCTCGTGCTACTCTTGCTGCTTATTTACAAGTGACAATTTTTAAACATCAAACAATAGCATATGTTCAAAAGGAACATATGCCGTTGGAATACTTCTGCTTCAGAGGTACATACACTTGTGGTCCACAAGCAAGGAGACATATCATGTACTAAATATGGAAATAAAAATAGTATAGAATGGTTATTCGGTCAGATGGAAAACCCATACAGGTCACCAGGTTACTGATCCTTTTTCACAAAATATCTGATTTAAAAGCTATGTCAGATCTACATTACATCTGTTTATAACAGACGGCATTGAGGATGAGAGATCCGAGAGATGTTTTTGCTATTGCATGATCATCTTGTACAGGTGTTAAAATGTAGAGCTCATTCAATAAGAAAGTATGAGAAAGTCATAATGCATCAAGTATCAGATTCAAGTATTAACGTGTAACAACACCAAAAACAATATTAACAGAATCACATAAGCAAACACAAAAATAAGTCTTAAGCAACAGATTTGGGCCTGGTAGGAATTCTGCATGCTCAGTCGAGTGTATGGTATCTTGCCATATAGCTCAATATCCCACTACTGATCTCAGTACTGATTATGTGAATATTTTCTAGACCGGTTCTGAAGAAGTAGTTGGTAATAGTGAAACTGCAATAATTACATTGCAGGGTTAACTGCACCTTTAGTGGTGGTCTACCAGAATCAGGTAAGTGACAGAAGGGGTATTTAACCCCTTTTGCACCACAGGGAGGGGCAAAGGAGGAGTGTACTATAAGGAGCTATAGTGCTAGGAAAACAACTTTGTTTTCTCTGCGCTACAGTTTCCCTTTAAGCATTTATCTGTTTCTTTTGGGAATGCTTGTCTAATGTTTGTTTTTCTTTAAGTGTTATTGGTATGTTTACAGTATATTGAAAATTAATCTTAAACTAGTATGTACCTTGTGTAAATATATATTCAGTTTGTGTAAATGTGTTATTTGGATTTTCCTTCAGTTTCCATGTAATTTCCATTGTTTTTTTTCATTACTTTTTTTCTTGATGTTTAAAATCCAGATTCAAGGGCACACATTTTCTGCAGGTTTAACAGACTGTTGTTTGCTTCATGTTCTATCTCAGTTAAATAACATGTCAGGGTTGTCTAAAGCTCTTTGCAGTGTTTTTCAGGTAATTGAAACATATGGTGTTTTAGGGCACATTTATTACTGCATATTATTGTGAAATGGTTATTGCAGCTTCAGTTTCAAGGATTAGGAAAAGTCAATTTGTACAGAGCTGTGTTCTACTCACCTGTATATCCAGAGTGTTGCTCATGAAACCTCAATTTCTGACAGGTTCTAGAATTTCTTTGCAGTCCAGATGATGATTCACGGCATTCGGAAAGACAGCAGGTACGAAATTCACCCTTTTTTTTTTTCTTTTTTGTATTTAGAGAAATGTGTATTTTATGTGTATATTGAGAGACAAAAGTGGTATAAACATTAACTCTAAGCAACATAACAAGCATCCTATGTAATGAGTACAAAAGTGACTTGCATCTCATCTACACTTTTCCCTAAACGTCTCGTAGATAGTTTATGGGATTAAAAAAACCATAGACCAGACTAAGAAGCAGTTGCTGTCAGATAACAACACCTGTTATAATTTTTTTCTGGGGCCTGTAACATTGGTGTTATATATTATATATATATGTATATATATATATTTTTGTTTACTTGCTGCTATATAATATAACAATAGCAGTCTGCACTGCACGAAGAGGTATTTATTATGCATGTGTGCACCTATAACATATTAATCAAATGTTTAAAGTGGCATTCCACTGAAAAATCTTGCTAGGCCAGTGTAAACAATGCGTATGGGATAAGCTCAGCAGTGTGGTAGAAGGTTAAATCAACATGACTGGCTGAGCTGCTTTCTGATTTAGTGAGAGCTTATTACAGAAATATATTTCAGTTGCACTTATTAAGGCATGGGAAAAAAAGAATAGATCAGCTTTAAACTAAACAGAAATATTTGATGAGAAAGACTTTTCATAAAAACAATGCTTTTCTAGCCTGAACCATTCCCTTACCGAACCATTCCCTTACCGAACCATTCCCTTACCGAACCATTCCCTTATTGAGCCATTCCCTTACCGAGCCATTCCCTTATTGAGCCATTCCCTTATTGAGCCATTCCCTTATTGAGCCATTCCCTTATTGAGCCATTCCCTTATTGAGCCATTCCCTTATTGAGCCATTCCCTTATTGAGCCATTCCCTTATTGAGCCATTCCCTTATTGAACCATTCCCTTACCGAGCCATTCCCTTACCGAGCCATTCCCTTACCGAGCCATTCCCTTACCGAGCCATTCCCTTACCGAGCCATTCCCTTACCGAGCCATTCCTTTACCAAACTATTCCCTTATTGAACCATTCCCTTACCGAACCATTCCCTTATTGATTCTTGTTTCATTCTACAGGTTCTCCTTGAGCTCCTTCAAGCCGGCGGTATAGTTCAGTTTGAAGAAAACCGGCTGATCCACCTAGCAGAAAGAGCTCAGTTGTAAGATCATCCTCTTAAGTATTATAACTGTCAAGAACAGGTTCAGGGGAAATACCTGCCTAGGGATATAAACAAACTGTCTGCCATGCTTGTCAACCTTTTGATAATTGAACATTTTTAAACAGTTTATATTTCACAACTTTTGCTATATTTTCTTAGAGACTATGAGGATAAACATATCCTTCCTTGTTGTATTATGTATAATTATTATTCGGTTCTATATACATATTTAATGAACATTAGGATTGAACCACAGCTTTTTTTTTTTCTTCTTTAATGTTCTAAGGCTGAAGATAGCTTAAACTAGGATCTGGAAATTGGATATAAGTATGAAAAATTTATTTAGGAAAATCAGAACAAGGAAAGGTGGGAGAGGGAGATGTAGGCTATATAAAGGTTGAGGGTGATATATATAAAAATATTACTGAAATAACCTACCAAAATCCATAATATCTTTCAAAGAAGAATAACATATCAATAAAAATGATGTCAAAACCAACTTTTTAAAAAAAATGTATAATCGATATTAAAGAAACAATCCAAGCACGTTTCCTGCTTTGGAATTTCTGTCTCTCTGAGGTTAGTAGTAGAGGCAGGAAGCAGTACGCTACCCAAGTAAGAAGTCAAATCATTAAAAAAAAAAAAAAGCCTGACTCCTTAGAATTCGGGGGTAAAGGGCACTTCTGGCAGCATAACTGCTACAGTAAGTTGTAGTGGTTACGGTACCTGGAGTGTTCCTTTAATTGAAGCACATTTTCAATTTAAATAAGACACTTCATTATTAAATAATAGACAGCAACATACAATTTCAAATCAAAATGTTGCAAAAATATATAAAATCCAATTAAGACAAATGCAATGTATACCAATAAATAGTAGAACATAGTTACAATTGAAATATAGAACAGCCTCAGGCAGTACAAAATATGTAATGTCACTATAAAGATAATCAGTCTCATGCAGTACTCTTTTGTTACAGTTTGTATACAACTTCACCATAGCTAGGTCATTTAGTATTTCCATTTATTACACAGAACAAAGGAAGTTACTTATAGGGAAACACACGGCTAAAATCGGACACCATCTTTATACAATATATAGATAATGCATTAATATTAGGCAACATATTTTGGCATGACTATTGAAATGAAAATAATTTATTGTTGACTATACCGTCCTTTTATGAAAATGTACAATTTAATTTACTGTCTGTCATTTCTGTTTTTCTCATAGCTACCAGATCTGTGAGTTTATGTATGAGAGGAAGCACCAGTACGATAAAATCATAGATTGCTATATGCAAGACCCTATGAGAAAGGTAAATTGAGTCTTCCATCTTCAATTCACTAGTTAAAGGAACACTATAGCGTTAGGAATACAAATGTGAATTCCTAACGGTATAGTGTCCCTCTCCCTCTGCACCACCTCCACCAGTGTTGGAATGGTTAAAAATAATTTCTAACACTTACCTGTTTCCAGTGTCCCCCCCACCTCTCCCGATGGAGAATCAATGCCTTCCTGCAAGGATTTTGAAGACGCTAGATGTCCTCATGCAAAGCATGAAAATGCAAGAAGCGCCTTTAGTTTTTGTTAAACTTCAGTGTTTTACATTGCAGGGAAAAGCTACAGGGACACTGCACTCAGACCACTTCCATGAGATGAAGTAGTCTGGGTATCTATAGTGTTCCTTTAGTATTGTGAAACTTCCATCAGCTTACACAGCACTACTTCCAAACCTATTGTGCACCTATCAGAGTGTAAGAATGTGACGTTCAACGGCTGGGTGCGCTTAAATGATGCTCTGTCATTGAGCCGACCCTGCACAGCAAGGCTTAACTCAGTGGAACTAATGGACGCTCAGCAGCAGGGGAGGTGGCAATGAGCACTAAGGGTGACCCAGGTGTGTTGTCATGCAGTTTCTATGGTTTGGCTGTTTACACTGAAAGGATGCCTGGGAACTCTTGGCAAAAAAAAAATGCAAACAAACTAAAAGTCCCAGTGCCAGTTTTAAGTGGCCATCCAGTTAGCTCCATGTTCCCTCTGGGTTATTTTATAAAAGTGCCAATTGTAAGAGAAATATGTTCTATGAGAAAAATGTAATTGGACACCATTCAGCAGTATGCCTTTGCAGGAGGTAGATCAGAGCTGCAGTGCGGAGACTTGTCTGGCACTGGATTAAAGATCAGTTTACTAGATTTTTATTTGTATATATTGGTTTTAATTAAAGTGTTCCTTTTACTATTTAATTGCATAATAACTTTGCAGCCAAATGAGGCATGTGGTCAATAGACAAATTTAGCTGCACTAAAGGACCAAATGGATCTTGTGTTTTTCATTGCCTTCATTTCTCAATATAAGAAAATGGCATTGCCATTTATAGTAATGCTGAATGACTGTGTCTCCCGTAGCAAGAAGTGTTCAACTACATACATAATATTTTATCCATTCCTGGGTACAGTCCTGAGGAGAAGCAGGCAACATGGGGCAAAGCAATGAGACACATGGAGGTAAGACTACATGGCTTATATACCAACAGAAAACATGCAAATTCTTGTATGGCTATAACATATATAGTGAGCACAAATGAAGAAAGTCCTCTGCTCTAGATGAATGGTGTGTGACTTGGGTATACCCTTGTGCCATAACTCATCAAGATCAGTAAAACTGAAAACCAAATAGTACTTGATAAAACGTACCCGTTAAAACCCTTGGACCTTGTTGTTATCGAAAGTACTACATATTTTCCCAGTTGGCAGCATGGGTAGCCTTGGCCAATCAAAGGGCAATCTCAGTTTTGAGGATTTTATAAGATTTCTGGGATAGGGTTGATCTTCTGTAAGATTGAGGAAGAGAGAGAAATGGTTAAACTCACAGCTCACGTTCATGATCCCTAAAAAACATACCATAAGATTTGGGATCCCTGGGCAGTTGCATACATGTCAATTTTACTAGATATTACCTTTGATGGCTACTCATTTATATTCGCTTTGCCCTGTAAATGTAGAGGACATCCTGTCCCTCAACCCCTCCATTTTACTTTCTTCTTCTTTGTTCTCTATCCCCCTTTTCTCTTCTCTCCCTTGAACGGTTCTTTACATGTTCCTTCTCGTATCCTTTATCCTTTTTCTTCCATTAAATGGACACCACAGGCACCAATACAACGATAGCGCAATGAAGCAGTTTTGGTGTGTAGATCATGCCTCTGAATTCTCACTTCTCAATTATCTGCCATTTAGCAGTTAAATCACATTTGTTTCTGTTTATGCAGCCCTTGCCATACCTCCCCTGGCTGTGACTCGCACAACCAGCATGAACAAAATGGTTTCATTTTCAATCACGTTAACTTACTTTATACGTTTCTCCTGCTCTGTAAATTAAACTTTAATCACACAAAGGAGGCTCCTGCAAGTTCTAGCAAGCTATTAACAGAGCAGGAGATAAGAAATTCAAAATTAAACAGAATTTGCAATAAAGGAAGTGTAGGCACCAAATCTGCCACTTTTAGCCAAAGTTGTTTTGGTGACTATAATGTTCCTATGTCCTGTACCTGATTACTTCCCCAGTGCAACTCTGGCCATGCCTTGGTATGGATGGTGTTTGCTTGGTTTATTAGATGCACTGTTTAAGCTCTAACTATTTATATAATATATTATATTTTTTATATTGTGATACTGATAACTTGTCGTTGTTACCTTGTTTTGGAATAAAAATTCATACTAAATCAAGAGTAAAAAAGAGAAAACAATTAGCGCTTACATTGAAAGCAAACATGTATAGAAGTAATTCTATGTTCACAAGGTCAGTGGCAAATAAATGTATTGTAAGTGATGTCCTTGAGAAACCACTAACAAATGTGTATCTCTACTCTCAGCTATGTCAGAGAAATTGTGAATTGGAATGGATGCTTGTGCTTCCACGATATTTCTACTTTGTTTCTCTAAGCCATGGCATAGAGAGATCACGTATCTAAATATTTGCTACCAATCTACATATTATGTTGTGGTTTGTAAAGTGCCTACAAATTAAGTTTAAATCTGTTGTAGCAAACGTTTGCTGATTTATTATAGAGCTTGTATATAGGCCTATAAATAATGAGTGAATATATGTTTTAAAGGGCCATCTTACCCTTGTCATTGCTGTCCCTCCTTATCTGTCCCTAATCATTTTAATTTCCCTTGCCTTTTCTTTCCTATTCCCTTGCTCTCTCACTCATTGCTTTTGCCTTTCAATCATCATTCTTGCTATCATTGTTCATACTTTCATGCTCTCCTTCACTTGGCATGGGAACACCCTTCTTGCTGCACGTGACTGGCTTACCTTGCGGTCACTGGCTTCTTCTCCATTATTCACCCAACTGGGTGTACTTGTTCCATTTTTCTGGACCAGCTGCTCTGGATCAATTATTGATGAAGTAGACTGTTTGCTAGGATGAGAACAAAAATGCTCCACCTTCTATTTCATAAAACCCAGTGAAATCCCTCCTTGAGTGGAAAATGGTTTTGAATACAGACATTTCTTCTCCTAGGCGAATATTTAATATTTAGTGTGCCTTTGGACTCTATGGGGAGTAGAGTCATAGAGTGAGCACCCGTTTTTTCCATTTTAGATCCTTTTTTGGCTTTTGCTTGTTTTTTTTCCCCACCAGTTTGCCCTCCCACCTAATTATTTCTTCAAATGGCAACCATGCCTGACAATTCTTAATTTTTCACCAAGAGTCCTTGGTTACTTGAACTTTTCTCTTGTCAAAGAGCCTTTGAAAATGTGACTTGCAGGTCTTTTTTCCAGGTGCCACATATATTTTTCAAGTTAATATGTCCTTTTTTGCTTGATGAACCCAGCCCCTTATGCTAACTGAACCTTTGTTGGTTGTCCAACAGTCTCTGGAGATCCAACAAGACTGCATTGCTTGGCATCTGCTAGGTCTGGAAAATTACTCCACTGATGGAGTTGAACAGCAGAGTTTTTATTCTACAATTTTTTTCCCCTTGAGCACAGAGTGAGGGCAATTTTGGGCTGTGTGTGTCTGTAGCTTTTACCGGAGCAGTGTACCAGTAGGAGGCTAAGTGGGGTTAGAGAGAATCCCTGAGTCAATGGGGGATTGGTAAGTGTCCCTGGTGCATATATTATCATCAGTGGTTGGGTCAAGGACACATTAATATTAACTTGAAATCTGATATTCTCAGAGGCATTTGCAGAAATAGATTAGAGGACATCCCATTCCATGTGTCACTTTATTTTGAGTAATCATATTGGCTACCACTCAATAATCGTCCATCCACCCCATTGTTGTTTTTGAGAATGTACTTGTAATTCTACGTTGTGTTTTGAGTATCTGGAAAGGTGCAAACAAGCTCGAAATGAATAGAGAAAAGCTACAAAGGAAAAAAATAAGTTGCTAAAGCTGGGAACATTTGGTAAACAGCTGCATTTGCATAAAACTAATTAATTATACATAAGGGAGAGGTTGGAATTAAACCACTGGCATAGGAGAAAACAATTCAGATGATGTGAATGTAAATATACAATGGAAATGCATGATGCGAATGAATATTTTAATAAAATGATACTTTTGTCTTTATAGTGTTTTGTATATTTTACATTTGTCCAGGTCTAATTTGGCAAAATAATCCGCCATTACGGCATATTCGTCTACAAGTAAATAATTTAGCAGGAAGCATTTGTTTGCTCCATCCTTCTATGTATATTTTCATGGGAGTCAGGTTCATGGAGACCTTATCCTAATGTGACTATTGCCGGCAGGAAAGTTCTTATCACAAGACAAAAATGTACAAGTGTGGCTTGCAAGAACATTGACTGGCAAAATCATAGGGGAATGTTTGTGATTATGATTTTTTTTTTAAAATAGCAATACATATTTCAGTTGTAATTAAGAGAAGTTTGGGTCATCTTGTTTGCCAATTCCCCATCTAAAGGTTAAGGCTTTATTATTAATCATGCTTCTTACTTGAGACAGTAGTCCGTATGTCTCACCATTCCCAATCGATTCTACTATGCTACCCCACCATGTCTCTGCTAAAATATGTTCAATCCCAGCTTCCTTTTTTTCACAGAAACCAATCATGTTATGTTCAGGTGTTTCATATACAGAATATATTATTACAGACATAATTTAACAGAGGCAAACTAATAGATTATAGGACCTCCAACATATAGTCCTGTATTTACAGTATTAATTTTAGTATTTTTGTCTTTACACAGTCTTTTTCTTCCTCTTGTGTTCTTACTAGGAGCTTATAACACTAAGTCCCAGCAAGGGAGCTGATCTTGTCTGCACCCACTTTAGCGAGCAGCTGTGTGAGATCATTGCAAAGCTACAGGTAATGTTAAGTATCGGACTCTGAATTTCTGAGCCCTGCATTTAATACCTGATGTGTTTCATGGTGATAGTAACTGTTTGAGCTATGCATGTTGAAGTTAATTGTGTATATGTTATATAGTGCAATGGTTTACTCATGTCTGGGACAATTTTATTCCACATCACACCTTACCATTGTTCATGTTTAAATTATTTGCTTTATTTTGTTGATATATAATTATTGTGAGAGAAAATGTGGTCTGGTAGTTGATGGCATATACATTAGGCCTGATTTACTGAACAGCAGCCTGAGGATTGAGAGTTAAAGGGAAGCTGAAGAGCTGCAGCTCTATACACAAAACACCAGGTCTAATAGACCCGGGAGAGCAATTAATTGGTGGTCAGATTATACTGTCAAATGTTTCAAGTGCAAAGAGGATGGTCACATGGCCATAGACTGTCCATTGAAGGATGAACCTATGGAATGCAATATGGGCAAAGATGAGGGAGCACGTTCATTTTTGCTCAACTGTTATGGTGCTGTTACCAATGACTATGATAATAACCCTCATAAATGCTGTGTAACTGTGAATGGAAAAATATCTAAAGCATTACTTGATTCAGGTAGTATGGTTACGCTGGTAGCAGAGTCTATCATACCTTGTGTAAAACCTGATCATGTTCAGAAAGTAGACATTATCTGTGTTCATGGTGATAAAAAAGAATACCCCACTGCAGAAGTAAATATTGGAACCCAGTATGGGACTTTAAAGTACCGAGTGGGTGTTGTACATAGATTAGCCCATGAGGTGGTGATAAGTAGAGATTTTCCCCATTTTTTTGAATTATGGGGAGATGTAGAAAAGACAAGCCAAAGTTCATGAGAAATAAGTCAGTGTGCCGATATATTGTGTTCCCTTTCACCAATATTGAATTAGATTTTGACCACTGTTACAGACAAAGAAGGAGAAGGAAAAAATACTGCCCTAAACCAGTTTTAGTGGGAGATAACACAGTTCAAACTACTGAGGAACCTATTGGCACTGCAGAGCAGGACAATGACTTATTTGACGTTGGGATCAGTCCAGGTAACTTTAAAAGTGCTCAATGGGAAGATCCCACTTTAGTGACCGCTAGAAATAATATTAAAGTTATAAATGGGGTTGCTACTCAACCAGGGGAAGCATTGCCGTTCCCCTATTTTGGAGTACAAAATTACCTAATGTACTGTGTAGAAAAGAATGATTCAGATATCATTAAGCAGCTGTTGGTTCCCCAGACTTACCAAAAAACCGTACTAAAGTTGGCTCACAGCCACATATTAGGGGAACACTTGGGGGTCGAAAAAACTAGAGAGAGGGTCCTTAGAAGATTCTACTGGCCTGGAGTTTTTGCTGCGATAACAAACTACTGCTTCTCCAGTCCTGAGTGCCAGTACAGGGCTCCTTTCAAAGTTTTTCGTAGTCCACTTGTACCCTTACCCATAATTTTTGTGCCTTTTGAAAGGATCGCTATGGACTTAGTAGGGCCACTGGTAAAATCCGCTAGGGGGCACCAGTTTATACTAGTCATCTTAGACTATGCTACCCGATACCCTGAGGCCATGCCCTTGCATAATACCTCTGCAAAGTCAATAGCTAAGGAACTTATGTTGATGATTAGCAGGGTGGGTATTCCTAAAGAAATCCTGACAGACCAGGGGACCCCTTTCATGTCCAGAGTCACAAAAGAGTTGTGCAGGCTCTTGCAGATTAAACATCTTAAGACCTCAGTATACCACCCACAGACTGATGGTTTAGTAGAGAGGTTCAACAAAACCCTTAAGAGTATGTTGCGCAAAGTAATTGATGCAGATGGGAAAAATTTGGATTTTTTTTATTGCCATATCTGCTATTTTCCATTAGAGAAGTTCCACAGGCCTCCACAGGCTTCTCTCCTTTTGAATTATTATATGGGCGACATCCCCGGGGAATATTAGATATAGCTAAGGAAACCTGGGAACAGGAGACTACTCCTCACAGGAGTGTGATTGAACATATTACTCAAATACAGGATAGAATGGCCACTGTCATGCCTATTGTCAGGGAACACATGCTGGAAGCCCAGCAGGCTCAGAAAAACAGCTATAATCGTAATGCTAGAGCGAGAGTGTTCCAACCTGGAGAACAGGGTATTGGTTCTGGTCCCTACCGTGGAGAGCAAGTTCCTTGCAACTTTGCATGGACCATATGAAATAATAGAAAGAGTCAGTGATGTCAATTATAAAGTTAGACAACCAGGAAGACAAAAGCCTGAACAACTGTATCATATTAATCTGTTAAAGCCTTGGAAGGACAGGGAGGCCCTAGTTTCTTTCAAATCTTCAGAACCTCCAATAGCAGAGCCAGAGGTGAACTTACCGGAGACTCTGTCTCTACATCAGAAGCAAGAGGTCAGGGATTTCATCAGAAGAAATAGGGATGTTTTCTCTGTAGTTCCAGGAAAGACCCAAAATTATCAAACATGACATAATAACCGAACCAGGGAAAAGGGTTAACCTCAAACCTTATAGAATCCCTGAGGCCCGGAGGGAGGCTATAAACTTAGAGGTTGAAAAAAATGTTAAAACTCGGAGTGATTGAAGAGTCCCAGAGTGACTGGAGCAGTCCTATTGTATTGGTGCCAAAACCAGATGGCACATGGAGATTCTGTAATGATTATCGCAAATTAAATGGCATCTCAAAATTTGATGCCTATCCCATGCCAAGAATTGATGAGTTGATAGAAAGGCTGGGTAAAGCTCGTTATTTAACAACCCTAGATTTAACAAAGGGTTACTGGCAAGTCCCTCTAACTGAACGAGCCAAAGAAAAGACTGCCTTTTCAACACCCAATGGCCTGTTTCAGTATACTGTATTGCCATTTGGGTTACATGGTGCACCTGCCACATTCCAACGAATGATGGACAGAGTTCTTAAACCCCATGTTCGTTATGCTGCAGTGTATTTGGATGATGATGTTATCCACAGTGCAGACTGGGAATCCCACCTCCCCAAAGATCAAGCAGTGCTTGATGCTATTCGCTCGGCAGGCTTAACTGCCAATCCTTCGAAGTGTACAATTGGCTTGGAGGAAGCAAAGTACTTGGGGTATTCTATTGGGAGAGGATTGGTTAGACCACAGACTGCCAAAGTGGAAGCCATCCAAAAATGGCCACAGCCACTTACGAAAAAACAAGTAAGGGCATTTTTAGGCTTAACTGGTTACTATAGGAGATTCATTCCAAATTTTGCTGCTATTGCTGCACCTCTAACAGACCTCACTGAAGCAAAGTCGCCTGTTATAGTTAAATGGTGCCCAGAAGCTGAAGTAGCATTTAAAGATCTAAATGAAGCTATCTGTAGCCAACCTGTCTTAGTCACCCCTGATTTTTCTAGAGATTTTATAGTACAGACCGATGCTTCTGAAGTGGGATTAGGGGCAGTCCTTTCACAGGAATATTAGGGTGAAGAACACCCTGTCTTTTTTTTAAGAAGGAAGTTGAACCCACATGAGAAGAACTATTCCATTGTTGAGAAGGAATGTCTTGCCATTAAGTGGGCATTAGGCTCTCTTAGGTACTATCTGTTGGGGAGAAAGTTCAGATTGGTGACGGACCATGCACCATTTACGTGGATGTGTCAGAACAAAGAGAATAACTCCAGGGTTACCAGATGGTTCCTGAGTTTACAGTATTTTAATTTTACGGTTGAACACAGGGCAGGTCTAAAGCAAGGAAATGCTGATGGGCTTTCCAGGATACAGTCTCTGTTGTCCATGGTCGCTCAAACCCATAGGTATGAACTGGGGGGAGGATATGTGAGAGAAAATGTGGTCTGGTAGTTAATGGCATATACATTAGACCTGATTTACTGAACAGCAGCCTGAGGTTTGAGAGTTAAATGTCCCAGGGAGAGATGTTAGGTTTGCAAGATGCATTACTGGTACTCTGCAAACCACGGTATGGGTCCTTGGGGTGGAGCACTTGGAGAGCAGGGTGGGCCAGTTCTCCAATAGCACCAGCTGCTAAGTAACAGTCGGACCAGAACTTTTATTTTGCTTAGTTGTTTCACTTATGCCTAATTGCACCTCACCTCTATCTGATCAATTAGCTAGCAGGCTTTTAAAAAGAAGGGATCAGCATGCTGCAAAGTGAGGAGGAAAGGCCAGAGGAATGGTGTCTTGCAGTTATACTTTTTGTAAATTGGCAAGTGGGAAAGCCACCCAATTCCAGATAGGGATTTGCTGTGTATAGTAAGTGCTCAAGCAAGAGCAAGCAATTTTGTTTTGTTTATTTTTCATTTTTGAGACACCTGTATATATATCTCACCAAATAAAGCTGAAAAAACTGAGCTGGATGTGTCCTGGACTTTCATTACCCTAGGAGACTGTGGTTACAAGATCTGTGACAAAATCCTACCTGGAAAAAAGGTGGTGTTAATAAAAAAATAAATAAAATATATATATATATATATACATACACACCGGTATATATCTATTTTTTTTTTTTTTATTTCAAATATTTTTTTATTTTTTTTATAACTCAAAAACAAATGGAATGTTAAAGATAGCCTGTTCCTTAATATGTCAGATGCTGAGGAATGCAACTCTCAATCCACTCTCTCTTTCTCAAAATTAGACCCCCATGCTATTCATGTATCATGGTTGTTACAGTGATATATAAAGTCATGTGTGCATACAGGTGATGGTAGTTACACTTTCATATAACATATTCGCAGGGAGAGCATGGTTTAATTGAATATTCATATTATATACATTGTAGAAGGACTGTAGAATAACTACAGTAGTCAAACAGCATAAATATATTTATATAGTAAGGCATAAACACAGTTTTAAATTGGCCGACTGCTAGTGCGTGATGTAAAATGTTTCTGCTGCTATTGATTATGCTCGGAACCTTTAGGTAATTACTGTACCTAGCGTATATTGGCTGACATTTAACAGATATACAATCTGATGACATGTTTACAGCATATTTAAATTACTTGTACCTGTAAAAGTTCAAATACTGGGAAGGTGCCCAAGCTTGTAAGTGTATAAATGAAACGAGCCGTACGTGTATATATTTTCTGCTAGAAGAGTTTCTTCGTTCTTTTGATGGAGATGAAAGCAAACAGATCTATTTACCAGACTCTGCTGTCTGTCTCTGCTTTTTCACCTCTAACAGTTTCAATCAGATCATCTCTGCCAGCAGACACTTAATGAGTTCATTAGCGCATTTTTATCAAAGGCAGGTTTCCATCTTGTCGACCTTCTCCACTGTGTCTTTTTAAAATGCTGGTCTGTTTCACTTGCCATCTGCGTGGTCACTCTTTCGGTCCAGCTTCAAGCCCGCTGTATGAGGATCTATTGCATTTCCTTTGGGAAAGCAACGCAGTTCTATTTTTGATGCTATACCTTTTGATTAAAAAACAAAACAAAAAAAAAAAACGAAGAAGATATTTTACTTAAAGTAATGGGAAAACTAGATATTTTCAGGATTTATTTACTAAAGTGAGAATTCAAAGAGAATATAAAAATGTAACGCCAAAGTAAATGCATAGCTGATTTGTTTTCAAGTTTGGCTATTTTGACTTTAAATGTGAAGTGCACTTTGAACTCACTGTGAATTCTTACTTTAATAAATAACACTGCATACATTTACTAAGCACATTAGATATTGATTATAATTTTTAAAAAGTGTTAAAAAAAAAGTACTTCCTACGTTTTTTTTTGGGTGCTTTTTGCCCTTCTTGGAAACTGAGCATAAATCTGTAAATGTGATTCTTCAGGCTTTTTGACAGTTGTCTGTCTCTCACTTGGATTACAATGGGGGTGTGATGGGTTTTAAGTGTTGAACCAGTTTAAGGGTATGTGAAAAATGTGTTCTCTCAGAAACAAAGATTACAGCCCCACTGACCCCAACCTAAGTCAGGTTTGAAATGGTACAGGCTGGCAGTTGGAACGCCCACAGATCTAGGGATTGAGGCCCCTCTGCCATTGCGCAAGCAACAGCAGTGTAGGTAGTTGTAAGAAAGAGCAATAATAGCAGCATTATTTGTGTTGAATACAATTATTTGGATACAGCATGTTCACTGAGAGTCGCATTAAACATCCCACAAACCAGCCAAAAAAAGTGAAGAACACTCACAGCCACAAGTCAAGCATGTTAAAATATATAGTTCCTTTATTAAAGATTAAAACCGCGGCATCAGGCTGGGCCACAGCACCACAGGCAGAACAAACAAAAGCCGCTGACATGTTTTGTTCCTCAGCAAAACTTCAACAGAGAATGGTAGTTGTATCTGCATTTGAGGTTCCTTCAGTGATTGTGACATGCATAGCTTCCACACACAGGAGGAGTGCATGGGGATGGGGGAGGTTAAACCCTTCAATGCCAAGGTGACTAGCAGATTCCCAATCTCCTGGCCCCATAATCAACCCTTTTTTCCTGGATGGCTAGGAATCCCAAGTCCCTACCTACCGCCTCACACTAATATTTAATGAAGAGGACTCAAATAGTTGAAAACAGTAAAAAGACCTGTAAAACAATCATTCAAACTTACCTGTCAATGTCTTGTGTGAAGATCGTTTTTCTTTAACCTGTCCAAAAATGGAAAAATTCAGTATATACAATCCAAGTATACCTCACAATGGAATATTATAAATACATTAAAAAAGGAGGAGACAACAAAGCAAAAAAAAAAAAGTCTTTACCCCCCAGCACAACTAGCTGGAGAACTTCACACAGACTGAGAAAGAAAAGTACTTTATTAAAGGGACACCATAGGCACTGTATCTGCTTCATCTCATTAAGCTGGTTATAGTGTCTGGAGTCCCCTGGTACCATCATTTCTTTCAGCATCAAACAGTTTTTAATGTTTTAATGCTAAACAAGATTCCCTGGCAGTCCATCCCCTCTGTGCTGCTTTGGCTAATAAGGAAGTATTAGTCTGAACAACAATGGGCAGCTGTGATTGGCTGAGTGTGTCAGCTGACTGCTTTTAGCCTGTCAGAGCTCCAACTGACGGTATGAATGGGTATGACAAAAAGGAAGTGTGTAATCTCTGCCTTAGCTACACATACAGAAGGGGCTGGACTGTGGGTGGCCAGGGACTCTTATTTTGTGGCATGGAGGGACAGTGCCAGTGCACTCCAGGCACTATAACCAATTCAAAGAGATGACATGGTTATAGTGACTACAGTATCCCTTTAAGGAAGCAAACCATAGTGTAGCAGGCAAGTCAAGATACACATCTAAGTTTCATCAGTGTCCTCTTAGTTATATTAATCAAATGTATTTATTTCTGCTGATTCCACCTACCACCAAATCATCCAGTGCCCCATCAAAACATAAAATCTCAGCTCAGGATTTCCATTTCTTTGCTGTCTTTCTCCTAATTTTACTTCTCACCCTCTGTCACTTACTATAAAGAACCCATGTACACGGTGATATTGTATTACAAACCGAATACTGAATAAGCTTTGAATAGAGTAGAAGCACGGACTGGAAGTCTGGAATTATTACAGAAAGCATCAAATTCTAGTGTATATCTAAAAATATAGAAACACCTTGTGATAGAACACAGAGAACAGTAACCGCTTAATACTGATGAATTAGTTCTAGATTTTAGGCTTTAGCAAGGCATATATCATTTGATGGAAATGAGTGGATGTGCTTTTTAAAGGGATAGTAAAGGTTTCTCTGACATCAGTGGGGCGATATATGGGTTGATCACTTGCCAGAGACAGAAATCAGCTAGAATACTCACCGTGCTGTTCAGTAAATCCATCCACAGATTACAAATCAGGTCAATGCACATGGCATGCACCAGAGCACATTTTTATACTTGCAGTGTCAGAGTGTATGAATGCTCCCCCAAGGCAAGTACCATGAAACTCACGCCCAGAATTCAAAATTATATTTTAATTAAGTCATCTATGTGCATTTTTTTTTTTTTTTTGAGTGCTTACAACACTAAGGAAACATATATATAAAAATATCTAAAGATCACACGAGCAAATGGGAATGAACTAGCAACAAAATAAGCGAAAAGGTTTGAAAGGTACTTGATGTGTTAGTGACCAGGAATTTTAATTCAGTACTTTTCATGGATGTCATCACATTAAATGGCTTTGGAATTCTATTGATATCCTCTGGTGATAAGCAGAGAAAATGAAAGTGTTAATCCAAGCACCATGTTCACCTCAGTGACTTGAAGTGGTCATGGTGCCTGGAGTCTGTATGTGCAGCGCTTCGCTAGGATACTTTGCACATACAAAGATGAAGCCCTTTGCCGTTGAAGGTGTAACTCCACCTCCTGCAGCATCAGTGAGTCATCCGTTGCTCCAGAACCGCATTACCTGCAACCCCTCTTGTTGCATGTTTTGTATGCTGAGAACTCGGCAATGTAAACATTATTGGCATTTCGACAAACATTGAAGTGTTAAAACTACAGGGCCACAAATATCAATCCAGTTAATTACGATTAAGTGGTCTGGGTTCCTTTAGTGTTCCTTAGGCACCCA
Organism: Pelobates cultripes; assembly: GCA_933207985.1. NCBI lineage: Eukaryota > Metazoa > Chordata > Amphibia > Anura > Pelobatidae > Pelobates > Pelobates cultripes. The sequence continues at coordinate 52,199,598 of OW240918.1, read as the reverse complement.
GTCCACTTCAGCTCAATGATGTGGTCTGGGTGCCAGGTCCATCTAGGGTTAACCCTGCAGCTGTAAACATAGCAGTTTCAGAGAAACTGCTATGTTTACATTAGTGTTAATTCATCCTCTAGTGGCTGTCTCATTGACAGCTGCTAGAGGCGCTTCTCACTGTGAAAACCACAGTGAGAAGACACTAACGTCCATAGGAAAGCATTGAGAAATGCTTTCCTATGGACTGATTGAATGCACGCGTGGCTCTTGCCGCGCATGCGCATTCAGCGCTGACGTCGGAAGAGGGAGGAGATTTCCCCAGCGCCGAGGAAGCCCGGCGCTGGGGAAAGGTAAGTGATTAACCCCTTCCTCCCCATTCAGCCCAGCGGGAGTGGGATCCTGTGGGTGGGGGGGACTTACAGACCCTATAGTGCCAGGAAAACGAGTTTGTTTTCCTGGCACTATAGTGGTCCTTTAAAGCATATGTAAAGGTAGATCTCAGTTGCTATAGCTAACAGTTTAACCCTTTATTTTACTTGTTCATGCAAGCTACATGTCAGTAATATACCTTTATATAGAAAACCAAAACAAATATGTGGGATACGGCTGGACAGATCTAAAAACGGAACATAAACGAAATATAGTGTAATACAGTAAATACAATCGATTATGCGTCACACATAATTGCACTCACAAGTATGCTATGAAGAAAGCGCTTTATTCATCGCAATCTTGTGAGTGCACTTATGTGGGGCGCATAATTGATTGTATTTACTGTATTACCCTATATTTAGTTTATGTTCCTTTTTTAGATCTGTTCAGCCGTATCCCAAATATTTGTTTTGGTTTTCTATATATTGTTAATAGGTCGTCCTTTGGGTAGCGATCTTGGGAGGCTGTTTTTGACTCTGATCTAAGTATACTTAATATTCAGTACACTTACTGACACTGTGGTGATATACTGTTTTTGCATTAGTAATATACCTTTGTCTGACTAAATATTCAATTAATAAATATAACATACATTTATTACCAACAAGCTGCATGTTTAGTGAAGGACAAGTCTCCACCAGAATCACAAATGAGGAGACCTTTCCTAGATGTACCAAATCAGAAAAGACTACAGCTTGCTGTAGTGGTTATGGTGCTTGTTGTGTTCCTTTATCATTCATAAAATAATACAGATTTTGGTCTTTACTTTTTCTTATGATTGTCTTTTCTCTAAACTCCATTCAGTTTATGTTAACTGGAATCACTCCAATGTTAAGACAGTAATGGTACCTAGAGTATATGGGGATTAAGAATTACATTTTGAGAGCCCGTCACAGAGCCACATTAAGTCTTAAATTAACAGATCAAACATTTCTTATAAAGGAAATGCATGTTATTAAAGTATTTTATTAATTATAGATAGCTACACCTATTGGCTTCACTAAGTTACAAGAGACTGTACTATCAAGAGATAGGTAGATGCATTTTCCATCAGCAGACATAAAGGAATAAAACAGGACTGGCATCCTATGCCTCTTTACATTATCTGTTTTTTAGATTTCTCATTTTCTATTTCTCATATTCACCCACAGCCTCTTCAGTTCTTTGTCAATATTTTGATATATAATTTTGGCTTTGCTTCCTCAAAACAATACTGTTTTATTGTCTCTACATTTTCTCATCATTCTCTGCTTAACAGTAGCTACTCGAACATGGATTTTTTTTTTTTACCATCATGTACATGTACTGTGTGTTTACAGACTACAGAAAATACTGGCTATGTTCTTCTTTTGACTGTTCTATTGATTTTCCAAATTAAACCCATTAGCCAATCGGTTTAATTTATTACTGATGGTTCCCATTGTCTTGTTCTGATGTTTCTCTGCTCTCTGTTACATTGACTTAAAGGACCACTCTAGGCACCCAGACCACTTCAGCTTAATGAAGTGGTCTGGGTGCCAGGTCCTTCTAGGGTTAACCCATTTTTTCATAAACATAGCAGTTTCAGAGAAACTGCTATGTTTATGAATGGGTTAAGCCTTCCCCTATTTCCTCTAGCAGCTGTCTCATTGACAGCCGCTAGAGGCGCTTGCGTGCTTCTCACTGTGATTTTCACAGTGAGAGCACGCCAGCGTCCATAGGAAAGCATTATGAATGCTTTCCTATGTGACCGACTGAATGCGCGTGCGCATTCAGCCGACGGGGAGGAGAAGAGGAGGATCGGAGGAAGAGAGCTCACCCCCCAGCGCTGGAAAAAGGTAAGTTTTTACCCCTTTCTCCTTTCCAGAGCCAGGTGGGAGGGGAACCCTGAGGGTGGGGGCACCCTCAGGGCACTATAGTGCCTGGAAAACGAGTATGTTTTCCTGGCACTATAGTGGTCCTTTAAAGAAATTGTCTTACTGCATGAGGCTTCAGTTAACGAAAGGCAAGGTATATGTGATAATATTTCTCATGACTTCTGAATATGTCACCAGGTATAAAAACACCTTGTTATCACTCTTAAATCTCTAGACAAATCTCTGCAGCAGGGCCAGGTTTTCAGACCAGTTGTCTTGTTGTCTTGTCCACTGTGGATTTTATATGATGGGGAATCTTTATTTTGGAAAGTTTTGCCAATCCTTATTGAATGGCAAAGCCTGTATTTCAAGTGAGGTGCCACAAACATTTTTCTTCTTCTTTTTTCCCCCCAGAGATGCAATATGCTTCTGCACTAGAATTTGTGTCGGTTTCCTGTAAAAACTAGCAAAAAAATCACATAAATATTAAAATGGCATATAACCGAGTTATACATTAATATGGGACAATGTTAACTCAATGTTTAAATGTTGGGACTTGTTTGTAGGCAGTGAAATCTAAAAACACATTTCAATAATTAAAGGACCACTCTAGGCACCCAGACTACTTCAGCTTAATGAAGTGGTCTGGGTGCCAGGTCCTTCTAGGGTTAACCCATTTTTTCATAAACATAGCAGTTTCAGAGAAACTGCTATGTTTGTGAATGGGTTAAGCCTTCCCCTATTTCCTCTAGAGGCTGTCTCATTGACAGCCGCTAGAGGCGCTTGCGTGCTTGTCACTGTGATTTTCACAGTGAGAGCACGCCAGCGTCCATAGGAAAGCATTATGAATGCTATCCTATGTGACCGGCTGAATGCGCGCGCATTCAGCTGACGGGGAGGAACGGAGGAGGATCGGAGGAGGAGAGCTCTCCGCCCAGCTCTGGAAAAAGGTAAGTTTTAACCCCTTTCCAGAGCCGGGCGGGAGGGGGTCCCTGAGGGTGGGGGCCCCCTCAGGGCACTATAGTGCCAGGAAAACGAGTATGTTTTCCTGGCACTATAGTGGTCCTTTAAGGCCGTTTCCGAGTTACTTGCTTTCCCCCTGCAAAAAAAAAAACTCAAAAAAACCACACACGAACACACTCTCTCTCTCTCTCTCTCTCTCTCCCAACCACGAAAAGGAATTACTATAGCTGGAAACTCAATAAATGGGTTGACCCTGAGGCCCTTCAGAATACTAACATTTAGTGCGTACAGCTTTAATTTTAGTCATCCCTCTGTCCCTTCCTCCCTTTAGCCATAACAATTTGTTTTTAACTAATATTTCCGCTCCCTCCACTGACCAGCTCTGCGCATGCACAAAAGATGGTCAAGTTTTATTTTATTTTTTTCTTAAGATAATTTTTCACATTTATTTTTATAATTAAGGGGATAGGGCTATAAAATAATATTAATAATGCTAACAAAGTATTTAAGCAGGAAAGGTACATTCAGATTACTCTGGTTTTCAAGTACGTCCTGACAATAGTGTCCAATAGACAAATACATATTTGTGTAAAAGGGTTGGAGTAACCCTTTACTCTTCTTAAGTTTGGTGGATGCTAACTTGAAGGATAGGAAAACCTACATTTGTTCTAAGGGAATGTCTAACCAAATTAAAGGACACTGAACCCCTAGCAACAAGGATCTATTTTTGTGTGTTCTATCTTACTATCACATAGCAAAGTAGATGGGGAAGAACATAATTGTTACTATGTTACTTCACCTGTTCTGCTTCCTAGTCGCAGTTTCTTTTAACCCCCACCTAGATGATTTTTCATAGATCTTAGCTAGAAGTGAAACCATAACCTCAAATATTATTAACATGTAGAGCAGGGTGCTCCAATTTAGGCAGATTAAAATTCAGGAAGGCAATCTGCTCCATCAGATTTGGTGACATATGTGAGCTCTCATGATTCTGTATATTGCCTGTAACTGAAGCCCATCTCTTACTTTGGACAGGGGTTGGCGGACACAACAAGAACTCCTGAGCATCCAGTGAGAGGGCCAGGCACACACTCTTCTTGTCATCCGGTAGTATGGACAGGAGGAATTGTGAATATTTTGCTCTTTTCCATATCTGTTGCCAAAGTAATTCATTGGTTCTTCAAGCACCATGTGCTTGGAGATTACATAAATTGGTGGCCGAGTTGTTAGGGTTGTTTTTGTTCTTCCTAACTTCTTTTTTTTAAAACTTGGTGATCGAGTAGCATCGCTGGGCATTTCCCCGGTTTGCCCAATCGCCAGTCTGGGCCAGCTAACATAGGGATCAGAGCGTGTATATCTAAGATCACCAAGATCACAATGGATAGATGCTACACGGATGCAGGGAGGTGCATAAAAATATGCAATATGTCGAATTCATATGCTGCAGGTGGAAACAAGCCATCCATAAAAAGAGGAATCCTAAGGAAACTGACATAATTTTTGAATTACATGTCCAAACATCTAACCTAAAATCCCAGGGCCAGTAGTAGCATTGAGAAATATATTGCATGTCTGCAAAAGCCTCTGGCACATAATTTGTCCCTACTCAAAGAAATGCTCGCTTTGGCATTCCATATGGCAAATTAAAGCTTCCGTATCTGAAAAAAATATCAAAGTGGGCAAAAGTACGTTGTTTGTCTGTCTATCTTTCTTTCTATCATCTAGCTATCATATAAGCCAGGTCACCATGTTTTTTTGTAACCAATCTTTGCATCTATGACCTCATTGAACCATCCCCTCAATCACTGAACCTGCTGCAAGTGCCCTGATTTGACTAATGGTTTCAGAGCGGTAAAAGGTTTTTTAACACCTGGTGACATACTCAGAAGTCATGGGAAATATTATTACAGCATTTGTATCCTTACTGACACCTTGGTTTTGGGTAACTGAAGCCCCAAGTAGTAGGAGAATATCTGAAAGTAAATGTAATACAGTGCAGAGAAACTTAGGATCAATACAGCAGAAACCATCTGGACATAGTAAGTTGTTAATTAAACCAATTGGCATAATGGGGACAAGTTGGAAAATAAATTGCGCCGTCAGAGAGAGAATTCGGCTACCGTTTTCTGTAGTCTTAAAGTGCACAGTACTTGATGAAGAAGTAAGGAGGTATGATATGAACAGAAATATTCAAGAAGGCAAACCATTAATTGTTCCACAAGTTCCTGTTAAAATACCTCCAGTTAAGAAAATAATGATGAAATCCTGTAAAGCCCAAAAACCGTACTACTTTAAGGATGCTAAACCAAAATTGGTATCAAAGTATAGAAGACAAATTGAACAAGTTGAACATGAGAAACATAAGAAAGATACAACAGAAAAACTGGACTTGGTGAATGAAAGCCTGGGGCCAAAATCTGAGAAACATAAATCAGTAAGCCAGTACGTAGATGATGAAAACCTAGAGTCTGAGAATGTGAAACATAAAGCTATAGACCAGTACCTAGAGAATGGAAACCTAGAGGCAGAATATGTGATACATGAAGCGGTAAATCAGTATGTAGAGAATGAAAACCTAGAGGCAGACTATGTGATACATAAAGCAGTAAATCAGTACCTAGGGAATGAAAACCTAAAGTCAGAAAATGAGAAAGATAAAGCAGTAAGTCAGTACCTAGAGTCAGAGTATGTCAAACTTAAAGCGGTAAACCAGTATGTAGAGAATGAAAACCTAGAGGCAGACTATGTGATACATAAAGCAGTAAACCAGAACCTAGAGAATGAAAACCTAGAGTCAGAGTATGTGATACATAAAGTGGTAAGTCAGTATCTAGAGAATAAAAAGCTAGAGGCAGAGAATGAGAGAGATAAAGCTATAAACCCGAACCTAGAGAATGAAAACTTAGAGGCAAAGAATGAGAAAGATAAAGCGGTAAACCAGTACCTAGAGAATGAAAATCTAGAGGCAGAGAGTGAGAGGGATAAAGCTATAAACCAAAACCTAGAGTCAGAGTATGTGAAACATAAAGCGGTAAACCAATATGTAGAGAATGAAAACCTAGAGGCAGAATATGTGATACATAAAGCGGTAAACCAGTACCTAGAAAATGAAACCCTAGATGCAGAGTATGAGAAAAATAAAGCTGGAAACCGAGAGTCCGAGAATGAGAAAGATAAAGCTATAAACCAGTACCTAGAGAATGAAAACCTAGAGTCAGAGAATGAGAAAGATAAAGCGGTAAACCAGTACCTAGAGAATGAAAACCTAGAGTCAGAGAATGAGAAAGATAAAGCGGTAAACCAGTACCTAGAGAATGAAAACCTAGAGTCCGAGAATGAGAAAGATAAAGCGGTAAACCAGTACCTAGAGAATGAAAACCTAGAGTCCGAGAATGAGAAAGATAAAGCGGTAAACCAGTACCTAGAGAATGAAAACCGACAGTCAGAGAATGAGAAAGATAAAGCGGTAAACCAGTACCTAGAGAATGAAAACCGACAGTCAGAGAATGAGAAAGATAAAGCGGTAAACCAGTACCTAGAGAATGAAAACCGAGAGTCCGAGAATGAGAAAGATAAAGCTATAAACCAGTACCTAGAGAATGAAAACCGAGAGTCCGAGAATGAGAAAGATAAAGCGGTAAACCAGTACCTAGAGAATGAAAACCTAGATGAGAGGGATAAAGCTATAAACCAGAACCTAGAGTCAGAGTATGTGAAACATAAAGCGGTAAACCAATATGTAGAGAATGAAAACCTAGAGGCAGAATATGTGATACATAAAGCGGTAAACCAGTACCTAGAAAATGAAACCCTAGAGTCAGAGATTGAGAAAGATAAAGCGGTAAACCAGTACCTAGAAAATGAAACCCTAGATGCAGAGTATGAGAAAAATAAAGCTGAAAACCGAGAGTCTGAGAATGAGAAAGATAAAGCTATAAACCAGTACCTTGAGAATGAAAACCGAGAGTCCGAGAATGAGAAAGATAAAGCGGTAAACCAGTACCTAGAGAATGAAAACCTAGAGTCCGAGAATGAGAAAGATAAAGTGGTAAACCAGTACCTAGAGAATGAAAACCTAGAGTCAAAAAATGAGAAAGATAAAGCGGTAAACCAGTACCTAGAGAATGAAAACCTAGAGTCCGAGAATGAGAAAGATAAAGCGCTAAACCAGTACCTAGAGAATGAAAACCTAGAGTCAGAGAATGAGAAAGATAAAGCGCTAAACCAGTACCTAGAAAATGAAACCCTAGAGTCAGAGATTGAGAAAGATAAAGCAGTAAACCAGTACCTAGAGAATGAAAACCTAGAGGCAGAGTATGAGAAAGATAAAGCAGTAAACCAGTACCTAGAGAATGAAAACCTAAGGGCAGAGAATGAGAAAGATAAAGCGGTAAACCAGTACCTAGAGAATGAAAACCGAGAGTCAGAGAATGAGAAAGATAAAGCGCTAAACCAGTACCTAGAGAATGAAAACCTAGATGAGAGGGATAAAGCTATAAACCAGAACCTAGAGTCAGAGTATGTGAAACATAAAGCGGTAAACCAATATGTAGAGAATGAAAACCTAGAGGCAGAATATGTGATACATAAAGCGGTAAACCAGTACCTAGAAAATGACACCCTAGAGTCAGAGATTGAGAAAGATAAAGCGGTAAACCAGTACCTAGAAAATGAAACCCTAGATGCAGAGTATGAGAAAAATAAAGCTGAAAACCGAGAGTCCGAGAATGAGAAAGATAAAGCTATAAACCAGTACCTTGAGAATGAAAACCGAGAGTCCGAGAATGAGAAAGATAAAGCGGTAAACCAGTACCTAGAGAATGAAAACCTAGAGTCCGAGAATGAGAAAGATAAAGTGGTAAACCAGTACCTAGAGAATGAAAACCTAGAGTCCAAAAATGAGAAAGATAAAGCGGTAAACCAGTACCTAGAGAATGAAAACCTAGAGTCCGAGAATGAGAAAGATAAAGCGCTAAACCAGTACCTAGAGAATGAAAACCTAGAGTCAGAGAATGAGAAAGATAAAGCGCTAAACCCAGTACCTAGAGAATGAAAACCTAAGGGCAGAGAATGAGAAAGATAAAGCTGTAAACCAGTACCTAGAGAATGAAAACCCAGAGTCCGAGAATGAGAAAGATAAAGCGCTAAACCAGTACCTAGAGAATGAAAACCGAGAGTCCGAGAATGAGAAAGATAAAGCGGTAAACCAGTACCTAGAGAATGAAAACCGAGAGTCAGGGAATGAGAAAGATAAAGCTATAAACCAGTACCTAGAGAATGAAAACCGAGAGTCAGAGAATGAGAAAGATAAAGCTATAAACCAGTACCTTGAGAATGAAAACCGAGAGTCCGAGAATGAGAAAGATAAAGCGGTAAACCAGTACCTAGAAAATGAAAACCTAGAGTCCGAGAATGAGAAAGATAAAGCGCTAAACCAGTACCTAGAGAATGAAAACCTAGAGTCAGAGAATGAGAAAGATAAAGCTGTAAACCAGTACCTAGAGAATGAAAACCGAGAGTCCGAGAATGAGAAAGATAAAGCTATAAACCAGTACCTTGAGAATGAAAACAGAGAGTCAGAGATTGAGAAAGATAAAGTGGTAAACCAGTACCTAGAGAATGAAAACCTAGAGTCAGAGAATGAGAAAGATAAAGCTATAAACCAGTACCTTGAGAATGAAAACAGAGAGTCAGAGATTGAGAAAGATAAAGTGGTAAACCAGTACCTAGAGAATGAAAACCGAGAGTCAGAGATTGAGAAAGATAAAGCATAAACCAGTACCTAGAGAATGAAAACCTAGAGTCAGAGAATGAGAAAGATAAAGCTATAAACCAGTACCTAGAGAATGAAAACCTAGAGGCAGAGAATGAGAAAGATAAAGCTATAAACCAGTACCTAGAGAATGAAAACCTAGAGGCAGAGAATGAGAAAGATAAAGCTATAAACCAGTACCTTGAGAATGAAAACCGAGAGTCAGAGATTGATGAGAAAGATAAAGTGGTAAACCGGTACCTAGAGAATGAAAACCGAGAGTCAGAGAATGAGAAAGATAAAGCGGTAAACCAGTACCTAGAGAATGAAAACCGACAGTCAGAGAATGAGAAAGATAAAGCTATAAACCAGTACATAGAGAATGAAAACCGAGAGTCAGAGAATGAGAAAGATAAAGCTATAAACCAGTACCTTAAGAATGAAAACCGAGAGTCAGAGATTGAGAAAGATAAAGCAGTAAACCAGTACCTAGAGAATGAAAACCTAGAGTCAGAGAATGAGAAAGATAAAGCTATAAACCAGTACATAGAGAATGAAAACCTAGAGGCAGAGAATGAGAAAGATAAAGCTATAAACCAGTACCTTGAGAATGAAAACCGAGAGTCAGAGATTGAGAAAGATAAAGCAGTAAACCAATACCTAGAGAATGAAAACCTAGAGGCAGAGAATGAGAAAGATAAAGCTATAAACCAGTACCTAGAGGCAGAGAATGAGAAAGATAAAGCAGTAAACCAGTACCTAGAGAATGAAAACCTAGAGGCAGAGAATGAGAAAGATAAAGCGGTAAACCAGTACCTAGAAAATGAAAACCTAGAGTCAGAGATTGAGAAAGATAAAGCTATAAACCAGAACCTAGAGTCAGAGTATATGAAACAAAAAGCGGTAAACCAGTATGTAGAGAATGACAACCTAGAGTCAGAATATGTAATATGTAAAGCGGTAAATCAGTACCTAGAGAATGAAAACCTAGAGGCAGAGAATGAGAGAGATAAAGCTATAAACCCAAACCTAGAGATAGACTATGTAAAACATAAAGCGGTAAATCAGTACCTAGATAATGAAAAGCTAGATGCAGAGTATGGAAAACATAAAGCGGTAAATCAATACCTAGAGAATGAAAACCTAGAGTCCGAGATTGAGAAACATGAAGCTATAAACCAGGACCTAGAGAATGAAAACCTAGAGTCCGAGATTGAGAAACATGAAGCTATAAACCAGGACCTAGAGAATGAAAACCTAGAGTCAGAGATTGAGAAAGATGAAGCTATAAACCAGAACCTTGAGTCAGAGTATGTGATACATAAAGCGGTGAATCAGTATCTAGAGAATGAAAACCTAGAGGCAGAGAATGAAAAACATAAAGCGGCAAACCAGGACCTAGAGAATGAGAAATACAAAGCAGAAAGCCAGGACACAGAATACGGGAAAAATAAAGAACGAGAAGTTAATGAATATACCACCCGTCCCTTGTTTAGATGTTTATTCCCATGTGTTTGTGGGAAGAAATAAAAAAAAAAAAACATGCAGTTTCTTCGCAATAAATGTGTACTCTGTTTATTAATTTAACTTTAAATGGCTCTGCTACCTGTTCTCACAATTTTTTTCTAATTTTCTTTTTTTATTGCACAGGTAGATCAAATATTATATCAACACAATGTTTTTAATTTTCACTACTTGCAAATAACATGAGCCTTCTAAAATGACAAAATAGAACAGCATAGCTTTCTTAACAGGCATACAATAAGAAAATCAGCTAAGGACCAAACGTCTGGAATAAAAAGGAATCATGACATGTCACACATGTCATGTGTCCTTAAGGGGTTAAAGGGACACTATGGGCACCCAGACCACTTTATTTAATTTGAAAAACTGCAAAGATTACATAGCATAGTTCTAGAGGCGTTTCAGGGTCCCCAACGATGTCTTACTCCATTAAATGACGTGATGTCTATTTTCCCCATAGGTTTGTATTCCTAACGCTAGTGTGGGGGTGTTATTCGATAGACTCGGTTAGTAAGGAAAGGTACTCTTACCATCTTAGAAAACCATCAGTAAGAATGACTGATAGTATTAGATGACATTGGAGGGGATAGGAGAGAACTGTACATATAAGGTGTTCAGACAGCTGGTCCCAGGTGACATAGAGTATCAGAAGGTATGAAAGGGTTAACCTCTACATCCCAGTGCTGTTTGGTAAGATCTGTAGAATGAGCCTCTTCAGCAAAGCTGAGGCTTTGTAGAAAGGGTGACGATTCTGTTGCAGCTGTAAATTTGTAGTGTCCCTGCTTTAGTGGCGTAAAGAGTCCTGGGATTGCCCCAGTGGTATGGCATTGTTAAATCTAATAAAATTTTGATCAGTGGCCGGAGTGATTGTCGCCGCAATAAAGTTGGTCTGGAGAGGTGGACGTACGAAGATAGTGTGGGTGGACCTCTTACTGCGGGCATAACAGCTGTCTTGTTTAAATGAGTCATAAACTGTACAATCACATCCTGCCGGATGTCATTTTCCTGGCATCTGTTGTCTGCGGAATACCCCTAACCTTAAAGGGTCTTTTAGGCACTACAACCATTTCATCTCATTGATTCTCTGTTGAACTAATTTGCATATGCACACCCAGAATCCCTTTTAGTAATAACATAACTGCAAATTTGAGATTTCTGTGGGAAAAGCAAGTCTTATGGCTTGACAGGTTAGCAGATCTATGTTTAACAATGTATTGACAAGGGAGATAGCTTGTTTGAACAGTGTCCTTTTCAACATATTCCTGCACAAATCTGTAATTGTCTCATTTATTGTTAAAGCCATAAACTGTGCTTGTCTCGGGAGCACCAGTAGAGCTTTTCACTGCTATAGTTTTTGCACATAAAAAATAAAAATAAATGTTTTGCAGAATGCTGCACCATAAGCCGGCCTCCTTAGCCACACCCCCTTTTCCTCAAAAGACTTCCTTAAAAAAGTCTCCGCTGCAAGAAGCACTGAGTAAGCTGTTTTTAATTCACAACCTGGCTGCAAACAGTCACCGAAACTACAAACAGCTAGTGATATTCTTACTAAATGCCTCCCTGGGTTGCTTCTCCTTCTAATGCAGGTTGTTTTGTTGTTTAAATCAATCAGCACTGTCAGTGGCTGAGCTGTATGCATACCTTTGATAAGGAAGTCTTTTTTGTAATGAGAGGGTGTGGCTAAAGAGGCAGGCTTAAGGTGCAGCCTTCTGCTAAACATTTATTTTTTAAAAAAATTATAAAGATTTGAGTAAGCAAAAATACAGCATATTAATAAGGCCAAACGCTATCAAAGTAGTACTGGTGCCTGTAGTGTCCCTTTAACCCTACAATGCAGAGCTAAAATGGCCGGGCCACTGCACCCAGGCCACTTCACTGAGATGAAGTGGTCTGGGTGCTTAAAGTGGTTCTTTAACCCCTTCCCAACCTCGGACATGTAGGGTACATCCGACAAAAAACTGCAGTTAATGACTGCGGACATACCCTGCACGTCCGCGGCTAAAATGACCCAGGTACTCACCTGGACCGGTGATCTGCAGCAATCCAGGTCCAGGGGGACTGCCCGATATCCCAGCAGTCCCCCTGCTGCAGCTCCATCCTCTCTAGCACTCCAAGGCCATATGTGTGAGACGATATGGTAGCCCAGGAATGTGAATTAACCCCATCATGGCATACCATTTGCAAACGTAGACAACCCAGTGTATTCAAAATGGGGTATGTCCAGTTTTTTCTAGTACCCACTTAGTCACAAACACTGGCCAAAGTTAGTGTTCATATTAATTTTTTTGCATTTTTCACACACAAACAAATACAAATGCTAACTTTGGCCAGTGTTTGTGCCTAAGTGGCTACTATAAAAGACTGGACATAGCCTGTTTTGAATACCTTGGACTGTCTACTTTTTCAAATGGTATGTCATGGGGTTTATTTTCATTTCTGGGCTGCCATACTGTCTCAAATCTGGCAAATAGCAATTTACAAAAAACAAAATTGGCAAATCTTATTTTTGACCCTGTAACTTTCCAAATCACCATAAAACCTATACTTGAGGGGTACTGTTGTACTCGTGAGACATTACTCTACACAAATATGAGTGTATTAGAGCAGTAAAATGTATTCTACTGATAATATCATTGGTGAAATGGCAGTTTATGTGTAAAAAATGTATAAAAACAAATATAAACGCAAATTTTGGCCTGGGTTTGTGACTAAGTGGCTACTAAGAGTGGACATACCCCATTTTGAATACCGGGGTATTACCGGTACCAGGATCGTTGCAGATTTTGAATACTGGAATGTGCACCCTCCAAATAAGGTCTTTCAGCCCCCAGAGAACCAGACACACCTATACATGGGTGGTATCACTGTACTCAGGAGATGTTGCTGAACACATATTGGGATGTTCTTTGGCGTAACCCTTAAAGTTCTCAGTACATATATTCTGAAACTGCTACGTGTTTCAAAAAAAAATCAATTATTATTTTTATTTTTTTATTTGGCATAGATGGGGGTAAAATGGTTGCATGAAAAGAGCATAAAAAAGTCAAAATATCCCAAGTTTAATACCTTAGGTTGTCTTTTTAAAATATATACATGTGAAGGGTTATTCAGGTATTCCTGACAGATATCAGTGTTACAATGTAACTTGCGTTAATTTTGAAGAAAATGGTTTTGAAATAGCAAAGTGCTACTTGTACTTATTTCCCTATAACTTGCACACAAAAAAAGCTAAGAACATGTTAACTTTGGGTATTTCTAAACTCAGGACAAAATTTAGAGACTATTTAGCGCGGGTGTTTTTTGGCGGTTGTAGATGCGTAACAGATTTTGGGGGTCAAAGTTAGAAAAGGTGTGTTTTTTTAATTTTTTCATCATCTTTTATCATTTTTTATATAGTAAATTATACGATATGATGAAAATAATGGTATCTTTAGAAAGACCATTTAATGGTGAGAAAAACGCTATATAATATGTGAGGGTACAGTAAATGAGTAAGAGGAAAATTACAGCTAAACAAAAACACAGCAGAAATGTAAAAACAGCCCTGGTCCCAAACGGTAAGAAAATGTAAAAGCGGTCTGGTCACTAAGGAGTTAAAGACACAATTCCATGTGTCTATTAACGTAGAGCTCTGGTATTAATTCACACACCCCAAGAATTTAAGAGCTCCTACAAATGAGAGACATTAGGATAGGAAAGAGTGACTGAAGGACTGGGGACCGAAATAAGAAATGTCACTCCTAAACATGGACACTTGAGAGAGGTGGTGCATTCTGATTTGATTGAAAATGTTACTTTTTTATTTCATTATTTCATGGAAGCTCTGTGAGTCACAGCCAGGGGAGGTGTGGCTAGGGCTGCATAAATAGGAACCAATGTGATTTTACTCCTAAATGGCAGAGTTGAGCAATGACACAGCAAGGCATTATATATACTTCTTCATTTTGCTAAAGTTGGTTTGGTGTTTAGATTGTCTGTACGCAGAAATAATAGACGCTAGGAGCAACTGCTTTTGAAAGACTTCTTAATTAGGTGTACAACAACTTATTCAAAAGCCTTTGATTGGACATGGAGTCTATGCTGGTGGAAATGGGGAAGGCTTGCAATAGCTGCAATACTACATCTAAAGTGATTTTAAGGCAGATTCAAATACAGTTCAAAATCCTTGCCTGGAAATTGTAGACCTGTGAGCTTAACGTCTGTGGCTGGGAATGTATGTGAAGGGTTATTAAGAATTCTCAATCTCTCTCTCTCCTCTGGTATATTTCCATTGCCCTTCAGACATGCAACCGTAACCCCAATTCTAAAGAAGCCCAATCTTGACCTTAACTCCCCATCCAGCTATCGTCCTATCTCGCTACTACCTTTTGCATCCAAGATCCTTGAAAGAATTGTGTATGCGAGACTGACAGACTTCCTAGAGTCCAACTCTCTGCTAGACCCGCTTCAGTCTTGTTTCCGCGCTAAACACTCTGTGGAAACGGCACTGACCAAAGTATCCAATGATCTACTCGCTGCAAAATATCACGGTCACTACTCTATCCTAATTCTCCTTGACCTGTCTGCGGCTTTTGACACTGTTGATCATCAACAGCTTCTTCTCATCCTCCGCAATATCGATCTACAAGATATTGCTATCTCCTGGTGCTCCTCCTACCTCTCCCAGCGCTCTTTCAGTGTTTCTTTCTCTGGCTCTGCTTTTTCTCCCCAACTCCTCTCTGTTGGTGTCCCCCAAGGTACAGTTATTGGTCCCCCACTGTTCTCCATCTATACTGCCTCCCTTGGTAAACTCATTAGCTCCCTTGGCTTCCAATATCATTTCTATGCAGATGACACGCAAATCTACCTGTCCTCTCGTGATCTCTCCCCGTCCCTCTTGACTAGTGTCTCTGACTGCCTCTCTGCTATTTCTAACTGGATGGCTGCCCACTTCCTTAAACTAAACTTGACCAAAACTGAAAATCTGGTCTTTCCTCCCTCAAATGTTGTTACTCCTGTGTCTGTCTCCCTCCAAGTCAACGGTGCTACCATCAGCTCCACCACGCAGGCTCGCTGCCTAGGTGTTCTCTTTGACTCTGACCTCTCCTTCAAGCCTCATGTTCAATCTATCGCCAAATCCTGTCATTTCCATCTCAAAAACATTGTGCGCATCTGCCCCTACTTAATGCCAGATGCGACTAAGGTGTTGGTCCATTCCACTATCCTTTCTCGCCTTGACTACTGTAATCCGCTTCTCAGTGGTCTTACGTGGTCCCAACTTGCGCCGTTACAGTCCATAATGAATGCGGCAGCGAGGCTCATCTTCCTGTCCGCCCGCACCTCCCATGCCTCACCCTTCTGTCAGTCCCTACATTGGCTTCCTATAAAATATAGAGCTCAATTTAAAATTCTGGTTCTTGCTTTCAAATCGCTACATAATGCTGCTCCCACCTATCTATCCTCCCTTATACACAAGTATGTCCCGTCTAGGCCCTTACGATCTGCTGAAGACTTACGTCTATCTTCTGTTACTCCCACCTCTGATGCTCGCCTTCAAGATTTCTCGAGGGCTGCACCGTTCCCGCTTCCCTCCTCCGTTAGATGCTCACCCAGTCTCCACTCCTTCAAAAAATCTTTAAAAACCCACTTCTTCATAAAAGCGTATCAATTAAACTGTTAATAGCTCCTGACTGATTCCTCTTCTGCAACTGTCACTAGTCTAATACTATCCTTACCTTTTTGTGTCATTTTACCCCACTCCCTCTAGCATGTAAGCTCATTGAGCAGGGCCCTCAACCCCTCTGTTCCTGTGTGTCCAACTTGTCTGGTTACAACTACATGGCTGTTCGTCCACCCATTGTAAAGCGCTGCGGAATTTGATGGCGCTATATAAATAACATAATAACAATAATAATAATAATAATTCATTGAGAAAAACATTTTTATTAGCAATAATCAGCATGATTTTATGAAATATAGGTCATATGAAACTACCTTAATTGTATTATACAAAGAAGTGAGTAGAAGTATAGATCAGGGTGTTGCAGTGGATGTGATCTACTTGGATTTTGCCAAAGAGTTTCATACTTTCCCTCACAAATGGTTAATGTTCAAACTCAAAGATGAAACTTCTTATTCTTGGTTAGAACATTGGTTTAAAGATAGAGTACAGAGAGTTATCATTAATGGTACATTTTCAAGCTGGACAATTTTGTGCACCTTTTCTAAAAAAAATATATATTATGGTACTAGAAAAAGTGCAGAGGTGGGCCACAAGATTAATAAAAGGAATGGAACATTTAGTTTTGAAGAAAGGTTAACAAATTTAAACCTCTTTAGTTTAGAAAAACGGCACCTCAGAGGGGATATGATAACATTATACAAATATATCCGGGGCCAATACAAACCATTGTATGGAAATCTATTCACAAACAGGACTATACATAGGACACAAGATCACACGTTTAGACTGAAAGAAAAGAGAATCTGTCTAAGGCAAAGGAAATATATATATATATTTTTTTTTTTTTATAGTATGAACAAGTGGTTTTATCAGATTGTGTACAGATGTTTAAACAGCAATTAAATAAATACTTGCAAAAACATAATATTCAAGGATATAATTTTTTAATTGTGGGATAATAGCTTCTTGATCCAATGATAAATCTGACTGCCATTCTGGGGTCAAGAATGATTTCTTTCCTAGTTTGTTGCAAAATTGGAAAGCGCTTCAAACTTTTTTTGCCTTCTTTTGGATCAACAACAAAACCAGATGTGAGAAAGGCTGAATTTGATGGCCGCATGTCTGTTTTCAGCATATATAATTATGTAAAGTACCCACTAAAAAAACATAATTGCATGCATATTTTCTTTAGGGGTACATGCAATGCTTTCCTATGGTGATTTCACTGACGCTGCATGCAGAAATTGAGGACGTCCAGTGTCAGTTATGAAACCAAAAGTCACCTAGCAAGCAGAAAGTGCCTCTAGTGGATGTCTGACAGCCACTAGAGTGTTTTGGATCAAAGAAAACTTTGATAATTTGTCTATCTACACCTTCCAAATTGATTGATTAATGCATGCACGCTTTCCCAGTAATTCACACCGGAGACAACGTTTCTGATCAGTGAAAAACCCAGGAATGCTTTATTCCCCGGAGTGGGGGCTCCTTCTTAAAGAAAAAATACGTCACAGTTTAAACATACAGTATACATTCACCAATTGGTTAACAGTCTAAGGGGGTCTTGTCTAAACCCCCCCTACAGGATGTAGTGTCATCATTACAGACTTCTGGATACACGATGGGAGGGGGAGTGAGTAGTTTCTTTCAGTTACTTTAACAGTGATTCTCCATTTTGTTACATGTGGCATATAGCTGTTAACTGGCACAAATGTAGTGGAGTTTGAAGGGGGATGCTTAGCAGGATGAAGAATTTACATAGTAAACAGCAATTGAACACATTGTAGGGTGGGAAGGGAATATTTACTCTAGCAGCCAGTTTTAACATAGTGAAAACAGAATAAATAGACATTAGTAAATAGCCATTTTATTTTAATTCATCTGTCCATAACAAGAGGCAGTCTTAATCTTGCAATGCAATTATTGCAGTTTCTTAAAAACGGTAAGGATTTACATTGCAGGACTACGTGGGACTGGGACACTGCACCCAGACCATTTCAATAAGCTGAAGTGGTCTGAGTGCCTATAGTGTTACTTTAACCCCCAAACCATTTGTTATGTCAATGGTTGAAGAGTATATCCGAGATTTTGTAGATTTGGCTACTGGACTTAGCCTATTATTTGCCTAAACGTGTGTATGCGATCGTTTGTAATGCCTGTTTAAATACAGGTGACTGTGTAAAGGTTTGAAAGTTTGGTAAACACGTTTTGAAATTTAAATAATTGTCTCAGAATGATTTGATCAACATGTGGAGTGACCCACTGCTTTGCAGTTATGGAACATGATCTTGTTAGTGTTTTGAAGAGTTTCAGGGTCAGCCCATTTAGTGAGTTTCCAGGTTTGTGTGGTATTATGCCATCTTGACATTTGTATACCCTGTGATGATTCATGATTGTCTCCCTTTTGGAAATTTAGTTATTATACGTTTTTGTAGCTCAACAGCAGCAGTAGATTTGAAGAAAATATGTATTTGTGTCTACTGCTGATCTATTGTTATTGTAACAATTAAATGTAGTATAATGACCTAAATGTTTTGTTGTTTTGTTCTTGTTTTTTTCCAACCACTCGGTTTTTATATTTATTGCCAAATGGCATCAAACTATCCATTATAACTGAGCAGTCTTCACAACAGAACTTTTAATTAAGCTGATATATTGTTTTCTTATTGCAGGACCAATTATTGCTTTACCGGTTTCTTAGAAGTCTCCTAGACCCTAGGTCTGTATACAATACATCCCTGTGAATATCTGTTACCCAAACCTTTATTGAGACATTTTTATTATTCAAGTGCCAGAGTAGAGCCTTACAATTTTTGCTTGTATTTAAAGGGACACTCTGTACACTAAGACAACCATAAAGCGCCACTGTCGTGCCAAACTTACCTTTCCCCAATCTCTTCCTCTTCTCTCCCCTTCTCAGAATCTAAAAAAAACATAAGACAAAGTAGAGACTATTTTGTCATATGTATTTTTCCTACGCCTGCCCAGCTTTGACCCAGGGGAGGAGCAAAGTCCGCTCCGTTTCCTCTGGTCAAAGCAATCTTCCCACAATTCTCACCATCCTCCTGTTGCTTTGTTCGGCGTTTGAACGCCAGTGAAACTACCAAATTTCATCCTAACATAATTAGAACAGTTTGTCCATTCGTGTTAGGATGCAATTCGGGACTTTTGTTCATATCGGAATTTTATTTGAATGAATGAAACTCCGATCCTATTCGTGGCGGGAGTAGATAGCTCCCTAATTCCCACGGTACTAGGGAGCTATCTACTAATAGGCTGAAAGACCTTAATTGGTCATTCAGCCAAATTTACTAATACAAAGTAAAAATTATTTAGTATTAGTAATTAATCTGCCCCTATTCGCTATACCGCAAGTAGGGGCATGTCTACTAAACAGTGAGATGCCTGTGGCTTTTATTTGAGGGGGTTACTAGGGGCTTAGGGACCCCTAGTCACATTGGGAGGGTTGGAGGGGTAGTAAATTTTCCATTTAGCCCCCATCCGTCACCCATGGGTGGGGGCTGGGTGAGGGAACAATAGGTACCCCCCATATTGTAACTTAAGGGCTCCCACCACCGCTCATTGGTGGGGGGTGGGGCTTACGGGACAGTAGGTCCTCCCCTCCTATTGTTTTTCAGGGGCCCCACCCGCCCCACATGGTTCGGGGGCCGGGGGGGGAAGTGACAGTAGGTCCCCCCCATTGTACCTTAAGGCCCCCACCCGCTGCTCATGGGTTGGGGCTAGTAAACTAAACAGGGACCTAGTGTCCTCCCTCGGCCCCCACTTATGAGCGGTGGGTGGGGTCCCAAAATACAATAGGAAGGGGGGGACCTACTGTCCCGTCCCCTCGGCCCCCACCCATGAGCGACTCGGTTGGGGGCTCTTAAGTTACAATAGGGGGGGACCTACTGTCTTGGCCCCCACCCGTGAGCAGCGGTTGGGGACCAAAGGGGACAGGATAGTAGGTCCCCCCCTATTGGATCTTCAGACCCCACCCAACGCTCATGGGTGGGGGCCGAGGGAGGACACTAGGTCCTTGTTTAGTTTACTGGCCCCAACAAAAGTCCCGAATTGCATCCTAACACGAATGGACAAACTGTTCTCATTCTGTTAGGACGAAATTCGGTAGTTTTGCCGGCGTTCAAACGAAGCAGCAGGAGGAAGGTGAGAATTTTGGGAAAATTGCTTTGACCACAGGAAATGGAGCAGACTTTGCTACTCCCATGGGTCAAAGCTGGGCAAGCGTAGGAAAATAACATAAGACAAAATAGTCCCTACTTTGTCTTATGTTTTAAGAAAACTTTAAAGAGGAAGCGGTTGGGGAAAGGTAAGTTCGGCGTGACATTGCGGCTTTAATGCATTTTAAAGATTTTGGCCTCATTTCTTTTGTGTTTTATTTTTTGTTTGTTTTTTTGCATTCTCAAATCTTTATAGTTTTTGCACATGGACTGCATTTTGTTCTGTTTTAAGTTTCTGTGTTAAGTTTTAACCTTTTTTTATTTAAATTTTTTTGCTCAATTACTAATTTTCTTTTACAATGCTTTTACTGTCATTTCGATATATAACTGTATTTAAATTTCACTAGCATTGTTTGTGTGAGTGTTAGACAAAATAGAGACATACTCGTGGGTATTGATTTAAAGAAATCCAGGCAGACTGATCTTGAGAAAGTCCCAGATAGGGTAGAAATGTTGATGTTTTGTAATATTGATCGTTAGAATTTATTTATATGTAAAAATACATATTTATACTAATATTTTCAATGCTGTATCAGTACCCAGGCAGGGAATCAAAAGCTTTTGTGAAGATATATTGGAGGAAGCAGGGCCGGTGCAAGGATTTTTGCCGCCTAGGCAAAAGAAAGATTTGCCGCCTCCCACTCACATCATTCCCCTCTCTAACCCCCATCAATTATCTCCCATCAATTATCTCCCTCCCCATCAATTATCTCCCTCCCTCCCATCAATCATCTCCCCATCAATTATCTCCCCTAACCCCATCAATTATCTCCTCCCCATCAATTATATATTCCCTCCCTCTCCTTCCTCCTATTAGCTCTCACCTCCCCTGCCCTGTAGCGTGGCCGAGCTCCTTTCCGGTCCGCGACCCGGCGGGACTGACAGGAAGTGCACACGCACTTCCTGTCAGTCCCGCCAGGTCGCGGACCGGAAAGGAGCTCGGCCACGCTACAGGGCAGGGGAGGTGAGGCAGTGCGGCAGCCGTCTGAGCGCTCTCTATAGAGCGCTCAGGCGGCTGTGACATTTAAAGGGCCGGCGATGGGGGCGCAGGGCGCCCCCTCCTATATGGCGCCCTAGGCGGCTGCCTAGTTCGCCTTATAGGAAGCGCCGGCCCTCCGAGGAAGGAAATTGCAACAAGAATATGTTGCTAGCAAATCGTTCAGTATAAAAAGTTTCACTTTTGTTTCTTTTAAAAACATAGTGAAGTACTGTAAATGTAAAAAAATCAAACACTGAATGGATGAAGCAAACACACTCATACTTTATAGATCAGCCACAAACTCTGGATTGACAGAATGGTCGGTATAATCCAAATTTAGGGATTCTGTGGTCTCATTAAACTTCAATGTTCAGCTAATACATGGAGATGTGCCACTCAGTGCTCAAACAACATTCTAAATGGAATAATCCCTGCTTCGTGATATAAAAATGTTTGAAAGTTAGTCCTCTTTCTCTCAATCAGTGTACAAAAAAAATAAGTGACAGTAGTATAGACCATATGTACATACAGTTATATGCAAATACACACACGCCAAAAAGTAAAACTTCGGACACTGAGCACAAAGAGCGCATATAGAAATGAAGAGAAACATAATCAATGCTTTGGGATTCCTTTTTATTTTTTGCTTTATAATATAGCTTTATAAGACAACAGAGCATCACACTATGGTGCTAAAGTGGTGGTTTAGGTCCTGGCCCCCTCACTGTGCAGTAAAAAGGTGATTTTACGCACCTTTTTTTTCCATCACTGCTCTGGTCTTGCTCCAGCTATCTCTGTCTCCATGGCTGAGCTTATCAGTCTTGATGATCTCAGCCAATCCAATTCTTTCCCATAGGAAATCATGGAAGGCTGTTGTGGAAAAACAAAGTGCTGCACCAACCAGCATTTCTTCAAAGATATTCATTGAATCAATGCATCTCTTTGGGGAACGTTCAGCGTCTCCATGCAGAGGGTGGAGACACTGAATTCCAGTACTATGCAGCACTGGGCTAGGAGGCACCTCTAGTGGCCGTCTGAATGACTACCACTAGAGGATTTCTTAGGCACCAATGTAAACGTGGCTGTCTGAATGACTGCCACTAGAGGATTTCTTAGGCACCAATGTAAACGTGGCTGTCTGAATGACTGCCACTAGAGGATTTCTTAGGCACCAATGTAAACGTGACCGTCTGAATGACTGCCACTAGAGGATTTCTTAGGCACCAATGTAAACGTGGCCGTCTGAATGACTGCCACTAGAGGATTTCTTAGGCACCAATGTAAACATGGCCTTTTCACTGAAAAGGCAGTGTTTACATTAAAACACTTGCTGGGACTGACTATACTCACCAGAACCACTACATTAGTGCCCTTTAACACAGATTATAGCTTATCATATTGCTGTTCAATGTTTTATTCAGTTAAACACACCTAACCGATAAAATGAAACATTTTTGATGTTGTTTTTTTCTAATCCAATAATATTGACTCTTCCCTTTTCTCATTGGACTTATTTGCTACCCGTATTTTTTATAATGAGCATATCTTTTTCTTAGCAATATGGACAGTCCTTGACCATCGGTTTATTTTTTTTCAGCAGGGATGGAGCTCAGGTACCCCCTGAACTGTTACAGTCTCAGCCCCACATAACCGAACTTTTCATTGACTTGATGTGCCAGTATGATCCTGCCGAGGTTAACCCACTGCTGCAGATTCTGGAACACTACAGATTAGAAGAGACTATTCAGGCAAGTACCTGGTTCTCCTGGCAGGACCAATACCTTCTACCGGTGGCCCAAGGACGACAGCAGACCACGATTTTATATAACGTGGCCTATTTGACATTTGTGTTAATAATAAAAGTCCTAAAAAAAACCCTCTAGTAGACTTACTGCCTTTTAGGACTCAGATTGACAGCTGTGCCATAGATACGGTGCAGTTTTATGAGAGCAAGTGTATGTACACTATTACATTCTGTATCACCGAGCTGTGTTCCTTAAGGTAGTCATTTGTATAATGGTCATCCAGTGTTCCTTTCATAACATTTTTTGCTCGTTCGTCAACGCTGATAGCCACAATTGACCATCTCAATAAACATGTAAATAATACTCCCTTCATTTTCAGATTGCACAAAAACATAATCATTATGAAACCTTAGCGTATCTCTTGGAGAAGAAAGGAGACATTGAAGGAGCTTTTAAAGTCATGCTCAAGGTAATGTCATTGCCCTCACTGTTCTTGATGTTACCGAGGAAAACATAAATATACAACTGTTAATCTAGTATTGGATTATTTGAGTATTGCTTCCTGAATGTTTATCTGTTTGTGCTGTTGTATAATTGATTTTCTTTTTTGTTGTTTTGTGTTTTGTTTTTTTGTTTGTTTTTTGTTGCTGTTTGATGTAGCACTTGCATAGTGAAACTGCATTACTAATCTACCTCTTTGATTGACTCGTTCATTGGTCATTTGCTGTATGTGACCCAGATCTGTTTTCCTCCTATATTCAGAGATTACAGGACAGGCTGTCACCCTTGATAAGAGATTCTGTGGATTCAGTAGGTGAGATTCACTGACATCAAAATTACTACCATGATTTATTAGTAGTGATATATAGACATTATGGTTTTGTGGTGGGACTCGCTTACTTTTTCATTAACTTATCACCAGGGGGAAAAAGCGCACCTGGCCTCAATCTTGCAAATCTGTTTGCACAGTTTAAATACTGTAGATGCATATGTCATGTTATTGTAAAAGTTTCATTATATTTTTCTCTAACACTCTTGTAAACCACAAATATTTGAAAAAGTAGAACATTTTTAAAGGGGCCTTTAGGGTTCAAAGCCCTCTCCGGTTTAACTAATTTTATTATTACATTAATATTTTTTTTTAAATACATAAATAAAAAATAAAAAAAAAAGAGAGAGAGAAAAATACCTACAAAGTTACTACATCGTCTGTTGATAAACTGGCAGCAAATGCAGCCGGGAGGCCCCTTCTTGACCAGGAAGAGCCTCCACCAGTCAGATGCTTCTTAGTCTATTGTACAGGTGTTTTCTATACATTAAGATACGTTGTTCAGTACCTGGCTGCAGTTCCACATTTTATGATTACCACTTACACATTTTTAACCCTTTACCTAGATTTACCCAGATGGATTATACAATAACTCTAGTAATTAATGCAACCAAAAATCAGTGTTCTTTGTTGTTTCTTGCCTATTTGTTGTTGTTTTGTGTTTTTGTTCTCATCTAACCTGTTCAATATAAAGATGTATATTTAATGAAGTTGGTGTATGTTAAATATATAGCAAATCCTTATTCTTATAAAAGTGTATTTCTCCCCTAAATAGACCATGAACAAGCAACCTCCATTAAAGATGTGGAGGAAGCCTTAGCAGAAACCATCTCTCTTTGCGAAAGAACATCCCATACCCTGGACCAGCAGCAGAGGGAGGTACTACAGCACTGTACACACTCAGCATCTCTGCCAGTAAAGGAATTAGCCATGCATCCATGCAATTTTAACCCCATCCTCACTTCATATTTCCTATATTGCTTTGGTTTAAAGAATGTAGATGTAGTTTGATGAAGAGTTAAGCAAGACCTGCCATTCAAGATGCTTTAGACTGTATCAAACAGGATACACTGCCAGACCTTATAGTGAAACACCCTCAATTTTTTTAATGAAATATATAAATAATGCATTACAAAATATTGCAAATATTATTTAGCAAGGTGACCTCCCATCGGCAGTAATCCCATACGTGTTAAGAATGGAAACCTATACATTCTATGAATTCTGTAAAAATCTATTTGTTGCCAGATGATGTATATGGAAATAGATTGATAATATTAAAAACACCTATCAGTTTTTGCAGCTCCTACACATATACAGGTAGAAACAGTAGTAGTTAATTATTTGTTTAGGTGCCCCACCATTGGGCGCTTTATTGGAGGCGGGTTCTTTGCTCACTGTTTAGTAGACATGCCCCTACTCGCAGCATAGCGAAATAGGGGCATTCAGGAGATTTTAATCTCCCTTCTGCTAATATGGGGGTCATACTGACCCCCATAGAGTGAGAGGGAACATGAGGGGGTTAGGAAGTGGTAGGGAGCACTGCTCCCCGACGCTTCTATTTTGACATATTACAAGGAGGGAGCTGCGAGCTGGTAGGGGGGAGGAAAAAAAAAATGGATGCGGCCATGACAGTGCCGCTTTAAATGCAGCTTTGTGTGCTCTTGGTAAATATGCTTTTTTGGGGGGAGGAAGACAAATCTGTCTTCAGGTTCTATGTAGTTGTTAAAGAGCCTATATGATAGATAATGTCTTCTCTGATTCTTGTGAGATCATGCTTGTGTACAGTAAGATGACAATATAAATATATATATGTGGTTCCTCGTAGGCCCTTTGGTTTCCTTTGCTTGAAGTGATGATGTCTCCTCAGAAGCTTCTGTGTTCCTCTAACTCACAGTTATATTCTGCATGTAAGTAATTTTCCTATCTGTCTCTTGTTATCTTGTTTATCTTTGTTGTAATTAATAAAGTTTTGTAACACTATAAACAGTGCCATCCAATCACCAAACAGCAATATCTCCACTATGTCTCTCATAGGCTTAATCCATTCTCCTCCTTTTTTAAGTCTCTCCTATTAACCCCTTAAGGACACAACTTTTGAAATAAAAGGGAATCATGACGGAATATTTCTGTCATGTGTCCTTAAGGGGTTAATACGTTAAGATGACACTACGCCTATCGAGACCTGCTTAAAAAATAAATATTCTAAAAATCTGTAGGACTGCACTTGCTAGACATCCTTATAAGAAGCATAATTGCAGACAGTTTAAAGCAGAACACTGTGACCATGGTTACCAGATGCTCAGTGTAATTATTTGAGCTAAACGTGCCATACAGGCTCATTATCAGCACTACAGAACCAGAGCACCTTCAACAAGTGCAGACAGCTTAGTACATGCTACATATGGGAACCTGAAGCCTGTGCATTGACCCAATGAGGCAGCCCATGTAAAAATCCACAGCTAACCACTATCTGCTCTCCAAATCACATACCCTGTCAGCGTTCTGCACTTAAAGGACCACTATAGTGCCCTGAGGGTGCCCCCACTGTCAGGGTCCCCCTCCCGCCGGGCTGGATGGAGAGGAAGGGGTTAAACTTACCTCTTTCTCAAGCGCCGTGCGGGGAGTCCTCCTCTTCGACTGAATGCGCATGCACGGCAGGAGCCGCGCGCGCATTCAGCCAGTCCATATGAAAGCATTCACAATGCTTTCCTATGGATGCTGGCGTCTTCTCACTGTGAAAATCACAGTGAGAAGCGCGGAAGCGCCTCTAGCGGCTGTCAATGAGACAGCCACTAGAGGCTGGATTAACCCATTTATAAACCTAGCAGTTTCTCTGAAACTGCTATATTTATAGAAAAATGGGTTAACCCTAGCTGGACCTGGCACCCAGACCACTTCATTAAGCTGAAGTGGTCTGGGTGCCTATAGTGGTCCTTTAATAACACAAAATAATATTTTTTAATGGTAGAATAGTTTTTTTTTTTTTCTATAATGTTGTCACTATAATGTTGGGCTCACTAACTTACAAGACATTAATGTAATTAATGCTTTTGTTCAAGCAAGGTAATAAGAAACACTATCATTTTCTTTGAGATGCGTGTCCATTTGTAAAGAAAGTTCTGAAATTCAGGCCTGCTGATCAGCTCTGCTGTGAAGAAGACTTCTCCAGGCATAAAATACACACGAAGGAAACAAATCAAATATTTTGGGGTTATTTAAGAGAAAAAAAACGACATTCCCTCATAATAGTGGTTATTAATAGTGGAATGAATGTACTTTCGCGGTTTTGTCAAACATTTTGAAGCAGTTTGTCAAAAATGAGGTGGCCTGGCATACATACTAGCCCCCTAGGTTTAGATAATACAGAAGTCAATTTTCTCATTAGCCCATTCATCTCTGAGCTGAAATGCAAGGCTTAGTGTGCTTAACTGACACAAATCCACAAGATAGTGTTTGCAGACTCTTTGCAACTTAAACACAAAAATGCACTTATGTTGCATAGAATCACCCTTTAAAATCTGCTCTTAAGTAAGTTATATAGGGGTTTGGAAACCGCACATAGCTGCATTTAAGTCCACCATAATGTCAGAGTACACCAATATTGTCAGGATGTACCTTAATTCTAATGTGTGCTATTTTGTTTAAACTAGTGTGTTTATAAAATGGTGTTAACTTTATGCCCCATTCTTCAAGTTAATTTATCTCAATGACCCATGCTTCATTTGTAATAACAGATATATCAAAAATAAAATCTGCAAAGCACCATCATTGAAATCTTCCCAGTGTTAGAGGGGTCTCTATTGCACTTTGAAAGACAATTCTGTTTACCATAAATTATTTCCTGTGTGCACTTTACTGGGTCAATATAGCGTGTAGGAGTCATCCATTGGGTTCAGGTGAACTTGTTTCAGGAACCAATTTTGGAAAACCCACAGATTTAAATTAAGGTCATTTCATGAGTGTACTTAATGTAACACAATGTCAGGTTAGTGCTTTCCAATTCTTGTTTTTTTTTCCTGCTGCTGCAGTTATTGTCTGTACCATGTTGTGCAACTTGTTGAGTGTTTCTCACAGATTTTTGTGTTCCTGCAGCTTTAAAAAGTCTGACAATGGATGTTCTCAATAGCATGGCACCATACATTGCCCTCCCGTCCATTCTTCAGAGAATTCTGCAGGTGAGTGGCAGCACTAGCTGCACAGACCCATCTCATTTCTTTCCACCTCACCTCTCACAGTTGACCAGTATGTGTGCCATTTAACAGCAATGCTTCCAGCGAGCACACTCTCCAGTCCAGATCATTTACCTTTAAGACTTCACCTCCTGAGGAGGCCAGTGTAAAGACGTCCAGTAAAGTTGTTTAGTTATTATTTTCAAACTCACACCACAGCTGTGTATAATGCAGACCCTTTAAGTCAGGGGTGCCAAAAAGGTAGATCCCCAGATGTTGTAGAACTACAACTCCCAGGATGCTTTGCATGCCTTTGGGGTGGCATTAGAATGACAAAGCATCATGGAAGCTGTAGTTTTAAAAACATCTGAGGATCTACCTTTTGGGCACCCCTGCTTTAAGGAATACTACACAAAGCATTGAGAGTTAACTGACTTAATGTGCCTGACGCATGTCCCTACTGCCATAGATAATTCATGTTTGGTCAAACTGTTTACACTTGGCATGTGTTTCATTTAAATTTTATATGCATCAGGCTGCATGTTTGGTATTAACCTTCTGGTTCTTTATTGAGATTTTGTTTAGTTTTTTCTGAAATTCTCTCTTTTCTCTTTAAATGTTGTGTAACACAGTTTAGCATAGTATAGTGTTACATATTAAAGAATTTAGTTGGTTATTTTTGGAAAGACTACATCAAGATTTCTCTGGCTTTCGAGTGTGGACTGGGATGCTAAGGAACGCTACCTTGTTACCATTAAATATATACAGAAAAACAATGTCCGTTATTGAAGGTTTGGGTGCAGACAGAGCCACTTTAGAGATGGCAGGTTTCTGGAAGATTTGGTGTTATTTGGTAGTTTATTTCACAGTAGGATAACCAACAGAAGATTGCTTGACCCTCTTCTTTGTTGCTTAGTGACATTTGTCCAATCAAACATTTCTCATAGAGAAGCATTTTGGATATATGGCACATGCAATTCACCAGTCCAGTGCTTGTCATACAGAACCATTGGACATACATCCAGTGTACAGCATATATTACATGCTCAAAAACAGCACTGTATTCAAATGCAAGGCTGCAGATGCAGCATTTAAGACCACAAACCACTTCATTAACCCCTTCACTACCAAGTGGTTTCTAAAAAAAATCTTCCCCAGAATCAGAGTATTTTGGGTGTCCTAGAATGTAATGTTTAAAAAAAATATATATCTATCTATATATATATATACAGAAAAATACAGGCACTCCAAGGTTTTCCAAAGAAATATTCTTTTATTCCAAAAAGTAAATCAGGATGTGTCCTGGTGAAAGCTCCGAACAGGAGCTGAAACGTTGATTTACTTTTTGGAATAAAAGAAGATTTCTTTGGAAAACCTTGGAGTGACGGTATATTTCTGGAGAGACTATATCGCCATGAACAGCCTCCCCACACATTTCTTTTTTAATTTATTTATTTGTGTTAGGTGAGCTTACCTTTTAGCAGTAGCAGTGAGGGAGGCTCTGATCATCTTTCCTGGTGGTCCGGTGGGCTGCCTGTGGAATCTGCCCTTTGCCCTGGGGAAATGTAAGGGAGCTCTGCAGAGCCAGTGCTTGAAAGGTAGCGCTGGCTCCGCAAGCAGCAAAATCATTGCAACCAAAATTTTGCAGACCCTGGCAATTGTGTAGGGGTTAAGGTTAATTAATTGTGAAGCTTAGACTGTCCCTTTAAATAACTGATTATTTTAAAATATATATAGACTATGCATCCTACACACTATAGGTGGTCCTCACTTTACAACCTACCTGTTTTACGACGGCTTGTACTTACGACCAGCTCTCTAGCGTGGGGATTTAAGGGATTCCCCACTTTAGAGAGCTGGTCTATGTTCTGGGGAATTCCCCCGAACGTAGACCTGCTCTCTTGTGCATGCTCGCTAGCGCATCCTCACTTACCGACCAATTCGTTTTACGATCGAGTCGTGGGAACGGAACCCGGTCGGTAAGTGAGGAGTGTCTGTAATCGTGTTTTTATTCTTTGTTTTTTTTAGTTGATACATGTGCACAATTATTTAGCACAATATTACAAAAAAGAGAATTGATTACAGTACAATGATATGCTTTATTTAAAGTAACTCTCCAGAGTTTTAAAGAAATGCCTTTATTTATAACAATGAGAGTGTTGTGCAGTTTCCTTGGCTACCTTTCCCCCTGTACTTGTAAAAATGAAGAATTATCTTCCCTCTAATCCGGCATCGAGAAGGTCCCTTACCACAGCTCCTCTGTGCTTCCAGGTGATTACCAGTACTGATGACCTCTCGACCAGTCCAATACCTATCACAGAGAAGTATTGGGAGGCAAGGTGCATGACATTGGAATTATTTCATTTCTATTAGAAGCAGTGCTTTCTGCTTTGTACTGAGGTATGGTGCAGTCAGGAAAAACACCCTCCCTGCTGTTTATTTGACAACCGGAGGGGGTCGCAGTTTAGAAACTGAAAAAAGTGCCTATTTCAATTCAAATCAGCACTTTTATAAAGTAAGAAAGAGGAGGCACTTGGTTAACTCCTAAATCACTTCAGCAAACTGAAGTGCTTTAGGATTTAGATTCTTCTTTCATTGCAAAGTCAAACCATAAAATTTGAACAAAATGTGGCTATATAATAAGTAACGCTAACCTGTTTAACCCCTTAAGGACACGTGACATGTCATGATTCCCTTTCATTCCAGAAGTTCGGTCCTTAAGGGGTTAATGGGGAACTCTGACTATGATAACCATTACAGCTATTGTAGTGGTTATGGTGCATAAAAGTCCAAGTGCAGTCCCTCTGTTTTTATGTCACACCGCATTCTAGCATTCCAAGTGTAAATAGTTATGATGGGCAGAGATCTCTGTGGAATGGGTTAGGCTAGCACTCAAAGGGCCATGCATTGGATGCTAACATTTTACAAGCCAGTTTCAGGGAGAGTAACTGCACCCTAAGTCTCCTTGCAGCATAGCCACTACAAAATACTTGCTTAGTGTCCCTTTAATGCAGTGTTTTAACATACTTATTTAAGAGTATATTGCTCTTCACTACAGGAAAATTTTAGAGATCTGCAAAGCTCCTTTGGGAACTGTAATGCAGGGAATCCTGAGTTGTATATGTTTACAAGAAAGTAAAGAGTCTTCATACAATATTACAAAATAGTGTGATGAAAATTATTAAGATACCAACACTATAGCACTATACCATTACAATTTAATATCTCGGAGATGGAGAGGTTCACTGCTCATGCACCCTTGTCCTGTCCACAGTGTATCTCCGTAGTACAAGTAACCAAGAGTATATCATTGTAATGACTTATTTTGTTCATTTCTTTTTCCAGTGTGTTTATGTAAATAATTTAGAGAACATTTTTATAGAAATGGAAAGCGTGTTATTGGGAAATTAAAGCGGAACAAAGAGAAGGTTAACTGCTTGATCCCCAGTAGTACATCAATATGACCTCTTTGCTACAGGCTAAGTCTACTAACTCATTAGGGATTACCTCCCATTTCTCTAGTGTTTTATTTTAGGGTTACTACTAACTCCATTTGTTCTCTTTTTTGAAGTATCAGAGGAACCATCAGGGCCAGGGCTCCAATGGGGCTGCATTGTCTGTAATACCCTCTCCATCTCATGGGTTCTGTAAGGGGCTCAATTTGGCCTTCCAGTATATGGTGGAGGGTTATTTTGTCTAAGAAAGATCTTATGTGTGAAGATTTGGGTTGGCAGTGTGGAGGATGTCTTTCAAATTATCCAAGGATGAATAATGATTTGATGGCCCTGTGCTAAGTAAAGATATGGCATGGTAAAGGCAGCTTTATTATCTTTAAGCTTATGCACCAGTAGTGTGTTGGCTTTATTATACTCGGCATAGAATATTTGCTTCACTTCGAAAAGATTGGGTTTGGTATTTTTCAAGTTCCATTCTCTGCAGGTCACATTTAAGAGTAGCTAAGCACCAACAATATTTTGAGACTTGCTCATTTAATTAAGGAGATATATTTCATAAACTCTCCTCTAATGGTGACATTATGGGACATCTGTAATGTGTTCGGTGAGATATTAGGAGTTTTTTTTCTCCAAAAAGTAGTTGGAGATAACAGTTGTAAAGTATTCCTGCATCATGGCTTGATTGGATAGAAGTTAGTCAATAATTCTTCTCTTTCCTTTACTTTGAAATGGGTTTCTCAATATGTTAGAAGGATCGGATGATGATCCAAAAAGTGTAGAGTTCCTATTTTGCTGGTTTCTACTTTGCTGCAAGATATCTGTATCAAGGAGAAAATATTCAAGGCTAAAATAACTATTGTGTCTAGGGGTAAAGTCACCTACTGTTGCCCGACCACATGGTGATTCCAGTCAAATTGGAAAATCAAGATGGCAGTTTTGGAGGCAGAAGAATAATTTAAGTTTCTAACGGCACTAGTGAAACCTACTTGGGTTAGGATAAGTGTCTTGCAATGACAAAGGATGTGTCCACGTTTCAGGGTATTGTCTGTTATTTATGAAGTACAGCCAGAAAACTGTAGGGAATTAAATTTGACATCTTTTACCCACTTTGAATCATAAGATAATGTAAAACACAATGTACCCATCATTCTGAGAAGAAAATATTCATACAAGTTAAGGAGTGAAAACAAATAAATGCAACATGGTTTGTTATAATCATTATATACATTTTGAAAAGCTAAACATGCGTTTCCATATACATGCTACACATATTTCCTACCATTACAAGTTCTCTAAAAGGATTCATGTTTCTATGGTGACAATTTCACACAATAACTATCTGATTGCAGCCTAATCATGGTAATACACATTTATTTTCTACTGGAAGTCAAATTTCGCTCAAGGATTAAATGATTTAAGGAATGTTAGCTATATTGATAAGTTTTAATGATGTATTTGTTCCAGTGTTGAGAATTTTGAATGCAGTGCTAATTATGGAGGTTCAATCTCATCCCCTTTCCTATATGTGCGATGCCAGGTAGGAATCTGATAAATTGATTCTCCGAGCCAAATGTGAATGGAAAGGCTGTAGCACAAGCATTGCATTCGTATTTCTGATCTGGCCGCTTGAGTGTGCGAAAACATAAACAATCTGGCATCATTATCAGATTGGAATTCCTTTTCCCCAAGTGTGTTTTGTAATTCACACAATTCAGATTGTTTGGTTTTCGGATCATCTTTCAATACCACTCAGTGCACTCATATTATCATCCTAAGTTTTCTACATCGATCAACATATTTGCCATAAACAGAATAAATCTGTTCAGTTTTAACTGATGTACAGATGTACAGAATGTACAGTGTTGAATATTTTAGTTTATACATATATAAACACAAAATAACAAATGGTGTTGAATTGAAAACTGAATTGCAAAATTTAGGCTAACACAACCAAACAATGCATGCAGCTGTGTTTAAAAAATTATTTCAAATTAACACCATTTTCGCTCTAAACTTAGTTTGCAATTTGATTTTAATGCCACAACAAGTTGCTATTTAGTGGATAAACCCCTAAGTGTGTGCAGCCAAGACTTACGAAAAATTACCTATAATGTTTATATTTGTAATTTTATTAAATTGATCTATGCTTCAAAGGCCAGCAGTTAACTTCACAGACACTCCTTTCTATAAATCAGTACTTTGTTCACTCACATCATAAGCTGGAGCACCCTTATCTGGAATCAGTGGCAAAAGTGGTAGCCCCTGACTCAGGCTGGCAGTATATCTCTTACCTACCGTCTTACATAGTTTCTTCCTATTTGAGGCAGTATGAGTTTCACAAAACGCCCTCCCGTGCAGAAGAGGTTAAACTGCAGACAAAGCAGCAGAAGACGCATCTGGTGTCTGCCCCTGGCTCGCTTTCCCGCAGGATGCAGATGTTTCAAAGAGTCTCTTTGAAATCTGGGCCACCATTCATGCATATTTCATGCCAGCTCGGTAGTGATGTGACCATATACTCAGAGAAATTTAACACTGTTGTGCCTGTTACACAGCTACAATCTGCAGACAGTGGTAGATGATGCTGCTTAGAGTTATTGCACTCTAATTTGTGTTTAAATATCCTTTTGTATATTAAAGTAATCTGTTCTCTAGATTAACAGATTCTTGAATAAGGATGTATGCCATGGATTCAAGGCATTACACTGGCATGTGAGCCAGCAGTATGTATAAAACAGCAAAGGGCAAAAGACTTTGAAAACAGCATGAACAAAGCCACTTTATTTTGTTACATGCCACTTATGCTTTCAGATTCTTTAATGTAAGAACTTATTTGCCTTTTTCATATTCCTAAGAACAAAGTTTGTGTTGCAGTGGGCTTATTAACTACTCTGATTTTGTACAGAAATGCTCCTAAATCACCAATTACTCAGCATGGCACATTTTATGTATTCTTTCACAACCTGCTCGTTACCTGATCTGGCTAGCTGCAGCAACTCTGCTCCTTGATACGTTGTCACAATTTTATGAGAAAACAATTGCACCGTAACCACTATGTACGTTTTCACTTACTGGGAGTAGCGAGCCGTTTGGGGGACTAAGATGCCTTTGTTCTGGTACACATTTACCAAGGATCTTCAGTAAACACATTTTTTATTAATAAGGATATGAGTGTGTAGATAATGTAACCTACAGTATGCTAAAGTACAGGAAATTTGATTGCGCTATATAAATAACATAATAATAATAATAATGTCCACTTTTGTTACAAGAAGGAACTAGAACTTAAAATCAGTCAAAGTAGGTATGTGCTGCAAATTGAAGATATGAAACCGTGATTGCAAGGCACAGACGGTTAGAGATTATATCATCATAAGGGTACTCAAGGCCCACCTAGGGGATGGGTGAGGTTGACATTTACCTTTGGGCTGCATTAGTTTGAAAAATCTCATTCTCATTCATTACAGGATCCTGTGTATGGAAGAGGAAAGTTGGGAGAAATACAAGGTTTGGTTTTGGGAATGCTGGACACCTTTAACTATGAACGGGTATGTCTTCTCTTCTTAAATTTTAACAAAGTCCATCAATATAGTTTAGAGGTGGAGAACCTGTGCCAAAGAGCATTCACATGCCTCGCCCTTGACTTGGTTTGTCCCCAAAATGAAAAGTATTGTGTTAAATATTTTATCGGTTTAACATGCATGAGCTTCACATAGTAAACAATATTGACGTGTTTTTGTTTTTTTTAAAAGTTAATTTAATAGGCATTTTTTTTGTTTTATTAATAGCTACTAAAGTTTATATTTTTCAGGTTGCAAGTCTATTAATAATTTGAAAACTAAACTTGATATATTTTAGATTTTACTATAATTCTGTAGAATGTTACAAAAGTATATCAGATGTGTACAAATATACTATACTATTTCCACAAACTGATATCATAGATATATTTAGAAACATTAAAGTGGCTCTGTTTCCTCTTCTCTTCCTCTTTAAGAATCTGTTCTTTTCTTACTTTCCGATCTAGTTCTTTTTAAAACATAAGACAAAATAGTGACTACTTTATTTTACGTATTTTTCCTACAACTGACAATATTTACAAAGGGGGGAGCTCAAAGCAACTACTATTGTTGATGCAACGAGATTTCCCATGATGAAATTAAATTTTAACTTCAGTATTATGCAGGGGTCAAGTCCTGGGGAAAAAAGTGTGGGAACTCACGCAAGATCACCCCCGCCCAAAAGCATCTTCACCTGTGTACCTCTTAACCCGCCTTTTGTGTCTTATCCCTTTTTAAAAATGTCTTACCCCCTTTAGTGTGTCTTATCCCCTATTTTCCCCATTGTGTGTCTTACACCTCCCTTGTGTATCTCTTACAACCCCCCTTTGTGTGTTCTTCCACCATCCCATCTCATAGTGTTCTTCCAGCCCCCATCTCATAGTGTTCCGTACCACCCCCCTCCCCTGTCCCATAGTGTTCCTTATCACCCCCCCTCCCCTGTCCCATAGTGTTCCTTATCACACCCCACCCCCTGTCCCATAGTGTTCTTCCTTACCACCTCCCTCCCCCTGTCCCATCATAATGTTCTTCCACCCCCCTCCCTACCCATAGTTTTCTACCTTACCACCCCCCCATCCCATAGTATTCTTCCTCCTAGCATGGCCAGATGGAGCAGATGCGGTACAGGAGATTCAGTTTCCAGTACCCGGCCAACTCTCTCAGTTTGCATTTCCTTTCTGTCCGGCTGGGTACAGGAAACTTAAGTGCCCACCTCCTGCCGGTCACTCTGATCTAGCACCCTCAGGACCAGTGTGACCTAAGGCGGGCGCTTTAAAGGTCAAATTAACCAAATTGGAAAAATTCAGGTATACTTTCTGTTTGGCTACTCTGGATTGAAATTTAAATTTTATTTTGAATTCTAATTTTGATGAATAACCCTGTCCGTGTTATGTGTTTGTTAAAATCTACAACTGCACTCCTTCCTTCAGAATGCAACTGATTGACACTGTAGTCAGGATTTCAATGGAATACAGCAGAATGTGGTTCAACCTATATGTATTGATAAATTTCATGACTTTCCTTACGATCTTATCATTGAAGTCATCATGGAATGTTCTACTTATTAAGTGTCTGCAGGTTCATGCAACACAGAGTGCCACTAAACAGCAACATTCCGTTCAGAATGGGATCTATTAAAAACTAGATAGGTTTGATGGCATAGGCACTCACTGGTGATTTAGGGGTTAATAGCCCAGTGCCCTATATGTGTAAATGCATAAACATCATTGTGCCGAACATGAAGAAGTTGGGACGTAATTATCACTTGCAAATATCTGTAAAAAAAAATAATTAGCACCTACAAAATAACCAGGGTAACAGCAGGAACAAAACACCAAACACATCCAGGATTATTCCATAAATTAGAACAAAGTCACAAAACTACAATGTTTCATTCAAATTAAATGTATACCATAAAATAAAATAAAAAGTTAATGTATATGAACACTGCACAATGACTTGTGGAGGTAATGGTTTGATTTTTTTTTTTCTTCTACTTTTTTTTTATCTTACTTTCTCTTTTTGCAAATAGAGTCCATTTGTCCAGTCTATTTTCTATAATATAACAGCTGCTGTGTGATTACATCACATTTCTGTTAGATATTCAGAAATTGGTTAATTCAATATAATGTGAATTGTAGGGAATCACAAACCAAATTGCAACATTTAGCCAAAAATAGCCAAACTGTGACTATTGCGGAGTTGGAGAATTTTTCTGCTTCTCCCTAAAACTTGCAATTTGTTTTTTAATTTGTTATAGTTCTTCTTTTAATGAATAAATCACCTTCTCCCATTCTTTGAACTTTTCAAATCAGACATTACTGGAAACCACAACCAACCTTCTGAACCAGGACCTCCACTGGTCTCTATGTAACCTGAAGGCT
The DNA here is from genome assembly GCA_933207985.1 of Pelobates cultripes. Lineage (NCBI taxonomy): Eukaryota > Metazoa > Chordata > Amphibia > Anura > Pelobatidae > Pelobates > Pelobates cultripes. The sequence goes on along the minus strand of OW240918.1, from coordinate 52,162,092 downwards.
TCTATTACCCGGGCGCTGGTTCCCAAGCAAGACTTCTGTTGCATTTGCCTACAACAGTACAAGAGAAGGCAGGAAGCCTCAGATGAAATAATTGTCTTTAGGTAACAGCTGTTATTTATTATCATTATGGAGTTATAGTGCACTAAACACTAAAGTAATCAGAGTTTCATAATCACGTGTGCAAGTCCTGCTGTTTTTCACTGCGTCCTTGTCAATCTTCATGGAAATGGTGGTCAGGGATTACTAAATGTTTGTAGAATTTGGAATCCAGATAGACACGTGTAAGCCATAACTACTGAACAAGTATCTCTGGAGATCTATACAAAATCCTTACACGCTTCTCCATAATTAAAATATATCACTACAAGATATGTGCTCATTTTAATAATTTTACTAAACGAACGATTGTAAGAAGTAGCACGAGAGAAATCAAGAGAGAAAATTAGAACATTTCTGTGTATTTTCTCATTTTCCCTCTTTAACTTACATATTCTCACCTATTCTTTTAAATTAATGAAACCGATAAGGCTGGAACTGTCTCCTCTGTCTTGTCTAAATCTTATGTAAAGATTGGAGTATGTCAGATTGAATGGATTGCTATAATCTTCTCTTATTTGCAGCTCCCTAAGCTGTGAGTCCGCTTCATGAAGGAATAAACTTCAAAAAGCATCTTACAGGCATTATCAGACAGACAGAGCAACACTGAGGAAATGTCACTGCTTTTAAGGTCACTTGTCCTTATGACCTTTTACAGGGGACTTTATCTGCCTTTAGGCAGCAAAAATTAGATTGCATGCTTGTTATGCCTCAGTATCCCTGTTATTGCAAACACATTGACTCTCTTTGCTGCCGATAACATCCCTGACATTAACGGCATTAACATTTGCAGAAAGTCTCCCTAATTGTTCTTGTAAAATATGCTAATGTGATTTTTCAGCTGCGGACACTTGTACCACTCGCTGTGCCTAGCTGGGAAGGACTGCAAGGTCGATGCAGGTGGACAAAGCCAATGGATCTGCTACCGGTGCAATTCTAGTAGCAAAGGCCGATCTGGGCATCAGTCTGGAACAGATGTAAAGAGGAGCAGAACTTCCTCTTTAGTGCAGGTAAGCAGGAGATCCGTGTCATGAAGTTTATTTTGTGTTATATTAAGTGAGGATGTAGTTGCCCACAGCATCAAGGTACCTTCTGCTAGCTGTAACGTGTTTGCAGTTATTTTTCATTTTCTCAACATACTCAGCCGAGCATTACAACCAGGTACCATAAACTGGACACGAAGCACATTTTAAGCATAATATACTGCGGCCTCTGTTAATTTGTTTGTACGAGACAGAAAAGCCAGTAGAGGGCGAGGAGGCAATGGGAAATGCCTATATTGGGAGCTGGGTGTAGGGGCAGCAGAAAAATTCACAGGGCCAGATTTCCTCCTCATTCAGAAGTAATAATAATTATTTTTAAGAACAAGCAAACATTTGAAGGAACAGTGTTCCTTTGTTTATTTATATTACTGACCCGCTGTTAAAAGGCAAGTGCCACTAAAGGCATGTTTTCTGAATGTAATCATTGCCATTTCTCAAAATGGACATTGTTTTACATTACCAGAGCAAAGGGATCGGTTCAATGCACCAAAAGTACTAAATTAATATGTAGCATCTTAGGTGTTTAAAGTATCCCTGTGATAGATTGCCATTTAGCTAGTCCCTGCTCAGGATTCAAACATGTTTTTGCTCAAAAGTACTATTACAGTGATAATCTAGGCCTGTTGCATATTAGAGTGAGAGGGTAGTGGATGCATGGAATAGGCTTCCAGCTGAAGTGGTAGAGGTTTACACAGTAAAGGAGTTTAAGCATGCGTGGGATAGGCATAAGGCTATTTAGAAGTATATAAGTATTTAGAAAATTGGGCAGACTAGATGGGCCAAATGGTTCTTATCACATTCTATGTTTCTATGTTCTAGACTGGTTCCAAGCATTATGGTGATGAGCTAGATCCAAAATGCCAGCAAGACCTTTGGCACAACAGAAACCGTAATGCCATACGATCATTTTGGCCTTCTTTGGTTATCAGTGAGGTATAGCTGTTATCCCTAGGCACTGTGAACACATCTGGGATACCCTTTTAACTTAGGGAGACCCTAATGAGCGCAGTGAAGCAAAAGCAGACAAAAGAAATAAAAACACTGAGAATGGGCAAAAACTTAAGATGCCCTCCGGTTAGTTCCCACTCAGGTGTCAAACAAGTTTTTGCTGACATGTGCCATTACAGAGAGAACCTTAGGGTTGTCGCATATCACCGTGATCTCACCAACAAGAGTTATCCAGATCCAAAGTTGGCAAGCTCCCTGTGCATGAAATTTAGAGCAACCCCTGGTGATCATTTCAACCTTCTTTGGGCTTCATCAGTGAGGTGTAACACATACCACCCTGTCCCTCTGCACAAAAATAAATAAATTAAGCCACTAATCAACAGTCACAGACTAGTACATTATACAAGTATTACAGAAACTAGTCATATTAACTTTATATGCTGGCATTTAAACTAATGTCTCCAAATATTTCATTGCTGTACATGAATATTTGTGTCTGTTTGTCGGGTGTATTCACTTGTAATTTCATGGATTTCTTGGTACGATTCATGGTGAATGTATATGTGCATTTCTCTGTGTGTTGTGCATAGACTGAATACATATATAGAATGATACGTCTAGTGCGGCAATGTTGATGTGCAGACATGGCCATTGAGAAAGCATTCTAACTGCCCGTGGTGGGAAGTATGAGACAACCATTTAGATAACAGCATCTTCTGTCAGGATTTACATCAGCTTCACATTATGGCCAGCCACGCTTTGAAGACCTCTGTCCCAAGCAATAAGCAATGCCGATGGACAACCACATCCTGCATATTAGAAGAGTGCCACCAAAAAGAAACATTTTCTTATTTCTTTTTTTCCCTTTTTAAATATATATATAATATTCCTTTTTATCCCTGCACACAATCTTTCAAGTTATTCAAATGCTGTGTGCATTCCAGCCAAAGTCAGATATCATAGAAATAGTAAATGAAGGCTTGCACTCACGGTCTTTTTCTTGTATAAAAGTTTTCTTTCTTTATTCCATATTTCTTAAAACATACTTTACAATAGAATCAACGTTTCAGCCATCACCCGTGGCTTTCATCAGGATCAGTTCAGCCCTGAACTGATCCTGATGAAAGCCACGGGTGATGGCTGAAACGTTGATTCTATTGGAAAGCCTTAATTTACTATATATATATATATATATATATATATATATATATATATATGTTACATGGTAATTGCATTAATGTTTTTGTTTTGTTTTATTTTTTCAATTACTGGGAGCTTCCATTTTGACAAAGAAGGAAATGAGGTTGTGTAAACCACAGAATTAAAATTTCTGTACTTCCTTAGATTTTGGTTTATGTAGTATTTAACTTAAAGTAACTCTCAAAGCACCATAACCACTGGATATTGCTGTAATGGATAAGTAGATAATCTGTTTGAGAACAGTTTGACAACTCATTTGAGGTCTACCCGAAGCCGTAGAGACAGAACCTCCGGCATGGAGATTGCTTTTTACTCGACTAAGCTAAGCCCTACTGTGCAGAGCGACTCATTGGCTGAGAACATCAACTTAGCTCAATGCAGGAATTTCCAAAGCACAGGAGAAGGGGACCATTGTCTGGACTTGGAAACTTGTCTGTTAGTTTGCTGTTCCATACTGGTCATTCTAGTAGGATGTCTGTGTATCCAAATTATGAACATTTGAATCATATTCTAAGTGTCTAAAGGGACACTCAATCAAATATAAGGTGTTCTTTTATGGCACATGATTAGGAAAGCTGCTTTTATTAGCCAGAGTCCTACACAATTATTAAGTTATGTTAAATTCAGTATGTTAATAGTGTAACTGTGAGTTTCTCTTGTGTAATTGTGACGTGTTCAGATGTTTTGATGTGCTTCTGCCCACTATATATTTAATAGTTTTAAAAAATACAACTAGGCCCTAAGTTGTCAAAACTCAACGAAGCCTGACTATATCCTATCCAGACATGTGGTTATTTCAGCACGCCACAGGGGAATATTAGCAGCTGCTTTTAGAGATTGTATTATCTGCAGGTCCAGTGCAAAGAGATGCATTAAGCGTCAAAACAAAGCATTTCTCCGAATCCACAGGGAATAGCTTGTGTTCTATCGCTTCTTCTCACTTCTGCTGCCTCAAAGATGTTGACTGAGCATGACTGATCAAGGCATTAAAGTTTAGCAGTGACTGGTACACGGGTTCTGAAGATGTCATCAGATCGCTCAGCAGTTCATGAGTTGTTTTTTACTGGTATAACAATATCAGTTCTTTCTCACTCTTCTCGCCATCATCTCTCCCTGACAGTTTATCAAAAGACGTCTAACCATCCTCTCTTGTATTATTGATATTGTCTCAGATTTATTTGTGCACGTTCAGTCAGTTATTTATTGTATGCCCCGAGTTTGCAATAATTAACAATAAATCATTCTGTCTAGCCTGAAAACAACAGCCAGGCCATTGTAGATTAGCCATTAATTAATCCATTACTTAAATCATATGCAGGCTGGGTATCAGGAGTGACCCACAGCTGAATTACCTTTGACCGGCTGGACATCATTAATGGAACACTATAGGGTCAGGAACACAAATATGTATTCCTGACCCTATAGTGTTAAAAACACCATCTAGTGCAGCACTACCCCAGGAAGCACCTTTAGCAGCCATCTGAGGAGTGGCCTATGAAGTTATCACTAGACTGTAATGTAAACACTGCATTTTCTCTGAAAAGACAGTGTTTACAGCAAAAATAAAAAGGAGATTCGGGATATAGCTGTGTAAATCTACAGAAGGAATATAAAACAGAACATAGTGTGATATTGTTAAAGATACAATATTATATGCGCAACAATCTTTTGCACTCACAAGATGTAGATGATAAAAGCGCTCTTAGGGTGCCTCCCCTAGAATGATGGGGGGTTAGCTGATATTGCTTGTCACCTCTGGATCCTTGTTCCACCAAAAAGACATCCACAGGTCAGGGTTCAGCAATAAAAAATTAGTTTATTTAAATAAAAGGTGTAGTCACCATATTGAGCATAGGATATAAATAGCGTAAAATAGTCCTACGCGTTTCGTTCTATAAGAACTTCCTCAGGGACCACAGTTAAAAACAATCAGCATGTATCAATATACAATACATAAATAAACATATCCTATACAAACCCCCCCCTCCCTGTGTCCTTAAATAGGGCTAATCCCTAGAGTCCATTGGTGGATTCAGTGGGAGTGTAAATCCTTCCTGTTCCTGGTTGGAGGGACAATTTCACTGGGACAGCTGTTATCCATTCTTTAATTTTATAATTCGCGCTTTTTTTCGGCAAATACCGCGGGTAATCCCATTTCGCCGAAACCGGAAGTGACGTCACAATTACTTCCGCGTTCCACATGCGTTCCACACACGGCGTCCCCATAGCAACCAAACGTGATCGAGTTGTTTAAAGATCACCTGGAACTAAGGGAGAATAAACCCCCACTCTGCTAATGAAAAGATCATTAGGCATGTACATTTGCAATTGACTATTATTCACAACTAATGTATATAGAGCATCATCCTCCTATTGTGATATTGTTAAATAATAATAATAATATAAATAATAATAACATTAATCCTTATATTTATCCAGTTATAATATTACCTCAAAATATTATAAGTCAAAAGACTTATTATAAAGTGCTTAGGTGCCTCATATAAATCAAAAAAATGATTATAATTTTATTTTTATTTTGTTATTTTTTTTTTTATTTACACAGCTATATCCCGAATCTCCTTTTTTGGTTTATATTATGCATGATACAGGTTGCTCGTTTGGGTAGCGACCTAGGGAGGCTGTTACACATCTTTATAAGCTAAGTATTATTGCTTTTTAATTTGTCATTTTGTTTGTATATTGTTCAAGTTAGATTTACAGCAAAAAGCCTGAAGGTAATTCTACTGAGCAGAACAAATTCAATAAGATGTAGTTGTTCTGGTGACTATAGTGTCCCTTTAAATATACCAAAGATCACTTATCACTGAATATAAGTATACTTTTTCTCTCTGTCTCTTTAATTGAGCAATCCCATTATAAACTTTTATATCACCATTTGTATTTCACAAGTTTATATTTGGGTGTTGTGTGTGTGTGTGTGTGCTGTATAACTGATCGCTACAGCAGAGATAGTGTTAATTATTTCTGCCGTCACTGTCAGCTGAGTATTTGTGAGAATTATTTCTATCTCACTTTTTGAGAGCTTACAGTTTTTCACGCACCCACAATTAGACCACATGGAGCAATTGTTTATTTTATCACTTCTTCCTGCCACTGGCAGTTTGCTTTTTCTCACTCTTGTCCTGCAGTCTGTAAAATTTAAAAACAGTAACCCTTTCATGGATGAATACTCTTTAGAGTCGCTTTCATCCACAACCAAAAAAAACTGTAGAACAATGTATTGATTAGTACAAAGATTTCTTTAGCGTCATATTTCATTTTAATGTCATCTACATTACTGTTGTTTATAGTTTGATTGGAATTTTTAGAATGTGAAATTATATTGTGGAGCGGAGGCCCCTGATATGTTATCTCTTTACCCCCCCTTTATAGGGTCAGGTCACTGGCTGTTTGTGACATTGAATTGTTTTTCTTTCTAAATTGGCCTGTTAGTATCATGGTTCGTTAATATAAAATAACCATCTGCACCTGCTTCTCTTGATCTCCCTCTTTCTTTGATTCCCTTCAGCAGACCGAGAGTGATTTGCAATTTCCAATATTCAGTCCTAAAAATGATCTCATAATGGAAGAATAGAGCTTTATTCAGTCCTTTAACAAAAATGGCAAAGTTGGTTCACACACAAATTCAAGCTGATTCTACAAGAAGTCATGTATTCGATAGCTTAATTACCATTCCATATGTAATTCGTTCAATTAATATTTATCACTGATTTGTATTAACTTTTAATTCTCTTCTGAAATTAATTAAGAGGAGGTAGATTAAAATATATTTATTTTAACAAAATCTGTATACAAAAGGGCATTTAACTAAATACAGAAGCTCTCAGCTTCTTTATTTAAATGTCCTTTGTGTATTCAGAATTTGTATCCATTAAATGTTTATCATATAACTACATGGAGTAGAGCTCTCTATTACTTTATGCAACAGGAGATTTGCGTGTTCTTGAAAGACTGAAGCCTTTATTTCCTAATTAAGAACTTGTTATCCATGTATACGTGCTCTGTAACCAGGCTATTGGAGACCTTCCTGAGGATCACTGGCACACAATAAACCACAGAAGGGAAACTGCAATGCTCTACTACTGCCAAATTTTATCTATGGAATAATGCTTCCAAAATCCACCCACATTTATATTGAGTTTTCAATACCGCTTCCAAGCACAATGGGACATGATGTAGGTAGTTTGTGCTGTGTGTGTAGACAACCCTTTCATAGATTTGATCGCAATTGCTATAGGAATTTTTATGAAGGCCAGAGCATCAATCCTTGTGTTGGAGAAATAAAAAGTAAACATGTAGAATGTAGGTCATTCTTGTTTGGATGATGGCACAAGCATTATGATTTTGGATCTGTATTTTACATTTCAAACCCATTTTTAAATTGAGTAATAGGGTGTGGGTTGGTGCAGCTTAATAGGCAGTAAATGTTGCATCTTTGCCATGATACCACTAACCAGTTGGCCTGGAGATAAGTAACAGCAAAGAAAATATTAATTAGTGCAGATACTAATCCAAAGGCGTGGCTATATAAAATCTCCAAAATAAGCCAGAGGGTTCATACAGTCACGGTTACATAGGACCCCAACGTGCAGTACTGAGGTCAACCAACCTATTTACTAGAAAGGAAAATAGTTAGCTAGATGACGGTGTATTAAAAGTCCTCAGAGTGGCCAGCCTTAACATATCTACTATAAGAAAGTGTAACAGCTGCGAGACCAGGTAGAGAGCATTCAAGTCAGTCAAGAATGTGTCGAAGTCCAAGTCATAGAAGTGCGACAAAGTGAGAGAGTAAGCCAAGGTCAAGGGTAGCAGAGATCAAAGTAGTCAATGTACAAACCAATATTCTATTTATTGCCCCCCATTCTAAGACCATGGGTGGATAGTTGAGGGAGACACTAAATACTCCTGTTTATTATTGTACCTGTCCCCACCATGGGAGCATGAAGGGACACTAGGATGTATCACACACTTTTTCAATTTAATAGCCCCCCCACTGTCCAATCCCTGTTCTGTAATTTAAAGTCCCCCTCCCAATTGGCCAGTGTCATGGCTTGTGGGGTGAAAAAGGTGGTTGAAAATCCCCCTTATACTAATGTGGGGATAATGTTGACCCGCTAGATGCCAGTGAGCAAATAGTTTAATTAAAAAAAGCATTTTCTGCTTTTTGCTGTCAAATCTGATAGGCCAATTTAACGCACGCTATTCACCTTTTAAATGGAAGTGAATCGTTGAAAGCTATATTTTAAAAAGAAAATATAGGCTTCGGTTTCAAAATGCAAACAGATATTTTATGACTACCGATTAGCTTTTAACTGCTGTAATTAAAATCGATCCAAACTGTTAAATGGCTTAACGGAAGCTGTCAAACTAAATGCTGAACAAATGGGATTGACTTGAATTTCATAGAGGCCATAGATGGAAATACATCTACATTCAGAAAACTTAGGAAGCCTGTGATAAGTTTTAGGAACATGGAAGCACACAAACCAAGTAATACCTAGAAGGAAAATGTAATTCAAATAGTTTGGTGTTTGTGGATTATGTTTTGGAGCTTCCAAGCAGTAGTTGAAGAACTTTTAAAGAACCTTTTGTTTTTGCAGAGTATTTGTAATGACCCAGTATTGAATGTGTTTAATATGTGCCTAAATATTTTGGATCTTTTATATTGTAACAGGTGAGAGGTGCTTCAATCCATTCATCCAGAGAGGAAACTGGCAAGAAGGTGAGACATAGGACAGTCAAGATGCCAAAGTCAAATCTAGCAGATACATATTTGATAAACAGCTGACTGTATGTTCGATGTGCTGCTAATCTGCTTTTACCTTTACCATTTCTATCATATTTACTTCTCCACCTATTTCTTCATGTGCAGTGTTAAGATTTATATATATGTACTGCTTGTAAGTTCTGTAGTTCTTTACCATGTCGTCTGTAATTCTAGGCTGTGCAAACAGACAGAAGCATGCGTAGTGTCTTTAGGGAGAAGATACATTCTGAAGTAGGAGATGGTCGCTGTTAGTGGACTACCGTTTCCATAATTGGCTTTCACCCAATAACTGACAGACAATTATTGAAATTGTACTCCATCTGCATCTCTATAACCAGGCTGGACACCTGTGGCCCACAAGGAACACCCAGGACAAGAGTTTTTAGACCTCCCAGCTCACGCACATGTTAAAATCACCAATATATCCATTTTTATGTAAGCACTGCACACATGGGAATGTCCTTAGGGCCTGCAGTGGTGAACCCTTGAAGACTTGAGCTTAGGACACACATGGATTAGTCCAGTTATCAGTGGCAGCAAGGAATGCTTTTGACAAATGATTTTAAAATATCCCTGCCTTTGCACACATAGCTTAAATGGCACTATAGTTACCAGAGCCACTGCAGCTTGATGTAGAAGTTATAGTGTCTATAAACTGTCCCTGCAGGCTTTTCACTGTAAACATTGCCTTTTCAGAGAAAGTCAGTGAAAAGGCAGTGTTTACATTGTTGTCTAGGAACACCTCTAGTAGCAGTCACTCAGATGGCCTCTAGAGGCGCTTCCTAGTTGTTCAGCATCTCCACGCTCTGCAATGCATCTCTATAAGGAGATGCTGATTGGCGTAGTGTGGCATCTTGCCGTTCATGCGTAATAGCCTCCCAAAACTTTCCTATGGGAAGGCATTGGCGTGGCTGAGATCGTAAATTTTGATCATTTCAGCTGCAGCAAAACCAGCACAATGTAGGAGAAAAGGTGAGTAAAATCACCTTTTCAATGAGACCTAAGGTGGCCAGTGACCTAAATAGTTAGTTTAACACTATAGTGTTGGGAATATACGTCTGAATGCCTGTACAAATATGTAGTGTTCCATTGAACAGTGTCCCATTAATCTTATTTGACAGCCTTTTGCAAAAACAGGGACATTTGAAAAGCACTCCGCTGTGATCATTATGAACAAATTTTCATGAAGCACTAGCAGTCCGGGTTTTATTGATGCCTTACTGAAAAATATTCAGTAGTTGCTCATCCTCATACAGCAGTGGCCCCTGACTACAGGATTGATAAGCACTACATATAACCATGATGTGTGGGTTTAGTATACAGTGAGTGTTTGGATCAAACGTTTATAGTCTTAAAATTGCAAATGGGACATTTTCATCAGCTATAGTCGATTTCATGGCAGTATTCAGAAAATTGACTGCCCAATTAGATACTTGTGGCAAAACCCTCATCGGAGAAAAAGTAAACCATTGACCGAAATAAAATATTTATCATATTTTATTTTCAATAAGCCTTTTCTTCTCAAATGCATAATTTTATATATATATATATTTTTATAAATAAAACACACACACACAAGCCTTTTCCCATTCCATCAGTTTTGCATTGAATGATTCCACCTCACATCACTGTTCCGGACTCTACAGAATCAATCCAGAGGCTCACCTGAGACAGGATAATTACAGAGCTGCTGAAACAGCCTTTCTCTGGTCTTGTTTACTGCTCTGTCTCATCAGAAAGTGCCCTTGTTGCAGAAACCCTTCAAGGGAAAAAAATCAGGATGCTGGCAGATGTTCTGACACAAACAACTCATTCTTTATTCATATAGTAATGCAAAATATGCTCCTCGTAAATATAGTGAAATATATTGAAAACTATTTGTGTGTGTGTGTGTATATGGCGTGTGTCCTATCACCTGACCATGAAACGTGCTTTGTCCATACATTCTGTATACTGTGCTTAAGGGGGCCCCAAAGTACCTATGATAGCAAATGTATAGAATGGGAGAAAACCCCCAGTCAGGGCAAATTAAAGAGGAGCAGAGGCTGGGTGACTGTGGGTGAATCAAAGAAAGAAAGTAACACACACAACGTTCTAACGATGGCAGCGCTGAACAGTGGTGGGGTGAGTATATCTCAGTGTTTACATTGAATACACCATGTATCTTTGTGAAATATGATGCACTCCATGTATATGCAGCGATTTAAGGTGTTTATTTCTTTCTTTTTTTTTTAACATTACAGGTTCAATTTTAAAAGAGCACTAGAGCGTTAGGAGATAAACCTGTATTACTAATTCTACAGTGTCCTAGGCTTTTTTCTTACCTTTTTTTTCCCCAGTATCAATGCTTCTGATAGGAAACTATGAATTCAATCATTCCTATGAGATGCAACATCACTTGACCGAGTTTTACTTTATTTAGCCATTGTTTTAGGAAGACCGGCACTAGAAGTGTGTTTAACCATTTTCTACAAAACGTGAATGTTTTACATGGAAGGGTTTAAATTACAGGGCCTCTGCACCCAGTCACCTGCATTGAGATGAAGACATGTTTCAGTGTTACACATTAACCAATGTATTTAATACAAATAATAAGAGAGCTGATATGTTGGCGCGACTGTTCATACCAGTATTACCTTGTATGTTGGATTCACAGTAAGTGAACTTGATTGGCAGTAGATAAGTTGTACTTCTAGTGAGCAAGATCCATATTCAGACATTAAACATCACCAACTGTCAATGAGCGGACGTTTTTCTCTTGAAAGTGAGAATTCTGTACAATCATTTTGAGTCAAGTTACCTTGAGCATTTGACATACTGATCCAATGACTTTGTCTGGAGGTAATGTGCTGAGCATAGAGGAGGAGGGAGCAATATAGGAGACCACTAAAAGAAGGGATGGAAAATAAATGATACGTTTCCATGACAACAGGGAAAATGTTGAATGTTGTTTTAAGTGGAGCCCGCGCTCAGGTTGATAGTGCAAATAGTTCAGAAAAAGTAATTACACGCTGGATTTTCACAGCTGGTGACAGGGAGATAGGAGGACTACCCAGATTCTAGCCAGACCATGTGTAAAAGGGGTCTAAATCAGCAATACAAACACGAAAAATAAAACATTGCACCCAGCAACTTTATAAAGACTGGAAATCTGTTGTCTGGGTCAGTCAGATAGAACTGCCTAATGACCAACAATGATCAACAGTCAACTTAATTTTACAGGATAGGCAACTAAATAGTTAATACAAAAAAAACTGAAGCAAAGAGGCTAAGTTAAATTACAGAAAGATGAGCAAAATCAAAGGTGCGTGCAACAGAAAATAAAGCACATAATCATGTTACATATATTAACTGAAAAATATATTGCGTTTTATTTTTTGTTTGTCTTATTTTTTTATTGAGTGAACTAAAATCCCCCCTTTTTTTTATTTCAGGCAATCTCGGAGTCAGTCCTTGATCCACAGCAACTGCAGGCTTTCGACCAATTTTGCCGTCTCTACAAAGGAACCTCGAGGGTATAGTAACACATATTTATCGGTTTACCTTGATCTAAAACCTGCTTACATGTCCATATATTCTAAACAGTCTGGCAGCTAATAGACAAAAGCATTATTTGTTATAAAGACTGTATTGTGTGATATCCAACCATTAACGCTGATCTTCTTTGTAATGTTTTGAAGACTGTGAACTTAAAAGCATAATTATTAAGGGGGGCAAAATGTTTTTGTTTCAGTGAAATACCATACAGTTTAGTAAAGAAATTCCGCACAAACAAGTTCTTTATTGCACGAGTGATCAGGCGACTTTTCGACTGACCCACCAGCTTTTCCTAGTTTCAAAACAAGACCGTGCACGTTTTAGTCAATAATCTCTACATATAATAATAATAATTTGTGATTTTTATAGCGCTTTTCTCCCTGTGAGACTCAAAGCACTTTACAAGTATACAAACGTTAAGACAAAAAGTTAGGAGATTCTAAAGGTCAGCCGAGCGGACTGAATGTCTGATGAAAGAGGTGGGTCTTTAGCTTTTTTTAAACAAGTCTATAAGGACGGTGCCTCTCTGATTGTGCAGGTAAAGAGTTCCAGAAGGTGGGGGCAGCGTGGCTGCCCTGGAATCTGAGTCTGTTTTTATTATTGGCACTGACAGGAAGGATTTTTTGGCTGATCGAAGTGAATGGGATGGAATGTAGTATGTCTTTCAGGTACTGTGGGCCTTGATTGTTTAAGGCTTTGAAGGTTAGCAGGCCAATTTTAAAATATGTACAAAGGATCAGCACTAATATACTAGACTTTACAGAGGTAAATAAAAGGCAGCACACCTGAAAAATAGGGCTCCCTCACAGGCCCGATAGAGTAGACAAAGCAAAAAAAAAAAAGGTGGAGGGGGAGAAAAAAAAACCTGATTATTAACTATACAAGCATATATACAGACACTACATAAGAGAGAATACATATAAGATTTAAAAAAAAAAAAAAAAGAGTTCAAAATATGGATAATGAATAACAATCAGGAGTCCAAAGAGTCTATGCCTGATAAATGCAGCAAAAAGTCCAAATAAAACCTTGTATAAGAAGTCAATCACAATCTTGTCAGGGAAAGTATTCCTCAGTAAGGTATAGGCATGGGGTATTTGTGAGATCCGTATGAAAAAATAAAAAGGCAGCAAATAATGGTGCAGTATATCCCAACAGGTACTAAGTACTATTTGTAACAGGTCTATATGGTCCTACTCACGTTTTGCAGAGCTATAAAACTAGCTCTAGTGTGGATGGCATACAGTGGTACAATCCCCACTTATGGATATCTTGTTGGTATAAGGACCACAGTTCAAGTGGAAATATCGGCTGACGACAAGAATAGGAATTAGAAAGCATATTGTTTGTAAAAAGGATTTACAACGGCTGGCAAAAGTTCCAGCTCATGAAAATTATCCTGGACTGTTATGTTATAGCAGTTCCATATAATAACATGTGCAGTTGAAGTAGAGTTGTCTTGTGAAGCCACTGATACTTTTTTTATAACAAGGGGGTTCTTGTCATATATGTTTTCACCCCTTAATGTCCATTTATTATATGTCAACCTGCTTCTATTGCATCAACATGCTTATCTCAGTGAAGACATCCAGTTTCTTCTCCAGGCACGGGTGACATGGGGTTCTAAAACAGTTTGGCAGATTACTCTGGGTGGGTGCCAAAACATTAGTAACAGTACTTTAGAGCAGCTGTAGTGGTTATGGTGTGTGTAGTATTCCTTTAATAATAATTAATAGATTAATAGATAGAGACATCCAGGTGCAGGATAAAGACATGTGAAATGCTGTACCCTGCGATTTAATGACGCGGCCCTCTGATTAGAAGATGATGCGGCCCTCCTATGTCTTCAGCTTCATAACAACAACATTCCTACTTTACAACTCACGGTTTCAACAGTGACAATTTTATAAATACACAAAATTAAGTCCTGCGCTCAAACTCCCACTACTCCTAGATGGCAGCAATGAAAATAATATACATCAACCCCAATACATACAATAAAAACCAAAGAAAAATGTTACCTCACCTGTACACTAGCCCAAATCTCTGTACAGATTTAAATAAATTGAGGTTTTTAATTCCAGTGCCCATTGGAATGGAACTAAACACCTCCATTTATATACATTTGCACATGGATTTGGAATAGTGTGCAAGTAATTTTTTTATTTTTTTATTTGGTTTTAGTGAAATTTTCATAGTTAATATGTGTGTGTGATAACTAAGCAGACAAGCTAAAACATATGCACATACATATTGACAGCTGAATGATGAGCTGGTTCTAGCCAATTGATGGCTAAATGTGACACAGTGAACTACATTTCCTATGATGCTCAGGCATCAAGGCGAGTAGTTCTCAGAAATCTTCTCTTGGTCTCTTCTTTTATTTTTTCGCCGTTAATATTAGACAAGGGAAACCTCTAATTTCATGGGAGGGGAGCGAATAGAGCTTGCAGGAGTGTGTGGCGTTATTTCTTATTCCTCTGAATTGAAGCACTTACAGCCTGCAGGTCGCCAACTTGAAATTTAGCTCATTTCCCTTTGTGCATTTTATATACTTCATAAAAAGGTATAAAAATGTACAGACTGATGTGTGAATAAGGAAAAAAGCTCTGTGTTTTACACAATTGTGTCTCGCTGTGCAGAAAATATATTCATCTAATTGTAGCTAAGGATTATCCGCGGGATCGAAAAAAGGTTTGTTTTTGGATTTTTTTTTTCTTTTGTCTTTAGGGATTTTTTTTTCTTTGTCATCAGCTGTAAAGAAAGTGCTCCATCAAAATGAATCTATAAATATATATTTTTGCATGTACAGTTTAAAGGACCATTTGTTCGCTAGAGAAAGATCACCATTTTTTCCCTCTCTCTCTCTTGCAGTTGGCTTTATTGAGTGAGCTTTGTCGCTCTCAAAGCCCCGAGAAATCTAGGGGCTACAATCCATTTCACGGAGGCCCCACCTCAAGCAGCGTTTTCCAGAATGAGAATTTCCAGCTGCACCTCGCTCCCCCGCCCATCGTTGATGACTGAAGCGTGGTTGGAATCCTATTCTCAGTTGTGTTCCTGTCATGGGTTAATTTTTGCCCATTTCTATGTAACAGGTGTATTTGTACGGAATCAAACATCCTACTAATTTGTTTAGCTTGGAAACGTGATCAGATACAATACAGACTCAGAAATACATGATGTAAATGCAGATCTTTTTTACATACTTGTGCGTTAGAAAATGCCATCAAAGGACATTTGGTGAGAGATTCATGGTGTATATAAAATAAGTGTTTTGAAGGGAGAGGAGGTTGGAGCCCAGAGATGTTCCAAAAATATGTTGATGATCTTCAAATTGTTTAAATGTCTATAGGCAGAAAAAAGTAACTTACTGCAAAATGTTTAACATGTTTCATTGATGGCTACACATGCCAATAATTGGGAGGTGAGCTTTCAAGATGATCAGCCAGGCTCAAAATGTGCAAAGCATGATAGCAAATTTCCCTTGCAAGCATCTGCCCTGCAATGGTTTGCCATTGATCACCTACACCGTCCGTCTAGTTGAATTGAACCAATACTACAATAACTTAATCCAAAATTAATAAAGTATACCAAATGCAGCTTTATTTAAATTAAAGGTCTAATGAAAGGACAAACAGGACCCAGTTTTTTTTTTTTTTTTTTTGTTACTTATTATGGTTGTTTTGGGAGGGGATCTAGAATATACTACAAAACTTTTGTTGCGTTTAAATGAATGAGCAGCTACCATAATTCTGTCCTAATTCTTCTAAGACTTCTTACAGTTCACAGCTGACTCTGGATCAAAAATGAACACTGATCTATATATATATCTTATAATATGCTTCTCAAACCGTAGCTGCACTGTCACATTTAGGTTTTATTTGCGCTTTTGGTGGATATAATCAAGCAATTAACATCTTACACTCCCATCCAGGCTCTGAAGACGTTTGGTAATTTGCTTACAATTGCGACACAATCAAGAAACTTTCATTGATTCTTTTTGAGTGTATTTTATCTGGGTGCATGCATTATTAAATTGTATTTGTCATGCACTATTTAGATAAAAAGAACTATCTCAGGTACAGGTTAAAAGCCTTGCAGTCACGTAGATAAAATGTTATTGCTTAAAGGGAACCTGTCATGATGTAATGAACGTTAGCTCTTTTAAAAGAGCTTAAAATTCTATCTGTATATATTGTGCTAGCAGTATTGATAACAAATGTATAGATTTGGAGAAAAGGAAACTATTTAAAAATTGATCTTCTTCCCATCTCACTCTCGATTCCTAAACAGACACTGAATGCTGAGCAATTAAGAGCCAGGGAGAGCAGAAGAGACCTCCTACAGGATATCCCTCTGCTCTCCACCCATATCATCCACTGCGTATGTGCTTTTTAGGGGGTATAAGAATAAAGTAGCGTGATGTCACTCTGTTCAGACGCAAGCAAGCATGCAACAAAACATCAGGGAGGGGGTTTTCTCTACTTGGGGAAGTGTCCCCAAGCAGGGCAAATCAACCAGAGGAAGAGCACAGGTGAACCGAAAGTGTAACCTCCACCTCTTTAATGAGATTGCAGCGTGACGGTTTCCCTTTAAAGGAACATTCCACTCGAAAAATATGAATAAAAAAATCACTATAACCCCAATAAAAACATTCATGCAGATTTTCATTGGAAATATATCTGAAATCAGATCGCAAAAGCTGCAGATTTTCTGTTTGCAGCTTTTGTAAGTCCTCCCTTTTTTTCCCCAGCACAGACTTTCACAGATCAATCAAGGCTTTACATTAGGATGTCTTTGATTGTGAACAAAGTGTGTAAGGTGAGGAGAGAGCAGGGTGAATGCAGAAGCCAGGGGAGCAGAGAAGGATGCCGGGGACACCAAAATGTAATGAGTATTAAAGGAACATTAAAGTCACCAGAACTACAGCTTATTGAATTTGTTCTGGTGAGTAGAATCATTACCTTCAGGCCTTTTTGCTGTAAACACTGTCTTTTCAGAGAAAATGCAGTGTTTACATTACAGCCTAGTGATAACTTCACTGGCCACTCTTCAGATGGCTGTTAGAGATCCTTCCTGGGTCATGGCTGCCTAAAATGCATCCAAACATTCAGTATCTCCTCCCTCTGCATGCAGACACTGAACTTTCCTCATAGAGATTCATTGTTTAAATTCATCTCTATGAGGAGGTGCTGATTGGCCAGGGCTGTGTTTGAATTGTGCTGGCTCTGCCCCGATCTGCCTCCTTGTCAGTCTCAGCAAATCCTATGGGGAAGCATTGTGATTGGATCAGGCCACCACTTCTGATGATGTTGGAGGTCAAAGAAAGTTCAGGTAGTGATGTAATCTGCCAGAGAAGCAGCATTATTAGTAGGAAATAGGCATGGTGGTGCCCTGTATACTAAGACCTTCTTTTGGAAGTATTTTGGGTGTAGGTTGGGGCTCTGCTTCCAGATAATATATCGCAGGTCCACTTAGAAGGAAGAGGAGTTAAAGAAGGCCAAGGAGCCTGTTGGCTTTGTGGAGTCAGTATCAATGTGGTATTTGGCCTATGGCTTGTTGTGATGTGGAGATGAGTCCTATGTTCAGCCTGTTAGTTGTTAGTGGCTGCATTCAACCCCTATATTTTAATCTCTTACCCTCCTAACATGTGTGGCCGATTCTGACTCATTCCTATTTTTTAGGTTATCCTGGGATCCTTGCATGTAGGGGTGAATATTTTTTAATGACTTGCCACTTGCACAACCAGTGGGTCAGAGTGAGTACAGTAAGACATGGCACACACTTTTAAGAATGGGCAAAACACAAGATGTCTCATGGTCTAGAGTAGGGGTAGGCAACCAAGTACTGTGCCTAAATAAGATCTTGAAATCCCTTGGATTACCCATCCTATTTAATGAAATGGAGGTGTGTAACTTGCAGTATTCTGCTTGTGTTATTATGAGTGCTGCAGTTGCTTTGTATATTTGTATTTGTGTGCTATTATATTGTATATGAAAAAAAAAAGCAAAGGGTTAGTGCGTAATAACCAAACAGAAAGCTACTAGAAATACTAAGTAATACAAATCAAAAAATTAAAATAGCGAATAGTCAATGTGTTAAAATATAAAATAAAAACAAGACAAAGAAACTAAAAAGTGAGTATATAAAATGTTAATTAATTTGTGCTGTTGGAACAACCTGTTTTTATTTTTTTATTCTTATTACTGTAATTTTGTATATTTTCATGAGTAGTTTGTAGTATTGTGAATGAAACCTATTAATGTGGGTTGTATGGGGGCTGCTTGTGGGGTTTGTGCGTGTATGTGGATTGTTAATAGTGTTGTGTTTGTGGGGACTGTGTGTGTGGGCTGTTTTATTATTTGTATGAGGAAGAGGCATCTTCTGCAGCTCTGTGTATATCTAGCAGTGTGGGTGGCTTCCTTGAGGTCCAGTGGGGACCGGGCTGACCAGGTAAAGGTTAGTGGCATGAGCTTCGATAGCTGCTGCGGGCTGCTCTACTCCAGTGGGGATCCCGTTCACAAGTGCCGAGAGGAAGTGATCTGAGATCACTGCACAGTTTGCACTAGCAATTATCTAAAGTCCCACTGGGACTCCTGATAGGCCAGATCTTGTTTGGCTCTGGCAGCCTTGAGTTCTGTGCAAAGACACCTCAAATGCCATAGGTTGCTGTCTCCTGGTCTAGAGCATCATTACTCCTCTCACACAGCACAAATACAGCAGGGATTGGCACACAAGGAAAGTACAAATGCAGATTTATTATCCAGACAGTCTTTGTGTTCCTGGCCCATCTGTACTCATTAGACGTGCAATTCGTTTCGGTCCGAATATGAATTCGGACGAATTTCAGGCAATTCGGACATTCGGGTACTTCCGAATGTCCAAATTGCCGAAGTTCAGAAATTACCAAATTTTCGAAGTGCCAAAGTTCCGAAGCACTGTATTGCCTAAGTACTAATATACTTACCCAGTGAAAGAAGAATGTTACATTGTATACAATTTTAAATAAAAAGTATACAAACATAGCCAGGATTCAGCTGTAAGCATTTGCAACACTTACAACAATCAAGTAACACACATTCATATAAAATGTAAGTTACTTAGCCTGTCAATGTAATGACAGGAATGAATAAGTAGATAAATCCCTAATTCCCACGGTATTAGGGAGCTATCTACTAAAAGGCTGAAAACCTAAATTGGCCTTTCAGCCAAATTTACTAATACTATGTAAAGATTTCTTAGTATTAGTAAATTATGCCCCTACTCGCTATACCGCCTGTGGCTGCTCACTGTTTTAAAAAAAAAAAATTGCCCATTGTCCACCCCGGCCCCCACCCCTGAGCGGCGGGTGGAGGCCCTAATGTAAAATAATGGGGGGAGGCCTATTGTCCTCCTCTGGGCCCCCACCTGCCGCTCAGGGGTGGGGCAAAATTTACTAATACTAAGTAATTTTTGCTTAGTATTAGTAAATTTGGCTGAAAGACCAAATTAGGTCTTTCAGCCTTTTGGTAGATAACTCCCTAATACCATGGGAATTAGGGAGTTATCTACTAAGCGGCTGCAATAGAAGTGCCGAAGTTCTCGAATTGTGAAAATCCCGAATTTCGGAATGCCGAACCAAAAGTTTTCCCCATGCACATGCCTAGTACTTGTGTTGATTCTTCAATGAGTCAACCAATGTAGAGGTAAGTTGCTACATGGTCACTTGCCTTTAAGTAAATGTATAAATATAATTTGATACATCTACAAATATATGGGAAAGAAGAGAGATATACAGTATCTCACAAAAGTGAGTACACCCCTCACATTTTTGTAAATATTTTATTATATCTTTACATGTGACTACACTGCAGAATTGAAACTCTGTTACAATGTAAAGTAGTAAGTGTACAGCCTGTATAACAGTGTAAATTTGCTGTCCTCTCAAAATAACTCAACATACAGCCATTAATGTCTAAACTGTTGGCAACGAAAGTGAGTAAACCTCTAAGTGGAAATGTCCACAGCGGGGCGAAGAAGAGAAGGTGGCCACAAGGGGGTGGCCACAGCGGGGCGAAGAAGAGAATTAAAGGTGTCAAAGACACGCCTGGGGTTGCGGGAACATGAACTAATGAGAGAGGAAAAATAGGACTGTTTGGCAAGGGCAAGGGCTGCACTGTATGAACACAATATGAATCTATAATGGAGAAAGTCTGACTGGGTGCGAGACTTCCTCCAGGAGCGTTCAGCACAACGGGAGCATCTTTGCAGGTAGCGTGTTGATTTAGTATGCCATGGTTGAGGGCGGGTCCTCCTTGAGGTGCTTGTTTGGAGTGGCGCTGCAGTGTTCAAGGCAGATGTATGGAGTTATTTATTTATTTTTTTTTAAATCTGTTTTTATTGAAGAAAAAGAATTAGGCTCGCAGGCCTCCATGGGTAGCATTATTACATGTTACAACATATGTCAGTCTTCAAAACAGTACAGTGGGAGTTTCCCAAAACTTCGAAGCTCTTACATTCTAATATCAGTTTAAGGCATAGTTAGCATACATGTTATGTGCACAAATACAGCACAAGAGAGCATTTTTAGTAATTGCTTGCAGGACAATGAACATACAACAAAGTGATAGAATTATAGTTGAACCCACAATAATAAAAAAAACTCCACCTTTAATTGTATGTATTTGTATTTATTTGTGAGGTAAAAGGGACTCTCACTAAGGTGTTTTCAGAGGACTTTTTATTATTGTGGGTTCAACTATAATTCTATCACTTTGTTGTATGTTCATTGTATCTTTGATATAATTCCCTTTTTAGTATTTGTAGTGAACACCACATTGTTATGTCATTTTGGGAAAATAGAGAATACCGTACCCAAAATATTGACTCATGTTTCGCAGGGATTGCAGGGTCAAACCCTACTATACAATATAATGATAATAATAAATCAAGATTCAACTTGGAAAAAGTACTTATAAAAGAGATGAAGGTAAAATGGGAAATAGCGACCCTTTAAAAGTACGTTCGGGACCAAATTACTCCTAGGGGCCTTCGTTTTCACAAAGACCCTAGCTTTGATAGGGAAGACCCACACTTCATGGCAGGTTGGGATAAACTCTTAGATGGATTCTCATTTAGTACAATGGGCTACATAGTAGCAAGGAGGGAAGAAACCCTCCCTAAATTAAATGAAGAAATAAATAAATGGAAAAATTCCCTATCAGAATCCACAAGTCCAGAAATTTATAACAGTACTTTAAGAGAAATTCAAGATAAAGTAGATAAAATTGAATCAGATGTTATAGAAATTAAAAAGAAAAAATATATAAGAGATATCACAGACTATCAGACAGGAAATGTAAGAAATTTCAACAAGATTCATCAGCATCAAAATGACCCCCAACAGAGGCCACAATCAAATTATAGAAATCGCCCTCAGCGCTTACCCGCAATTAAAACTCATCACACTACAGAATACCTGCCTTATAGGTCTAATAAAATGATTCAACAAAGACATTTTAAAACTACTTCATATAATAAGAGAACAGAGAGACCTAGAGATAAAGCGCCATCTAATCTACGCCACTCACCCACTACTCTCCGTTACCATAAAATAGCTGCAGCCCCACCTTCCCCCAGTAGGACACAACACTACCCCAATATAAGATCAACTAACAATCACGCTACAGAATACACTCATCCTATAAGATATAGTGATGCTGTTAGAAAAGGGATACATAAATCATCACTCAAGAATACCAGCAAACTAGCCTCATCTCCTACTCCTGTTGAGAGACCTCATTCTCCTCATCGGACTATTAGGAATCATAGTCCAACCTTATCACCGCCCCCTGACACTCCCCCTTCACCTTCTTTTTTTCGACGGGACCTCATACAAAACAGAAGGAAGTGGATGGACCAAACCCAATCTTGGGATGTGCAGGGGAAAAGACAAAGATCAGCAGAAGAAGAAGGAGACAGAGAGGAAAGAAGAACACAACACAGAGAGAAGAGGGGCAAAACTTCAATTTAGAAGGAATATTCAATCTGTCTAATCAAATTCTAACTACTGATCAGACTGAAGTTCTAAAGAAAGACTTCAAATTTGTCCCAACAGCCACTTTCAACCATTTTGATTTTTTTGTAGATATTAATTTTTTTTATTAGGAAATTATGCCTTAAAAAATTCTTTTCAAATAGGGAGAAACATCAGCAGGAGCCACAGGAAGATGAATATTTTCATACACCATTAAAAAAGAAATCTAATTTTTTTCCTAGACATCTAATTTCCAACGAAATTAAAACGTTTGAGACTATGGTTATGAAAGATATAGAAAAATTCAAAAAAACTAATAAATATCAGCAAAATCTAACAATAAAAGAAAAAAGGCTCTAAAAAATATTAAAAATGATGAAAATTTGGTTATTAAACCTGCCGACAAGGGGGGAGGAATAGTGATTTTAAGTAAAGATCAATATGTAAAAGAAGCAGAGAGAATACTCTCTGACACTTTAACTTATCAAAAATTCTCTCATAATCCTACGAACGAAACAATATATATATTTAACCCCTTAAGGACACATGACGGAAATATTCCGTCATGATTCCCTTTTATTCCAGAAGTTGTGTCCTTAAGGGGTTAAGCAATATGTAGATAAAGGAAGAGAAATAGGAATACTGATAGATAAAGAAGCTGATTATTTATGGATAGACAATCCGAAAATACCAGTATTCTATCTCCTCCCTAAAATACATAAGGATGTAGAAAATCCACCTGGAAGACCAATTATTTCGGGCATAGATTCAATTTCTACACGGATTTCAGAATATATAGACACTATCCTCCAACCCATAGTTATAAAGAACCCTACTTACCTCAAAGACACTATTCATATTTTACAGATTTTAGAATGCATAGAATGGACACAGGGCAATATTTTGGCCACATGTGATGTGACCTCCCTGTATAGTATCATTCCGCATGAAAAAGGATTGGCAGCTGTGAAATACTTTTTAGAGAAATCAGATTTTAAAGTAGAACAGATTGAATATATTTTAGAAGTAATTTTATTGATTTTAACCCATAATTATTTTTGGTTTAAAAACTCCTTTTACCTACAAATTTGTGGTACTGCGATGGGCACGAAATTTGCCCCAAGCTATGCCAATCTTTTTATGGCATTTTGGGAGGAAACATTCGTATTCAAAGAACTTCAGTGGAAGAGAAATATAATCACATACTATCGATTTATTGATGATATCTTCTTCATATGGAATGGAACTACGGAAGTTTTACAGGAGTTTATTAAACATCTAAATACCAACAATTATGGGATTCATTTAACCAGTACTTTCAGTGATTCGCATATTACCTTTTTAGATTTAGACATTTATATACAAAACTCTACAGTTGTCACAAAAAATAATTTCAAACCTATAGATGCCAATAGCTATATAAAAAGAAATAGCTGCCATCATTTACCCTGGCTCAAGAATGCCCCTAAGAGCCAATTTATTAGGCTTAGACGAAATTGCCAGCTAGACACAGATTATGTAGAGCAGGCCAATTACATTAAGAAGCAATTTTTGGAAAAGGGATACGATGAAGCACATCTAAATCAGGATCTAAATGAAGTAGGCAAACTCAAAAGAAAAAACCTTATCCAGTATAAATCTAAAAATAAATCAATGGATATGAACAAAATTCCTTTTATTTGTAATTTTAATGGGCAAAATAAACGTATACAACATACTATAAAAAAACATTGGCACTTACTTCAGGACGATCCCATTTTGAATAAGATCCTACCACCGAGACCAAAAATTGTATATAGAGGAGCAAAAAATTTTAAGAACATTTTAGTTAAAAGTCATTTAAATCCTCAGAAACCGAAGCATTTTATTCAAGACTTGAAAGGTTTTTATGGTTGTGGTATGTGTCTCCCTTGCAAAACCACTAAGAGTATTAAACGGCATTTGCATAATATAGAAGAGATCATCCATAAGCCCTATATTATAAATGACCATTTACCCTGCCACTCAAAGGGAATAATATATATTTTAAAATGCCCTTGTAACTTATTATATATAGGTAGAACCATTAGACCTCTAAAAGTCAGGATTGCCGAACATATTCGGAATATTAAAAATGGTCTAGAGACTCATAGTGTGTCTTTGCATTTTAAAGAAATTCACAACCAAAATCCTGAGAACCAATTTTTTTGTGCAATAAAGGAAGTCAAACGAGATTGGAGGGGGGGAAATTACATAAAGCTATTGGGTAAAGAAGAAATGCGTTTTATTTACAATTTTAAAACTCTTATTCCACATGGCTTAAATGCAGATTTTGAAGTTTGCCATTTTTAATCATATTACAGAAAGGTTTTATATTTCTTATTAATACATTTTCTTTTTATCATCTTTTTACTATATTACATCCTTTTTAATGGTTTTTTATTATTATAAAAAAAATTTTTTTTTTTGTTTTGTTAGATTTTCAAATGCAAATATTGTGAATATGTATTTTAGGTAAACTACTTTTTCCATATACTCTATTTTTATTCAATATGAAGTAGGAAGATTTAATAATGTTTTTACTATTTTTTAATACCATTTGTACGTTTTATTGCAGCATGCCATTCTTTACTGCAGCATGTTCTATTGTAATGCATTATATTAGATATTCGTTGGGGGTTAAGTGGGGAATTTTGTATCCTGTTTAAAGAATGACATGATCGTATACCATGCGTTCCAACAGTGAAACGCAGGACGGAAGTTCCGCCGGCGCACGTGCGGAATGATGACGTTTGCGTTCCACTGTTGGAACGCAAACCGGAAGTATCACCAGAAACCGGAAACTAAGTTCTGGACGCCGAGAGGAGGGAATAACTACAAAGAGCATTGACGTTTGCGTTCCATTAATGGAACGCAAAGACCCGGAAACCGGAAGTGAAAGATTGGCACTAAACACCAGCGGTTTTAAATGATGTCTGATGACTTATTATATAAAAAGGACATTTGTCTCATACTCTACAGCAACTGAGGAAGCCTCTACAGGAGGCTAAACGCGTATTGCACTACAGACTCTTTTGAATCAGAGACTTTATTCATCTTACCTTCTATCAGTAAGGTTTTGTCAATTTTACTATTTTATTTTGATTTTTAAAATTTGTCATATGATTGTGCACTTTAAAATAAAGCACTTTGGAAATTACCACTTGCTTTCAAGAGGAGTACTTGATCACCAGCTATACAAAGAAGGCAGTGGGAACCTTATTTCCCACAATACTGGAGAATTGAGCCTATATTTGAGGCTCTGTACTTGTGAGTGATATTCCTCCTATTTTACATTTATCTCTCATATAACAGACAATATTGCACTATTATTTGTGTTATTTTGTTCTGCTTTTTAGATATACGGAATATTCATTATAATAATAAGATACTCCACCTTTAATTGTATGTGCTTGCAGGACAATATCTAGTATGTTTGTGTGGGGCATGTTCCTCATTTGATGCTCGACCCTCGAAATATAGTCAGGCAAATGTTGCTTTCAGTCGTCAGGTTAGTGACTTATATCCCTGAGAGACATATGGGGGTATCAAAAAATATAATGTGTTATAGGGTGAAAAAAAAAGAGGGTTAAGGGATGATGTGTAGGTATGAGGATAGTCCTCCCTGGTGTCCGCACTCTCCCGCCCAACCGCAACGGGCCTTGAGCGTGCGCGTGATGGTCGGGTTTTCGTCAGGTCCTGTCATAGCAGCTTACTGTAGTACGTTGGTCATGCATTGTGAGCCTAGGCTGTGTTATTGTCTCAGTGGGGTCATCTAGTGGTCGGCTCTATACTGTGTGTTGGGTTCTTCCCTTCGGGCTCCATCTCCTAAATTGCACAGCCGTATGATGTGTCCTATAGACGGTGGTTCAGTCTTTCATGTGCGTTGATTGGTCGTGTGTGTGTCGGGAGGAATTTCATGATGCCACATTATCGGTTATCTAGCGTGTGCGAGCATAAGTTCGGGTTGGTAAGGTATCGTATGTTACTACGGGCCATAACTCCTCCCAAGATGAATTATCCTACACATAAGGGTAAGCACGGCCAACAAAGGCGACGAGTCCTGGCCTGTCCGTCCCGCCTCCCCGCCCCCACTGCGCCCCGTATGGGCCCTTTATCTGTCTGCCTGGTACGAGAACCAGGGTTGCCATGTCTCCGCTGCTTTGTCGATCGTCCCGCCAGGGATGCCCGCACCGCCTCAGCTGCCTGGATGTCTTTGACCATATGGATCCATTCTTCTATCGTGGGAACGGTTGCTGTCTTCCAATATACTGGAATTAAGGATTTGGCAGCGTTCAAGAGATGGCGTAGAATTGATTTCTTATATCTGGGGATAGGTTGTGAAGTAATATGTAGTAGGGCCAATTCTCGGGACCATTCCGTGTCATCCCCCAGGATCTCCTTTATTTCGGCGTGGATATGGTCCCAATATTGTGTGATGGCATGACATTCCCACCATAAATGTACTATGGTACCTCTCGCATCTTGACATCTCCAGCAGAGTGGGGACGCCTCTGGGTAGATTTTCTGTATGGCTACCGGGGTTTTATACCACATGGAGATCAGTTTATAATTGACCTCCTGATAGTAGGAGCTTGAGGAGCTTTTGTGTTGCCATAGGAGCGCTGTCCCCCATTGCGTTGGTGTAATGGAAATGTCTAGTTGTGTTTCCCACCGTCTTTGAAATGTATTATTATCCGAAGAGGCCCCGATCAGCAGATGTTGATAGAGCATCGATACCGCGTTCTCGACTTTAGAACCTCTGCGGCATATGCTTTCGAACCATATAAGGTCTCTGTGTAGAAGGTCCTTGTGGGGCAAGGATTCGTAGTAATGTGCTAATTGTAGATAATGGAGGGTCAGGAGGGGGGTCTGCGGTCTTCCAGCTAATAGTGAGCTGAGGGACCTTATCCGACCTCCTTCCAGGACCGTGCACATTGGGATATATTCCCTTTCCCCCAAAAAGGCCCAGGTCCTAAAGGGGAGTCCTATATTGGGGTTGTGTGTGATCGAGATCATAGGACTGGGGGTCGGAAAGACCTGTTCCATCTTCCTAGTTGATTTCCAGATCTTCAGAGTCTGTGCCACCGGATTGCCGTCCTCTTCTGCTCCAAACCAACCTCTCGCCTCCCTCCATACGTCTGCTTTAAGTTTGGTCCCCGAGTCTTCTCTGTCCAGAGTTACCCATTGTTTCGGGTCTGCTGCTGCGTGCCACTCCAGGATGCGTTGCATGGTGGTAGCTTGGTGGTACTTTTTGAAGTCCGGCAGTGCAAGGCCTCCTCTGACCCTGGGTAGGCAGAGCGTTTTGTGTTGAAGGCGGGATCTTTCCCCTCTCCAAACATATCGGATGGCCGCCGATTTCAGGCTGGAAAAGAACATTGTTGGCAGCGATATTGGGATGGTTTGGAATAAGTATAATATCCGTGGTAGCACGTTCATCTTGAGGACCGCTATCCTGCCGTGCCAAGTGATGTGTGGATATGCCCATCGGTCGAGGTCCGAAGCCACTTGTCGTAGTATGGCGGCAAAATTGTGTTGGTAAAGGTCGCGTGGATTGTGTGTCACCCAGATGCCGAGATATTTCATCTTCCCCTCGCATCTGCGAAATGGGAAAGCTGCGCTCAGCGTGGCAAATTCGTTTGGTGGGAAGGTGACGTTAAGGACTTCACATTTAGATAGGTTAAGTTTGAATCCTGCGATTTTGCCGAAGCTTTCAAATTCCCGGAGCAAGCATGGAGATGTATGGAGTTATATATGGAGATGGCCAGTGAAGGACAGGAGAGGGAAGGGATGGACAGCAGTTGTGAATCAATGTCAGCTGACAACTGTTGGAGATCAAGAGAATTAAGGTCCCTCCTGAGTTGAGGGTGGTTAGGCGGAGGTTGTTGGGTGAGGGGGTACGTGAGAGCAAACGACAAGAGGTGGTGATCAGAGAGTGGATACGGAGTGTTGCAGATATTAGATACAGTACATGCATAAGTGAAGATTAGGTCAAGGGTATTGCCAGCTACATGGGTGGGAGAATTTGCCCACTGTGATAGCCCGAGGGAGGAGGTAATTGAAAGTAGTTTATTGGCTGCAGAGGTCAAAAGTGGGTTTATAGGAATATTGAAGTCCCCGAGAATTAGGGATGGGATGTTAGAAGAGAGGAAATAGGGTAGCCAGGTAGCAAAGTGGTCAAGGAAGAGAAGAGGGGAACCAGGGGGACGGTAAATAACAGCAATGTTAGCAGAGAAGGGTTTGAAAAGGCGAATTGTGTATTTCAAATGATGGGAAAGAGAGGGGAGGGGTGTGGGAAGAGGTTTAAAAGAGCAGTGAGGGGAGAGGAGAAACCCAACACCACCACCTTTACATTCAGAGTTTCTTGGGTTGTGGGTAAGTTGGAGACCACTGAAGGACAAAGATGCAGGGGTGGCAATGTCAGAGTGGGAGAGCCAGGTTTCTGTTAAGGCTAGTAAATCTATTGAACGAGAGATGAAGAAGTCATGGACAGCAGTGGGTTTAGTTATATTGCAAACAGAGCGTGCATTCCAGAGGGCAGTATTGAAGGAGGATTTAGAGGAACAAGAGATGGGTATGCGATTAGTGTGGATCCTTGGGTTAGTATGTGCTGAGTTTGTTGAGAGGTGACCGGGGTTTGGAGAGACATCACCAGCTGCTAGGAGCAGAAGGATAGAAAGGAAGTGAAGGTGGGAGTAGGATTTGAAAGTTTTGTAGGAGGGTATGTATGTAGAGGATTTGGAAAGAGTTGGTGGAGATAGGCTGGAAAGGTATGTGTAGAGTGCATGGGATGAATAGAGAGGGGAGGGGAGTAAGGTGGAAGTAATGATGATGGTGTTGCCAGGGACAGGTGAGTGAAAGGATAGGGATATTTTAGTAATGACAGAAGTTAGTGTTAAAGTGAAAAATAGAAGGGAGAACATTAGAGAAAATGTGTATTATATAGATATGTAGATCATATATACAAACACACACAAATATCAATAAGTGTTTAATAATAATAAAATATTAACAAAAATGTAAGGGGTGCACTCACTTTTGTGAGATACTGTATTTACTTGACTTTTGCATTGGATTTCTCACGGTTCATCCCAATTTCCAAACTCTGAAACTACATATGGACTAATCACAAAAACTACATATGGACTAATCATGAATGGACGAGCCATTTTGTTTGTTTCATGGTTTCGAGTTTTGTCTGTGGCACCAAAACAAATAATGTTTAGTTAATGGTTAGTGGACGACTACTAAATGTTGATTTTATTCACAGATCAAGTGAGAAGTGACCAATAGATGGGAAAAAGCAAAAACCGTAAAAAATAAATCTATATTTATATATTTAATGACAAATAAATATATTCCCTCTATTTGTTACTTCTCACCTGATCTGGAGAGTAATTGGCAGGAAAGTGTGCCTACTAGTGTACTGTAAAATATATACATAATGTTTATATTTACAGTAAATTGATTGGCCATTTTTTTCACCCTTATTGTTTGTCCAAAATATTTTTCCGAAACAATTGCATGAGCAAATTTTATCGCAACTGAAAGTCCACAGACAAATCTAAAAAAATTTTAGACATTTTTTTTTTGCTGTTCACACGTCTAATACTTACATAAAGCTTTCATCCTCCATATCCCCCCTCCCCTGTGATCACTGTGACATCTACCCAATAAAATATGTAAATCAGCTGTGATGTATACAATTGCAGGCAATTTAGCTAGCACAATGCATGGATAACATGTTCTTTTTAAAGCACTAACATGTCATTTTCCATGACAGTACACTTTTAAGTGTATTCATGATAATTAGGACTGATAAGAAACAAAGTATAGAATGTGATTACAATCTTAAATTATACATTTAATCACAATAATTTGATCCATTAATTACCACAAATTGCACAGCACAATTAAACATGTTGAGCCATTACTATTAATAATACATGCTATTAGGACTCAAAATGGAATGTCCTATGTTCCTAGTCATGCCTAAAAGTTGCTTGCCACTGCAAACCTGGAGGGTCCATGGCACACTCACTACAGGGTAATAATTTCTATTCATCAAGGCTGGATTTTCACTAACTAATGGCTAACAAGTGAGTGGAAATTCTCTAGAACAGTAGTCCTCAAGATTCATCAACAGTCCAGGATTTTCAGTATCACCATTAGAATAAAAAAGTGAAATACATAAATCCTGGATTGTTGGTGGGCCATGAAGACTGCTCTAGAACATTTGCTTTGTCCAAAGGTGCCAAAAAAACTGTTGTAAACTCAGGTAATCCTTTGCCAGCCTTAATGAAATTGTATTTCTATATATGATTCTAGACTTTTAGTGCATAATAGAGATAACGAAATAAAAATACAGAAACAAAAATGAAGTAAAAAGTTACATAGCCGCAAAGTGCCCCTAGATGTGCTGCTTAGTGAATCTGATCAATCTGAGCAATTCATTCTGATCTATGTAGACTGATGGCTTATTATAAAGCCCTGCCCAGCAGGATTTATTTTTTTTGTCAATCTTTGACAAGCCACAGAATAAATACAGTACAGATGTATGAAAATATATGTCAAAATAATGGATAAGGACACAACATAGAATAATAATAGGACACATCTTCTGGAACTGGAACTGGATTTTTTTCCAATTTTGTATTATAATAAGTAAAAGTACAATAGTAGCTTTAACAGAATGCTACCTGTATCTGTGTGGTGCATAGTGGCATTAATATAGGTCACTTAAGGCAAGTAGCTTCTGGGTAATTTAAGAATAATTAAAAGGTCAAAGCCTCATCGTAGGCTATAGAGGCCAAAAACCCCTCATAAAATTCGGCAGTGTAAAGTCCCAAATGACTAATAAGTAAAGAGGGGCAGGGGGGCTTAGTTAGCTGATATGTCAGGTACAGTAAGAGCTATCAGCCGAATAAAGTAGTAAAGTAGAGCGAAGCAGGGTGTACCACAGAACATTACGTACTTGCAAAATTTCACCAACAGGGACCATGAGAAATTATAAGAAATGCAAAAACGTGTCTAGAAGAACATAAACAAAATAACAAGGCATTAAACTGCCAAGGGTGTCACGAGAGAGTCATGACATTTGGGCTGAGGATGCATCTCAACAGCAGGCTGCAGGTACAAACGGTCAGCCCCTTTCATGGTCTCATATCGCAGATGTCAACAGAGGTGTAGTCGGTGGCTCCGCTGTATGAGTTGAGAGCCCTAGTGTCTGCAGGGTATCTGCTATCTCCGTTGCCTCTCCAACTGATTTCTCTGGGGCTTTAGGTGGTGAGATTGTTGCCCTGCTGTCTTGTCGGGCTATGGGGTCTGCCTCTCCTCTCAGGGATTCTTCGCTGGAGGTTCTTGAGGGCCCATCGGACATCGGCGCCATCATAGGACCTCAGCGTGGTTTGTGGCCTCCACCTCAGATTGCCATTATCGGCCGTTGTTAGAGACCTATCAGGTTTGTATTACTTGCTCCGACGCCCCGTGACTTTAGGTAAGTGTTGGTAATAATTTAAAGTCGAGCAAAGTTAGTTTTTCGGTGGGTTTTTTTTAGCAAGTTTTATCCGATTTTGCTTGGAGCTCTGAATAGATCCGACTGAGCAGTATGATCACCAGCTCCGCCTCCCCTCCCCCCCCAGCAGGAGTTTATGGTATCCCATGCTTACACTGAGTTATTCACTGAAGTGAAAATTGTTGAGAATTCAATATGAATTTCAAATGTGAGGCCAATATTGATGAGCTGGAAATTTGACATTTGAAGTGAATCATGAACTGGTAGGAGCCATACTGCAGCTGCTATCAGTTTATATACATTATGTTTCTCTGTTTAATGAACCGGTGTGTGTTTTGCTATCTGCTCAAGGGAGAGCCTTCTTTATTTTTTGTGTGGCATGCACGTGATGCTCGCACAGTAGAAACAAAACGGATATAATGTAACACAGTGTTCCAGGCTGTCATAGCAGAAATGATTTTAACAAATTGCCAACATTATAGGCCTCTCAGAAATGAGAATGGACCCAGGATGCTCTAATATCACAGAATTTGTGTTTCTACACTAGCTGGAGATCTCCCTTTTCATACCCTGGCATAGAGTATTAGATCTAAAACCTTGGAGCATGGGTCCTCAAACTCCATCCCCCCAAATGTTGCTGAACTACAACTCCCATGATTCTTTGAATTTCATAGAGAGCCAGAGAGTGGGAGTTGTAGTTCAGCAACATCTGGGGGGCCGGAGTTTGAGGACCCATGCCTTGGAGCTATGAAAAACAAAATTAGGCATAGCCATCTGAAATCAAAGACAACTAGCACTTATGAGGGTATTTACTAAATCGCTGCTAGTGAGTAAATAGTTCAGATTTTTTTAAAGTGTGTGCGTACGTCAATCCGTCCGTCCCAGAGGAGCCTCCAACAACCAGTAGCTCCACCAGGTTCCTCTCGCGAGATGGGACCGTTGCCGTGGTTACTATGGCAATGCTTCGGTCTCGCAAGAGTGAACTCTAGCTCCCCAGCAGTGGCGTACATACCAGGGTCGCAGGGGTCGCGGCTGGCCCTGCTGACACCCGGAAGGCGGGCAGGCGGGCGCGCGAGGGAGCACTCAGTGCTTCCTCTTCAGCTCCCTCGTGCACCGCACTGATACCGGAGCCGGAAGATGACATCATCTTCCGGCGCCGGCATCCCTACGCTCCCTCGCGTGCCCGCCTGCCTGACCGGCCACCTGCCCAGGAGCCCAGCAGCACCACTGGACCCATGGGAATCCCCCCAGCACTCCAAAAGGTAAGGAGGCTGGGGGGATTACATTTAAAAAAAAAAGTGTGTGAGTGTTAGAGTGTGTGTGAGTGTTAGTGTGTGTGAGTGTTAGAGGGATCCCTCAGCCTCTCAGCTCCGAATGCGACCGCGCACGCATTCAAACCGCCCATAGGAAAGCATTACTCAATGCTTTCCTATGGACATTCAGTGTGCTCCTCTAGCGGCTGTCAGTGAGACAGCCACTAGAGGCTGGATTAACCCTCAGTGAAACATAGCAGTTTCTCTGAAACTGCTATGTTTTCAGCTGCAGGGTTAAAACTAGAGGGACCGGACACCCAGACAACTTCATTGAGCTGATGTGATTTGGGTGTCTGTAGTGGTCCTTTAAGTGTGTGTGCATCTGCATGCACTGGCGTACATACCGCGGTCACAGGGGTCGCAGCCCTGTAACCCCTGAGACCAGGTGTCCACCGCCATGTGTTGCGGGGGGAGGGGGGGCACGGATCAATTTTCGCACCGGGGCCCCATGGGTCATGTGTACGCAACTGCTCCCCAGGCTAGAGTTTACTCACCGCTAGGACCAACAGGGATTGCAGCAAGATTTACCCACCCAGGCAAAGGGTAAGAAGGGAGGGGGGATACACCACTTTTTTAATTAAAAAATAAATAAATAAAAATACACATACAATATATATGCATGCATCTGCCTCCCCCACACATACACAAAATCCCTCCAAACATATTCACATACTGCACCCCTCAAACATACAGAACCACACCACAATCCGCTCACTGTACACACACGCAATCCCACAAGCTGACTCCAAACACATGCACAATACGCTTTCCTGGCCCTTTTGTCTCCTGGTATTCCACTTATGAAGACACCAGAGACAAGGTAAAAGCAAACACAATGCAAGCATGTGATTAAATTTGCTTGTGCTGCGCAGATCAAATACAGGGCTTTTTCCTCATGCTAGAGCTCTTCAGCAGAGCTCTGCGCATGGTCTACCCTGGAAGAGCATTGAACCAACACTCTTTGAGAGTGCATGCTTGTCATTGGTGATGACAAAATACACCCTCTCCGGCCCCTCCCCCTTCACAGTGGGCCGCTGTGATTAAAAAATGCCGGGTTGAAATTTTTTCCTGTCCAGTCCTGGTGTGGTGAATGCATAATGTGTGTGCATTAGTTTATGGGGTTAGATAGGGGCTGGGGGTGTGAGCTATTTATTTTTACATTTATATTTAAGGTTTATTCCCCGCTTCCTGCCTCTTACCTGCGGCCAGGGAGGGGGGGCGCTAGTTTCCCTGGTGGTCTTGTGGAACAACGTCTTGTATGGTGAAGAGGGAGATCCAGCAGACTTTGATTGGAATTGTTTTGTTGGTGACATTAAATTATACTTTGAGTGGAGATGTATTTTTAACAAATGAGAGCTAAACATTTGTGAGATGATTATTATAAAAACACTAGCTACCCCCAAGCTAATCTGCAATCTTAAAGGAGAACTCCGGACATCATAACAGCTTCACCGGAATTAAATTGTTATGGTGCCAGAAGGTCCCTGGCGCCGGCTTACCTTTAGGGGTTAAACCTTTCACCAGTGCTGTTTAGCTCTGCACCTAACCTTCCTCTGCTCTCAGATTCTTCAAACAGGACAGGTTTGGCACTTATTGCAATAGCCTCCTGTTTATAATTTGTTGTGATCTGTTTGTTAACTGCCATACCTATTACATTACATTATAGTAATATGGTAGAAGCTTGTTCTTTTAATAAACATTACATTCTAATAGTATTGCGTTTGTGTGTTTGTTCATCCTACAGTCAGCATAATCTGAAATGTTGTCATACAGATACAGCTGCCACCCGGCCACCTACCAGCAGGCAAACTCCATACTGTGTCTCCACATCCCGGCACTGGTCAGCCTCTGCTGAGGGTCTTCAGAAAATGTTGACTCCATTCTCTGCCTCATTCCACATGCATGGTGTTGCCATGGCACCAAAGATAGCCAAGCCTGATTTCAAGCAGATTCGCACACTTGGAAATTACAAAAAAAAATCACGAAGCCACCATAAGGCTCTGTATAGTCATCTTCTGCTTGCCCTTACGCATAATAAGATAAAAAACTATTTGCGTCCTCTCCTTTATACTTAAAATATCAGAGGAGGACACATAGAGCATTTAACACATTTATGTTAAGAGAGGCCAAAAAATTAAAGCATTTGGAAGCAAGTCCTACAACACGTGTGGAATAACAGAGCTCACAGCAGGTGCTATGTTTTTCCGAGAAACCATCAAATGCCTGTTTGCATGGGATTTCAATATTCTATAAGAATCTAGCTGAAAGCTATGTTTATATATGTATGGCATATGGCACACGTTATTTCATTTTGTACCTCTCTTTGCTGTGGGGGTTATAATGTATCCAAATTCCAAGAATGTAGGTTAATCCAGTATTACATTTGTACAGTCAGTTCATGGTTTTAATATCTAGGAATCCTGCCACTCTGTGAATCACCTCTTTACTTAACGTTCAACTAATCCCAGTGCGATGCAATTCGATTTTAAGAGATTTCATTAATGCTTCATAATTCAGCTGAATGTTTATCCCCTGCGGAGGCTGCAGATAGACATTGGAAAGACGTTTGTCTCCTTTGTAGGAAAGTGATTGTGGTTTCAGGGTTCTAACGACAATTTAGTTGTTTTTTTTTTTAATTACAGATGGATTTGCAATCATTAATGGAGAAATGAAATCGAGAGTAAACAGTACTGATGACACTAATCTTTAAAGCAGTGGTACTCAACGTTTCTGGGCAAGGAACCAAACTGTGCATGTGGCAGTAGCTTGGTGAATCGTTCCTCAAATGGAAATTTAAATCAGTGACCCCTTCTGCAACGGCTGTGCATTGTACATTAAATTAAATTCCGACAAATCCTTTACTAGATGTTTTCCAGTCTCAGAAGGGTCTCTGTTGCACTGGTGAACGCTGTGCTATTATGGTAAAAGTTTTATTGTGAGCAGTTACCTGGCAGCTGGTGAAAATGATGTGCCCCTTCCAGCCAGTGGGGATCCACTGAACTGACGGGTGGACAATTTTTAACATTTCTAATATAGTCCTCATTAGTCCTAATAACAATCTGTCGCCTCATGGCAAGTGTTTGAGACATATTGTATATTAAACGCCCTGGGCAAGATTTTCATGTTAGGTGCCTGTAGGCAAAGAATTGCAAGGTGCCCCCTGAGTCCTTAAATTTGGGATTAAAGAAAGGGGTTGTTTAGGTTTTGCGAGGTGCTAAATTTAGGATTCGAGGTACAAATACACACACACAAATGCAGACATACAGATACACTGACTCATATAGACACACAGATACACACACTGACACCATACAGATGGCTAGACAAACAGATACACATACTGATTTCATCTAAGGCAAAGAAAAGGTTTTTTTACAGTAAGAACAATAAGGATATGGAATTCTCTGCCTGAAGAGGTGGTTTTGTCAGAGTCCATACAAATGTTTAAACTGAAATTGGATAAATACTTACAAAAACATAACATACAGGGATATCATTTCTAATTAGTGGGGTAATAGCTGCTTGATCCAAGGAGACGTCTGACTGCTATTTTAGGGTCAAGAAGAAATGTTTTCCTAGTTTGTGGCAAAATTGGAAGCACTTCAGACTGTGTTTTTTGCCTTCTTTTGGATCAACAGCAACAACATTTGTGAAGAAGGCTGAACTTGATGGACGCAAGTCTCTTTTCAGCTATGTAACTATGTAACTATATATGACAACATGCATATACATAGATGCACACACAGGTACACACTGACATACATACAGATACACTGACACATAGATACGTATACTGACAACATACAGACACACACACACATTAACCGACACACACTGACATACACACACAGCTACACATACAAACAGACACACACACACTGACAGACATACAGATACACATATAGACATCCACTCTGACACACATACTGAGAAACAAAACATGCTGGTCACAATTTACACTTTTATAGCCATCCTCCAGTGTCCTACATTTTGGTAGCAGGAAGGTGGCTTTCCTAGAGTACAGTCTGCAGGCTGAAGCTGTTGTGAGTTAGGAATTCTATGCTATGCAGTGTGCATTACTCATTGCATTACTCATTGCATCCTATGATTTACAGTGTGCATCACACAGCTGCAGCCCCAGGACCATGCCTATGGAATAGGCCCATTGATTTAAATAAACAAACAAACAATCAAACATGTATTCCTGACCCTATAGTGTTAAAACACTATGTAGCCCCCCATTCCCCCTAAATATTTAAAATATTACCTTTATTTCAATCTGCTGGTGCTGGCTCTGCCTCTGTTCTGCCTCCTTGGCTGACATCATCAGAAATTATGATCTCAGCCAATCACAAAGTTTCCCCATAGGAAAACACTGGATTGGCTGAGATTGTCAATTCTGATGATCTCAGCCATGGTGGCGGGCCGGAGGGCGGGGTGGTGCCAAACTCCACCCTGGCCAATCAGCCTCTTCTTATAGAGATGCATAGAATCCAGGCATCTCTATGAGGAAACGTCTGTGTCTCCATGCAGAAGGTGGAGACACTGAATGTCAGTCACACTCTGCAGCACTGCCTCAGGAAGCACCTCTAGTAGCCATCTGAGGAGTGGCCACTGGAGGTGTCCCTAGACTGCAATGTAAACAATGCCTTTTCTCTGAAAAGACAGTATTTACTGTAAAATGCCTGCAAGAATTGACTATACTTACCAGAACAAATACAATAAGCTGTAGTTGTTCTGGTGACACGAATGTCCAAATAAACCTTGTTTAGGGGATAATTTCCTGTAGTAAATATCTAATATTCCGTAAAGATAGGTTTGGGTATAAATTCATGATTACACAAAAGCAGCTTTTTATTCACACTAAGATAATCAAATCATATGTTGTTTGTTGTTGTTGTTAATGTCTTTGCAAGAAGCAACTTCATTGTTGTATATTTTACCTTGGCCCCAGCTCCTAGGCACAAAGAATACAGATTGCAAGTAGAAAAATGTACGGGGAGAGAGGTGTGGGAGGGAGAAAACGTGTGCTATATAGAAATAATGCCATCTGTAGGCTTTAGACCGAAAATAATAAACAAAAGCTATTGTGGTCCAGAATCCAGAGATGGCATTATTTCTCCCTGTTATACGCATCAGCGATTTGTAGAGTGAGACTGTAGTTTAATATTTTTAATATAAGAAGCGGCTGCATATGTGAAATACATTGGGATATAGATTAGTTCTAAACAGTCTTCTGAATTGTGATTAAACAGAAAAATAAGCAGGTCTATCACCGTGGAAAGCATCCAAATGTTTCTTTGCTTGTTTCACATTTGACCCCAGAATTGTTCTGTTTGTAATCAAACATCATTTTTATCAATCTACCTTGAATTAATATGAATATATTTAGTTTAGTAAAATGTTCAGCAACATAATATTGGAACTACTAGGAGATATTCAAAGTACTCAAGCCTAAATGGACACGATTAGGGTTATTCGCTAAAATAGGATTTGTTGGGAATTCAAAGTGAATTTGAGACTGAAGCCCAAAATAGCCAAACTAGATTTTATTTTTTTAAATTCACTTTGATTTTCCAGCAGTTCTCAATTTAGTGAATAACCTGAATTTGAAACAAACATGGTTTATTGTATTAACCACAGGAAGAGAAAAAATACAGTAACAGTCAATCAATATCTAATTAATCAATCTTTTAATTTTATACATGTTTGTTTTAGAAGGGCTTAAAATGTGCTACTAGCCAGGCCTAGAGATAACGGCCTAGACTGGCTGCGAAACCACACACACTTCACCACAACTGACCCCGAGGCAACACTTGATGGTCTATATCACTATCGTCTTTACTACACTGCCTTCACCATTCAATACCTTCCCACATACTCCAAGGTTTGTATTCCTGACACTATAGTGCCTTTAACAACCCAATATGTTTTTTGGGAGGCAGGGGGAGTGGATATAACACACTACACCAATTCATTAATAAGCCAACAAAATAAATATATTCCTATTTAGATATGGTCTTCCAGGCCTTCCACTTCCCTAGCATGCCTACCTGCAACTACGCTCTTACATCTCCCAAACTCGAAAGGATCTCACTGACACCGATTAGTACATCTCCCTTGACCACATTCCCCTATATATCCCTTAAAATTACTCATAAATTTACAATGAGTGTTTTTAGCTAAACTACCTATGAGTATCATTGTAATGATGACAAACAGTCAAATCTTTGCTGCTTTGCCAATAATATCATCTTTTCACAATAATGAGTGCTGGACATCTTTTTTGGTTATACTTGGTTACTTATCCGGGAAAGCAGAGCCAAAGTAATTACCCCTTAAGAAAAATCAATGTAAGTGCTCTCTCATACCATTGTTATTTACAGTTTAAAATCTCAGAGATGCTATGTCATGAAAACTTAAGTGATGGGAAACTCACTGCCACTACTGTCATTAACATTATATAAGTGCCACTTGCAACTGTAAAGCACTTTAAAGCCTGCACCCCTGGTAGGTGCAGATTACGGTCAATGCTCCATCAAAATCCAGGGCATCCTAGTGAAACAGAGTACTGCCACTAAGTTACATACCCAGTGATTGTAATTTTACCACATGACAGGAGGCTTCATATTTGCATATCTTTCTTTACTGAAAACTCCAGCAGCATAGAAACATAACAACCAATCAGAAAAAAGTTATGATGCCCATAAAAGGCCCTGTCTATGACATCACTTCCTCTTTCTTTGCTGCTCCAGCCATACATCAGGTCAGAGTATTTTACCTCTCTGGTAGATTCTTAATTTACACTGTTTTTTGATTGTCATTCCACTATATATTACTCTATTTATTGCTAACACCTGCTACCTTGGCCCCCCTTATTCCTGTCCCTTCACTGTATCCCTCTGTTTTTTCCCCCTTTTTATTTCCACCTTACTGCCTGGTATCCGCGGGCGCAACGACTACCCGTGTCGCGCTCGCCTCGCGGACCGGCCCTTTCACTTACACAGGGGACTGTATGGGGACAGGTGGAGGGAGGCTGGGGTCAGCGTTTGTGTTGCATTTATCCCCTTTGTTTTGCACCGCGCGACCGCGATCCGCGGCGCACCTTCACATGTGGGCAGCGGCCATCTTGGATCTCGCGGCTCGCGAGATACACGACGGCCGCCTTCCCTGCTCGCTCGGCGGATCGGGAACTCACCCGACCGCCGGGCTCCACAAGTGTATGCTCCCCCAAGTGAACAATGGGAGAGTGCAAGCTGGATTTCAGTTTTTTTCTCCATGTATTCTTTCGATGTATTTTGCCACAGTGCCTGCCAACAGTGTCTGCCAAACATATACTTACATGCAGGCATTAAAGGAGATTATGGGGGGGCGTGGCCAACTGCCGAAAGGAGAAGTCGCATGTAGAGACTGCTCCGTGCTCCACTAGGCCCAAAGCGACATTTTAGCCACGGTAACCCGGACACAAACGAGCAACAACAGTGGGTACAGTGCCCAAGAACGCTATGGCACCCTCCAAGCAGACAAAAATTACAGACCCGGTGAGGCAAAACAAAAAAGATAAAACAAGGCCGGCGCAAGATGGCGACGGCCATGCTGCCCGCCCGACATCACCAGAAAGCCAAGAGGCCCTGGAATATGACCCACCAACACCTGATGAAGAACTGGTCACCAACAAGAGCCTCCATGCAATGCTGCAGGCACTAAAGGGCTCGCTCAGAGCTGACCTCCGCCAATACACCAACGAACTGAGGAAGGAGATCACTGAATTGGGAGGCCGCACTAGCCACCTAGAAACGAAAACGGAGGAGATATGTGCAGCCCACAACGATCTGGTGGACAAACTGCAAAGCTTGGAAGAAGAACAAAAGTCCCTTAAGATCAAACTGGCAGACATTGAAGACCGATCACGGCGGAATAATTTGCGCTTTAGGGGCATTAGCGACGCTGTCACCAATGAGGCTCTCCCTCTCCACCTCAAAACCCTCTGCAAGCTATTGGTCCCACAGGTGGACGATACCGCATGGGAGCTGGACCGTGTCCATAGACTCCCGAGACCAGCTCGCTTCACAGATGACACCCCTAAAGATACCATTGCAAGATTCCACTATTACACCGCTAAAGAGAAACTGTTAAACGCAGCAAGAAAACTTGCCAAATTTCCCGAACCGTATCAGAATGTCCAAATATACGCTGATCTCTCCGCGACAACGATGGCGAGGAGGCGGGAATTCGTGAATGTGACCAAGACTCTCCGGAACCACAACATACCCTATCGGTGGGGATACCCCACAAAACTGCTGGTCTGGTACCGGGACAGATCCGTCACAATCCTAGAACCGGAGGCAGGTATGGAGAAGCTAAAAGAGTGGGGTCTACATCATGCGCAAGGGAGGTCCGCTCCAACCCACAACTCACCGCAGAAGTTCCTGCCAGAGTGGAGGATGGTTGGGGCTGTTGCTGCCTTGCAAAACCGGGACTAATATGAACACTTCATTGGAGATTGACGGCACGCTCGGCACATAAGTATTGCCAAATGTTATGTTTAAGGCGCAATGTTTTATTAAGTTTCATGGGTGGGTTAACGCTAGTATGATCAACTGGTTAGATCACAGACAGCCTATACTGAATCCCTTACTTGGTTGGGCATTAATCATTTTGCTTTATAAGAGGAGATTCACAACCCCCCAGCATTCCCTTGTTTCCGCTGAGAGCAACAATCCACTTACCATACAACAAGTATTTAGCCTTATTACCCCTATCCGTTGAAATGCCAATGTTATTAACTCATACTCCAGTCTGTAAAAGTACATCAGATCCATTCAAGACCAGGCATATACTAGAAGGTGGGTAGGGGGGAACATATGCTAGTCATATAAGCTGTAGCACTCGGGGAACAGTGTAAGGAGCCAGATCCCTCAAGTGATGGGG
The DNA here is from genome assembly GCA_933207985.1 of Pelobates cultripes. Lineage (NCBI taxonomy): Eukaryota > Metazoa > Chordata > Amphibia > Anura > Pelobatidae > Pelobates > Pelobates cultripes. The sequence continues at coordinate 52,119,686 of OW240918.1, read as the reverse complement.
GACCCTATTGGAGCCTCGTGTACCCCCAGGAAACTCCACTAGGTGTACTAGCAAAACAGCTCCAAGCAAGGAACGTTAGACTCACACCCGGGATGCAACCTCCTCCCCCCACGAGATTTACAGGCAGGGACCACAAACCACGCATAAGCCACAAAACAGCAAATACTACAATCTGAGTAATGTTCCAATATTATCAACTCTGCATAAAAAAAAAAAAAGGAAAAATGAAAAATATATATCACCCCATTTGATAACATGCCTCGGTCCAACCCAGAAGAGCAAACACTGGTTACCCACAAGGTGCTCATTCTCACTAATATTCCATAGGGCCACCAACAGTGGAGACGACTCCACGTTCCCCCTGCCGATGAAGAGTGTGGCTTTCCATCACTCGGATTCGGAGATAAACCCTGCAGGTAGCAGGGATGGCCTGTTTTTTCCCTTGGTTCCCCAATTCTTCCCTAGTTTACTTCCTTCCCACCCCCCTTTTAGACATAAACCAAAATGGGTCGTATATAGTACTCTGCTCATGAGACTAGCCCAGTGCATTAAAACGACCAGGTCTCCCACTCCTATAACTACCACCGTTCCGAGTATACTCAAAAGGCATATAGTTTTTACCATCAAATGACTCAAACTACATTTAAAATCCTCTCCTTGAACGTCAAAGGACTGAACAGTCCATACAAACGTAGTCTAGCAATTAGGGATATGCACAAATCACGCGCTGCAGTGATATGTCTCCAAGAAACTCACCTGTGCGTTAACAATCCCCCCAAGTTCCAAACTAAGCGATACCCCCAAGCCTTCCACGCATATTCCCCAAACAAGTCCAAGGGGGTTTCCATTCTATTCCATGCGGACTGGGCATTTCAACCATGTGACACTTACGCAGATACAGCAGGACGCCTCCAGGTCTTGGTGGGCTCACTCAATGGTGTAGAAATAACCCTAGCGTCCCTTTATGCCCCTAACGACGGCCAACTCCCATTCTTACGCAATGCACTTAACAAGATAGATTCAATGAAACGAGGACAGGTCATAATCTGTGGGGACTTCAATTGCAGCCCGGACCCCAATTTGGATATACAACGGGTGAATAATAAGAAAGCGTCCCCCTACGCATATCATAATGGCAAAACCTTGTCCGACATTATGTTCAAACTAGACCTGTATGACGCTTGGCGTAACATTTATCCAACAGGCAGAGACTATACATATTTCTCACCAATCCACTCAACCTACTCACGCATTGATCTAACACTGGTAGACAAACTAACCTTAACAAACATAACTGAAGTAGAGATAGGGCTGCGGACGTGGTCAGACCATGCCCCGGTAACGATTACCCTCAGCAGCCTATACCCAATCCGCGGGAGAGGAAAATGGAGACTTAATGAAAGTCTTCTGGACGATCCCACAGCGCTGCAAAAGATCCTTGAATCCGCAACCAATTATTTCAAGGAAAACATGTCCGAGGAAATCCCTATACAAACTCAATGGGCAGCTCACAAAACCGTGGTCAGGGGGGTACTAATCCAAATCGGGTCCCGTAAAAAAAGGAAACACGAAGAGGAGTTAAGGCGGGTAACCCTCGAACTGGCAGAGGCCGATAAACACAATAAACAAAACCCGTCCACTAAGTTAGCTAAAAATGTAGCGCGCTTGCAGAGGAACTTAAATGCTATTTCGTTACAGACAATTGAAAGGAACATGAGAGCCCTTAGATTGCAACATTATATACAAGGCAACAAAGCAGGTAAACTATTGGCTAATAAGTTAAAAGCCCAGCGTCTCCAGACGAAAATCCCCTTTATCGAAACTTCTCAAGCATCCAAATTATATAACCCTAATGACATTGTAAACACGCTGGCGTCCTTCTACTCCAATCTATATAATTTAAAAGACGATCCCCTGACACCCCAACCGACACATGCTTCCATAGATGAATTCCTCAGCCACGTCGAACTCCCTCACTTGACACAAACACAAAAAGAAGCACTCGACCGACCATTCACAGACGACGAGGTCGCAAAAACTATTGCATCCCTCCCGAAACATAAGGCCCCAGGCCCAGACGGATTCTCAAACTACTACTACATTAAACTAGCAAAGATCTTAACACCTTTCCTAACCATACTTTTTAATAACATTAAATCGACAGGGACCATGCCAAAAGAAATGCTTGAAGCGTATATTATCACACTTCCCAAACCGGGCAAACCGCCCACCAAATGCGAGAATTTAAGACCAATCTCGCTCCTCAATGCGGATGCTAAGCTTTACGCTAAACTACTCGCATCCCGCATGAAACCCCTCCTCACGGACTTAGTATCAGCAGAACAAGCTGGGTTTGTACCCGGACGACAAGTGGGAGACAACACACGTCACTGTTTGAACCTGGTAAATTGGGCGGGGACAAGCAACCAACATGGGGTGATCTTGGGACTCGACGCTGAAAAGGCATTTGACAGACTTAATTGGAAGTATCTGAAGGCTACCCTACTGAAAATGGGTTTTACAGATACCTTCCTAGGGAGTATTATGGCATTATACAGTGCACCGTCAGCTAAGGTTTTTAACACTGGTTTTTTGTCACAATCATTCACAATCAGTAACGGAACGAGACAAGGATGCCCTCTGTCTCCCCTGCTTTTTATCCTCTGTCTAGAACCACTTATATACCGCATTAAACAACACACAGAGATCTCGGGACTTACCACACCAGCGGGTACCCAAACACTAACACTATTCGCGGATGATATCTTACTCTTCCTCACACGCCCCGATAAATCCATCCCGGCTTTGACATCCCTGCTATCTCTTTATGGTGCGGTCTCCTATTACAAGAACAATACCACCAAAACCCAGGTACTGCCATTCGGCCTTTCCCCCACAACGATAAGTAGTCTAAGGACAACATTCCCCTTTGATTGGAGGGCTACATCCCTAAAATATTTGGGGGTCAACCTAACAGTATCGCACACTAGACTCACACGCGAAAATCACATACCCCTCACACGTAAACTGCAAACAATGCTAGATAAATGGCAACACCTTGACATTTCCTGGCTAGGGAGAATCCAGACGATCAAAATGATGGCACTTCCACATGTACTGTATTTGTTCCGCACCCTACCCATAGCACTACCAGATACACTCCTTAAAAAATTCCAATCCATTTTTAACTCATACATCTGGAAAAAGAAACCTCCCAGAATCACCCGTAGACTTACCTGGCTATCTCCAAACAAAGGTGGAATAGGGATCCCCGACATAAAAGGTTACTATAGGGCGTCAGTACTAGCCCAGGGATTAGAGGCCCTTACTAGGGTCAACACACCGGTGTGGCTGCATTTGGAGAATGCATGCCTGCACCCGGCCACAATAACACAAAAATTATGGTCTCCATGTGCCTCCACGAAATCAACCCCACAGGGACTGAACACCACCAACTTTATGCTAGCTAGCTGGAGAAGATGGGCGAGAGATCTCATGGGTCAAGCCCATCCCATCTTCTTTGCCCCTATATCCAGCTTACAAGACCTAATTAGCAATCTCTCGCTGAAAACGTGGATCACACAGGGGATCACTTCGGTAGAGTCCCTGTTAACACCACAAGGCATAAAACAGTTCCCTGAACTACAAGCCGAGTATGCGTTAGCCCCCAGGGAGATATTCACATATCTGCGTATCAAGCACGCCCTATCATCATTAAACATACAGCATAGTGAGATAGAGCACCTCACTACATTTGGGCGACGTTGCATCTCCACCCAATCCTTGGGCAAAACCCTCTCCTTGAGCTATTCAGCAATTAATGATGTGGACAGTACCACTAAACATGGTTACATGCTTAAGTGGGAACGAGATCTGAAGGACACATTCCCCTTACCGATGTGGCTACAGGTGATCCAAAACACGCGTGCCTCTTCACATAACATGTCCCACTGGGAGAGCTTTTGTAAACTATTGATGAGATGGTACCTTGTACCTTCTCGCCTAGCCCAGCTATACCCAGCTGTCCCGCGGGCATGTTGGCGTTGTGGTGACGAAGTGGGCACATTGCTTCATGTCTTCTGGGACTGTACTAAATTGACACAATTTTGGCAACAGGTCAGGTCACTGATAAAGGAGGTGACAGAACTTATCATTCCACTACGCCCGGAATGCTATCTTCTACATATTCACACAGGCACACTGGCCTCCCCCCACAAGACAGTTATATATCACATATTGTTAGCTGCAAAAACTAGCATAGCCAGCAGATGGAAAAGTTTAGATCCCCCTAGTATTCAGGAGGTGAAAAATAGAGTCCACTCGACTTATGACCACGAAAGACTAGCATTCTGATTGCAATCCAGTGAGGATAAACACGCAAAACTATGGCTCAGCTGGAGTGCAGCACACTCAGGCAGGTAGCGGGATGAACGGTGGTGGGTGAGCCATCGCTTTTGGCAGGTTGTAGATGATTATCCAACGAACGATACCCAATCTCTCTCGAGGTGATCACTCGCAGACATCTAAACTCCTCCAACAGATTACCACCTAACGCTGCAGTCTAAGGGTCCTCAAATGACTAGGGCCATAGGGCGCTCCACCGCATCCCATCAATAATGCAGGCTAAACAAGCGAATATCAACAGGGCCCCCAAGACAGGTCCGATAATCTCTGATACACTTTGTCGTGCCTAGACTAACTTGGATCAAACCCAAATCTGAGTGTCACTACCTCGCTAAATATCAGCCACTATACAATGTTAGCCATACACTATATATGTACTGTAATATTTGATTGTGTCTATACAATGTTACCCCCTCCCCTTCTTCCTTTCTGTATCCCCCTTTTTTGTCGCTGTCGCGACACCACAAAAAACTAATAAAAATTAAGATATTGAAAAAAAAAAAAAAGGAGATTATGTCTTTGTACCTTACTCAGGGTCTATACCCTATACAGGGTCATACCATATTACTATACCCTGCACAGGGTCATACTATATTACTATACCCTACAGGAATCACCCGATCACCGCGCCCTGCATCTGGATTAACCCCTTCAGGGGTCCCCCTCTCTGGGCACATTCATTTATATACAATTATTATTTTTTATTCTCATGGATATATCTCTCATGGTGCCTTACACTGGATGGTTATATGTTGAGCAGGCACACAATCTATGTATTATTGTGAAGCCATACAATATCACAGTCGTTATACAAAACATATACTGTACCTATAACAAGATCAACTATATCACTGTACCCTACAAAGGGCATATTGTGTTACTGTACCCTACAAAGGGCATATTATATTATATTATTGTACCCTACAGAGGGTCATATTATATTACTGTACCTGACGGTGCAAATTTATGTGGGTGTCCTCTGGGTATTTTTTCATGGCACACCACCTGGGGTGACCCCCCAGATATGCATGCAAGGTCACTGACAGACCATTACCTTTGATGTGGGTGTCCTCTGGGTTACCATGGCACACCACCCGGGGTGAACCCCGATCATATGCATGGAGGCCTACGCCTCAACTTTACCACTGATTACTACAGACATATATGGATGTTTAACCCCTTAAGGACCAAACTTTTGGAATAAAAGGGAATCATGACATGTCACACATCTCATGTGTCCTTAAGGGGTTAAACACTGCCTGTCAGTTTTACATTAAAGCAACAGTACCATGCCGGATGCGATTTGACGGCAGGATCACTAAGAAAACTGAGTGTATTGCGGTGTACCCTTCACAGGGATACATATATGTATATTTACTGTGCCTAGTGTACATATTGAACGTGGGTGTCCTCTGGGTAATTTTTCATGGCACACCACCTGGGATGACCCCCAGATATGCATGCAATGCTTGTAAGGTGCCAATAATTATAATATGGGTGTCCTCTGGGTTACCATGGCACACCACCTGGGATGAACCCAGCCTAATAGACATGGGTCCTGCGGCTGCAGACCTTATGGAGACAGGCCCCATGCGCCTATATAATAAGCCTGTATAGTTAAAAACCGTGCATACAGCTCTGGCGTACATTTGTGGTGAACCCGGCTAGCCAGACCGACACCACTACCAGTCAGTCGCGCCTGCACCACGGCTCTCAGTAGCCAGATTAAACTAATAGAGGTGACCCCTCTACACTTGGCACGAGTATTCATACTCTCAGACATACTAAAGCAGGCAATTCAAACCGTTTTACCTGGGTGATCCCCAGTTCTACCAGGAGTCTAACACCCCTACGTGCTGACCCTCACACTATCTCCCAACAGGACGGGAACGAGTCATGGTGGACACTCTCAACGTTCCCAAGATTTCTAGGCAATGATAAACGCCACAGTAACGGCCTCAGTGGAGAAGGTTCTGTTATGAACTCTACCCCACACCGCTTGATGGAGACCTCAGGCCCACAAGCCTTCAAGTCAAAACGGCAAGGGAAGGGCTCCAGCCCCCCTGCCACTAAGGTCAAGGGCAAGATGCCCATCGAACAGACCAAATAGGCGGAGCACCGGGAATCCAAACCCAGTCCGCCACAATCTTCCGACAAAGAAGACTATTACCCACCACGTACTTTGGACATGGTAGATGAGCGACACGAAGACAGCTCACCGTCTGAGGAAATGGAACGGCAAGACCTTCCCCACACTTCCTCGAAGTACGTTAGGGAAACCTTACTCTGTGACGGCGGCTGAGGCAGAGATAACTGTAGCGGCACTAAACCAGAGTAGCCGAAGACGGAACGTTCCTGGACGAACACTATTGGCTGCGCAACCCTCGGGGGATGGAAGGATGCGCACGCCTCAAGACCGAGTTACCCCAGGGTACACAACTCAACCCTACCACCTCCAAAGAATGGTCTCAATGCTCGATATGCCTCCTGGGCAACGTAAATGACGCACTATGCGCCGACAGACGCAAATCTGTACTGGGCCGCATCGACAACACACTATTGGACCTAGGAACGACAAGAATTCGGCCCAAAAGCACAAGGCCTACTATTCGACGTAGTGTTCATTGCAGTACTCAAGAAACACGTGAATTTATTCACCACACTAAATTAAACCCAGACCTCACTAAAACAAGTCTTCCACAACCCTACGGGGAAAGGTGTTTCTGGGAGGACTGGTCGGTAGCTGAACCGAGCCACCAGCCGCTTCTGGGCGACAGGTTCCAGATCATATACACAGTCCTCATATTTCTCCCATCTACTACACAAAGGAACCCATCCGCTTCCTCTACTAGTGTGTCAACCTACATAACTAACTGTTTCCAATATTATGACCGGCAACCTGTCTCTGTTTTACAGAATTGGGAGACGACTACCAAAGTCACCTGGGTTCTCCAGACAGTACAAGGCTATGTCATAGAGTTTTATCACAGCCGTGCAGGTCGCCCCTTCACCTCCATTACGCACGCTGGCGGAACAGGAACGCCTCGTGGACAAGAAAATCTGCACCCTCTTCAGGAGGGGCGCAATTCAACATGCACCGGAGGGGAAGGCTTCCCCAGCAAATTTTTCCTGGTCAAGAAGAAGCCAGGAGACTACATCAATGGAACTCCTACATGGTATACAAATGCTGCAAGATGGAGGAAATTCGTCTTCTACAAGACCTCCTAGGCGATAACGACTGGTTTACACATCTGGACCTCAAGGACGCACGCTTGTCAGTACCCGTTGCCCTGGACTGCCGAAGTTTTCCTCCGATTCCAATGGTGAGGACAAACACGGCAGTTTACGACTCCGTGGTGCTCGCGAACCTACTGTAACCAGTGAGGGCACACATCCGTAAATTTGGGCGTGTGATGCCTCGTATACCTGGAAGACTTGCTGATTCCTTACGAATCCAGGCTACATTTGCAGACAAATTTGTCGTTCACTTTCGGGACTCCATGGGTTTTTTGTTGTACACAGACAAAGATTGCTTCTCCATCTGAATCGGGCCAGTTCCTCAGTTTCGACATCGGCTTGGAGAACTACGTTCCGCGTCCGTCTACGGCAAAGAGCGCCTCTATAAGGATAGCTGTCGGATTGTGGGATTCCTCTCCTCCTCCATACAAGCTTTATTCCCTGGCCCACTACGACTGATGGTGAGATACGTACGCACCGGTCACTCATACGACCACTGGATCCCACTGTCAGCGGAAGTGAGGATGGAATTTCGATGGTGATTACTTCACATACAAACTTGGATTGGCAAAACGATCTTTGACTCTTCCTTCGGATACGGGGCGATGGATGAACCCCTGCAAACGCGACCCAGCCGTTCTCCACAATAGCAAGGGTGCTTCGATACACACACACACCCACAAGATATCGCTCCTGCTCATGACACCCCTCGGGCAGGGCCAACCGTGATTTCCCGGATCGCCTGGAGATGTCTCGCGAAGACCCTCTACTACTCCCTACCTTCCCTCTACTTCTGACGGGACCTCGAGGGGAAGCCCACTCCCTTGTCATGGAAGGACAACTGGCACTAGTTGCCTGGACGGCTTCAGGGGCTCCTGGTCAGTTCACGACCTATTGCATCAACTAAGACCTCCTATGGGACTCATAGGCTCCCGGCACCAGGAAAGGCTATATTTCTGCCTGGTCAGCCTGGAGTGATTGGTGTGTGGAAAGGGATTCCGATCCCTTTACCGCACCTGTCCCACTGATCCTCAACTATCTGTCACACCTGGTCTCGTTGGGTCGGTCATATCGATCCCTCAACATGATCAGATCCGCCATGTCGGCGGCGCACGTTCCGGTACAGGGCAGACCAGTAGGTCAAGATACACTGGTTTGTCGACTACTGCGGGGTGCCGAATTGTCGAGATCCCTGCACCCAAATATTCACGCCTCTGGCAGGTGGATGTGGTGCTGAGATTCCTTAGGGAATGGCCGGACAATCCTTGTTTGTCACTGAAGCAACTTTCAGCCAAACTAGCCCTCTTATTATGCCTCACCTCATTTAGACGGTGGCGGACGTTAGGGCTTGCGATATGGATGGTTTCTCTCTCACACCAGACGGGGTTACCTTTACCATGTCGAGACGAACTAAGTCTGATTCGTCTTCAGTGTCATACCCATGCTTTGTGTCAGACGCCACACTATGCGTGGTCAGAACGCTAATGGGGTACACCAATATCTCTACCCCCTTCGAACTCATTCGACGGATCACCTTCTGACTTCTTACGTAAACCCTCATGGACCGGTGTCTACCGCAACACTGGCCAGATGGGTCCGCTGGTTTTTGTCTTTACGTCGAACCTTGTTTCGGAGCCCACTCGGTCAGGGGAGCGGCGGCCTCACAAACCTTTTCGGCCGACGCTTCCCTAGCCGACATTATACGCTGCGCGGACTGAGCGCGAGAGAGTACGTTTAGAACGTTCTATTTTCGGCAAACATCTCATGCTTCCTTCACATTGGTCAATTCAAAGCTTTAAAAATGCAAATATGAAGCCTCCTGTCATGTGGTAAAATTGAAGATTATATTAGCTTTAGTGTACTAATAATCTTAATTTTAGTAATGACAGGAGGCGAATATTTCCCACCCTATAGGATCCCTCCCATGTTTCTCGTGTTGAACAGAATATGTCCTTTATGTTCAGGAAGGTAAGTACGTATGGTTTGTATGTTTGCTACTTAGACCTGTATCTTGTGGGTCTTGTATTGGCTGAATATTAGACATGAACCTTGCATTATGTTGTGTTTATAGATTCTTAAATATCATTGCGTTAGAATAAATATATATTGATATGTTTCACATTCTAATGTTCGTTGGTATATCAGATGCTTAATGCTTATTGTATGCGGATAAGTTATCATGCCAGATACCTTTCACCTTTTTCTTTTTCTTGCAGCGTGAACGTCTTCTCATCGAGACAAAGATTCACCTTCCATACCTCTGCATCGCGGAACTAATGGAGTTGGATATTCTAATATGTTGTTGAACTGTTGACGTAATATGATTATGTCTCTTGTTGTTATTTATTGTTTCGCTTCAAAGAAAGAGGAAGTGATGTCATAGACAGGGCCTTTTATGGGCATCATAACTTTTTTCTGATTGGTTGTTATGTTTCTATGCTGCTGGAGTTTTCAGTAAAGAAAGATATGCAAATATCCTCCTGTCATTACTAAAATTAAGATTATTAGTACACTAAAGCTAATATAATCTTCAATTATACAGGAACTCAGTATCATATGGAATGCCAAGACTGGTCTCTATCTGCCAGCGATGCAGATCACACACTTCACCAAATGGGGATCAGGGAACGTCCTTCCATCCCTGTGCAAAGGGTAAGTGATGAGAAGTGTTAATACAGTAAAGGGTGAAAAATGATTCCGCTACAGAGTTAATAGAGACTTGGCATGGCTGAGGTTTCCTAAATCCCAGTGCTCACTGTCTCGCATTACATGGTGTAAGTGTACAGTACATTATACAGATATTTTGTACTGACAATGAAGATTTCTCTTATGACATCCCTAGAAGAAGGATTGAGCTCTGGAAATCCTTATCATCCTAGCACCATAACCACTACAACCAGCTGAAATGGCTTGTCCCTTTAAATCAAGTGTGGGGAACCTTTGGCCCTCCAGATGTTTTGCACTACATCTCCCATAATGCTCTAACAGCTATAATGCTGGCAAAGCATCAAGGGAGATGTAGTCCAAAACATCTGGAGGGACCAAGGTTCCCCACCCCTGCTTTAAATAAACGATGTAAGCCTGGGCACTGTGTCTTTATGTCGGATGCAGCCGTTTGAGAATCATTCCTTACATCTGCTGCTCCCACACTGGGCTTTTCAGAGACAAAAAAAAAAAATACAGCGCAGTTTAACCTTCAGTCAGTAAAAGGAGACGCTATGAAAAATAAGTCCACGCTGGCATAATTATTTCTTGCAGCCCGCTGAGATAAATCTGCTGTACTGACTTTGAAAGTGTACAGAGAAGTATTTCTCTAACTGGCTTAAGGCAGTCCACAGGGAAAACTTGGAGCAAAGAGTGTTAGCAGCTGCTACTAGCGATTAGAAACGACATAAAGGGAAGAAAGGCAACTGTGCTGTAAATAACAAAGTGTTGGGATGGAAATGTAGTTTACTGTTTGATTTCCATTTTACATGGAAGGTTAGCCTTTCCCCACCTTCAAATGCATAGACTGGAATAAGCTACATTGCACCCACCCTTTCTGCTGATGTAATTGGGCAGAGAATCTTCTGTTCAATCCAATGTTAGGTAAAGGAACGTTACTTGAAATGAGGGAATAGTAGTCAAGTAGTCATTGGAACAAAACCACAACTAAACCGATATAAGGTGATACTAGGGTTAATAGCGTGACCATTCTGTCATTGACACAAGTCACTTTTTATGTTAATGGGCAGCACATAAAAAGTGTGCCATGTAGTTTGTGTCATTCATAAGCTGCAGGATTTCTTGTTATTAATGACTTGATTTACTACCAGCAGTATTAGGTTTTATGCGGGCCCGTTAATATGAGTAAGTAATATGTGTCCAGAAAAACAGGTGGATTTGGCACCATTAGTGACCGCACATGGGTAATGATGAGATCACCAATAAGTAAACAAACAGTGCCTATAGTGTCCCTTTAACAAGCCTATTCTGACGAAATATTTCTGATTAGAATAGGTTTGTTAAAGGGACACTGTAGGCATTGTAACTGTTTAATTTCAGTGAAGTGGTTATAGTGTCTGGAGTCTCCTGATGCCGTCCTTTCATTCAGTATTAAGCGTCTGAGCTGCTTTAGCGAATAAGGAAGTAATGGACGATAGTGATTGGACTGACAGTCACAGCCACCCACTGCTGGTATAAATTGCTAAGACTAAGGAAGTGTGTACCTTCAGTGTGGGTCAGACTGTGAGAGAACCGGAAGCCTCTTTATTATCAAGCTGCTTTAAAATGGTTAAACGCTGAATGGAGACACCGTACCAGGGTACTACAGGCACTACAACTAATTCAATGGGATGTTATGATTATACTGTCTCTTTAACTGGGGTGACTGCCATTCACATGTCGACTTAAAGGACCATTCCAGGAATGATAGTGGCTTCATTTCAATTAAGTGGTTATGGTGTCTGGAGGTCCTGGTGCCATCTTGCCTTTGCATGTTCAACCGTTTATGAGGATTATGGCGATTTAAACCCAAAGTGCTCTCAACAGTGCCAGTCCTGAGTCTATCGCTGACTCTCAGCCTACCACTGACCTTACATTGGGAAAATGGTTTATAATACATATTGAGGCCAGAGACATAGGATGAGGAGGTGGCATTGTAAGGTAACACGGTACCCAGGACCTTCAGACACTATAGCGATTTCATTGAGATGAAGTTGTTATGGTGCCCAGAGTGTTCGTTTAAGAATCAAACTAGACACTCATTCTATCACAATAAATATCAACATCATGCCTGTCTTCACAGCATTAAACATCATATTGCAGTAGTTATGGTGCTAGTAGGCTATGTAGGTCACTCTCTGGTTCTGTGTAGAATCTTTTTGGAGTGGTCTGACACAAACTGAGGATCTTCCAAGCATATCGTAGCTTCACTTAGGAATATGACAAAGAGGTCTAGGTGTTGCCTTGGCCTCCAAATTCCCCTGATCTTGATCCGATTTGCTGGAATAACAAATCCATGAAGACCCCATCTTGCAACTTGCAGAACTTAAAGGATCTGCTTCTACAGCACACGTTCAGAGGTCTTGTGGACTCCATGCTTCGACACATCAGAGCTGTTTTGGGACCTACTCAATATTAGGCAGATGGTTTTAATGTTGTGGCTGCTCAGTGTATAATGAAAAAAGATATTAACTAAACATAAAAAATATTTATAATTAAAATGGATTTTCCATTGCACACTACAAAAGAAGCACAGCATATTTTAACACATCCTTACAAAATATTTTTTTTCTAAACATATTGTATGAGAAAAGACATCTAGTATAAGTAGCAGGTGATTTGAAACATTTGATTCCAACACAGGTGGCAAAAAAAAGAAACTAGCTGTTGTAGATCTATAGCCACCATGATTATATTTCATCCTTGTAAAACTACAACTCCCATTACGCTGTACCAGCCCTAGGGCTGCCAAGCATCCTGGGTGTTTTAATTCTACAAAAGCTGGGGGTCTAACTATCGTCCGCCCCTGCGTTAATGAAACACCATTGTTCTCCCTGCTGCAGCATATCCTTAGAAATGGATACAGAAAAGAATCACCTGGGGTCCATTTAAATTTGTTTCACCACTGGCCACAGATGTAATAAGTGAATTGAGCGTCCCATTATTAACGTGGACCTTGTAGAGACACATAAACCAAAACTTTAAAGTGTACACAAAAATCTGTCATTATTTCCATATTTCTGCTAATCATGTCACTCTTGGACACCTGATACCCACTGAGATTTCACCTGCAGCCTGGAACAAACATGCTTTCAGTACTTGCTAACACTGTTAAATATTAATAGTGTCACTGCAGGGACGCAGCACTATTATTTGCAATAAACGAAGGAAGCCCTTTTAAGAGTTTTCCAGTGCTCACACAACTTAGTCTTAAAGGTTTTTCTTTGTCCGCTCTACAGTCAATTACGATTGGGCCACCCACGGTTCTCTATTTCCCTTTGAAGATGTGATGCTCTTAAAGGTCACTATAACCTAATTGTATCATAATTGACTCTGGCTGCTTTCATCCATTCAGTAATTGCAGAGTGATGGAAGCTGCGGAGAGTCGCCTTTCCCATATTGAGCAAGTGTCAGGTCTACTTACGCAAGCTGGATGGAGATGGCTAACAAAGCAGCTTGAAATGGGTTATCACACAGCAATGTTACCAAGTTACAAAAAATCCAGTTAAGTTTCATTACTAGAGGTAGATGTTGATTTAAAAGATCAATATATTGATTAACTATTTTTACATTTTCTCCGCCTGAAGGACCATCAAAACAGAATAGAATAACTGATGTCAAAGGTCTGCCATGAAAAAACATGTGAATACTATATAAGAATATGCCTTGGCACTCACCTCTTTGTAATCACTAGATAATCTTGCCTTTGTGCTCCCTTTGCGTGATATTATAATCCAATAGAGAGAAGGTGCACTCTCAGGTCTTTTTCTCAAACTTTTTTCTTTATTTCAAATCACGTCTGTATTGTCCCGATCAACGTTTCGACCCACACAGGGTCTTTTTCAAGATGTCTGCTGTCTGTCTGTCTATCTATCTATCCATCCTCATATCTACATGTCACTTATATGACTTGTACTTTGTACATTGCGGATACATTTTATGGATGTATTTTTAAAAAAAGGCTATGATGGATTATACATATTGATACAACTGCACCTTCTAAAAGGGACACACTTGGCAGGTGTTGAACCATTGTTATTTTTTAATGAATGAAACATAAATGTTGACATCATGTGCACCTGTATTGGAGTTAAAAGTGAAACACTGCAGCTTGACGAGGGTGGACAGAAAGGCTCCGATTATGAAGTAAAAGTATTAAAAAACATAGAGCGTAGAGAAAAACATCATTCGGCACATCTCAGTGTAATGTAATCTACAAATTGCACCAAACAGGTGTGAGTACATGCAATGCCCCTTTAATAGATGCATCATTCACAACATGTTAACAGTGGATATGGTATCCTGTAGCTGTCTGCAGCCTTGCTGACTTATCATGCCCAATATTTTATTTGCTAGCATTTGACCACATACTATATTGTGCACGGAATATAACCATGCCTGGTAGCGATTTATTTAATAATGTGCTTTCAGTGCTTTTTCTAATAAGAGGAGATGAACTCATATCCCAAAAGGGTGATCACATTTTCTGCTTATTCATTAATGCTTTAAAAATAAATACCTTTCAGCACCTCTGAATAAAAGGTAGATTGCAGACTTCTCTCTACATCTGACTGTTTATATCCTGGGAATATGCTTATTTTAAAGTGACCCTAAAGATATAGCCGTACAGGTTACTCTTTATTCTACGTGGCACTGTGTAGCAGTCCAATCCACCATCACTATAGTAAGTAACAAAGATTAAATGTGGCATGGGTGGGAGATAGATAGGGTCAATGTGTGGCATAAGCAGGAATGAGACTAATATTTACATACAGGAGGATTCACCCGGCAAAGTTTCTTATCAGTCAAGCCAGCTAACTCCACTAGTGACCCAAAATGACAAAGAGCTTTAGCCAATTATTTATTGTATTCCGTGGGATATGTGGCCATGGAAATAGGATGTTTTGGAATGTTGTCCCAAGGAGAATAAAAAACAACACACATCATACAATCCATCACTCAGACATCACCTTGTAAAGACCATAAGACTGCTAAAGACCAGTCTTGTCAAGTAGAAACAGATTTGAATACAGTGATTTACAGTGCTGATACCACAGTGGTGTATTGAAAAAAGACTGGATTCAATCGAAGCATTGAAAAATAAGCATTGTATGGACCATGGACATTTCTTCTATAAACATTATGATTTAACAGTGTTTGTGATAAGTTATATTGAAATGGAATGTCAACAAGCAACCAGCCTCTGGGACAGATGTATTCTTATTTTATTTAGTTTTAACAGCCTTAACTCTTTACCTAGACGAATACTTCCCGAAAAGGCCAGATTTTGAACAATATCATTACCTCGGTTAAGGGATAAAACACTGGCAGACTGTTTTTATGACCCCTGACAATTAGTTCACGGCAAACAGAGGATCAGAATGCCAATTATGGCTTTTTCAACAGCAAGCTAATTCAAAAGTACACGTGGAATCGAAATATAAATGTGGGTTATAATCCTAAATCTGCTTCAAGTGCTGCATCATTAAAACCTCTTAAATTGACATGATTTTTTTGCATTGTTATGACTTTGTTTCACTTCTGGACGTGTGTATAAATATTCATGCATAGCCAAATTGAAGAATTCTTGACAGTGTGTGTACATGATATATGACATCCACTTTTAACCCCTTAAGGACACGACGTGTGTGACATGTCATGATTCCCTTTTATTCCAGAAGTTTGGTCCTTAAGGGGTTAATTTAGCAAAACACGACAACCTATTGTATAACTATCAAACCTACCGAAGACTGAACTTACTTCTAAGCGAGGAATCCTGAGTGGGAGACAAAAGTGGCTCTGGATTGCCAGCGTGGAAGTCTAGTACTTTGATTGTCCCAGTGAATGTTCTATAGGCTCTTTGATGCTATCAGATGAATTCTACAATCTAGAAGTGATATAAATGTATTTCAAAAAAAGAGAAAACTCTTGAATGTCAGAGGTTTTATTGTTGCAACAAAGCATGGTCAACATTTTAGCGTACACAAACTTATCCAGAATTTTTAATACTGATAGGAGGCCATTGTGGATAAGTGATGTAACAAAAGCTGACCTACTGTTCCCGCATGTCAAATGTTTGTTAGAATTGCTTGTTTTGTGTTACCCAGTGCAGTGCTGTGGAATATGTTGGAACTATATAAACAATTGTAATTGTTTTGATGATCAGAGCAACGTTATCCTAATTTTCAAAGCCACGCATAATTATGCTGTAATCTTAACCCGTGTCCTATTGATGGCTCCATGGGGGAATGACAATTAAGACGGAGCACAATTTGCTAATGTAGGACATTAAGTGAGAAACAAGAGGTCTGGACCAAAGTAAGATTATTTTTATGGCAAAGATCTATTAAAAAGGTGTGGTACTCCATAGGAGTATGTGAGACGTGGTATAAACATTGATACATCCCTCTAAAGAGGCTGACAACACGTGAGTGATATAATACTGCCTGTTTCATATTCATTACAGCATATTGGACATACAAGGCCCCTTATTTGTGATAGCTCTAGGTTACACACTGAATACAACCAAAAATCGTCCCTAATAAATAAAAAAGAAAAAAAAAACCTTCACTAAGCACAGATTCTAATTTACCATCATCCATTGAACTGATGCCACTTATCCATATAACAGATTAAAAACTGTTTATCTATACATTAATCACATTGTGCCTTTTGGAGAGCTATAGATCAGTGTGCAATATTGTGTTGATTGTATTGCTCTGTCCCTTGGCAAAATAGAAGCCACAATCCACCCACATGTATTAACATATGATCTTTAACCTTAGTCCATCCACAGCCATTGACTCAAACTGTTGTCTCTATTGTCTCTATGATCTCCAGGTCAGTCTTGGATGGTGATACTAGTGGACAGTTGTCCTGCCCCCAACAACTATCTGGACTGCAATCTTCTTCTGAGCTCAGCTCTGCCCCTTCCTCTGTGTCCTCGTCACATGATTCTAAGTATGGAACTCCCACCGCATTTATACCAGAGTCTTCCGAGTTAGAAGGGGATGAGCAGTGGTCTATTTTTGGGCCCTCTGAATCTTTGGGTGGGTAGACTTCTTGTGGGAGCTCTCTTTCAGGCCTAGCTCGATGAGATGGAGGAGGTGGCTGTTGGCGTTGTACGTAGCACATCTTTCCGTTGATACATTTTACTTGATAATTATCCAGGAAGAGGTCGGAGATGGTGCAGTATCGGGGAGATTCTGGCATATATGGAGGCTGGAAGGAAGAAGATACCTTGAGAAATTGCTCGGCCAGCGAGACAGAGAGCTGAATGGTGTTTGACTGGTCCTGGGGCTCTGCTGGAATTTCTGTACTTGGAAGCTGTTCTACAGGAGTCATGGGCTGATATACATATTTGCCTAAAATAAAAGAAAACAGTGAAGGTTATTTTTGCCAATATGGATTTAAAAGCAGAACCAAACATTATCTAAATCATATTATCCCTTATTTTGCACAGCCTCTTGTATAATGTAATAAGAATAGCTTTTACTTCCTATTGTCTTGATCAATATTCTGTAAGTGCAATCGATACACTGCCTCATGCTCCAGCTGTCATGAATGACAATTTCAAAGGTACTAAGCCCGTACTCCAGAGCAAGCTTCGGTTCCTTTATTTTCCTATTCTTATGTAATGCTGTTTTTTTCTTTCTTTAATATATATATATATATATATATATATATATATATATATATATATATATACACACAGGATTCAGAAAGTATTCAGACCCCTCCATTTCTTCATATTTTTTATGTAGCTGTATGCTACAAATTTTAATTTTAATTTTTTTTTTACATCAATCTACATTCAATACCCCATGATGACAAAGCTAAAGAACAGATTTTTGATACCATGGCAAATATATTAAACAGAGAAAAACTGAAATATCACATTAAAATAAGTATTCTGATCCATAACTCAATACTTAGTTAAAGCACCTTTGGCTGTGATTACAGCTTCAAGTCATTTTGGGTCTGATGTGGTGCTTTTTTTTTGCAAATACCAAGCATGCATTTATCTATTTTTGCAGTGAGCACAGGCTTCTGTTTGGCCAGTCTGCCATAAAGGCTAGATCGGTTGCTGCAGTGATGGTTGTTCAAGTTTTTCACATCCTGCACAAAAAGCCTATTGGTTTCCTCTCGCCGCTTTTACCAAGGCCCTTCTTCTTCGGTTGCCCGGTTTAGGTAGAGTCCTAGTTTATTCAAACTTCTTACATTTAAGAATTTATTGCAGCCACGGTGCTATTGGGAACCTAAATGCAGCCTTTGCAGCTTTCCCCAGATCTGTACCTTGACACAATATGGTTTCTGAACTCCACGGGTAGTTCCTTAAACTTCATGGCTTGGATTTTGCTCTAATGCATTTACAGCTGTGAGACCTTATATAGACAAGTGTGTGCCTTACAAAATCATGTCCAATCAATGGAATTTGGCACAGGTAAACTCAGATCAAAGTGTAGAAACATCACAAAGATAAGCCAGATAAACGGGGTACATCTAAGCTAAATGTAAGTGTCATAGCCAAGGGTCTGAATGATGAATGTCAATATATTTCAGGTTTTTCTTCTTAATAAATGTGCAAAGGTTTTAAAATGTTTGGTTTTGCTTTTTCAAAATGGTGTATTAAGTGTAGATTTATGTGAAAAGCAAGTTAATTTAAACAAATGTAGCATAAGACTGAAACATAAAAAAAATCTATGAAGGGGCCTAAATACTTTCTGAATACACTGTATATCTAATTCATGTTAATATTTAACCATGGTCCCAAATGTTCTCAAACAGATTTAAGATGGGCCATACCAGTTTGGATATTGATAAGCAATGATATAATTAGCAACTGCCAAGTTTGTCCTGAATTAAAGAAATACATCATTACATCAAATACATCAGAAAGCTTTCTGCGCAAATATTCAGTGTAAAATGGTTTAAAGATAAATAAAAATTAAATTTAGCTCCCAAGTCTGGTGGAATACCAATACATTCATTCCAAACATGTGGATGTGTGAGTGTTATGGGCCATTCTGTCAGCGTCTCTCTGGTTAATAGGTATCCCCTGGTTAATAGGTGTACTTCCCATACTTGTTTGATTTGGTTATTAATGTACTTTCTTAAAGGGACACTGTAGACACGCAGACAACTTCAGCTCATTGAAGTGGACTGGGTGCAATGTCCCATGTCTCTTAACCCTGCAATAGTAATTATTGCAGTTATTGAGAAACTGCAATAATTACTATCCAGGGTTAACTCCACTTCTAGTGGCTGTCACTTTGGTCCGTTATTTGACGCTGGACGTCCTCACGCTCTGCATGAGGATCTCCAACATCAGATTTTTTCCCCATAGGAAATTTTGGCATTTCTTTTGCAAGAAGAAACTAGCAGAAATCTTGAAGTTACTGACAGGCAGAAATGTTAATAATCTGAAAATTATACACTAAATTTAGCTCTTATGCCTTCATTAAGTAGGCAAAAAAAAAAAGCAGAGATGTCAATCTATAGTTTGTTCAATGACATATCTGCTATTTGTCATTTAACCACTTCCTGACCGCGGACGTATCAGGTACGTCCGACAAAAAACGGTCCTTAAGGACCGCGGATGTACTTGATACGTCCGTGACTAATAAGAGCTGGAAGTGATCATGATCGCTTTCATGCTATCTAATGGTATTGCAGTGATGCCTCGATGTCAAGGCATCGTGCAATATCCCCCCGACTGCTGGGCTCCCGAGTGAGGCTTCTGATGCCCTGCCTGTGCTGAGTGCCTTGAGGGGTGGAGGCACTCAGTAAAATAAATAAATAAGAAAAGAAAAGAAAAAAAAAAAATATATATATATATTTTTTTTAAATTAACCCCTTCACTCCCTTTCATTCCCTCCCTCTCCCTCCATATGTACTTGCCGATTGCGCCCGTTTTCCTGCCAGCGATCAGTCTTCTTCTTCTATGGGGGGACTGTCTGACAGCCCAGACAATCCCCCTCTGCAAATTAGGACCCTAAAAGAGCGGTCACATGGCCGCAATAGGTGTCCATAGTGCTGCCAGCAGGGGGACTGCCTGAACTGACAGGCAGCCCTCCTGCTGGTGAAGAAAAGTTTTTTAAAAAGTTAAAAATAAGTTTAAAAAAGTTTAAAACATTTTAATTCTTGAGAAAGGCAGCCAAGAGTTGCCAAATTGTTGGGTGTATTAGGGGCTTGTGTTTCTGCCAGGATAGGCTTGTGTTAGTTGTGGTTAGTGCCACTGTTTAATTTATTTGCCTTATTGTTGTCCCTCTAATTTTGATTTGGTGCTCCATTTGTTTATTTGCTTTGTATTTGTATCTGTGAGGTTCAATAAAACATTTATGTGTATCTTAGGAGCAATCTAGTGTGCAATCTCTTTTTTATTATTCTAAAAAAAGACTGGACATACCCCATAATCAATACCCTGGGTTGTCTACTTTTCAAAAATATATGGGTTGATAGGGGTAAATTACATTGGCCCGCTTAAAAAATGTCCCAAATAGGACATGGGTGCATGATGACCAGCTGTGAAAATTCCAAGTTGGCAAACTGGAATGCTCACCCTCCAAATAAGGTCTTTTGGCTCCCAGAGAACCTATACATGGGTGGTATCACTGTACTCAGGAGATGTTGCTGAACACATATTGGGGTGTTCTTTGGCAGTAACCCTTAAAGTTCTATGTACATTTATTCTTAGATTGCTATGTGTGTCAAAAAAATCACCAATTATTATTATTTTTTTTAATTTGGCATAGATTGGTGGTAAAATGGTTGCATGAAAAGAGTCAAAATACCCCAAATACCTTGGGTTATCTTCTTTTAAAAAAATATATACATGTGAAGGGTTATTCAGGGACTCCTGACAGATATCAGTGTTACAGTGTAACACGTTCATTTTGACAATAAAATAGTTTGGAAATAGCAAAGTGCTACTTGCTCTTATAGCCCTATAACTTTCCAAAAAAAAAGCTAAGAACATGTTAACATTGAGTATTTCTCTACTCAAGACAATATTTAGAAACTATTTAGCATGGGTGTTTTTTGGCGGTTGTAGATGCGTAACAGATTTTGGGGGTCAAAGTTCGAAAAAGTGTGTTTTTTAATAGTTTTTCATCATATTTTTTTATATTGTTTTTCAAGTAAATTATATGATATGATTAAAATAATGGTATCTTTAGAAAGACCATTTAATGAAGAGAAAAACGGTATATAATATGTGTGGTTACAGTAAATGAGTACGAGGAAAGTTACAGCTAAATACAAACACTGCAGAAATGTAAAAACAGCCCTGGTCCTTAACGGCAAGAAAATTGAAAAGCACTCTGGTCACTAAGGGGTTAAAGGGACACTATAGTTACCAGACTACTTAATGTAGTTGTTCTGGTGTCTATAATCAGTCCCTGTAGGCTTTTTAATGTAAACACTACCTTTTCAGAGAAAATCAGTCCAAAGCTTCCTGATTGAAGAATCTAACAGAAGACTTTGGGGGTTAAACTGTTCGTGAACATTTTAACCACTAAAGTTAAGCTAGTGCCAAGGACCTCCTGGCACTATAACAACTTTAATCGTATGAAGTCCTTATGGTGCCCAGAGTATTTTTTAAAATCCCCCCAAAGTGTGCCATAGACACGGACCTCAGAGCTGTATTAAATTGAAGGTGTTTTTTAATAGATATAAAATGTGTTTTTTAAATAAATATAAGAGTTAAAAATTTGAATTTCCAGCTATCAATTACTTAAAATGTTCAGAGAGACGTACATATCTCTCTATTACGGCTTCAGGAACCTGTGACATTTATAAGCTGCTGATAAAGGTAAAAAGCTCAGTTATGTGTCTGAAAAATGATCTTTTACTGAATTATCGGATCCATCATTTAAAACTACACAGATTTAACGGCTTTATGTAGTAATTCTGTATCTCAATTTAAAATGTCTTACCAAGGGAGAAAAGTTCTGATCCAAAACCAAGAGGGGCATGGCCACAGTTGTACCAGCTGCAACCCAAACTGTTACGCAAGAGCTGGCATTTAAATTTCTCTAGACTATTACAACTATGATGCTTAGCCAGGCAAAGTATGATCGAAATGGTAATTTCGATAGATACTATTGTTAATTTTCCTATTTCTATTCTATGCATTCATTATCATATTCTCATCCTCACACTCGCACGAATTGGATAAAATCTTCTATTTCTACACGATTCATGTTAAATGAGACTAGATTTAGGTGCCATAATATTTGCACTCATCCTTCCCAATTTCAAGTAACTGTGTTTAGCAAGTGGTGATTTTGTCTTAAAATATACCTTGATGAGGGTAGCACACTGGCAAAGTGTATTGAATGTAAATGTTGACAATAGCGTAAATGCTTTCGATCTTGGTGGTGCCGTGTTTCACAGGAACCATCATGAGAAGTTCTGTTTATTTCCTGTGAAATTCCCTTATGAATAAGCATGAGCGTTCACAAATGGAATGCACGACTTTGCAAGTAATTACTGTAATTATATCCCTTCCATCTTTTATTCTTCTTATTGATATGTGTGAACGATTTCTGGATGCTCTTAGACATCTCAAAGCAAATGTCTATGGTAAAGAAACGCAATTTAACACCAAACAAGAACCTGTTTAGTCCTTTGCTACTTGTAGTTAAAATGGAATTGCCGTTTCAAATTACAACACAACTCCATAGTTTACCAACAGGGTTATTCACTAAGTGGGGATTCAAGGTGAATTTCAAATTTAAGACTAAAATAGCCTAAATGAAAAAATTATCTTCCCTTTAAGCATATATCTTTAATATCATTACATGGAAACTGCACCATAATAGATATTTATTAACAGATTCCTTCCCACACTTTTTTCGAGATGGAACAGCACTCTATATCTCCGTACAGCAAGAAGGCCAGAGGACAGACTCGGGATAGAAACTGCAGTATATGATAATATCATGTATTACCCAGGCAATAATAGAATTTAATTAAAATTCAATCTGGATACATGTAGTCAATCAAGCTTATTTGTGTGTACCTTCGCTATCCATTTAACATTGATGGAAACGCAAATCCTAGTGAAAACTAATATGTTCTATAGCATGGTTGGACAACATGCAAGTCTTCAGCTATTTCAGCTGAATTAACTTGTCTCAGTGCGACCTAAAATGTTAAATTTACAAGTTGCGGAAAATTAAACTATACTAAAACAAGCATCTCTTTTGGGAATATGAGCGATCCATTAAAGGGACACTATAGGCACCCAGACCATTTCATTTCATTGTGCAGTGTCCCTGTCCCCTTAATCATGCAATGTAAACTCTGCAATAGCTTTAGAGCAGAGGGAAACTACAGCATTAAGGCTACAGGTTTGCATTCCTAATGCTATAGTGTTCCTTTTAGTTACTACTTTCAATGAAAAACAAAAAATTATTGGAAGCCATTGATTAAGGATTTCTTTTCAATTTTCTTATGCTTGTTTTATAAGCACAACTTTTTAAAATACAAAGTGGTCTACGTAGACCATTTTCTAATTATTATTTTTGTTCTTTTAAGAAATGAGTTTGTCTGCACCTGTTCCATCGCATATCCTCGGAGTATATCAATCCAGCACACTTTCCGATCTCAAGTAAAATGTGTTCATTTAAAATACACCCTACTCAAATAAAAAATGGATTCCTAAATACTTTGTCTTCATTCCATAGAGACAATTTAGGTATAATAGAGCCTTTCTGTTACATTCACTGCTACATCTGATTTCGTAAAACCTACCATGGCTGCGTCCCTCACTATAAATGCCAACCAATGCTACAATCCCTATTTGGGGATATTGAGTGCTTTGCAATTCAGAATCTCAAGGATTAAGCTGCAAAACACACGAGATTGGGTAATTGAATCCTCATGAATAAACATTGTACCGTCAGATTAATGCGGTTGTAATGATGGGGTTATTATGGTGACAGGAGGATTGCGCATTAAAGTAATAAATAGGAAGGGAGGTATGAAAGCCAGGATTAAAAAAAGGAGGTTGTAAAAATTGTTTTATGTAGGCAGTTACAAATGTACATCTAAACATCAAATTATATATTGCGTAGACTCACAAAAGATTCATTAGTACTCTGCGGTCCTCCTTCTGTGCGTGACATGCTAACCTGCACTCTGTAGGCTGCAGCCTGATGTCTAAATGGCAGTATAATGCCGTGTTTTTATTTCATGAAATGGGATTTGTGTAGAGGAATTAGGAGAATTTTGCAGTCTTAAATGGTGCTCTTTGTAAGACAAATGGTTGTGTGGTCCTAGGCTTCATTTCAAAAGCTGTTAACATTCATTATTGTGGTCCAAGCTGGTCTTTCTGAATAAGTTGTAATATGTAATCAAGAGCAACAGTGGTCGAGCTGATGTTAACTAGATAAGAATGCAGGTCCTTCCTATATTCAGGTAAAGGTGTGATTAAGAATTATAGGGATCAAGACGTTCTGTTTGGATCACAGAGTATAAGATTGTTACAGTTGGTGGAGAAAGGCAGCCTAGGCTTCGATATAATAAAAAGGGAGTGGGCATGATCCAAGAGAGACAGCCGTTACATTCTTTAGACAATGATTTAAAATAATTAAAGATGGGGTGGAAAAGTTCAACCCTAAGGCCAATGACCTAGTATGATTGGTAGAAGTCTTACAATATAAAATCCCCAAATGGTGAACAATCACATGCAATTTAGCATTCCTATACAGTGCTTTTCCAAATATCTGATACCATTTAGCTGATAATGATCATGATCAGCACCAGTGACCTATTAAGCCAGAAGCATGTCATGGAGAAGCACGCACTGACTTCGGAGAGTAAAAGGTTGAATATATTGCTGTTTATCGTCACAGTATATTTATTTATAAAATGTTTTACCAGGATGGATACATTAAGATTTCTCTCATTTCCAAGTATGTCCTGGGTCCACAAAACATTGTATTGTTACAATAGGATACAATATTACAAAAATACAATATACAATCTATCTATCTATCTATATACTATATATACACACATACATATACACACACATATATAAATTTAATACATAACAGGTAATAAATATATTCAACCATGGCAGGTGCATTCTGTGCTGAGGTATGTTGCCGTAGATCTCTTAAAAGATTTTAGATTGAATGAAGATTTGTCAGTGTCCCTGAGGCTATTCCATAATGGTGGTGCTCTGTAGGAAAAGTAGGATCGAGCCACTTTATTTTTGTATTGCAGTATGCTAAATATCGTGCTAGTACTGGATCGGAGATTATAGGAGGTGGGAACAGCTGAGGAGAGCATTCTACTCAGGTAGGCTGGGAGCTTCCCAGAAATGCTCTTATGCACAAGGCTGGAAAGATGAAGAGTGCGTTGGGATTCCAGCGACAGCCAGTTTAGCTCTTTTAACATGTCACAGTGGTGGGTAAAGTAATTACATTCCAGTACAAAGCGGCAGAATGAATTATATAATGTATTAGGTTTATTAAGGTGGGTTCGCGGTGCGGGTGCATACACTACATCCCCATAATCAATGACTGGCATTAGCATTTGTTGCATCTGTTTCCTTACTGTAGGGCTTAGACAGGATTTGTTTCAGTACAGGGTACCTAGTTTGGGGTAAAGTTTTGAAGAGATTTTTTTAATGTGAAGGCCAAAGGATAGATTGGGGTCTAGCAACATAACTTGATATTTGAAAGAGCAGACTGCTGTCAGTGTGCTATTTGAATTTGTTCTGATACACAATTGTTGATGTTGTAGTTCACGTAATTTAGGTACAGTTCCAAAGATCATTGTAACTGTTTTATGGTGAAATAGTCAATAATTTACCTATATATTATGGGTGCTTCAGTGAACTGTCCAGTGGAGGTTTGTCCATAGGG
The DNA here is from genome assembly GCA_933207985.1 of Pelobates cultripes. NCBI lineage: Eukaryota > Metazoa > Chordata > Amphibia > Anura > Pelobatidae > Pelobates > Pelobates cultripes. The sequence goes on along the minus strand of OW240918.1, from coordinate 52,093,461 downwards.
CCACTTTGGGCAGCACCTCACCAGATAATTGTTGTCAAAATAATTTTTTTTTTATTAACCTTGGTAAAAAGAGTGAATATCTGACATTGTGTCCCTTTGGGGAAGGGATAACTCCTTAACAATATTAGGATGTGTCATGGGCTTTAATGCCTTTACGATGTATTGACACAACCTGCAGATTTGGTGTGAGCAAAGTTAAAACCCTACTCACACCAGGGAATCTCAGGTATCAATGGATACTGGGGGCTCCTGTTAGCCAGCTGGGGCTATTTTTAGTGTGCTCAAATTGACCGATTAGCTCTGTGCACTGCTAAAGGGCTGCACAGAGCCCTTTAAGGCATTCATTAAAACTAAGTGATCATGCTCAGCCTTGGTTTTTCTTGGGTGCAGGCTGCTTTTGGGAGACGCCCAAGGGTCTGAATACATCTCTATATAATTGGCTGGTAACCAGGCTTCATTCAGAATTACACAAAGTGTAATTCTGAAAACAGCCAGTAGATGGGGGCAACATGCCACCCTCTACTGTGTTAAATAGTAAAAAAACATGTCTAATATCAGAATTGGTAGTAGCAGTGGGTTACCTTAGGGCAGCGTTTCCCAATTGGGGTTCCGCCCCAAATTTTCAAAATAAAATGGCCGCGGGCGGCGAGGGAGCAGTGATCTCCCTGCTCAGCTCTCTTGCGCGCACAGCAGTAATGCTAGAGCCAGAATATGACGTCACTCTGGCTCCGGCATCACTAAGAGGCGCGCAAGGGAGCTGAGCAGGGAGATCACTGCTCCCTCGCCGCCCGCACGCCAGCCGCTCAGCAGCCCCACTGGACCCCAGGGACCGCTCGCCAGCAGCCCCACTGGACCACAGGGCTCCATGCCACCACTCCTAAAGGCAGGGGGGCTGGATGGAGTAAAATGTTTAAAAAAATGGTATGTGTGTCTGTTAGGGAGTTTGTATGTGTTTGTTTGTCAGTGAGAGTAAATGTGTGCTTTTCAGTCAGTGTGTGAGTGTGTATGTGTTTGTCAATGAGAATGTATCTGTTCTTGTCAATGAGAGTGTGTATGTGTGTCTGTCAAAGAGTATTTGTGTTTGTCAGTGAGAGTGTATGTGTATCTGTCAAAGAGTGTGTGTTTGTCAGTTAGAGTGTATGTGTGTCTGTCAAAGAGTATGAGTGTCTGAGTGTGTCTCTGTGTGTATCTAAGTGTGTTTGTGTGTATTTGCCAGTATGTATCAGTGTGTTTGTATGTGCATGTATGTGTATCTGAGTGTGTCAGTGTGTGTATGTGCCAGTGTGTATCTGTGGGTGCAAGTATATGTATGTCACTGTGTGTATATTTGTAATTCATGATGTGTATGCCAGTGTGTATCTGAGTGTGTGTATCTGTGTGTAAAGGTGTGTATCAGTGTGTATCTGTGTGTGTGTATATCTGTGTATCAGGTACATTTACACACACGCACACACAGATACGCACACTGGCACATACAAACACAGATATACACACCTTGACACACACCGGCACATACAAACACAGATACACACACTTTGAAACATAGATACACACCTTGACACACAGATACATACATACACACACACACAGATACACACTGTGTGTCAAGGTGTGTGTATCTGTGTCAGTTTATGTAACTGTGTGCCACTATCTGCCAGTGTATGTATCTGTGCGTCAGATTCATACACACTGGCAAATACAAACACAGATACACACACCTTGATACACAGACACATACAAACACAGATACACACACTTTGACACACAGATACACAGACCTTGACACACAGATACATACATACACACACACACACATATGTGTGTATGTATGTATCTGTGTGTCAAGGTCTGTGTATCTGTGTCAGTGTGTGTATCTTTGTGCCACTATCTGCCAGTGTGTGTATCTGTGCATCAGATTCATACACACTGCCACATACAAACACAGATACACACACCTTGATACACAGACACATACAAACACAGATACACAAACTTTGACACACAGATACACACACCTTGACACACAGATAGATACATACATGCATACACACACACACACACACACTTTGACACACAGATACACAGATCTTGACCCACAGATAGATACATACATACACACACAGACAGATACACACTATGTGTCAAGGTGTGTGTATCTGTGTGGCACTATCTGCCAGTGTGTGTATTTGTGTGTCAGATTCATACTGGCACATACAAACACAGATACACGCACCTTGATACACAGACACATACAAACACAGATACACAAACTTTGACACACATATACACACACCTTGACACACAGATACATACATACACACACATACAGATATACACTGTGTGTCAAGGTGTGTGTATCTGTGTCAGTGTGTGTATCTGTGTGCCACTATCTGCCATTGTGTGTATCTGTGTGTCAGATTCATATACACTGGCACATACAAACACAGATACACACTCCTTGATACACAGACACATACAAACACAGATACACACACTTTGACACACAGATACACACACCTTGACACACAGATACATACATGCATACACACACCTTGACACACAGATACACACTGTGTGTCAAGGTGTGTGTATCTGTGTGTCAGTGTGTGTATCTGTGTGCAACTATGTGCCAGTGTGTGTGTGTATGTGTATCTGTGTTTCAGATATACAACTGGCACATACAAGCACAGATATACACACCTTGACACACATCGGCACATACAAAAAAAAATGGCGCAATTGTAATTTTTTTTCTGGAGGGGGGGTTCCCCGATGTTGATACACTATGTCAAATGGTTCCACGAGAAAACCTTAGGGTTAGGGTTAGGGCATTTATATTAAGGGGTAGAGTAGAGTTACAGATTGTGCTGGGGTAGGGTTAGGGTAAGGTAAGTGTTAATGCTAAGTATGGGTTAATGCTGTTTTAGTGTTAAAGATAGTGTAAGGTTGAGAATAAGTGTAGGATTAGGGTAGGCATATGGTTAGAATTAGTGTAAGAATGGGATAAGGGGTATGGTTGGTATGGTGTTTGTGTTGGGGTTGGTTAGTATTAACTATCAAAAGTTAATTTAGTCCTGTTAGGCATTTAACAATCAGAACGCATATGTGAATCTGTTTTGAGTTCTTTTTAATTATTTTCACTGGATTTGTAAAAATTATTATAAACAAAAATGTGAAATAAATCAGTTTTTCCCCCTATTTTATTCCATTTGATTCACACGTAATGTTGTGTTAGGTATACAACATACCGCAGTGCTATAATTTCCCCTCCATCCATCTGGGTGTTTTTTAAAAAATCTGTCCAATCAGAGAACTCCTCGGACATGCCCAGTATGCTCTTAGAGGTGATTTTTGAAGTGCCCGATTTAAAGGACCACTATAGTGCCAGGAAAACATACTCGTTTTCCTGGCACTATAGTGCCCTGAGGGTCCCCCTCCCGCCGGGCTCTAGGGTGAGGAAGGGGTTAAACTTACCTCTTTCTCCAGCGCCGGGCAGGGAGCTCTCCTCCTCCTCGGCTGAATGCACATGCGCGGCAAGAGCCGCACGCGCATTCAGCCAGTCTCATAGGAAAGCATTCACAATGCTTTCCTATGGACGCTGGCATCTTCTCACTGTGAAAATCACAGTGAGAAGCACGCAAGTGCCTCTAGCGGCTGTCAATGAGACAGCCACTAGAGGCTGGATTAACCCTAGTATGAACATAGCAGTTCTGCTATGTTTATAGAAAAAAGGGTTAACCCTAGCTGGACCTGGTACCCAGACCACTTCATTAAGCTGAAGTGGTCTGGGTGCCTATAGTGGTCCTTTAACCACCAGCTGGGCATCTGAATTGGACGTCCAGTGTATGATAATCCACAACTGCCATGTAGCTAGCTTTCAAATAAATATTATATTTATACATTTACTTTATGCTTTTATTTAAACTTGGTCAAACACCATTAATTTCACTTACCGAGTTTCTGTGGAGTGAAAATGTGTGACTAGGTTTATTATCTCATGTGTTGATCCATGTAAAATAATATATTAAAAGCATGTAATATCTCTAGTTTTTATGGGATTTAGTAAAAATCATAATAAATATAACATCCCAACACAATTTTAACCCAGGTCAGTATCACGATAGACAGGACCATTAGGCTTCAGGGGAACACAAAACTTAATTAAGCTCAGTTGCAATACTATGTGTGTCTGTTGACGATGTGTGCATTCTGGAAATGTCTTCCTCGTGTCAACTCTGTGTGTGTCTAATGAAAATTAGTTCTTCACATCCAAGCACTGTGTGCCGTCCGTTAATGTTTCCCCCAAACCCATCAAACCGTGTGTGTCCGAAGCATGCTGCCAGACTATTCTAGGTTTCCAGCTACAGTTCCATCATTGTACTGTCCTCTATCCTCAAATCATCTTTTATAAATTAGATCTTTCTGAGCTGATTATTGTAATCATTTTATATTTTGGGAAACAGTCAAGATTAGGAATTTGGCCATTTTTGCCTAGATTTCATTTTATTTCCTTGCCAATTCCTCACAATTACAGTATTGTGAATAACGTTAAAATTCTTTACATTCAAGGACAAATTTAAGCAAATGTGAGTGAAGAAAATATTACAACAGACTCTCAGCCTAAACGCTACATTTCGAGAATAATAGAATTCAGTGATGCCGAGTATCTCAAACTGTACAGTAAAGCAATAGTTACAGAGTTTGAGGTGAGGGAGGAGGAGAAACAGTGGCTATAATTGTTAGGACAATCCAATAATGTTTTTTGGGTCACTGCTGTGCAGTGGATTTAAATATTAATTTAGAGCATGGAATTTGAAAGTGGATGATGTAGCTCACTCATCACTTGCTAGCTGATCATCGACCAATAAATATTCAGGACACATTAAAGGAGAACTTTTATTTCAAAGGATTCTTAATATTATATTTGCATATTCCTTGTATTTACAAACATGTATTTGTAAGGTGTGAAAAATATAATTAAATATATTCAGAAATCCAGAAATCCACATCCCTGCCACTTGTTGTTGTAAGCCCTGTCCTTTGCACCTGGCAGCCAGCAAAGAAAAAACATGGAGGGAAAAAAAGAAATTAAGCTTTGGGTGTCATGTATGTATTTATGCATTTCTATTTATCCCACTATTTGTGCCAAGATACTCCTTACTGTGCCTTTTTCTATTTTCGATGTTTAATTTCCTGGTCCATTTTTATTTATTTTTTTTAACAAATTTGTAGTTTTCAAAGTATAGAATTGAGGTAAAAAAAGTGCACCTTGTTGTTCTGAAACTGTTTCTGCCACTGGAAAAGGAAAGTATTCTTCCTTTTTGTTTAATGTATAGAAAATCCTTCAACTCGTGATATGCATTTTTCCTAGTAATATTTCTAATTTGTCTCATTTTGTGAATGAAAATGGAGTAAAAAGTGGAGGAAACATGCATAATAGTGGCAATGGCAGGGAAAAAAGAACCAATGTATACAAAGGAGAAACAATTGTGTGTATAAGAAAACAACACATGCTTCCAAAACTGGTGCAAATATTATTGTACAATAATACATAGTCCCAAAAACTTATATTTCTTGTCTGAACTGGATGGTGATGTCATTGGCAAAGTCCTTACCAATCCAAAAATCAAGCTGCACGCTACAACTATCATAAAAATAGTCAATACTCTATTAAACAATATAAAACAGAGAATACAAAAATACAGACAAAAGGACCAAGTGCATACAGGCTGAAAAATATATCGCAGTAAATCACAATAACACAATTATCATCATCAGCCTACAAAGGTAAATAACAGGCCGCTACACCCCCATTGTTTTGGCAACACAACGGATGCCTTTCTCAAGCAAATCCCTTGTGGTGGAGATAATTGTGTTATTGTGATATACTGCAATATATTTTCCAGCCTGTATGCACTTTGTCCTTTTGTCTGTGTTTTGTATTCTCTATTTTATATTGTTTAGTAAATAAGATATTGACTATTTTTATATGTGTGGTGTGCAGTTTTGTTTTTGAATTGGTATTACTTTGTTAGTAGTTAGGGGAGTGCCTACCTTTGCTAGCACCTGATTGTGTAAAGTTTACTATTTGAGCATACCCTCCCATGCTATATTGTTGTGATATAATTGGCTAAATCTTTAACATAAATTTGAAAATAAAATGGAGCATAACATGAAAAAGTTGGCCCTAGTTATATATGATTAAATATGTTTATACAATGGTGTAATTTCCTTGACGGTTCCCCTTTAATTGCAATTTACACAAAATATATTTAAATTAATTCACACTCGTAAGTACTGATATCTCTTCTATAAGGTTACTAAGTGAATTCACTAGGTATTTTTTCCGCTCACCCACATTTCATATCCCAGGGGGTGTTACAGAGTAATCTGCAGTGTGCATAGTGGTATTACAGATCCCCCAGTATTGATGTGCATAGCCCAGAATAATGTGCACTGTGTTTGGAGGGTATAACAGAGCACCCTCCACCCCAAGTAAGGGAGAGAGCTCCTGATCTGGGATCCTATGAGCCATAGGTAAACATCCGTGACATGCAGGGCCGCCATCAGAAATTTTGGGGCCCCTAACACTTCTCAAGGTCTGGGCCCCCGGGGTCTGCCTCCAAAATCCCGCCCACAGGAATACACACACAGACACAAACACATGCATTGATACAAAAAAGGCACAGATACACACACACATATATACTAACAGACACACATACTGAAACAGACATACACACGTACAGGCTTACATGCTGACATACACAAACTGAAACAGACACACAGACATACATAGTGACACACAGACACATATTAACACATATTAACATACATACATACAGACACACATACATAAGGACATACATAACACACACATTCATGCATACATACTGACATACATACATACATACTGACAAACAGACATACATACATACTGGCATACATACATAGACAGACAGACAGACACACACATACTGACATACATACATACATACTGACATACATACAGACATACACATATGTACATACTTACATACATACACACACACACACACACACACACAGACAGAGACATACCGACAGACATACATAGATATACATACACATACTGACATAGATACATATACATACAGATACACATACATACAGATATACATACATACAAACACATACATGATACATACACATACATACTGACATACACACACATAGCTAATGTTTCTTACCTTTTCCTTGCAGGAGGGTGGCTGGAACTGATGGGAGTCGGTGTGGGCTCTCCTGTGCTCGTGGCCTGTCTACCTCCCCTCACCGCACGGAGGGAGCTGGGAGGAAGTGACCAGCTGTCACTTTCTCCCAGCACTACTTGCGGCTGACATTTTTAAAAGGGCCCGTTTACACTATCAGGGACGTTTTAGCCGCGAGACAAACAAGGCATTTGCCTTGGGCTGCATTTTCCAGGGGGCGGCAAAAAATGCCACCCTCAAATGCCCAGGGCAAATGACTTGTTAGCTTCGCAGCTAACTGACAAGCCGGGTGGCCGGCGAGGGAGCACTTTCCCCTGAGCTCTCTGCTCAGCTCCCTTGCGCGACCCGCAATGCTGCTGGGAGGCTCCCAGCCTCATTCTGTGGCGTGCGAGGGAGCTGAGCAGAGAGCTTAGGTGAAAGTGCTCCCTCGCCGGCCGCCCGCCCAGCAGCCCCACACACCCCCAGCATTCCCAAAAGTAAGGAGGCTGGGGAGGCCTAGGGCAGCACAAAAACCAGGATACACCACTGCACACTATTACACGGCCACAGTTCTAACTGAACCTCTGAAGATATAGGGCCCATCAGCGTGTGGTCCCGGTGAAAGTGGGACCCGGACTGCCCCTGATGGCCGCCCTGGTGACATGAGACGCATTATTTTTATATAACTGAAAGTTTTATTTTTCCATTTGAATTTGCATGCAAACTTCAAATGTCCCACGATTCCCTTTAAACATGCAAGCGCATGCAGGGAATGGTAAACAAATTATGCTACGGGCATGCAGAATGCGTGAAAGTTCAACACAGATACATTTGTTTCAGCTTACTACAGCTTCTCACCTTGTTCCAATTAATATCACAATAGTGCTTACTAGGGTGAGACAAAAAGAGCAGTGATCCCTACCAAAAAAAAACACAAAAAAAACCAAAGCATGAAATGCAAGTTTTATTTTCTTTGCCACAAATTATTTGCTTCAAGTTTGCAAATTAAAGGGACACTACATTAACAATAACAACTAAGACTACTGTAGTAGTGATGGTGCCTGGGGTGCCCTAGTGCCATCCCACTGGTATCTGTCAAACCGTTTTAGTACCGTTTACAGGCTCCTCTGCTACTTCTGGTCTTTTTCATCTGGGCATGTCAACTTGTTCATGTTTCCAGTTACCTAGATAAGTGTCAAACTGGGCACAAATGATACTGCCAGGACACTCCTCTTACCATAACCACTACAGCTGGGTGCAGTACTTATGGTGCTTGAAAAGTTCCTTTAAATCATAGTTCTACTGAATTTATATTGGAGTCCTATTATGCTAAGTCATATATGGCCAATGGAACTATGGCTTTAAAATACTAACGTTCCACTTGGCACCTGTTAAAAGGGAAATTAAGGTGATACACAGTATCCATTGTAGTGTGGATCAATTTTTACTAGTATTTTTATTACCAGGTAATTCCAAACCAGGTGTCTGTTCCCTTAAAGGATTAAGACCAAAAAATATCCATTTAAATATCCTCTTTTATGCTAAAGGAAAACAACTGTTAACAAAAATAATTTCTCTTATAAATAATATACTTGACAGTAGAGCTTGCCATCTACCATCAGTTTTTTATGCCTCTAAGTGAAACAGTTATTTTATAATCTGGAAGTTGCGCAGCATTATCACTGTAGGATGGCCACTTTGATGTTCCCGAAATGGCACAGCCCCATAATCATCTTCCCGTGTGACGTACATCTACAGAAAAGCTGCCTCCCAGGTTTTATTTTGTTTAATCAAGTTGGCGAAACGGTTTGTGATGATAAATTGCAGAGCGGCTTCCACCCCGCTGTACACCTGGATTTAATTTTATTTCAATAACAGTTTGGGAGAAGTGTCTGCATTTATGTGTCTTGTTCCCATGGTACTTCAAATCAAAAAGCCATTTCAGAAACTGGATGTACTTCAATATTTTCTATACAGGATTAGATTGATTTGTAAAATATCTATTGTAAATTAGGTGGTTAATCGAGGCTTATTAATGTAAGCCAAGAATAACATATTAACCCTTGCTAAAATCAACTGGAATTGGAAATTTACTGAGTATGTTCATAGGCTCAGTTCTGTACTTTGCATTATTTTCATTTTCTGTTATAATTAAAAATAATAAAAATAGCGTCATAAATGGGCCGTTTGCAAGTTGCAAAGAGCCTTTGGTTAGGATAGTCTTGTTTTTGTGTTTTTATACTTTTTTTAATGCAGTCTAGGACGTACTAATCTTGCAAAGCTTCATCTATAATGCAAATTGGAATAAAAGGCTTTAAAAGGATTCCATGCACTTTAAATTCATTCGCTCCTCTCTCTGTGATGTATCTAGCGGTGAATTAATCATCATTCAGCAAGTCTTATAGGACTAATTCTGCAATTTTACTTGAATAGTTCACAGGGGGTGGGGGGACAGGGCATTAACTCTGGGTATTGGGTAATGCTTCTTAGAACATAAAGGGTTAGTCAGTGTCATCATTTCCATCGAATTGTGCTTTCCATTAAGCAGGGAGATTATTAATATGAGCATCCCAGTGTCTGCGAGGGCAGGCGGCGATCTCAGTGTGCCATCAAACAAACAATCAGCATAATATTGAAAAGGACAGAAATGATCTGCTTCAGCACCGCAATTCAATCACAATACTTAACGAACCAAAAAGTGGGAGCTGCAAACTTTAATTATCAATTTTTCTTCTTAGATGCATTCACACCTCATCGCGTCTGCGGGAAGGTTACGCCACATGTTAACCACTTATCTGGAAATGATCATTTCCTTTTATTGTTGGAGATGTAAGGTGCACACCATCTTGGACCCAGTTCTCAAGGCAGACCAAGAGCTAGGTGTTTTACAGTACTGTTACACTGGGGATAGTGAGAAAAACTGAACTGCTGGTGTGGTCTGAGGGCTGCGTTGGGAAGCACTAATGCAGTAAATGGTTTATTTATAATCATGCTCTATGTAGAATATTGCATTTTCTATGTTTATTATTATTATTGCCATTTATTTCTATTGATTATGTATGGATGTCTGGATTGACATAAGTAACAGATGGTATGAATAAGTCACAAGGTTTTCTTGTATGAGAACTCTGGAATGTGGATTGGGGGTCTTGTCCTTACATGGCTAGAGTTATACTCTGACGTCAGTATGGGCACATCTATATAGTAGTAACTGAACAAAGGGACACGAGGTATCTCTCTCTCTCTATTGTCTCTGCTTCTTGTACAGCTATGTAACGATGTAACTCTCCCTTCAGGAGTCCAGCAATTACCATCTGCTGTTAAACATCCATTATCCTGTAACATCCATTGTTGTTTTATTATGTATCAGTAACTGTAAGAATAAACCCGAAGAAACCGTAAGTCAGATTGCGTATTAGTACTTTTCGTTAATATAGATGTACATTAATGTTGCGAGCCTTTGACCCAAGACTATATATACAAAAGACGTATATATCTATCAACTGGAAAAAGACAGAAGAAACTAAAATTATTACACTCTATAAAAATAGAAGTCCGACTGTAGGGGAAGTGTTGATTTACGTGAAATTAAAGAAATCATGCTGTAAGAGTACATACATTATTTATGTAAGCAGGCCACAATTTGCCCAACATTGACAAACAAAGAAGGAATCACTCTTACCAAAATTAAGTATATGGCGTTCCATTCTCAGTTAATCCCTAAAGTGTGAACTGTCAGGAGTTCACAGAGAATTAAAAGTTAATTACAGATTCTAGGTCACAATTGCCACATTGAAACCATAGGTGACCTGAGGAAATTTACAGCTAGGCTATTTTGGTTTCAAATGTAAAATTCATTCCTGGCAGTTCACATATTAGTTGATAACCCTGCAGGAGTTATTCTCAGACAGGCGAATTAGATAAATTAGCTCTACTGAAACACTAATAAGCGACACAAAGGTGTAAAGTCATTCAATCATAAAAATGCATTGTACCTGTGTATGCGGGAGAGATGCTTAATGGATTTCATGCTTTTAGACCGTGAAAAGCATTCTTTATTCATTCATTACTTCCACACATTCCGTTTTTTATGGCATGATATTGAATAAAGCACTTTCCGTGATATTGCTTGAATCTGAGATTACAGATGGACCGGGTCTAATATTTCCCAGCCCAATTTCATTTTTGCCAGTTTATCCAGGTAATTTCCTAATGCTGATACTAAACTCTCTACCTTAAACAATTCTGCATGATAGCGTTGATGCATATTCAGATATTATAAATATGTATTAAATAACACTGAGGATAGAGACAACCCCTCATTCACTCACCCACATTAACACTCTTAGGGTTATTCACAAAACTTACATTTTTAGAAGCAGCAGCCAAGATCATTTTTGTGAGGGAGTTTATGCTATCCTAGCTATACGATAAGGCCAGGGACTAATTAAATCAGTCCATGCCTGCTCATACCCACTTGAGCACCTGTTTAGGAAGTGCTTTGTGAGGGCATATTTTTGGGGCACTCATTCTATAATGCTGTATACGAACATTGCACCATATAGTCACGGTATGCTCTAGCTGTGCCCAGACAGCCAGCATGCAATGTAAATAAAATATAATAATGCTTCATTATTAATAAACAAAACACCAGGCTCGTAATAAGAAAACGTGACATATCCTCTTTAATCAGATTTTATGACAGGTAATTAATTGCATGTTTAATTAACGTATTCAATATTACCCTACAAACTACACATCATATATTTGTGTAAATGAACCTCAATACACCCCACAGCAGTTGGGGTTTTGAACACTGCAACAACGCATCACATTTTGCAACAGGGTAAGAATAAACATGATACAAAGTATCATTTGCAAAACCTGATCAATCTAGCTACATTTAAATGGGAGTTTCCAGGACTTCTTATTAATTAGATGTGATCCAATGATAGTCCCTATTACCACTGAAAAGCAGTCATCCATGGTTGCACACAAGTTATTTTATTAACTGTTTCTTGACTCCTTCTTACATTATTAGAAACGTAGAAACATGGAATGTGACTGAACCATTCGGCCCATCTAGTCTGCCCAATTTTCAAAATACTTTTAATTAGTCCCTGGCCTTATCTTAAGTCTAGGAAAGCGGTATGCTTATCCCACGCATGCTTAAACTCCCTCACTGTGTTAACCTCTACCACTTCAGCTGGAAGGCTATTCCATGCATGCACTACCCTCTCAGTAAAGTAATACTTCCTGATATTTTTAAACCTTTGTCCCTCTAATTTAAGACTATGTCCTCTTGTTGTGGTAGTTTTTCTTCTTTTAAATATAGTCTCCTCCTTTACTGTGTTGATTCCCTTTATGTATTTAAATGTTTCTATCATATCCCCCCTGTCTCGTCTTTCCTCCAAGCTATACATGTTAAGATCCTTTTACCTTTCCTGGTAAGTTTTATCCTGCAATCTATGAACCAGTTTAGTAGCCCTTCTCTGAACTCTCTCTAAAGTATCAATATCCTTCTGGAGATATGGTCTCCAGTACTGCGTACAATACTCCAAGTGAGGTCTCACCAGTGTTCCGTATAATGGCACGAGCACTTCTCTCGTTCTACTGCGAATACCTCTCCCTATACAACCAAGCATTCTGCTAGCATTTCCTGCTGCTCTATTACATTGTCTGTCTACCTTTAAGTCATCTGAAATAATTACCCCTAAATCCCTTTCCTCAGATGTTGAGGTTAGAACTCTATCAAATATTCCGTACTCTGCCCTTGGGTTTTTACACCCAAGATGCATTATCTTGCGCTTATCCACATTAAATGTCAGTTGACACAGTTCTGACCATTTTTCTAATTTACCTAAATCATTTGCCATTTGGCTTATCCCTCCTGGAACATCACCCCTGTTACATATCTTAGTATCATCAACAAAAAGACATACCTTACCATCAAGACCTTCTGCAATATCCCTAATAAAAACATTAAAGAGAATGGGTCCAAGTACAGATCACTGAGGTACCCCACTGGTGACAAGTCCAAGCTTCGAATATATTCCATTAACTACAACCCTCTGTTGCCTGTCATTCAGTCACTGCCTTACCCATTCAACAATATGGAGTCCAAACTTAAAGATTGCAGTTTATTGATGAGCCTTCTATGTGGAACAGTGTCAAAAGCCTTACTGAAATCTAGGTGAGCAATGTCTAATGCACCACCCTAATCTATTATTTTAGTTACCCAATCAAAAAAATCAATAAGGTTAGTTTGGCATGATCTCCCTGAAGTAAACCCATCTTGTCTCTGATCTTGAAATCCATGTGTTTTTAGATGTTCATCAATCCTATCCTTTAACATGGTTTCCATTACTTTCCCCACTACTGAAGTAAGGCTTACCAGCCTATAGTTGCCCGACTCCTCCCTACTACCTTTCTTGTGAATGGGCACAACATTCGCTAATTTCCAATCTTCTGGGACTACTTCTGTTAATAATGATTGGTTAAATAAATCTGTAAATGATTTTGCTAGTACACCAATTAGTTCTTTTAATAGCTTTGGGTGTATTCCATCAGGCCCCATCGACTTATTTGTCTTTACTCTTGACAGTTGAAATAGAACCTCTTCCTCTGTAAACTCACATGTACCAAATGACCCATTTGTCCTTTTTCTCAACTGAAGTCCTTTACCCACTGTGATGGGTGAGGGGGAGCAGCAAGTTGAAGGGTCACTATAGTCACCAACACAACTTTAGCTTAATAAATCAGTTTTAGTGTATAGAACTGCCATTTAGGAGTTAAATCACTTTTGTTTCTGTTTATGCAGCCCTAGCCACACTCCCCCCCCCCGCCCCCCCCCTTGCAGTGACTGACACAGCTTGCATGAAAACAAAATGGTTTCATTTTCAATCAGATGTAACTGTAAAAATGTTTTTCCCCTGCTCTGTAAATGGAACTTTAATCACACTTAGGAGGCTCCTGGAGGGTCTAGTTAGCAATTAACAGAGCGTGAGATAATACATTTTAAATTAAACAGAATTTGCAATAAAGGAAGTGTAAACATTAGATGACTCTTTACAGGAAGTGTTTAGGAAAACTGTATTAGTCACATGCAAGGAGGTGTGACTAGGACTGCATAAACAAAGTGATTGAACTCATAAATGACAGAGAATTGAGCCTTGAGACTGCAGGGCCATGATCTATACACCAAAATGGCTTCATTAAGCTAAAATCATTTTGGTTACTATAGCATCCCTTTAACCCACTCAGTATTATAACCTACACCCCACCAGACACATGCTGTTTCATTTGCCAACTTTTTTGTTGCTGCAGAGCAAGTAAATCACTCAAAAGTTATGCACAGGTCTTATTCAAGTAGCCATATAATCTGTTATTGTGGATTACATGATCTATTTACAAAGGTTTCTTCAATTTACAAGTCCCAAGACATTCTATGCAAAATGCACGGAAGGTTTGTAAATAGAAATACTAAGAAGTGTTCCACAGTGGCAGAACATTTTATGGATAAATCAGGTAAAAGGTATTGCACAAAAACTTTGCTTTTATAAGTTAGATGCCTTGGCGTATGAATATCAGAAATGAAAGTACGATTGGCAGAGTAACCATCGCGAAAGGGCTGAATTTACTAACATTGTTTCTCCACCGTGAAACAGACATAAAAACTGGGGGTAAATTTAACTCTAGTGCACAAACTTAACAATCATCCCATGCCGCCTGATACAAGTTTAATTAGCGTATGTCAAGATCTGATGGAAAACATCCATGCAAGCTGACAGTAATCCTTTCAGAAGTGCATCAGCTTGCAGGGAGCGTGGGAATACGTTACAAAAATATATTCCCTTTCAGAGAATATAAATATTATATAAGGGAAGAATTGGCAGAACACTTTGTCGGAGCACAAGCAGCTCCTAACAAAACCATTAACCCTGCGCCTGACTGGCGTACCCCAGTGCGGTGAATAAAATACTTTATTTTAAAGAGTTTCTTTTTATCTTTTTTACTACTTACATTAGTGACGTGAATAGAAAACTGAATGATAAATTCTAGGCCCAATTTTTCTAATCTGGCTATTTTGGCCTATATCGTACAATTCAGTTTTCCAATCACCATCATTTGCCATTTAGTAAATAAACCCTTAGAGGCTTTATTCTCAAAAATGGGACATGTGATATATCAACAATGAAATTGCACCCAAATAGTTTTCGTTACCTTCCACATCTGTGAATAAACCCCTATCTGAGTTCATAAAAAAGCAAAAGAATATATCACGGTTTATAGGTTTATTTACTAAATGATGAATACTGTGGCAGGGTGTCACAGATTCAAAATACTTTTACTCGAGCTTATCATTGTTGGAGAACTGCTACCCTCCACCAGCCTCACATACAATTCTAAATATTGCTCTCTTACATTTTCTCCCTCTATTCCTCATTTTCTATTTCCCGATGATTCATGCCGTGTAATAATAAATGTATGTCAGGTGCTGTTTGATGTAACTCCCATGCAACTCAGAGTTGCGTGATGATAATGATGATGATTACTGCACACCAATGTTCTATTATGGCTTCAAGCACTTCCACATGTAGTGACTGTGAACTGGCAGGCTACCTTCTTACAAAATGTCTTGTGAAAATTCTTCTCTGAGTAACAATTGTCAAAATGTGGATTGTGGAGAACAGATTGTGAAATTATAAAACTAGGGCAACTGCACATTTCGCAGTTTCAAACTGGCAATTGCTTTAACTAGTCTCCAATATTCCCAGATTAGTGAGGAGGCACAGTTTATTTTAAGATGCAAGGCAAGTTGTGTGATCTTGTCAATCGAGCTACATTCACAGTGTAAGTGAATATCTATCAGGCTTATCTAGCAAAGTGTTAATTGCTGTGAAAATGAAACTGTGTGTTAGTCACAGAATCTATACAGCATCTAATAAAGTGCTTGAAGGGATGCTCTGCTGCCCAAATACACACCAAAAGAAAAAAAATGAAATAAAAAAAAAAAATCACTATTTAGTACATATTCTCCCACTAAAAACATGCCTGGATTTAATTTATTTTTTTCATTTAGGGAATATCTAAAAACATTTTGCAAACGTTGTGAATCTCTTCTCTAAAGCCTTTGCAAACTCTTCCCATGTAACCCCACAGACGTTCTGTGGCTGTCCAATCTCAGACCTCATAATGCAGTTCAATGAGAAGTTTTTGCAAGGCAGATTCTCTGGGCAATTGCTGCCTCTTGAGTTTAGTGCCTCAAGAGGTGCTTCCTGGGACAGTGTTGCACAATGTCCAGCACTGACGTTTTTATCTCCATGCTGTGCATGGAGGTGTTGAACTTTCCCCAAAGACCTGCATTGAGTCAACGCATCCTGTGGGAAAGCATTGGATTGGTTGAGATCAAGCTTGATTATCTCAGCCAAGGGGAAGGAATGTGGGCGGGCTAGCCTCAACCGTACCAGCAGAGCGATGGAAAAAAGGTGAGGAAATCCCTTTTTTAACTGGAGGTAAGGAGGGCCAGGGGACTAAACAGTTATTTAAACTTACAGAGTCAGGAATATATGTTTGTCATACTGACACTTTAGTGTTCCTTTAAGTGAGAATTCAAATTTAAGAATAAAGTAGCAAAACTGAAAGCATGACTTAGAGAATTTTTCCAATTCAAATATTTTAACCTTGAATTTGAAATTCATTTTGAATTCCCACTTTAGTAAATAACTAATAATAATCATGTTTTTCCATGTTTTGTTTCGAATGTATTACCTCCATAACGCATTTGTAAAGTCCTGTGGTCATGTTTGCTGTTAATAGAGAATTGAGGATGTTGATTTCCTATCTCTGCAATGTCATAATAATTCCTGGAAACTCAATAATATCACTTACTGGTATACTATAAAGATTTAAATTCCGAAGACTCCATGGAACTTAGTTATAGTATAGATTGTTTAATCCCTGGAGACTACAGAACACTACATTAATTTTACATATCCCCCAAAAATAATTTTTGTGTAGTTCACAATACCCCATTATAAAAAAATACTTGTGAATTGAAGATATTAAATTTCTCTCTCCTTTTATCAGCAAAGTACTCTATAGATCTTGTTATGGGTCATTGGCTAACAGACTGCAGCAATAAGTAGCTAAAACGCCACTTTAAAGTCTCTCACCACTGTCACTGTTCCAGCTATATCTTTTTACCCCATTAACACGCATATCTCACAATACACTTATAATGTAATCATATATATGCATTATATATGTATAATATACAGGGTTGCCTTTAATATTGATTGGGCCCTGGGCAAGCATTTGATGCTGCTTTGGGCCCCTCAGGAGTAAGTGGGCCAAGAGCAGCTGCCCCGTTTGCCCCGCTTTAAAGACGGCCATGGTAATATATTATAAAATGCTTTAATTATTTTATAATATATTATACATATATATAGGAAATATAAGTGTGTGTGTGTGTGTATATATATATACACACACACACACACATATTTTATACACACGTATTATATGTATATGTGTGTGTATAAATATACATTTATATATACACATAGATACACACACATTCTACAACATACACACATTCTACATTTTTCAACATACACACATTCTACACATTCTACATATATATTAATCTATTAACTACACAAGTAGTTATTTGATTTTATTAATCATAATTTGAGGGAGCTGCCTGACAACCCAGGCAGACAGTCTAGAGAATTTAATTGGCAAGCCCTATATTTAACCATGTAACTTTCCAAAACTCCATAAAACCTTTACATTGGGGGTATTGTTATACTCGAGAGACTTTACTGAACACAGATATGAGTTTTTTAAAACAGTAAAACTTATCATGATGATGATATCACCAGTAAAAGTGCAGTTTTTGTGTAAAAAAATGCAAAAAACAAATATGAACGCTAACTTTGGCTACTACAAAATTCTGGACATACCCCATTTTGAAAGCCCTGGGCTGTTTACTTTTTCAAATGGTATGTCATGGTGGGGTTAATTTTCATTTCTGGGCTGCCATGCCGTCTCAAAGGCAACATTGCCAATCTGGCAAATAGCAATTTACAAAAAATAGAAATTGGCAATCAGTGAAATGGCAGTTTATGAGTAAAAAATGCAAAAAACAAAACAAACATAAACACCAATTTTGGCCAGGGTTTGTGGCTAAGTGACTACTAAAAAAGAGTGGACATATCCCATTTTGAATACTGTGGGTTGTCTACTTTAAAAAAATATATGGTTTGATGGGGGTAAATTACATTGGTCAGCTTCAAAAATGTCCCAAATAGGACATGAGTGCATGATGACCAGCTGTGAAAATTCCAAGTTGGAAAACTGGAATGCGCACCCTCCAAATAAGGTCTTTTAGCCCCCAGAGAACTCGATACACCTATACATGGGTGGAATCACTGTACTCAGGAGACGTTGCTGAACACATATTGGGGAGTTCTTTGGCAGAACCCTTAAAGTTCTCAGTACATGTATTCTTAAACTGCTACGTGTGTAAAAAAAATTAAAAATCACCAAATATATATATTTTTTTAATTTGGCATAGATGGGTGGTAAAATGGTTGCATGAAAAGAGCATAAAAAGAGTCAAAATACCCCAAGTTTAATACCTTGTTGTCTTCCAAGCCAACCAATCAGAGTGCTCTGACACATAAATAAAGAGACTGACAGGTAAGTCTCTACATTTACCTGTCACAGCACTCCGATTGGTTGGCTTGGAATCCAACCAATCAGAATGCTCTGAGTCATTTTACACAGCGTGGGAAAGTTCTTTGGAATTTTCCCATGCTGTGTAAAATGACTCTCTAAATGATTGATAGCAACCAATCAGAGTCTTATAAGTCAAATTACACAGCATGGGAAAATTCCAAAGAACAGTTCCACACTGTGTAAAATGACTCAGAGCATTCTGATTGGTTGGATTCCAAGCCAACCAATCGGAGTGCTGTGACAGGTAAATGTAGAGACTTACCTGTCAGTCTCTTTATTCACATGTCAGAGCACTCTGATTGGTTGGCTTGGAATCAACCTATATCTTGCTGAAGGGACATTAGGTCCCCCCCATTATTTATTTAATTAAGGTCACCATATGCCGCTTATGGGTGGGAATCTGAGGGGGACACTAGGTCCCTCCATTTATATTAATAGCCCCCACCCGCGAGTCACAATAGTTGCCCAGTCACTAGTAGTTTTACATTTGTTTAGGCGACATGCCCCTACTCGCGGCATGCCGCAAGTAAGGGCATGCAGGAGGAATTACCTCACTTTTATCAATATGGGGGTCATAGTGACCCCCATACTGATTTATATTTAGTGTTAAATGACAGCGAGCAGCCAGTGGCCGCTCACCTTTTAGTCGATATGCCCTTACTCACAGCATGCCGCGAGTAGGAGTAGGAATTAATATTATTACAAGGAGGGAGCTGGTAGCACTGCCGGTTCCCTCCTTGCTTTTCTTTTTTTTGCGAATGAGCGGTGTTACATTTGTCTGAATTTTTTTAACAAATGGTTTACAAACGTAATTCGGGATTGACAAATGAAATTTTTATTTAGTACGAAATCATTCGTACAAAACGAAAATTTTACTGGTGCACATGTCTAAAAATTAGTTCCATAGCGGTCGCAGCTAAGTATTGTGAGTTTGGCGGGCACGCCAAGATTGGGCAGGTATCATAACACTGCTGTAGTGTTCAAATGCCATGCCCGCCTCTTGTCCTGGGGGTCCAGGAGCTGGCCAGCTGGCCACCTCAGGGCCTCCCCAAGGCTGGCAAGCGCTAATGTTTTATGCGGGTGGCGAGGGAGCATTCTCCCCTGAGCTCTACCTGCTCAACTCCCTCGAACACACCGCAGTGATGCTGGAGCTGGAATATGAAGTCACTCTGGCCCCGGCATCACTAAGAAGCACTCGAGGGAGCTGAGTATGGAGATCAGAGCTCCCTCACTGCCCGCCTCCACCACTCACCTGTCTGCCAGACCTCCTGACCGCCCACCAAGCTGCAGCCAGACCCACTGGACCAGAGGGAAAAATCCACTCCAGCACTCCTAAAGGTAGGAGGCTGGGTGGATTAAAACGTATAAAATTGCCTAAATTTTGTCATGCCTAAGGCAGCACAAAACCAGAATACACCACTGGTCTAACCGGTCAGCTGGGGAGTCTTTTGAACTCTTCAATTGGTCTACAACTATAAAATCATGGCCAAACTATCTGAAGCCTCAGAACCTCAGTTCTCATCCAGAGTTTGAGAGTGCTAGTGGAGCAAAGGAATGTATTAGAGATTGAGCCAGAAGGTTGCAAGAAGCATTGGCATGGAGTGGGCAGATTGCGAGCTGAATGCTGAGATAACTGGTAGCACAGAGTGTAAAAAAAATCAGTATCGTGACAGTCCCTGCATTCTGTTGTCTAAAATATTAAAATCAGGCTCTGAATTACACCCCTTTCCTTCACCCTTACATAACTACTATATATTGCAGCTGCCCAGCCCTGTTTAATAGCATGGTGTCACTCCACCAGCCCTTTTGTTATTTTGGTTCTGCAGGGGACACAAACTTCTAGGAGTTGGGTCCCATTTCAGAGTTGCTGTGGCAACTTGGAACCCTGAATTTGTCAAGCACTGCTGTAAGAAACATCTGAGTAGGCTTCTTATAAAGAATATATTGAGTTGTATGCTAGCTCCAACTTATTGCAGCAGCCAACTGGCAGTCATAGAAGCAAAAGCTAAATATTTTATTGACAGGAGGAGGAACATTAATATGAAATTTTTTAAGAGCAATGTTTTGGGTTCATATGTTTCAGAAATAAGGGGAATGTGATCAGAAAGTATTAATTAATATTTCCTGCAATCCTAATGAAAAGTTAAAAACCAACAACAAAAAACCAACTAATGTAAACTAATGTCAAGAAACGTGTTTAAATACCCTGGTCCCAGAATGTGCACTTTCTAGTAGCATATTTCACTAACCCAGGGATTCACCAGGGAATTGTACACTCTAGGCCAAAATCGGAAAAGTAGGAAAAAATTATGTCAGCTATATTTTCAGTTCAACTGTTTTGGACAATAATTTGTGGTTCCCTGGAGAATGTCCAACAATTCAATAACAGTGTGTATTTACGTAAAATCATTCACATTGAAATAAAATTGGAAAGCAATCTGTTATACAGAAGAGCTGCATTCGGGTAAGCAAGTTTAAAAATAAAAGTAGTTAGAAATAATCATGAAATGCCAAGGACTTAAAGGACCACTATAGTGCCAGGAAAACATACTCGTTTTCCTGGCACTATAGTGCCCTGAGGGTGCCCACACCCTCAGGGTCCCCCTCCCGCTGTGCTCTAGGGGGAGGAAGGGGTTAAACTTACCTCTTTCTCCAGCGCCGGGTGGGGGACTCTCCTCCTCC
Organism: Pelobates cultripes; assembly: GCA_933207985.1. NCBI lineage: Eukaryota > Metazoa > Chordata > Amphibia > Anura > Pelobatidae > Pelobates > Pelobates cultripes. The sequence goes on along the minus strand of OW240918.1, from coordinate 52,071,808 downwards.
TCTCCTCCTTCTCGGCGTCAGTCCATAGGAAAGCATTCACAATGCTTTCCTATGGACGCTGGCGTCTTCTCACTGTGATTTTCACAGTGAGAAGCGCGGAAGCGCCTCTAGCGGCTGTCAACGAGACAGCCACTAGAGGTTGGATTAACCCTAATATAAACATAGCAGTTTCTCTGAAACTGCTATGTTTATAGAAGAAAGGGTTAAACCTAGCTGGACCAGGCACCCAGACCACTTCATTAAGCTGAAGTGGTCTGGGTGCCTATAGTGGTCCTTTAAACTATAAAACCTGGAACTTTTGGGAAATTTTTTTTTCCGGGTTTTCTCAGGAGAACATAATAAATAACTTTTTTCTGCACGTACGCAGACTACCAATATGTAGATGTATTTAAAGGGCCACTATAGTCATCAAAAGAACTTAAGCTTTAAAAAGCGGTTTTGCTGTATGGATCATGTCCCTGCAGTCTCACTGTTTAATTCACTGCCATGTAGGAGTAAAATAACTTTATTTATGCAGCCCTAGCCACACCTCCCTGCATGTGATTTGCATAGCCTTCCTAAACACTTCCTGTAAAGAGTCATACCATGTTTATACTTCCTTTGTTGCCAATTATGTTGTATCTAGAATTTCCTATCTCCTGCTCTGTTAATAGCTTGCTACACCCATCAGGAGCCTCCTGTATGTAATTAATTTCATTTTACAGAGCAAGAAATAAAAACTTTTAAAGTAAGTTAAGATCTCATTGAAAATTAAAACATTTTGTTTTCATGCAGGCTGTGTCAGTCACAGCCAGGAGAGGTGTGGCTAAGGCTGCATAAACAGAAACAAAAGTAATGTAACGCCTAAATGGCAATTAATTGAGCAGTGAGAATTCAGGGGCATGATCTAAACACAGAAACAGCTTCATTAACCCCTTAAGGACACATGACATGTGTGACATGTCATGATTCCCTTTTATTGCAGAAGTTTGGTCCTTAAGAGGTTAAGCTAAATGTGTTTTGGTAAATATAGTGTCCCTTTATTCAGCTGTTAGCACTCCTCACATGTTTAAACTGGCTGGGTGACAAATCCTTATTATTGGGAGGTTTGGTGCTTTAAGAATAGTGACTGCAATAAAAGGGGCAACAAAGAAATCTGGAAAAATGGAAGGTGAACATCGAGGCTCAAACACACTAGTCGGAGCTAAGAAGACAGTTGAAAAGCACATAGAGCAGGGAGAGAGAGCATTGAGTAAGTATATCTCCCATCCTACTCCCTCACCGGGCCTCAGCACACACATGGATATTTCACTTTGGGAGGGATTTTGAAAAAAATTGAAAGACTCTCACAATTGACAGAGTAGAATTTCATCTATCTAAAGATGTGAGGCAATAGAGTGAAACAATATTTATACCACCTGGAGGTTTGTTTAATATCAATATGAGCAAAAGTTCTAAATACAGCTTAGTAGTTTAAATGCTTTGCAATAACTTCTTGCTATACATAAATATATACACACAGAGGAAACCAGGAAGGCAGTACTGGACTCAGTATGTCATACATACCACATACTATATACAAAATAATATTTGCCAGCATTCGCTTTTTTCAGAGAGCTATCTTCTTTCGTACAGCATTAGTGGGGTGGCTAGGATTTGCAGGAGTTGGGTTGCCATAAGATCTCCAGATACTATGAACGCACACCGCTTCCCATTAGTGCATTGGTTGATTTGTTAGACTGTGGCACTAAGTATATGTTGCAGCTCGGAGCAAGGGGGGATGAACAGAGCTCGGGAGCCTGAGTGCAGACAACTGTCATATATAGATGTAATGGAAAAGGACAAGGCTGCTCAGGGGGACTGCACATCTAAAGGACAAAGCAAGAGCAAATCTGTCCAAAAGCAGCCCTTTGATGGGAGTACAGGCACACTGATGTGCAGAAAGAGTCTGATATACTATAAAACAGAAGTAAAAGATATTTCCCCTCCAGGGTCAGGAAATAGAGGTTTCGGCTAGGATTTTTATATTTCTGGATGCTGCTGAGAAATATTGCTCTCCATATATATATTTTATAAAGTTCACAGGAGATGCGGAATGTTGTAAAAAGTTTTGTTGCTCAAGTGGCAAAAAGCAAATTTCTCTTAAAGCGGCACTGTCACACCTTACTTGCCTTCGTCCTATTGTTTCCTCTTTCAGAATCTGTTCTTCTTTTCTTCATTTCTGATCTAATTTTCTTTAAAACATAAGTCAAATTAAGAACTACTTTGTCTTATGTATTTTTCCTGATGTTTTCTGGCAAAAGGAGGAGCTTAGGTCACTTTCATTTCCTGTGTCAAGGAAGAGGGTGAGTATTGTGAGAATACTTTCTCTGGCGCAGGAAATGGAGCTGACTTAAAGGATCGCTCCACACTTCAAACCTCATGGTTTAGTGATATACCCACAATGAATATACATGCATGCATATTTTCATGTATGTATACATTATCAGTTTAGTCTAAAAGAGATTACAAAAGCTGCAGTTCTTATGACTGCAGCCTTTGTAAGCCCTCCCCTTTTTCCCAGAAGAGACTTTCAGTCTCAGAAGCTCCCTACATGCACGTCCTTAATAGGGATTAAATGAGGGTACTGCTCACCCATAAAGCACTTCAGCAAGCTAAAGTGCTGTTGGGGTTTGGAGTGGTCCTTTAAGCTCTTCCTTGTGTCAGAGAATGTAAGGCGTAGGAAAAATACCTAAGACAAAGTAATCCTTAATTATGGTTCAAAGAAAACTAGATCAGAAATAAAGAAAAGTAGAACAGATTCTGAGAGAGGAAGAGAAGAGGAAACAATAGAAGAAAGGTAAGTTCGGCATGACAGTAAGACAGCTATAGTATTTTTATTGGCTTTTAGAGAATTTAGCAAAACTAGCAAAGCAATAACAATGCCATTCCCCTTTATTTTATCATTTCATTATATGATTACTATTATATTGGAATGCCTGAACCTAATTGTAGTTTGAAGACAGTATAAAGGGATTTTGGCTTTAAAAGCATAGGAAAAGCATTGGATTGATATCGTCAAGGAAACGGGGTGGGGTCAGGGCCAAACATCAGCCTGACCAATCAGCATCTCCTGATAGAGATGCATTGAATCAATGCATCTCTTTGGGGAAAGTTCAGCGTCTCCATACATAGCTTGACGACGCTGAAAGTCCGTGTAACACAGTATGCAGCACGGACCCAGGAAGTACCTCTAGTGGCTTTCTGAGGGGTGGGTAGTGTCCCTAGGGAGCCATGTAAACACTGCCCTGCCTACAGGGACAGGCTACAGACACCAGAACAACTACCTTATGATGCAGAGGTTTTGGTGACTATTGTGTCCCTTTAAGATGGCTTCTTAAGAGGGCGTACGAAGATGTTAACCAGGGATTAACCACTTTCTGCTCACAGCAAATACTTTTTTCCATTTACTTCACAAAGACAGCAGAAACTAAAAGTAAAAATATGATGTAGTTTAGGCCCTTTAAAGTGGCTCTGTCACCTGCCGGGGTCTTTGCACATTTTACGTAGATCACTCAGCGGGTGAGGAAAAAAATTGATTTGATTATAGTTTAAAATTTAAATGAAAAATTTAAATAGAGACAAACTTACTAATATGTCGCTACTTTGTCTTACATCTTTTGACTGTGTTGAAATTTCATGAGGCAAAAATAGAAAGAGGTCCAGGCACTCCAGAGTACAAAAAAGGCAAAATGTATTGAACCCACTGTCACTCACAACGTTTCGACCTGAACGTTCTTTGTCAAGCCTTTTTCTTTTTCAGGTTGAAACATTGTAAGTGGCGGTGGGTTCATAAAATTTTGCCTTTTTTGTACTCTGGAGTGCCTGGACCTCTTTCTATTTTTTTGCCTCATCAAATATTTGATTCTTGGTACTGGGACTGGTCTGGTTGAACCCAGATTCATATTACCATGGGGATTGAGTGCAGTTCCACACCCCTGTTTCTGTGTTGAAATTTCAGTGATATTCCAGTGTGTCAATATGACTATTTCATATAGATTTTATGTTTATGAAATGCTTATAAGTGGCACGGTAGTGACAGAGCTCCTTTGAGGAGTCTGCAAGCTGGTTTAGGTCTCACAGTCTACTCTAAAGACCCCGCTAAAGAGCTGTTCACTTTATAAAGCAGGGTTGTCAAACATGCGGCCCCCCAGATGTTGCTGAACTACAACTCCCATGATTCTTTCAATGAAACAGATAGCCAGAGAATCATGGGTGTTGTAGTTCAGCAACATCTGGGGGGCCGCATGTTTGACAACCCTGTTATAAAGGCTGTATTTCCTTACAGTAAGCTACAATGTTGCAGCACTAAGTTAGCTATAACATCCTTACGGTAATGATATAATGTTTCTGCATAATAAAGTCTGCTGTGTCATTAAAGTGCCACTTATAATAACAGTAGTCATGAAAATACTGGGTATACTGCTGTACCTCGTGTGGTTAGAGGTTATTAAGACTTAGTGCGGAAGGTAAATACCATGAATATCAGCCAGAAGCCTTTAATGCTAAACACCCCCTAACATAAATGTCTCTCTAACCATAAATTTACCCAAATCTCGGCATAATTTTAACATTAACCAAACAGTGTTATACACAACACCATTGTTACCAGCACACTAATGCTTTTGGCATTTAATAGATGTCATTTCAACAGTAGCCTGTTAAATATATGCATGCTGTTTTGTAACACAGACCATTTTACAGTGATTTCTCAGAATTGCTACACATTGAAATGCCCTGTAATCAGTGATGCCTCTAGGCTTTTTGTAGCTCTAAGAACTACTAAGTTCCTAGACACCTCTGCACCTCTGCGGAGACACCTGTAGAGACACCTCTATATGCACTTGATTATGTCGCAGTTAACAGTTCCCTAAAATATCAGTTGTATGAATTTGTAATGTCGGAGAATAAATGCGTCTGTTAGAATGCAAATATTTACAAGTAATGTGTACAATTATGGTTTGCCATTGAAATGATGAACATTGTCATATCCTGTAGAAGTGAAGCCCTAGTATATAGTTTAATTTATTTGCACTTTTATTTTTACTTGTTTAGTTTATATACAGTGTACAATTATGAGTCACAGGAAACACAAATGTGTGACATGTCATGATTCCCTTTTATTCCAGTAGTTTGGTCCTTAAGGGGTTAAAGTTCTAGGGGGCACCCTCTGCACACCGGTCTGATATTACATGAGCATGCACAAATTTCTTAGTGCTCATTTATTGCCTACATGCATTACTACAACATCCATTCCTCTGGGAGCAGACCCACACAGCATAATGGGAATTGCAATTTTAACAGCAAATTGAGAACTTAAAAGGACACTATAGTCACCAGAACAACTACAGGTTAATGTAGTTGTTCTGGTGAGTATAATAGCTCCCTTCAGGCATTTTCATGTAAACACTGCCTTTTCAGTGAAAATGCAGTGTTTACATTGTCCCTAGAGACACCTCCAAGTGGCCACTCCTTAGATGGCCACTGGAGGGGCCATGTAAGCTGGTTTAGGTCTCACAGTCTACTCTAAAGACCCCGCTAAAGAGCTGTTCACTTTATAAAGGCTGTATTTCCTTACAGTAAGCTACAATGTTGCAGCACTAAGTTAGCTATTAGCTATTAGCGTGGAGACGCTGAATTTTCCTCATAGAGATGCATTGATTCAATGCATCTCTATGAGGAGGTCCTGATTGACCAAAACGGCATTTGGCCCCGCCCCTTGCTGATTTTAGCCAATCCAATGCTTTCCCTATGGGAAAGCATTGGATTGGCTAAAAATGGGAAAGCATTGGATTGGCTAACAATTGGCCGTTTTGATGGTGTCACAAAGGGGGCCACTGTTACTTGGAAACCAATTTATCAAAAACAACTTCCATTTTTAAGTATCCACTGAATTAATCTCCATTAACTACTCAAGAAGGGATGTCAAAGACGTTGCAGTGTCCAAATAACGGATTTATCTTCTACAGCATATGATGTTTACATACAGCAGGGTAGCACTATTCATGTAGTACCCTACAACAGGACAACATGATAGGTAACCAAAACACATATAAATATTGATTACCCGAAAAAACACCAAAACCCTGGTTCACTCTGAAAAACCATGAATTACACAGAATGTTTGATTTGAGTCATAATATCTGAAACCAATATGGTTTACTATATTATCACTCAAATCAAACATTCTGCCTGTTGTACCTATGTATTACTGACCAAAGGATGGCCCTAAAGGAAATGAACATCCTTCCAGATATCGGGACTTGGTCCATAATGTCTGGTATAGGTTTCGGCATATTATGTCATCGTTAATTATCCCAGTAGCCATCTTTTTGGTTAAGTTTACAAGCTGGAATTAGGAAACAGGTGGCTAACAGGAAACACACGTAGGAACTTATCAGCCCTGATTGGAGGAGCTTAAAAGGCAGAAGTAAGAACACTGGGGATATGCTCTACCCTGACAAAGTCTTTGTGGACGAAACTGGTCGGCCAGGTATCCCCGTTTGTTGCCTTTTTAAGGTCTTTTTAGACCTATTTATGAGCCCTTCTGGCCACTGGTAATGGCCCTATGTTTGTAAGTGAAATATTTGGTTTTAATTATATTGGTGTTTATGGTTTTATCTTCACACTTGTGACGTTTATGTGGATCCTAAATACCACACTAAGAAGTATTTCAGGTGCAAGCAATCCTTATATTTCAACGTGATAGGTTCCCAGGGAAGCAGGGTGAGTCCAGCAATCCTACTTCCAAGTGCGGAGGTAAATATATATACAAGTAGCTATATATGTATGCTCATGTTCGCAGGGTTAATAAAGAATATAAATGTGGATAAATCTGTGTGGGCAGGATAAACTAATTAAGTGTGTGTGGCTTATTAAGCTTTGCTAAGGGGGTCCTAAATATTTTACGCATACAGACCCTCATCTTCATGTTACACCACTGACCATTTTTGCATGTGTCAATCTCCAGGGAACAAAGCTATATCATAATCTTTATCTAGGTCACCATGTACATGATTTGAGGAGTTGGTGCAGGTTGATTGTGACAGTTCCATTTTAAATCAGGATGAGAAAAAATCCATTAATTATAGATAAGATTTTTGATCCAGCCAGTCTGTAATTTGCCTTGTAGCTATAAAACCACAAGCTATTTATGAACCCAATAGTGTAATCCAAGCGTTAGCCCGATCTGCTGAAATTGCTAAATATATATTTTATATTTTAAATTGTCTCAATTGGTCTCAGCAGTACCTCTTTGATGTATGCATGTTCAGATGATTGCCTTAGGAGCTGCCAAACTAAAAGTCTTTGGAGCAGTGGCAGGAATACTCATTGTATGTCTATGTTTTATAACAAAATCTCTATTATTTTACAGAAAATATGTGAATTTATAAACTTTACACTGGTTTAGAGTAGATTATGTTGTATCAACTGGTCGCACATTCAAAAACTCATACTAAATTATATTGAATAAATTCTTAGAAATGACTAGTTTGTTTCCATGTAAATATACATTTATTAATATTTAGCACATTTCATACACTGATGGGGCTTACATCCCTTTTAGTCAAGAAACCAGACACATTTTATCACCACTCCCAAAAGGCAATTTATAAATCAAACTTTTTTTTTTATCAAACTTTCCAAATAAATAAATAACTAAAGCTTAAAAGAAAAAGAAAAAAAAAGCTAAAAGGCTTGCAATGTTGCATGTAAATGACTGATTAGTAATAATGGAACACTTGCCACTTCCATAAGAGATACAAAGTGACGGCTCAGCTAAAATAATCTGTCATCTCGGAACAAAGGGACTATTCCCAAAGGGACACTGACAGACACCGCTGGTTCCTCAACTGCTGCATAGAGCTCTGACACCTAGTGAGAGGCTGGAAGATGTGGAGAGTGATGCCAAGTTCAAATACAAGTTTTCCTTTCAAGAGACATATGACACACATTGATCAATGTGAGGACAATCAGAAAGGGTACCGACTAATTTCAAGTGCTTGAGCGCAGTGGAGCCAAAAACTATGTGGATGTTTATTTCAAAGCATGGTAGAAAGGGCATTGAACCAAACGCTTTCAGATCTCATATTTTTACAGAATAAATAGTTTGATGACATGAAATGGAATGTTGATGTCATATGACTTAGTCTTCTTTCAATGGATGGAAAACAAAGGGTTATATTTAGTTTGTTACGATGGAAGGAGGAAATGGGGATTACAATATCACATAAAAATGTTTCTCACTATAGGGGGCTTCGTCCTATAGTTTAGCAGCCAGAGACAAAAGTTAGGAGCCAGTTTTTTATAATGATACACACAGTTAGCTGTGCTATTACACACATCTTAAAAAAGGCATGTTATTTCCCAGAATATTTTTCAATCTTTTTTTAAATTTTTTTTTTACAGATCTATATTTAAATGGATTCCATGGGCAACCATTTAGGGCAACCCATTGTGTAAAACAAATAGACCAAAGATAATGAAAAAAATAAATTAAATAAAAGCACCTACTCACCTTTTCTCAAGCACTGCCATCTCTGAAACTGCTATCTTTATTAAAAAAAGGGTTAACCCTAGCTGGACCTGGCACCCAGACCACCTCATTAAGCTGAAGTGGTCTGGGTGCCTATAGTGGTCCTTTAAGAATTAAAAAACAAAACAATGTTTCAGTTTAGTGTTCCTTTCTTTTACAATGTTATGTTCTTCACAAAGTAGTGCCATAGAAGTATCCACATGTTGTGATTCATGATTCCGTTTTATAGTATAAAGGCACATTCCTTCAAGTAATGGGAATGTCCTGTGCTTTGACTTATGTAATGAAACATTTTTCATCCAGTCTAAACACTTCATGACAATTAATACCCATACACAAAAGGGCATTCTGTGCTAAAGATACATAAGGAAAGAATAAAGTAGATACTTAGTGTGATTTTCTTTTAACCCCTTCAGGACCGCATGTCAGACGCATCTGATCAGCTGATGCAGCCATATCTTATTTTACGAAAAACCAAAGCATGGTGTAAAAAGGTGGCTATCTATCCGATGCAAATAGCAACCCACAACTCATTTTTGCTTTTTTTAAAAAAATAATCCAGGGAAAACCACCTTTCTCCAATTTCAGTTGAAAATAATTTCTTTAACAATTTATGGAGATGGACAAGTTCCAACAACGGTGCAAGCTGAGTCCAGGCATATGCCTTCTTGGCGTCAGACTCTGACGCCACTGACACAGCGTCAGATTTTGACCCAGGTCAGTTTTCTGACACGTCTAGTCAAGACGACATGTCATCTGTGTGTGAGCCGGCTGAAGAAAGAAGCTGAGCTTACTCTGCTACACCGAAATGTGGAGGAGGACTGGGTACCTCCACAGTTAGCCGAGCCCAACGTCACCCCTTTTAGTGCCAACGCAGGCATTAATGTTAATGTGGATGGCTTCTCCCCAATGCAGTATGTAGAACTATTTTTAGGGGAAACATCTGGGAGGAGATTGCGTCCCAGACAAACTTGTATGCTACCCAATATATTGATAACAATCCAGGTAGCTATACAGTCAGGGAGCATGACTGGCATCCCACAGATGTCCCAGAGCTTAAAAAATTCTGGGCTCTGACAATGCTCATGGGGATTATAAAGAAGCCATCAATTCGCTTATACTGGTGCACCAACCCAATAATGTCTAGTCCAGTATTCTCCCAAACCATGCCTAGAGCCAGATACGAGTTACTGCTGAGATTTTTACATTTCAGTGACAATACCCTCTGTCACCCTAGAGATCACCCCCAATACGATAGGCTTCATAAAATACGCCCACTGCTAGACCATTTTCAGGACAAATTTTCAGATGTTTATACCCCCAACAAAATTTATCCATAGATGAATCGCTAATGAAATACAAACGGAGATTAGGGTTCAGACAATACATCCCCTCAAAGCGCTCTAGGTATGGCATAAAACTGTACAAACTGTGCGAGAGCGAAAGTGGATACACGTTTGCCTTTCGTGTACATGAGGGGAAAGATGGTCAACTGGACCCTCCCGGCTGTCCTGACTCCCTGGGGACAAATGGGAAACTTGTATGGGACCTACTAAACCCCTTGTTTAATAAAGGTTATCACCTTTATGTGGATAATTTTTATAGTAGTGTCCGTCTGTTTAAAACACTTTATGGTTTACAGACACTGGCCTGCGGCACTGCCAGAAAAAATTCCAAAGACTTTCCACGATCTCTCATAGAGGCAAAATTTAAAAAAGGCGAATGTAAAGCACTTTGCAAAGCTGAAGTGCTTGCACTAAAATTTAGGGACAGGAAGGATGTCAACATGCTAACCACCATCCATGACGAACGCATGTCAGACGCATCTGATCAGCTGATGCAGCCATATCTTATTTTACGAAAAACCAAAGCATGGTGTAAAAAGGTGGCTATCTATCTGATGCAAATAACAACCCACAACTCATTTTTGCTTTTTTTTAAAAAAAATAATCCAGGGAAAACCACCTTTCTCCAATTTCAGTTGAAAATTATTTCTTTAACAGAAACTCTGCAGGGTCTGTTTTAAAAACGAGAAAAGGACAGACACCCCTTTTCACTGTCCTGATTGCCCTTCGAAACCAGGACTGTGTGTAGGAACATGTTTCAAGCTGTACCACACAGAACAGTTGTAAGAAGTGTTCCTGAATTTTTATTTTATTTTTTTGTTTCTTTGGAAAGCAGCCATTTTTTGTTAGTCAGATTCCTTCTCCCAAATTTCCAGTTAGATTCTATTTGCAGGAGTCAGTTTAAAGATTGCTGCTAAATGTATATTTGCTACCTGCATTTGGTCTAACAAGTTTTCTGGCAGTAACACACAACCAGCTGGCCAAAACCAGATGACATGTGCATAAAAAAACAGAATTTTAAAATTACCACTACACTTTCTCTGTTTTTTGGGGGGGCAAAATGGTTGGGGGAAAGAAGTCAAAATACCCCATCTTCTATAACCTTTGATGTCTACTTTATAAAAATATATACTATATATACTTTCATGATGGTAACATTAACAGGGGGGTGCAAAAATATAGACCAAGCATACCTATATATCAAGTTGAAAAACTGACATGTACAAGTTCTGATTGTTGCCTTTTGGCCCCCAAACAACTCGGCAATAGTGATGTGACGAACGGTTCGCCGAACGGTTCGTGAACGGTTCACCACAAACGGTTCGCCACGGACTCATCATTGAGTAAACTTTGACCCTGTACCTCACAGTCAGCAGTCACATTCCAGCCAATCAGCAGCAGACCCTCCCTCCCAGACCCTCCCACCTCCTGGACAACTCATTAAGAATGCAGCTTCAAAATGGATGCTGTCCAGGAGGTGGGAGGGTCTGGGAGGGAGGGTCTGCTGCTGATTGGCTGGATTGTGTCTGCTGACTGGGAGGTACAGGGTCAATGTTTACTCAATGATGAGTCCGCGGCAAACCGTTCGTGGCGAACCGTTCGCGAACCGTTCGGCGAACCGTTCGGGACATCACTACCCAGCAACCCTATACATGGGGGGTATCACTGTACTCCGGAGATGTTGCTGAACATATTGGGGTGTTGTTTGGCAGTGACACATAACATGATCTGTTAATTTATGCCTAAAGTACAATGTGTGTGAAAAAAACAGAAACAAATTACTACCTCAATGTTTGACAAAGCCTGGTGGTAGAATCAGTGCATGGAAAGTGTTAAAATACCACCATGTGAAATACCCTAGGGTGTCTACTTTTCACAAATATATGGTTTGATAGGGGTAAAATACATTGGCCAGCTTCAAAAATGTCTCAAATAGGACATGCATGCAGGTTGACTACATGTCAAAATTCCAAGCTGGGAAACTGATATGCGCACCTGCAAAATGTGGTTTTTTAGCCCCCAAACAACCCAACACACCAATACAAGGGGGTTATCCCTGTACTCGGAAGATGTTGCTGAACACATATTGGGTTGTTGTTTGGCAGTGACACATAACAGGATCTGTTAATTCATGCCTAAAGTACAATGTGTGTGAAAAAAACAGAAAAAAAATGTACTAACTCAATCTTTGACAAAGCCTGGTGGTAGAATTCAGTGCATGAAAAGTATTAAAATACCACCATGTGAAATACCCTAGGGTGTCTACTTTTCAAAAATATATTGGCTCAAATGGGACATGCATGCAGGTTGACTAAATGTCAAAATTCCAAGCTGGGAAACTGATATGCGCACCTGCCAAATGTGGCCTTTTAGCCCCCAAACAACCCGACACACCTATACATGGGGGGTATCCCTGTACTTGGGAGATGTTGCTGAACACATATTGGGGTGTTGTTTGGCAGTGACACCTAACAGAATCTGTGAATTTATACCTGAATTGCAAAGTAAAAAAATAAAAAAAATAAACTACCTATGCAAAGTTTGGCAAATGTTTGTGGTAAAATGGCTGCATAGAAAGTATCAAAATATTCTTAGATGAATACCCTGGGTTATCTAGTTTAAGAAAAATATATACATGTGGGGTGTTTTTTGGAGATTTATGACATAACAGTGTTACAATGTCACTATTGATACATTTGAAAAATGTACATTTTGAAACAGCAATTTCCTACTTGTACTTATAGCCCTATAACTTGCAAATAAAAGGAAAAAAACACGTAAACATTGGGTGTTTTTAAACTCAGGACAAAATTTTGAATCTATTTAGCAGTTTGTTTCATTCGATTTTGTAGATCAGTAAAAGATTTTTTAAGTAGAAGTCAAAAAACTTTTTTTAAATTTTACCATATTTTTTTTTTAAATTAAATTATATGACATGATAAAAATAATAGTATGTAAAGAAAGCCCTTTTTGTCCTGAAAAAAACAATATATAATTTGTATCGGAACAGTAAATGAGAGAGCGGAAAATTACAGCTAAACACAAACACCACAAAAGTGTTAAAATAGATCTGGTCCTTAACCCCTTCCCGACCGAGGACGGTTCAGGACCGTCATCGGCATTTTTGGCTTGCCGACCGATGACGGTCCTGAACCGTCCTAACGGTCTGAGCTACTTACCTGATCGCCGTCGTTCCCCCGGCCGCGATCAGCGTGGCTCCGGTTGTGGGGAGACTGCCTGCAGCCCAGACAGTCTCCCCACACTGAATTAGGACCCCCTGTGGCCATGTGATCGCTTAACACAGCGATCACATGGTCACAATAGGTGTCCTAGTGTCTGCCTGCAGGGGGACTGCCTGTGCTGACAGGCAGTCTCCCTGCTAGTGTAAAATCAGAAAAAAAAATAAAGTTAGTGTTAATTAAAAAAAAAAAATTATATATGTGTATATAAATATGATATATAGACATTTATTATATCTATATATCATATATATAATGCCATACTAAGTGTATTTTTATATTAATATGTATTTATATTAATATAAAAATACACTTATAATTAAATTACACACGTGTATATATATAATATATATGATAACTATATATATTGTATATATATATTATTATAAAATATAAATAATAAGTAATTTAAATTAAATAATTTTTTTTAAATAATAATAAAAATTTAAAAAAAATTATATATCTATATGAAATTTTATTCTAACTGTATTTTAAAATTTATATATATATATATATATTTATATCAAAATGCACTTAGAATGAATTTGTATATATATCTATGTATATATAAATAAATAAAAATAATACGAAATATACATATGTCCATATACAAAATTACATAAATAATTATATAAATATACACGTAGACTTAAACTATATAAATATGAATATATATTTAAATTCTACATGCGTATTTATGTAATATTTTTACATAATTCAGTAATTTTATTGATTGCAATTTGAGGGACCTGCCTGCCAACCCAGGCCGAAATTCCAGAGAATTTAATATGCTAGCACTGTATTTTACCCTGTAACGTTCTACGACACCCTAAAACCTGTACATGGGGGGTACTGTTTTACTCGGGAGACTTCGCTGAACACAAATATTAGTGATTCAAAACAGTAAAACATATCACAGCGATGATATTGTCAGTGAAAGTGACTTTTTGCATTTTTCACACACAAACAGCACTTTTACTGATGATATAATTGTTGTGATACGTTTTCCAGTTTTTAAACACTAATATTTGTGTTCAGCGATGTCTCCCGAGTAAAACAGTACCCCCCATGTACAGGTTTTATAGCATTTTTGAAAGTTACAAGGTCAAATATATGGGTCAAATATTTTTACATTGAAAATGGCCAGGTTGGTTACGTTGCCTTTGAGAGCGTATGGTAGCCCAGGAATGAGAATTACCCCATGATGGCATACCATTTGCAAAAGAAGACAACCCAAGGTATTGCAAATGGGGTATGTCCAGTCTTTTTTAGTAACCACTTGGTCACAAACACTGGCCAAAATTAGCGTTCAATTTAGTTTTTTTACTTTTTTCACACACAAACAAATATGAATGCTTACTTTGGCCAGTGTTTTCGACTAAGTGGCTACTAAAAAAGACTGGACATACCCCATATTGAATACCCTGGGTTGTCTACTTTAAAAAAAATATGTACATGTGGGGTGTTATTCAGAGATTTATGACAGATAATAGTGTTACAATGTCACTATTGATAAATTTAAAAAAATTTATGTTTTGAAACCGCAATATCCTACTTGTACCTATAGCCCTATAACATGCAAAAAAAAGCAAAAAAGCACGAAAACACTAGGTATTTTTAAACTCAGGACAAAAGTTTTAATCTATTTAGCAGTTTTTTCATTCGCTTTTGTAGATGAGTAAAAGATTTTTCAAGTAAAAGTCAAAAAACATGTATTTTTTTCAATTTTTCATCATATTTTTTTTATTTTTTTTATTTTTTTTTAAATTAAAATACATGAGATTATATAAATAATGGTATGTAAAGAAAACCCCTTTTGTCCTGAAAAAAACAATATATAATTTGTATGGGAACAGTAAATGAGAAAGCGGAAAATTACAGCCAAACACAAACACCACAAAAGTGTAAAAATATGCCTGGTCGCAAATGTTCAACATCGCAAAAACAGTCCAGTCCTTAAGGGGTTAATGTACAAACATCGCAAAAAAAAAAGTCCGGTCCTGAAGGGGTTAAAATATGAAGAAATATAAAATTCAAAAACGTAGTGTAAACCTGGTTTGAGCTTCATGAGACTCATTGCTGTATGAGTTATATATTGGGTGGAATGGTAGATTTATGTTATGTTTTGTATTTGTATTGTATTTTGTATTTTTTTTCATGTTTTAAAGGACAATCATACATTAAGATAAGTATTTGTTTTTCTTTTTAATAGCTGTGACAACCCATTTTTGTGTATTTTGTATTTTATGTAACACTGGGAATAATTACAGGATTTGTTTGCTTCTTGTATTTATACTATTACAGCAACACCTATTTTCTTTAGACATTAATGTTTAATTCTCAATTAATATTGATATAGATCCTCAAGTGACCTTAAAGGGACACTGTAGTCACTATAAGCATTTCATCTCTTTGAATTGGTTATAGTGCCTGGAGTACCCTGGCACTGTCCCTCCATTCAGTGTTGCACCATGTTCATGCAGTATGCCACAAAATAAGAGCCCCTGGCCACCCACAGTCCGGCCCCTTCAGTATGTGTAGCTAAGGCAGATATTACACACTTCCTTGTTGTCATACCCACTCATACCGTCAGTTGGAACTCTGACAGGCTAAAAGCAGTCAGCTGACACTCTGTCAGGAACCAGGAACCAGACAGAGACAGATCTAGATGCAAAAACACCTTTATTTAATAAACAACAAAGAAATCACCAAAAGCAAAGTCCAGGAGGCAAGCAGGGGTCAGTCACCAGAGCGGGTAGTCAGACGAGCCAGGATCAGGAGCACGGAGGTCAGCGGAGTCAGGAACAAGGCCAGAGTCAGGAACCAGGAGCAAACAGGAAACACAGGAACAAGGAGACTTCTGGGGGACAGGAAACCACGCAAGGGCAAGGAGGTTCTGGAATTTGCTGCTTAAATAGGCTGAAGTGATTAGCAGCAGGGTTGATTATTATTCTCAGGTGAGTAACCTTGGCAACATGCTGAAGGAGCTGATAGTTAATTACAGCTGAAACCTCAGACACTGAAAAAGGAAGGGTGGCTGTTTAAAACAGCAAAGAAACCCTGACAGTACCTCCCCCTCAACGACTCCTCCCATTTCTGCTGGTGGGTCCGGGCTTCATGGGGAAGCGAGCGTGATAGGAACGAAGGAGGGATGGTGCATGGACATCAGAGGCTGGAACCCAGGAGCGTTCCTCTGGACCGTACCCTTTCCAGTGCACCAAGTATTGGATCTGTCCTCTGAAGACTCGTGAGTCAATGATGCTGCGTATTTCATATTCCTCATGATTGTCAACCGGAACAGGACGTGGACGTGGTACTGAGGTGGTGTAACGATTACATACCAATGGTTTCAAGAGGGAAACATGGAATACATTAGAGATGCGCATGTTAGCAGGAAGGTCAAGTGCGTAAGCTACAGGGTTAACCCTTCGAAGTATACGAAATGGCCCAACGTATCGGGGTGCCAGTTTTTGTGAGGGAACACGGAGCCGTAGGTTGCGAGAAGACAGCCAGACCCTCTCTCCGACTTGATAGGTAGGTGCAGGAAGGCGTCTGCGGTCGGCCTGGAGTTTGTAGTTCTGCATTGCGTGTTGCAAAGAGTTCTGAACCTGCACCCAAGTGGAACGGAGTTCCCTGAGATGTTCCTCCAATGCCGGTATCCCTTGTGGCATGAACGTATCAGGCAATATGGACGGTTGAAAGCCATAGTTCGCCAAGAATGGGGATAGCCGGGAAGAGGCATTGATCGCACTATTGTGGGCAAACTCCGCCCAGGGTAGCAGATCAGACCAGTTGTTCTGGTGGTCAGAAATGTAGCAACGCAGAAACTGTTCCAGTGTTTGGTTAGCTCGTTCCGCGGCACCATTGGATTGCGGGTGGTAGGCAGAGGAGAAGGAGAGCTGAATTCCCATTTGTGTACAAAAAGCTCTCCAAAATCTGGACACAAACTGGCTACCCCTATCTGAGATTATCACTTTGGGTAACCCATGCAAACGAAAGACCTCCCGAGCAAAAATTGTTGCAAGTTCCTGAGAAGTTGGTAGTTTTTTCAAGGGAATGCAATGCGACATCTTTGAGAACAACCATGAGAACGACTGTATTGCCACGGGAGACCGGAAGATCTACGATAAAATCCATGGACAAGTGGGTCCAGGGTCGTTCACCATTAGGTATGGTTTGCAGGAGACCCACTGGAGGGTGTCGTGGGGTTTTATTTTGAGCGCATACAGGACAGGCAGCTACAAAAGCAGTGACATCCGAACGGAGACTAGGCCACCAAAATTGCCGAGAGACGGACCAGATTAATTGGTTTTTGCCTGGATGTCCAGCTGCTTTGGAGTTGTGATAAGTACTTAATAATTTAGTACGGAGATGGATGGGTACAAAACAACGGCCATTAGGTTTCTCTGGAGGAGCATTACTTTGTGCAGCCAGAATCTCCTCGCCTAGGTGTGAGGTGAGGCTAGTACGGATGGTGGCCAGTATATGATCCGGAGGAATCACAGGAGTAGGGGTTATCTCCTCTCTAGATGGAGGGGAGAACTGTCGGGACAAGGCATCAGCCTGAATGTTTTTAGGACCGGGCAAGTAAGAAACCACATAATTGAATCTTGATAGGAAGAGAGCCCATCTAGCTTGCCTGGGGGAAAGTCGCTTAGCTTCGGAAAGATATGTCAGATTCTTGTGGTCTGTGAGGATGAGAATTGGCACTGAAGTACCCTCAAGAAGGTGCCTCCATTCTTTGAGAGCTAATATTATGGCTAGAAGTTCTCTATCACCAATCTGGTAATTGCATTCCGCCGGGTTTAATTTCTTCGAGAAATACCCGCACGGATGCCTGGAGCTCTCTGGGTTAGGACGTTGAGACAGGAGGGCGCCTACTCCTGTCTCAGACGAATCGACTTCAAGAATGAATGGTAAGGCAGGGTTAGGGTGTGCCAGTATAGGAGCAGCAGCAAAGGCGACTGAGAGACTCAAAGGCAGAAATGGCTTCATGTGACCAATGCTGTGGGTCAGCATCTCTCCTGGTCATATCCGTGAGTGGTTTAACCAAGGAGGAAAAGTTGCGTATGAACTTCCGATAATAATTGGCGAAGCCAAGAAAACGCTGTATAGAGCGAAGACCCGTAGGTCGAGGCCATTTTAGTACAGCAGAAAGTTTTTCTGGGTCCATAGAGAATCCAGTATCAGAGATAACATAGCCCAAGAATGTGACCTGTTTGCAATTGAACTCACATTTCTCCAATTTACAGAACAGATTATTTTCTCTAAGTCTCTGTAGAACACTAGAAACGTCTGCGTGGTGGTTCTCGAGAGATGTGGAATGGATAAGAATATCATCAAGATAAACCACCACACATTGCTGCAGCATATCTCGCAGGACGTCATTTATAAATTCCTGGAAAACCGCCGGAGCGTTGCAAAGACCAAAGGGCATTACTAGGTATTCGTAATGCCCGCTCCTGGTGTTAAATGCGGTTTTCCATTCGTGGCCCTCTTTTATCCGGACGAGATTATATGCCCCTCTCAGATCAAGTTTAGTGAAGACCGTTGCTCCCTTGAGGCGGTCAAATAACTCAGTGATCAATGGAATGGGGTAGGAATTCTTAATAGTAATGCGATTGAGACCCCTATAGTCGATACAGGGTCTCAACTCACCACTCTTCTTTTTCACAAAGAAAAAGCCGGCCCCGGCAGGAGAAGATGACTTCCGAATGAATCCCTTTGACAACGCATCAGTAACATACTCCTCCATGGCTCGATTCTCTGCTACAGACAGCGGGTAAACCCGTCCACGGGGAGGATTGGCACCAAGTTGGAGTTCGATACCACAGTCATACGGACGGTGTGGTGGCAGAACGCTAGCTTGACCTTTGTCAAATACATCTTGGAATTCTTGGTACTCAGCGGGTAAGGAAGAGGCAGAAATTGTGCCCAAAACTTTGACCGGTTTCCGGAGACAGGAAAATGTGCATTGCTGGGACCAAGATAATATCTCAGATTTGCGCCAATCAATTGTGGGGTTATGCTTCTGTAGCCAAGGGTATCCTAAAATAACCTGGTAGTAAGGAGAGGAAATGACCTGGAATTGGATCATCTCATGATGTAGAGCCCCTACAGCCAGAGATATGGGTACGGTTTCCTGGGTCACGAGGGCTGGCTGTATAGGTCGGCCATCGATGGCTTCGAAAGCTAGTGGGGAGTTGCGAGGCTGTAAGGGTATAGAGTGCTCTGATGCAAATGCACAATCTATAAACAAGCCTGCGGCCCCAGAATCAAGAAATGCCCGGGTTTTAATGGATGATTCCGGCCAGGAGAGGATAATAGGCACCAAGGTTTTGCCCTTATTTATCTCTGGGTCTGCAGAAAGACCCCCCAAGATCTGCCCCTGACAGTATCTTGGGTACGGGCCCTTTACCGGACGAATCGGGCAAAACTTTAATATGTGACCGTGGTGTCCGCAGTATAGGCACAGGCCCTCCCTCCTCCTAAAGGCTCTCTCCTCGACAGAGAGGCGTGAGAAGCCTAACCGCCTCGGCTCCACACCGACAGAGGACTCAGGGCCAGGAGGCATGGGAGGTGAGGGAGGTTTGGGTGGGCAGGAAAAGCTCGGTGCCAAACCTACTGGAGGCCTCCGCAGGCGCTCCCTGGATGAGGATCTCTCTCGGAGTCTGATGTCAATGAGGGTGACAAATGATATCAGTTCCTCGAGATCTTTAGGTAATTCTCTGCCTGCAATCTCATTTTTCATTACATCGGATAGCCCCTGTGCAAAGGCAGCCACAAGAATCTCGTTATTCCAGCCACCCTCTGCTGCCATGGTACGGAATTCACTGGCATACTCAACAATAGTTTTTGTGCCCTGAGTATTAGACATGAGTTGTTTGGCAGTAGGGGTGGAGCGAGCTGGAATATCAAAAACCCTTTTAAAGGACGCAACAAATTCAGGGTAATTGTAAATGATGGGCCTCTCTGCCTCCCAGAGAGGTTTTGCCCAAGCTAGGGCTTTTTCAGACAGCAAAGAAATCATGAACTGGACTTTGTCGCTGTCTGTAGGAAATGCCTGGGGCAGCATTTCAAGGTATCCTTTAACCTGATTTATAAATTCTTTGCACTGAGCTGGGTTGCCCCCAAAATACTGAGGGAGCGGGACAGACCCAGTCATTCCTCTAGCCGCAACAGGTTCAGAGGTTACAACTGGTGCTAGAACAGGAAGTGAGGCAGAGGCGGCCGCAATCGCAGGCTGGCCGGGTTTTGGATTCAGATTGGCATACTGGTCCAAATGGTGGTTCTGCTGGTCCCACCGGGTAAATAGGTTAGGTATAGGTGTATTGCCTGTACCATCTGTATTCATGGCCCTTGCGTAATGTCAGGAACCAGGAACCAGACAGAGACAGATCTAGATGCAAAAACACCTTTATTTAATAAACAACAAAGAAATCACCAAAAGCAAAGTCCAGGAGGCCAGCAGGGGTCAGTCACCAGAGCGGATAGTCAGACGAGCCAGGATCAGGAGCACGGAGGTCAGCGGAGTCAGGAACAAGGCCAGAGTCAGGAACCAGGAGCAAACAGGAAACACAGGAACAAGGAGACTTCTGGGGGACAGGAAACCACGCAAGGGCAAGGAGGTTCTGGAATTTGCTGCTTAAATAG
This sequence comes from Pelobates cultripes, assembly GCA_933207985.1. Taxonomy (NCBI): domain Eukaryota; kingdom Metazoa; phylum Chordata; class Amphibia; order Anura; family Pelobatidae; genus Pelobates; species Pelobates cultripes. The sequence goes on along the minus strand of OW240918.1, from coordinate 52,051,016 downwards.
GCTGAAGTGATTAGCAGCAGGGTTGATTATTATTCTCAGGTGAGTAACCTTGGCAACATGCTGAAGGAGCTGATAGTTAATTACAGCTGAAACCTCAGACACTGAAAAAGGAAGGGTGGCTGTTTAAAACAGCAAAGAAACCCTGACACACTCTCAGCCAATCACAGCTGCCCATTTCTGCTCAGGCAGAAGTGATGGATTGCCAGGGACTCTTGTTTAGCATTAAAACATTAAAACTTTAAAAACTGTTTAATGCTGAAAGAAATGATGGGACCAGAAAACTCCAGACACTATAACCAGTTTAATGAGATGAAGCAGATACGGTGCCTACGGTGTCCCTTTAAGAGCAGGGTTGTTCATCAAAGTGCGAACTGCATGCAATTTAGAGTAAATCTAAACTGAAATTCAAAATTAAAGGTGAAAATAGCCAATCTAAAAACAGGAATGACAAGGAGAATTTTTGTAATTTAGCTATTTTGCCCTAAATTTTGAAATTTACTTTGAATTTCTTACTTTAGTAAATAAACCTGTTGGACTCTATAAGCCAACAAACAAATGTTTCTTCCAAAAATATCTGTCTGTGAGATACTGCATTGCATTTACATGGAGATCTTCAACTATAGATATACAATTCGGACACACACACACACACACTTTAACTATAACTTTCAATTATAACTAGTATTAACTTTTAAGAATTGAAAACAAGGGAAAAGTTTCTAACAGTAAAATGTCAATTTTAGATTTTTTGTTGAGTACTTCTCCGTCAATAGCAAGCACATCAAAAATTCTCACATAACAATGTGGATGAGACATAACTGAGATCAGAGTGGCCCCAGGAGAGGAAAGACATAAAAGTAAAAAATACATCATAACTTTCAGACATAAAAGAAAATATTCATGATTTAAGTAATAAACTCAAGATAAAACTGCTATTAATATTGGTGGTCAACTATGCTCCAATGATATGCAAGAACATTCTAACTATACAAGAAAAGTAAAAGAGATCACATACTCCCTAAACCTTCTTGCACTAACGAAAACATGGCTCTCTCCCTCTGATACTGCTACCCCTGCCTCACTATCCTTTGGTGGTCTTCACTTTACCCACAACCCAAGACAAGCTGAGAGTAAAGGTGGCGGTGTAGGATTTCTGCTTTCAGCCCACTGCTCCTTTTAAACTCTGCCCCCCTTCCCTCTTTCTCATCATTTGGAATTCATTCAATTCCCCTTTTCAAACCCTTCTCTGCTAACATTGCCATCATTTATCGTCCCCCTGGTTCCCCTCTCCTCTTCCTTGACCACTTTGCTGCCTGGCTACCTTACTTCCTCTCTTCTAATATTCCATCCCTAATTCTCGGGAACTTCAATATTCCCATTAACCCACCTTTGACCTCAGCAGCCTCTAAACTACTTTCAATTATTTCCTCCATCGGGCTATCGCAGTGGGCTAATTCTCCCTCCCATGTAGCTGGCAATACAGTCAATCTCATTTTCTCTAATGCATGTACAGTATCTAATATCTGCAACACTTAATTTCCTTTCTCTGATCACCACCTCTTATCATTTGCTCTCAAGTAACCCCTCACCCAACAACCTCAGCCTAACCCCCCTCAACTCAGGAGGAACCTAATTCTATTGACCTCCAGCAGCTGTCAGCTGATATTGATTCACAACTGCTATCCATCCCTTCCTTCTCCTGTCCCTCACTGGCCATCTCCACATATCACACTACCCTCACCTCGGCCTTGAACACTGTAGCCCCGCTCCAAACATGCACCTCGAGGAGGACATGTCCACAACCACTACCTGCAAAATTGCTCATGTTGTGCTGAACACTCCTGGAGGAAGTCTCGCACACAGTCAAACTTTCTCCATTATAGGTTTATATTGTGTTCATACAGCACAGCCCTTGCCCTTGCCAAACAGTCATATTTTTCCTCTCTCATTAGTTCATGCTCCCGCAATCCCAGGCGTCTCTATGGCACCTTTAACTCTCTTCTTCACCCTGCTGTGGCCACCCCACAAACTAACCTTACAGCCGATAGCTTTGCATGCTACTTTACCGACAAGATTGAACAGCTAAGGAAAGAATTCTCCCCACCTTGTCGTTCTCTTTCTCAACCACATATAGCTCATGCCTCTCCTAATCTTCAGACTTTCTCCCTGGTTACTGAACAAGAGGTGTCTGCGCTTCTCCTTTCCTCTCACCCCACCACTTGCCTGCTCGATCCTGTCCCATCTCACCTTCTCAGATCGCTCCCCCCTTGTCTTGTGCCTTCCTTAACACACATCTTCAACTGCTCTCTCTCTTCTGGCGTTGTCTCTGCTGGCCTCTCTTGGCAAACATATTATCTCTTTTGGATTCCACTACCACCTGGGAGCTGATGACATCAGATATATCTCTCCTCCCCAGACCTTCCCCCTGCCGTCCTTCAACGTGTCACTGCTCGCCTATCTTTTATCTCTGACTGGATGTCCTCCCGCTTTCTGAAACTCTCGAAAAATTAGCTCTTTGTCTTTCCTCTTCCTAATACTGATCCTCATCTTTCACTCTCCCTTCATGTTAGTGGTATCCACTTAAGTCCATCCTTGCACGAGCGCTGTCTTGGTGTCATACTTGACTCTGGCCTCACAGTTGAGCCTCATATCCGGTATGTTGCCAAATCCTGTAGATTCCATCTTAAAAACATAGCCCGCATCCGGCCCTTTCTTAGGCAAGATGCTACCAAGGAGCTTGTCCATGCTCTAGAAATTTCCAGCATGGATTATTGTAACCTGATTGGTCTTCCCAAAAGCCATAGTGCCCCTTTACCGTCTGTAATGAATGCTGTTGCCAGACTGATTTTCCTCTCTAGTCAGTCCTCTTACACCTCACCCCTCTGTCAGTCTTCACCTTGGCTTCCTATATCCTACAGGAGTCAATTCAAAGTGCTAACCCATACCTATAAAGCACTGAACATTTCTAGCACCTCTTATATCTCATTACAGATCCATAGGTATGCCCCTTCTCGGTCTCTCCGCTGTTCGCACCCCTACGGCCAACTCGCGCTTGCAGGACTTCTCATGGGCAGCTCCCTTCCTATGGAAAAGTCTGCCTACCGCCATCAAACTCACCCCTAGTCTTCAATCATTTAAGAAGGGCCTTAAAACCCATCTCTTTATAAAAAGCTTATGGCCTCCCAGACTAACCTCTACCTCACATACCTACCTGTCTCTTGCTCTCTCCTAAAGGGCAGCACTCTACTCTCTCCTACAGCTCTGCTTCACCTTATTTGATTGCTATTTCCTCTCCTAATGTATTTTATAACCCATATCCTATAGACTGTAAGCTCGTTTGAGCAGGGCCCTCTTCAACCTATCATTCCTGTAAGTTTTCTTGTAATTGTCCTATTTATAGTTAAATCCCCCCTCTAATAATATTGTAAAGTGCTACGGAATCTGTTGGCACCATATAAATGGTGATAATAATAAGAAGAAAAAGAAAATAGGACTTAATTAGACTTTAATTCCAGCATGTCACAGGACAGGCAGAATTTCAACGCATGTAGGTTTGTTTTTATTCATGCGTGGTGTCTCATAAATAAAAATAATTAGGATGAGAATTAAGACGATGTGAGGGTGTAGGCTCTAACCATCTCAGAATCTGTGCAAGTCAAAAACATTTATTCTCAAAATATGGTACATATCAAACTAGTAGTACAATTATATCATTCTAAAGCAAATTATCAGGACTTGAAGGCCCTAGTTTCAAAGCATAAGATATGGCTGTGTTCTTCTTAATGTACACTCACTGTCAGATGCCTTTAGGCACAGAACTCTAAGGTGCACCCAAGGTGCCCCTCTCCCCCTTAATAAAAGGTAAATAAAGTGAGTTTAATGTATTTATTAACTGGATATTGCAGTTTTGAATTATATAGTTTAGCATTAGAGTTGGGTTAAATTAGGTATTAGGGTACATGGGGAGCTTAACTTTCAAGAGGAGTAAAACCTAGGATTAAGGTAAAACATTTTTTTATTTTTTTTAGGTTTAGGCTTTGAGTGCTACAAGTGGATCCGTCCGCCCCTCCCTCCATCCCCCCTGCCAGAAATAGTGCATTTTATGAGCATAGCATCTTTATGAAATACTCACATGACTGAGTTGGAATGTAACTGAAAAGATATTATAAGACAATGTAGTGTGGTGGAATCTCGGTAAAAATAAATTTAGTAGGCCGAGATTACCACGTGGCATGTGTACGTGCATATGCTGACGTATCGATCAGTTGGTTGCACGAGGCAAGATACGATCAGTAGTGTACGGAGCATGTGCAAGAATACAGGATGTAGTATTCCCCTCCTCCATTGTGCTGGACAAGCCATGCGGTCAAGCAGGAAGTTAATTCTTATTTGTAATGATTGGTCAAGAGAATGTGCGGGTGGAGCTTAATATGGGAGGAGTTATGTGCCTATATAGGGAGCCTGCACTATTGTTCAGGGCTCAGAACTTGCTGTATTTTTGGTGACATTAGTCCCTCTGAGTCCCGATCGGTGATCCAATAAAGAATCTCTTCCTTCCTGAAGAAACCTGTGTCCATCTCTCTGTGCTTTGCTTCCGTCAGTTTCTCCGGTATCATTTGGTGCATTGGCCGGGAAGCTCATCGTTCAACGGTAGCTGAGAGGCAGAGGCGTGAGACGGTCTATCTTTGCCCACGTTCTCTACGGCTGCACCCCTGAACTTCTGCGTGGACCTCCCTTCGTCTCGGCGCCACTGGTCTGTTGTCCAGGAGATCATCGGCCTCTACGTAAGAAGTGCTGGGGTGTCCCCGTCGATGAGTGTGAACTCAGGTTCAGGAACGAGGAGGTAAGACAACTGCTGTTTTAGACGGCAGACCCACTAGGGGTATACCGATTGTGCGGTAGGCCCAAAAGGGGTTTAAATCTGTGTATGGAATCTGCCCCCTCTGTCGGAGGGAAGGAGCGAAGGCGCACCGCTCGATCGAACGCTCTTTAGTAAGACCGTTTGATCTGGTTAGTCAGGCGGGGTCCTGTGTAAATAGCCCTAGCCGGACACCGGTGTCTTGTCTAGACTAGCGTTCTAGGGTGTATATTACGTTCGCTAGGTCGGAGGGACCGGGAGACTAAGCGGCGCCTGTGTAAATTCGGTTCGCTAGCTCTCAACCTATCTTGGCTAAGTGGGAAGGCGTGTAAATTTGGAACCCACTAGACTTTTGATAGAGTAAATAGACTAGAAGGGCAATTTTGTAAATTTCGCCCTCTAGTTCGCTATATGTGGTGTTTGGGCAGTGTGGCTAACCAAAACGGGTGTATATAGTTTTAGGTAGTCCATTCAAGGTACTGGCCAATAGTTTAGTTGGGATTGTAAATGTGTTAAAGATTGTTAGTAAAGTGTATATCTTGTTAGATAGCGCGAGCTCAGCCGTCTAGCGAGAGTGTTAATAGTGTGTTGCTGTATCATAGTGCACGGTACCATAACCCTGTATATTTACTGACACTGTATATAAGTACTAATCATTGTCGTCTATTGCATGTTTAACACCGTAACCACTAATAATTGTATTGTGACCTTAAATTGTGCTTTGACCTATGCTAACCGTACTGTAACCGATACTAGTAAAAGACGATGTTACTGGGGTGTGTTATAGACGGGTAATTCATATATAGAGAATTATAGCGTGGGTGACTGTATAGTTTCGCCAAAGGGCATAATATTGATTATTTAGTGACTGGTGTAACAGCTGTGTGTGTACGGGAATTCCCTGAGTGATTATTGTGTTATTGTGTACGTTTCACTCGGTAACTGTACCACGTGGTGCTGTTGCCAGAGGAAACGGGTGTGACTGTTGAATAAGAACGCGTGCATAGTATTCGTTGTCAACGACGTTCCATTGATAAGTATGGGCGCGTCAGAGTCAACGATTTCGGATCCCTTAGGTTGTATGGTAAAGAATTTTAAAAAGGGATTCAAAACATGTGATTTTGGGGTTAAAATGTCTCCTGTACGTTTGGTCACTTTGTGCACTAGGGAGTGGCCTATTTTGGTTGCGGCATGGCCGCCGCGTGGCAGTTTGGATCCAACCCTGGTACAGCGTGTACACGTGGCTGTATCAGGTAGGCCTGAACTTTACGGACAGTTTCCATACATTGATTGTTGGGGGCAGGCCGTAAACGACTCGCCAAAATGGATCCGGATATGCCACGAGGAGCAATGTCGCCTCATGGTGGCCAGGACTTGTTTGTCCACTAGGACTGGTGTTAGGCCCATTTTGGACACGCCCCCTGAGTCCGAGATCCCTTTGCCGCCCCCTTACTTTCCTTTAAGAGGAAGTGACGCGAATGCAGGAAGCTCTGCACCCCTTCCCCTATTGCCCCCATCCACTTCCGCTTCCTCCTCCAGTACAGAATCCACCCCCCCTCGTATTAAAACTCCCCTTCCGGAACCAGGACCAACCCCCATTAGATCTGAATATCCTGATTTGGCGCCACTTCAAACTTCCGGTCAAGCTTCTTCTAGCTCGGCTCGGAGTATACTATTCACTAACTTATCCCAAAATCAAGTTCCCACATCCTCATGCCCTATTACCTCTCGACCGGAACCTTTAACTGACGCCCCTCCACGTAGCCCCATACTAACCCGACAACTGACCGGTACCCAACAATTAAAACATTATCAGATGCCTCTTCGTCTGAATCCTGGGTCAGCCTATATCGATGCCGCAGGTCAAATGGCACATGCTGACCCAGTCTTCGTATATGTCCCGTTCACGACTACCGATCTCTTGAATTGGAAGACCCACAATTCCTCGTACACTGAGAAACCACAAGCTATGACCGATCTGTTCACCTCGATAGTTCAGACACATAACCCGACATGGGCTGATTGCCAGCAGTTATTAATGACATTGTTCAATAATGAGGAAAGGACAAGGATTAACCAAGCGGCCATTAAGGCGCTAGAGGAGAGAGCCCGTGCTTTAAATCAAGCCAATCCGGCAGCATGGGCCGCAACACATTACCCTAACACCGATCCTGACTGGAATGTAAATGGCGCAGATATGGCTCAACTTAAAGCCTATAGAGATGCTATAATTGCTGGCATGAAAGCCGGAGGGAAGAAAGCTATTAACATGTCGAAGACAGTTGAGGTGATTCAGAAAAGTGATGAAGCGCCCAGTGTCTTTTATGACCGATTATTGGAGGCATACCGCTTGTATACCCCCTTTAATCCGGAAGACGCTGATAATTCCCGAATGGTAAACTCCGCCTTTGTCAGCCAAGCTTACGGAGATATTAAGCGCAAGCTACAGAAATTAGAAGGGTTTGCAGGTATGTCTATCACCCAACTAATGGAGGTAGCGAACAAAGTATATATGAATAGGGAAACAGAAAGTAAGAAAGAGGAAGAGCGCAAGATGCGTAGAAAGGCAGATATGTTAGCGGTAGCGATTGCAGGCGTAGATAGACGGGGGTCAGATAGAGGCGATGGTAGATGGAATAGAGAGCCTTTGAGTAGGAATCAGTGCGCGTACTGCAAGGAAGAAGGGCATTGGAGGAATGAGTGTCCGCAAAGAGAGCAGTATGAGAGAGACTTACCCAGGGCAGGTTATGGAAACTTTAGAGGCAGAGCGAGAGGTAGAGGAGGCCCCGGAGGGAGTAATGGTAATAGAGGGAGTAATGGGAACAGAGGAAGTGTAAGGGAAGATAGGTACTATCCAGCAGCGCAAAGGTCCCGCGATAGAGAAGGTAGGGACTTTGTGGGATTGGCTGACACGGTCATGGAGGACTATTGATACCGACCGGGCTCCATCCCCCTTGGTCGAGCGGAGCCTATGGTCGATGTATCAATAGGGGGAAAAAGGAGTGCGTTTATGATCGACACTGGTGCTGAACATTCGGTGGTGACTAATCAAGTTGCTCCTCCATCTGGAAGAACTATTACTGTAATAGGAGCAACTGGAAGAAGTGCTGAAAAACCGGTTCTTAAAAGTCGACTCTGTACATTGGGAGGCCACGTAGTAAAACATCAATTCCTTTATATGCCTGAGTGTCCAGTCCAATTGCTGGGACGTGATATGCTATCCAAATTACAAGCGCAGATTACGTTCCTACCAAATGGAACAACATCCTTAAAGTTTAATGGACCCTCAGGTATTATGACATTGTCCGTACCAAAGGAAGAAGAGTGGCGACTTTATACAGTGTTGACTAGCCAAAACCCGAGGAGTGATGAATCCTTATTTAACATACCAGGAGTTTGGGCAGAGAACAACCCACCAGGACTGGCCCGCAATATTCCACCTATTAAAATCGAACTAAAACTTGGGGTTTATCCAGTAAGCCTGAGACAATATCATATTCCGCAGAAGGCTAAGAAGAACATCCAATCTTATCTGGATAAGTTCATACGGTATGGTATCCTAAAATTCTGTACTTCCCCCTGGAACACCCCATTGCTGCCTGTTCAAAAGCCCGGTACAGATGAGTATCGACCTGTGCAGGACTTGAGAGCAGTCAATGATGCGGTTGTTAGTATACATCCAGTCGTGCCCAATCCATATAACCTGCTTGCTTTAATTCCGGGCGGGGCTACTTACTTTACAGTCTTAGATCTCAAAGATGCCTTCTTTTGCCTCCGAATTGCCGCAGAAAGCCAATGTATCTTCGCTTTCCAATGGGAAAATGCTGTAACGGGCTCGAAACGCCAAATGACCTGACAAGATTGCCCCAGGGGTTTAAAAATTCACCTACCCTATTTGGTTCAGCTCTAAGTCAAGATCTACTAGATTTCGAGTCTATCCCAGGAGAGTGTGTATTATTACAATATGTAGATGACTTGTTGATAGCAGCAGTTACAAAGGAAGTATGTCAGCAAGCAACGCACGATCTACTACACATTCTCTGGAAGGCAGGATACAAGGTGTCAAGAAGGAAGGCTCAGTTGTGTTTGCCAACTGTCAAATATCTGGGATTCCATATCTCTGAAGGTCAAAGAATTATGGGGCCAGAGAGAAAAGAAGCTGTGTGCCAAATACCGATACCCAGGAATAGAAGACAAGTGCGAGAATTCTTGGGGGCAGCAGGCTTCTGTAGGATATGGATTCCCAGCTACGCGATACTGGCAAAACCTCTGTATGCAGCTATCAAAGGTACAGAGCACGACCCCTTCTTATGGACTCAAGAACAGCAAACGGCATTCGAAGATGTGAAGAGGGCTTTGATGAGTGCCCCAGCATTAGGTCTACCTGACCACACACGGCCATTCTACCTGTATGTACATGAGCAAAGAAGAATGGCTGTGGGAGTATTGACACAGTACTTGGGATCATGGCAAAGACCTGTTGCCTACATGTCTAAGCAACTGGATGCAGTGGCCAGCGGACTTCCACCTTGTCTAAGAGCTGTAGCTGCAGCCGCCCTGCTAGTAGCTGAAGCCGATAAACTCACTCTGGGTCAAGAACTTTATGTACGAGTTCCACATGCAGTACAGACGTTGTTGGATTACAAAGGAAATCATTGGTTTAGTAACAGCCGTATGACCAAGTATCAAGCAATGTTGTGTGAAAACCCAAGAGTGCATTTAGAGACTGTAAATACCTTAAATCCAGCTACCCTTTTGCCACAACCTACTGAAAGTCAACATGATTGTTTGGAAGTAATGGATGAAGTATTTTCAAGTAGACCAGATCTTCGTGATTTTCCCATCCAGAACCCTGATGTTCAATATTACACCGACGGCAGTAGTTATGTAAAAGAAGGGATCCGCTATGCAGGATATGCAGTAACAACGATAGACAAGGTGATAGAAGCTCGGCCACTGGCAAAAGGAACATCAGCACAAAAGGCAGAATTGATAGCACTGACACGAGCGTTACAATTGGCTGAAGGTTTAAGAGTGAACATCTACACGGACTCCAAGTATGCGTTTTTAACCACTCATGCCCACGGAGCTTTGTATAAAGAAAGAGGACTATTGAATTCAGAAGGCAAAGAAATCAAATACGCAGCTGAGATCCTACAACTATTGGAAGCAGTGTGGGAGCCGAAAGAAGTCGGTATTATACATTGTCGGGCGCATCTGAGAGGAGATGGTGATGTAACCAAAGGGAATCGGATGGCAGATAGTGCAGCTAAGCGTGCTGCTGAATCAGGAAGACAGGAATATGTGGGGCATATAGCTGCTCTTATACCAACTCCACTGTCTCAATGGACTCCAATTTATACAGCTCAAGAAGAGGAGTGGTTAAGGACTGAACCTGGAAAGTATTTGGAGAACAAATGGTATCAGTTAGAAGATGGAAGAATAGTTATTCCAGCATCACTAGCGGTAGAAATTGTCCAAAACTATCATAACGGGACACATTCTGGGAGAGACAGTACAGAAGAATCTCTCAGAAAACATTTCTACATACCAAGATTGTCCAACTTGACTCAGGCCATTGTACGTAGATGTGTAACGTGTGCTAAAAATAATGCAAGACAAGGACCAGTAAAGCCACCAGGAGTCCAGTTTATGGGGGGACTTCCCATGTCCGATTTACAAATTGACTATACAGTGATGCCTAAATCGGGTGGACATCGCTACCTGCTGGTAGTGGTGTGCACCTATTCAGGCTGGGTAGAAGCATGTCCTACTTGTACAGAGAAAGCAGGAGAAGTCGTGAGATTCCTGCTACGAGAAATAATACCCCGATATGGACTACCCTGCTCTATAGGATCGGACAATGGTCCAGCTTTTGTTCATCAGTGCCTACAACAATTGGCTCATATGCTTGGTATAAAGTGGAGGCTTCATACGGCATATAGACCCCAGAGTTCTGGTAAGGTAGAGAGAATGAATAGAACTATTAAGAATCAGTTGGCTAAAATGTGTCAGGAAACCCAACTTAAGTGGAACGTTCTCTTGCCCATAGCTCTATTGCGAATCCGTAGTACACCTACCAGGAGGATGGGCCTCTCTCCTTTTGAAATCATGTACGGGCGACCACCTCCCGTGCTTGGTAACTTAAGGGGGATTTGAGTCAGTTGGGAGAAGGAATTACCCGGCAGCAGGTTGTAGAGTTGGGTAAGACTATGGAGGAGGTACAGAAATGGGTACAAGATAGATTACCTGTGAATATTTATCCCCCAATTCATAGTTACCACCCAGGCGACCAAGTGTGGATTAGAGAGTGGAATAATGTGCCGTTAGGGCCCAAGTGGAGAGGTCCTTATGTTGTTCTTCTGTCTACCCCTACAGCGATAAAAGTAGCCGAAGTGGCTCCGTGGATACATCACTCCAAGGTTAAACCAGCAGCAGCCGATTCCTGGCAAGTTACAGCAAATCCAGAGAATCCCTGCAAGATCCGGTTAAAACGCACGACTCAGTCGGAGTGACGAGGAACTTTGTGGATTACAAATTTTATTGTTTCAGAGACTTGGTAAGTGAGTGAGAAGGCCATAATAAAGCCTGTCCACTCACCAACGAGTGTATAAGTCAGGGAAAGTCTTGAGGGGACCCCTGTGAAGACGAGCAGAACTCCATTCCCTGCAGTCCTTACATCCTGGAAGCTGAGGTGCCTTCACACGGACGAAGACTGAGGATGACGACGAAAGATGTATTTTTAATAATGTTTATTTATGTGTATTTTTATATTCAGGAAGGTAGAGGTACCAACACTCCTAGCTGTGAGGTATGCATTAAGACTACAAGAACAGGTAACCATATATCCCAGACCCTAATTTGGCATTCGCAATATGAGTGTAAAGGAGATGTATCAAGATGTAGATACTTAAATATAGAATATAGTGTGTGTCATTTAGGAGTAGGAGAACCTAAGTGCTTCAGTCCTGAGTATCAACCCCGTACAATTTGGTTGACTCTCAGAAATGGAGATTCTCAGGGGACCCTAATTAATAAGACGGTATTAAAATCCGTATATTCTTCAGGTGCTCTGCTATTTGATGCGTGTAAAGCAATATCAAGTGGTAGAAAGCCGTGGAATGTATGTGGGGATCTTAGATGGGAGAGGACGTATGGGTCTAACGATAAATATATTTGTCCCAGTAGTAAAAATAAATATGTAAGTCCAAGATGCCCAAATAGAGATTATAACTTCTGCCCATATTGGTCTTGTGTGGGGTGGGCGACTTGGGGACAGACAGCAGACAAGGACATGATTGTGACTAAGTTGCCTACTGATCCATATTGTAAGTCTATGGAATGCAATCCAATCCATATACTTATAAATAACCCTGACAAGTTCTTAGATAAATATGGTAATTTATTTGGGTTTCAAATATATGGGACGGGTTTAGACCCTGGGACAATATTGTTTATAGGGATAGAGACTGATACGGTAACCTCCCAAACTCATCAAGTATACCATTCCTTTTATGAAGAGATGAGCATAGATAATAAGATCCCCCATAATGCTAAAAACTTGTTCATTGATTTAGCCGAGAGTATTGCCGGTAGTCTTAATGTTACCAACTGCTATGTGTGTGGAGGTACTAACATGGGAGACCAATGGCCTTGGGAAGCAAAGGAGGTAATGTCCGGTTCTGAGGCAGTTGACCAATTAATATCTACACAAGCCGACTATCATATGAGTGTTAGAGGTAAATCTGAGTGGAGATTGAAGACCTCCATCATAGGTTATGTTTGCATAGCGAGGAAAGGAATGATGTATAATACTTCTGTAGGAGAATTAACTTGTCTAGGGCAAAAAGCTTATGATGATGATACAAAGAATACAACTTGGTGGTCGGCTTCAAATGTCTCAGAACCATCTAACCCGTTTGCAAGATATGCCAATTTAAAGGACGTATGGTTTGATCTATCCATCACATCTAACTGGAGAGCCCCAGCGAATTTGTACTGGATCTGTGGTAAGAAGGCCTATTCGGAGTTACCACAGGACTGGGAAGGGGCATGTGTGTTGGGTATGTTAAAACCATCCTTCTTCTTGTTGCCTATTGAAACAGGTGAGACTTTAGGTGTTAAAGTGTATGATGTGAATCATAGGAAGAAAAGGGGACCCATAGAGATAGGTGCCTGGGAAGATAATGAATGGCCTCCCCAGCGTATTATAGATTATTATGGGCCAGCCACGTGGGCAGAGGATGGTACCTTTGGTTATAGAACCCCTATTTATATGCTCAACCGCATTATAAGGTTACAGGCGGTGGTTGAGATCATTACTAACGAGACATCACAAGCGCTCAATCTTCTAGCGAAGCATAATACCAGGATGAGGACAGCAGTTTACCAAAATAGATTAGCCTTGGATTATCTTTTGGCAGTAGAGGGAGGTGTATGTGGGAAGTTTAACCTGAGCAATTGCTGTCTTCAAATAGATGACGAAGGGCAAGCAATAGCTGAGCTTACTAGCCATATGGTTAAACTAGCGCATGTGCCTACTCAGGTATGGAAAGGGTACAATCCAAGTAGTTGGTTTGGTAGCTGGTATGAGTGGTTTGGAGGGCTTAAGGCAGTGGTAGGTGGAGTCCTACTGATTTTAATGTTGTGTCTACTCCTGCCGTGTCTTATACCCTTAGTAGTTAGGTCTGTGCAAAGCCTGATAGAAAATATAGCAGAGAGGAAGGCTGCTGCACAGATAATGGCAATTTATAAATATAAGGCTCTAGATCAGGGAGAACCAATGCAGGAAGACGAGTGTTGAAGATTCACATCATAGGATAAGTCTGGTCTGGTTCAAAGGTAACTTGTGGTGTATGCAAACCAAGGTTAAGTGATGCCTCAAGTAATTGTAAAATATCAAGAGGCATCAAAGGGGGGAATGTGGTGGAATCTCGGTAAAAATAAATTTAGTAGGCCGAGATTACCACGTGGCATGTGTACGTGCATATGCTGACGTATCGATCAGTTGGTTGCACGAGGCAAGATACGATCAGTAGTGTACGGAGCATGTGCAAGAATACAGGATGTAGTATTCCCCTCCTCCATTGTGCTGGACAAGCCATGCGGTCAAGCAGGAAGTTAATTCTTATTTGTAATGATTGGTCAAGAGAATGTGCGGGTGGAGCTTAATATGGGAGGAGTTATGTGCCTATATAGGGAGCCTGCACTATTGTTCAGGGCTCAGAACTTGCTGTATTTTTGGTGACATTAGTCCCTCTGAGTCCCGATCGGTGATCCAATAAAGAATCTCTTCCTTCCTGAAGAAACCTGTGTCCATCTCTCTGTGCTTTGCTTCCGTCAGTTTCTCCGGTATCAGTAGAGACCACTTGTATGTATGTATTTTGTGACTCTGACGTTTTGCCAATTCCCCCAGCCATAACTAGGGTCTATGAAGGCTCCCACGATCTCCTCCACAGATATCAGTATTGTATGCTGGTGCATGCTAGTGATGGCTTTGAGTAAAAAGGCTTTGTCTATGAATGCTCCCACAGTCTCCTCCACAGATATCAGTATTGTACTATTGTGCTTGAAAAAAAGTACAGCACTATCATGGGCTCCTGACGGATGAGGATCCAGGAGTTGAAGAGGATCCCCTGTATGGCGATAACAGCAGCCACAAGGGACAACTTCAGCTAAGTAAAACCTTAAGTTTTTAATTAAGTAAAAAAAAGTTTGTAGAAAAATCTTACCCTACATCCACAGCAATATCACCAAAATATGCAAAGATCGTAAAAGGTGACAGTCACTTTTAATTACATCAAAATCCAGTTCAAGCAAGGCACAGCCAGGGCACATGCTGCATTAGAAGAGGGAAAGTAGAAGCATAGGGGGAGATTTATCAAAATGTTTCACAAGTGTCTCTTACTGTTAATATCTAATCTTTCATATTTATTAAACTGTACTAAAAATGGTCTGAAAATCTTTGGTTAGGATTCAATATCCAACAAAAACAAATCTGATAGATTTCATATATTGCTCTAAATAAATAAATAAATATATATATTTAAAATGGACATATCTCCCCCATAATGCTATTGTGAATGATAGGTGAGGGCAGAGCTTTAAAAATATGATTGATGGAGGCTCTCACTTACAAAATAGAGATAAATACAGCAGTGTGGAGGTCTACTTTTATTTTTATGATCACATAATCTCACTGTATACAGCATGTTTGTTAAATATAGCGAGATGATTAAACATAGTATTAAAGATCCTGGTAAGTGTAATTTCCCTTTAAATCACACTTTAACGACAAAACACATTCAGACCAAAGTGGAATGCATAGAATAATGGACAGTGACATGTACCCTGCGTATAAATGTATCTAACTTATTCAGTGTTAGATGTAGTACCACCCAAGGTTTGTTGATTCCATGCTGATAGTGTGTAAAACTCAGCTGCAGGGCAAACAGAGTCACCATCTGCTCTACTCCCAGTGGGTGGAAAATGAGAGAAAATATTGTTTTCTCCCTCAGAAAAAACACAAATTTTTGCAGTTCCTTTCTGATTTTTTTTTTTCCCTTGACGAGGCTTTTTGAAAAGCTAAAGCAGCTGCCAGCTATAAATGAACAAATCTGACACTTACTGAGAAATCTATACAGCAGCCACACAGCAAACAGATTGTTCTCCGGTATACAGTACTCAAATATATATCCAGAACTCATAGAGGAAACACTTACATGCTCAGTCTAAACACTAACACAGCTGGCTAGAAATCTGACACTGGGGCAAAAATCGTACTTGCTTCCTGATTTTTATTTCCGCATTTTAAAAAAATGAAATCAGAGAGTCAATTTAGTATATACTGTTGGTCAAAAAAAAAAAGAAAAAAAAAAAGCCAAATTACAAAACCAGCAGGATACTCGAACACAAATTAATGTGGGTTCAAAACACATACCAAAACTCTACACGTAAAACATACAAAAAAATATGCAGCAGAAAAAGTGTCCAGTCAAAGGGGAAAATACATTATCTTCTACGCTTCTAACAACATAAAAAACAAAACCAATCATCAAACATAAACACCCAATAACAAGCTCAAAGCAAGACAAGCACAAAGGGACACTCTGTGAATGAACAGACTTTTATGCATTTTGTAACCTTTGGCCTAAATAATTAGCAGTTTTACATGTTCAATGCTGTATGTCTCTTTGCTAAATAAATAAATATATGCTTGCAATATTTTGTATCTTAATCCTGCCTCCTCTGTTACATCTGCCCAATTCTAAAATACTTAATTCTGGGTCTTGTTCAATGTTCCAACTCTTTTTCTGTCCCTCACTGCTAACCTGCAGTATCCTATAAAACAGTTGTACGTCATGTCAAGAAGCACAAAAAAGCTTTCTGTGAGTTATAGTTCAACTAACAGCTTTCTTGAGTAGAAAGCTAACAACTGAACAACGTTTGTGAAATGCCTTCTTTGTTGTTTGCAAAGGTTAATTATAAGCAATAAAATATATACCTTCTTTCGAGGAAAAAAAGACCAGGTCATATATTAAATGTCCCCCCGAAAAATGCACAAGGGCTCATTTTCGGGGGATGTCTTATTTCGGGGAACAGCGCTCGCAAGCATGTACTAGAAAGCAGGTCTACATTCAGGGGAATTCCCCTTGGACATAGATTAGCTAACTCGCGAATGGAATCCCGCGGATCTATGTTCAAGGAAACTTCCCCGAACATAGATTAGTTTACTCGAGAATGGAATTCAGCAAATCTATGTTCAGGGAATCTTTCCCAAACTTAGATTAGCTTATTTGCAAATGGAATCCTGTGAATCTATGTTCAGGTGAACTTCCCCAAACATAGATTAGTTTAGTCGCGAGTGGAATTCTGCGAATCTATGTTTGAGGAAACTTCCCCGAACATAGATTAGTTTACTGGCGTATGGAATCCCGTGAATCTATTTTCTGGAAAGATTCCCTATTAGCAAACTAGTGACTAGGGGTTATTTTCGGGGTAGGGCTTATATTACGAGCATCCCCCGAAAATAAGCTAGGGCTTATTTTCAGGGGGATGTTTTATTTTTGGGGAAACAGAATATGTACATAACAAATTTCCATTCAATTGACACACAGCTGGTCTGTGTTGACCCTTCGAGCATAGTGGAAGTGCCTCATAAAATGACTACCTATGTGAACCAAGTCTGAGGGTGGACTAGCTATTTAAATACCATACAAGATATTTATTTATGAAGGTGATGGAATGGAAATTGCAAGATTTTGTAAACTTCGCCGTGAGTGTATTTATGCATTTCTTCAAAGCACCCATCAATTTGGTAACATAGGAACCTGGAAATAACCAATCATAAAAACCTCCCTACAGTGGAGCTAAGGTCATCTGAATGGCTTCAGAGAGAGAATAGTAGATGGAAGATGAATTGCGAACAGATGGGTCAGACAGGACACATAGTAACAAGTAATTATATAGAAAATACAGGAAAGAGAGTTTGAATTGTTCCTGCTTGTTCCTCATACACAAAGAAATTCAGAAGGCAGTAAGGAATGCAACAATATGCTAGATATGCACATTCTAATTTATATACAATCAATCCATTGCCTTAAAGAGAAAAAGAAAATACCAGAAAGGGAAAACTATACATAAAATGTAATCACCGTACGTAGGAGAGATCGGAAAGACCCTTTCTATTCTGTCACACTTCATGGGGTGCCAGCAAATAATTGCAGAACTAGTTAAAAATATATGCAGGACACAACAGAGCTGGTTATATAAACAACTGATTTTTTTACATTTAAATTACAACTATGTTTATGTTTATGACATTTTTCTGATGCAACTATGAAACTGAGTGGTTTAGGGAATCTTATTCTGCTGGACAAGAGAATGGCACTTATGTGATAAATATATATATATTGCAGATGTATATTACATTGCACTGCATGTAGATGCTCAAATTTCATCTAAAGTTAATGGTTAATATTATTATTATTTTTTTTTTTTAAAGCTGTATTTTGTTTTATTTAAAGGGCATTCGCCTCCAAAACAACTTAATTTCAATAAAGTTGTTATGGGGGCTGGAGTCCCTGGATTCCCTCTTACCTTACGAGGTTAAACTGTTTTTGAACGATTTAGCAAAATTATATCCCCAGGCGCTTGTCCACGCTGCCTCTTCTCTCTTGATTGCAGCCATTGTATTAAGAAAGATTGGCTTAGGCACCGGTGATAAGCTGAGAGCTTCCCAGGTTAATGGCCAAAATTTAACATATTTTATGACTGGGTGATGGTCACCTTTTGCAAAAATTCAATCCCTTAGTGCACACAATGACTGTTAGGAAATTAAATTAGTTTTTCCTTTCTTTTTTTAACATTTAATCTTTACTGAAATGCTTAACATATATAAGAACAATAGACACACAGTTTCATAACAACAAAACAAACATTCAAGAAAAAAACATGAAATATGGACGCAGCTTGAAAAATGTATAACTGCAGTTTATGGTAACAAAGACAGGATGCACGGGGAGAAGTGAATTTATAAAAGAATACTCAGAAAGGACACAAGAGTTGAGCCGACATCTACCAGAAGCCAAAGGAATCTCTATACATGTGAAGAGTGTAATAAGAAATAATAATACACAGGCTTAAAGGGGCTTTTTAATAATACACAGGCTTTATTTTGTCAATTTAACTCATTTAAGTCATACTAAAGATGTGGTGCATGCATTCTCTGCCACTAATTAGAAAACAAAAACATTTAAAGGGTACTTTGTACTTTCCAGAATTAATTACCGTATATACTCAAGTATAAGCCGACCCGAATATAAGCCAAGGCCCCTAATTTTACCACTAAAAACTGGGAAAACTTATTGACTCGAGTATAAGCCTAGGGTGGGAAATGCAGCAACTACTGGTAAATTTCTAAATTAGATTATATCCCAATAAAATTACATTAATTGAATATTTATTTACAGTGTGTGTATAGAATGAATGCAGAGTGTGTGTTTGTGTGTGTATATATAATGAATGCAGTGTGTGTGTTTGTGTGTTGTGTGTGTGTAAATAATGCAGTGTGTATATAATGCAGTGTGTGTGTTTGTGCAGTGTGTGTGTTTGTGCAGTGTGTGTAAACTGGATGAGGGGAGGGCATTTTTATTTTAATTTTTAAATTTTATTATATTATTTTATTATTATTATTATATTATTATTATTTTAATATTATATTATTTTAATAATATTATTATTATTTTAATATTTGCATTATTGTCCCCCCTCCCTGCTTGTTGCCTGGTCAGGGAGGGGGGACAAAAACATTTAAAAAAAATAATGCAAATATTAAAATAATAATAATAATATAATAATAATATAATATTAAAATAATAATATTATTTTATTATTATATTATTATTATTTTAATTTTTGCATTATTTTTTTTAAAATGTTTTTTGTCCCCCCTCCCTGGCCAGGCAACAAGCAGGGAGGGGGGACAAAAAACCATTAAAATAAAATAATATTAAATCCCTGGTGGTCCAGTGGCATTGGCAATTCAGTGGGGGGGCTGGCAGTGAGCTCTTACTTACCTTCCTGCAGCTCCTGTCAGCTCCCTCCTCCTCCGTGCAGCTCCCCGGTCAGCTCCGTTCTGTTTACAGTGTAAGTCTCGCGAGACCCGCGGCTCTCGCGAGACTTACACTGTGAGCAGAATGGAGCTGACCGAGGAGCTGCACGGAGGAGGAGGGAGCTGACAGGAGCTGCAGGAAGGTAAGTAACAGCTCACTGTCAGCCCCCAACAGGACCGCCGGGCTTGTAACGAGCCCAGCGGTCCTGGTCTGTATTGTGGCAATGTAAGTTGCCATAATACAGACTGACTTGAGTATAAGCCGAGTAGGGGTTTTTCAGCACAAAAAATGTGCCGAAAAACTCGGCTTATACTCGAGTATATACGGTAATGAGGTTTCTTCTATACACTGTGCTAGTGAAATTGCTATCATTTGCATAGATTTCTTCTAAAAACGACACAAAAATTGCTCTCTTCCACCCTCCTGGCAGACAGACTATTGGCATAGACTCTATTCTATGCCGATGTCTGTCTGCAAGAGGACACGCCTCCAGGTGTTTCTCAGGCTGTCCAATCAGGCTCTCAGAGCAGGAAGTTCGACCGGCTTCCCAAACCGAAGCAATCGAGAAAAGAGAAGTCACGCCCAGGAAGTGAGTATGTCAAAAACGGGAACAGGTTCCATAGAAGATCATTCAAAACAATGCAATTTTCTGTAAATATAAAGTAAAAGGCCTGCGTAGAGTTTACATTTCAACAACAGGTTCGCTTTAAGTCAATCAATCTCTAAACAGAATATACACAGCCATGTCCAATACACAAACAATTGATACATGTGCTTTTGTTGCAATAATTCTAATTACATATATTTGTGCAGTTCCCAGATAATAGTCGAGCAGAATTCCAAGGCACCCTGCAAGCAAGTGTCTTACAGAAACACAAGCATGCTCATTAATTAAATGAAGTCTTAAAGTGCAATCGGCTGACAAACAATCACACACTATTGTTAGTCTGTCACCTTCCAAATAAAACTGGTCTCTAGTGCGACTGCAACGTATTTGAACACACTGGCTCTTTTAATCTACAGCAGTGGAAGTCGACCTTTTTCTACCTACCGCCCACCCATTTGCGTGATATTTTGGGAAAGTTGTGTTAACCTGATCTCCCAGTTTTGCTAGCAAATGTATAGATTGTGAGAAAAAAAATAAAAATCAAATCAATCAATCAATTAATGTCAATCAATTCATGGAACTGATTGATAAAGGATAGCAGAAGAGACCACCAACATCTGTTTTTCTGTTCTTCATGTAACTCGCCAGCCTGTGCTGATAGCTCACTTCACCCCTGTAGTGGACCCTGGGTAACTCAAATGGTTACCTCTGCTATTAATAAATGAACTTTCCCTCCCAGTAACTGGACGACACACATTTCCAGAGGTACAACAACAGGTGGCTTTATACTTTCCCCATGCAAGGGGTAGAACACACATGAAAACAATGTTCCCTCCCATGGTCCTCACCCGCCGGGGAGTCATATAACGGAACCGCGACCCCATTCACTTTGTCCCCTGTTCCTGCCAGTTAGTGTCCCCTCCCAGGGTCTTCCCTATCCCAGGGGTCTTCTTTCCAGAGGTCTCTGTATCTGGGGGTCATAGCGTGGGAAACTTCCCACCTTTTTAACCCAGAGACAGAGAGCCCGCCAACCTGCGCCATTGTCCCCACAGGATGACCCCACAAATCTCAGGAACCCCCAGAATGGTAACCGCCACAAACAGCCTTCGCTTGCGGGGTCCCTGTGTGAAACCTGGCAAGGGAAGCATCTCTTTCGGGATGTGAATGCTCCCAGTGGCCGGCGTTCGTCTGTACGAACGGCGGCCACCCAGAGAAGCACTCATTAATTACTTCCCTTGTTGGGAGTTCCAATTGATTGGTGTGAACATTCTAATGGGTGCCGGGGAGGTCCTCGTTCGGGAACCAAATGAGGTGGGAAGCAGTCCGCAAATGCTCCCCCTAGATGGCGTGCGTCTAACGAACGGGCTGCCACCCAGGGGAGGTACGCGCTGAGGCTTCCCTTGCAGTTTGTCGTTTTGACACCTCATTATGAGGTGCGAACGTTCTGAAACCACATTCTAAATGGGATTTCATAATGGTCCCTGTTCGGGAGGTGAATGGAGTCCCGTTCGTGGTGGTACTCCCGAACGGGGAACAGCAGTTCTATAAAACACAAGGATCGAAACACAGGGTCAAACTAGGGGAAACACACGAAAGGGAAGTCAGTACAGTAACACACATTGCAGAGTAACCAGGGCAATTCACAGTTTAGAGGGTGTTCCGCTACACATAACACAAGGAACGAAACACAGGGCCATGCTAAGGAAAAAACACACAAAAGGGATGTCAGTACAGTAACACACATTGCAGGTTAACCAGGGCAATTTTAGCAGGGGTTCCACTACAACCCCGTTCAGGAGATGGAATGCTGGCAATGAAGTTAGGGTGGCCACATCTTGGAGGAGGCTTGCCCAGCTCGGTAATGTGTCCCAGAGCAGAGCAAATCAGTGAAGAGAGCAGGAAGAGCAAGGGCAAACAGGACGAGGGTGTTCCAGATTTGCACCCAGCTCTGTAAATTAGATTATGTCAAGGGTGCGGAAGCTGGGGTTAATGTTTGCAGTTCCCTTTAAGGCCAAAATAGCTGAACTGAAGAAAAAAATCTCCATGCCATCTATGCTTAAATTCTGGCTACTTTGGCCTTAAATTTGAAATACGCTTTAATTATCGGTAATTCTCAATTTAGTGACCAACCCTGTTTAAGTGCCAGTCGCGTTGTGGTTGTGGCTGACAAAGTGGCGCTTTCATCATCAGCTCTCACATCATCAGCACTTTCAAAGGCTATCAAAAGACTTGCTATGCAGACAGGAGGGGAGATGTCCCCAAATGTGGGAAGATACTTTTTCAAGGAATTTTCTTACTGTAATGGCTATAAATGAGTTTTCTTTTAGCCAAATCCCACTGTAAATACATCTTGAAAAATAAATTAACGTTAAACGCGATAATTCAAACAAGCAGTACGAAAAAAACCAAATAAGATACTAATTAGCAGTATAGTCATACAGTCCATGTCTTGAAATACAAATATATTAGCAGTCACAACACAGCAGATTTGTACTTTTCACCATAATCAACCAATAACCAAATCCAATTATTTCTTACTATGTCCAAGATCAAACAGCTGTAACAGAACAAGGTCAAACAAGCAAAATAGCTCAGAGTTCTGAGAGGGGTCTGTGTCATTACAATAAAATATATCTGCTAATTCTTTAAAGTCATATAATTTGTTCTTATATTCATCAATGGTTTTATATTTTTCAACTATCTTACATAAGAAAAGTCACCCAGGGACGATCTTGAGCGGGTATACAGGGTGCACAGAGGCGAGGTGCCAGGGACCTAATGCAGAAGGGGGGTGCCAGGGGTGTTGATCGGGGGGGCTGACCTGGGCTAGAGCCCTAAGTGGGGCCCCAGGTCTAAAATGTGCCATTTATTATTACTAACCCTGAGTGCCCTGTTCTGTGCCGCTGTCTGAGCGCTTCTCCCTCCCTCTACTGTAGTGTGACCAGGCAGCAGTACCTTCCCGCAGCGTCATATCCACATATCATTTCCCTGTCTGAACATTGTTGAGGCTGGGCCTAGCCTCTGCAGCCCTTTATTTACCCCACTAGAACACTTAACTACAGCCTCTAATCCCTCCACTATAACCCTTATGCCCCCCCACTACTGCCTCTAGCACCACACTAAATGCCCTTACCCCCCCACTATTGCCCCTATCCACCACTACATCTTCTAAAGCTACTTTAGCCTCAACTCCCCACTAACACTTTATACCCCACTACTACTAATCCTAAAGCAGACTACATCTTCTAACCCACAATTTTGGCCCATAACTCCTCACTACAGTTTTTTACCCCACTACATCTCCTATTTCTCACACTATTGCCGATATACCTCACTACAGCCCCAATCCCCCACTACAGCAGAGAGAGTTGGAGTCATAGAAACATTCATTTCTTGACTGGACATTTGTAAAGGGGAGGGGTTAGTAAAGATGATCAAGCCCACCTAGGGCATCAAAAAATATTCTGCAGCCAGGAGTCTTTGACCCTAGGATTGGCCCTGAACTCACCATTATCTAAATTAAACTGTTTCTTATCATCAGCATTTAAATTATAACCTACTTTTAATATTTTTTTTAGATTATTCATAAAAAATGCAAACAAAAAAAGAAATAAGAGTTAGAGTTTGTCTTGGGGTAGGCAACTTTTGCAACTCCAGATGTTATAAACTACATTTCCCCTAATGCATTATTGTTGTAAGAGCATTACGGGAGATGTAGTTCACTATATCTGGAGTGCCGAAGGTTGCCTACACCTGGTTTAGTGGGTGACCTGCCCACACGCCAGAAGGAAAACTCATATACCATAAACACCACAAACAGTGTATGCCCTAACAGCAGTTCCACTCATCATACAGCATCCCAAAACTGCTATTGGTTAACACAGTACTGTTTAGTGATCTAGGCTGTTACAAGAACATTCTGGTTATGTCAATGAAGTGGTTATGGTGCCTGGAGTCCCTCGGTGCCTTATTGCATTTAATTTAAACCATTTCTGAACGGTTTAATTTTTAAGTGGTTCTCTCCTCAACCACCAACCCCCAACCGCACCAACCCATCTTCCTCTCTGATGGATGCTCATAAATGCAGAAGAAATTGGTTGAGCAGCTATGATAGGCTGATAGTGTCAGTTAACTTTGACACCTCTTATAGGCTGAAAAAGAGATGTGAAATGCGTCCATCTCTTTGACATCTGGTACGTCTTCTCTCTGCCCCTTATATAACTAGTATGGTTATATTCTACCTATCTGACAAATTATTGTATTTATTTTTCTATATTTTCAATGCAATTTTAATAAAGATGTTTTTGTTTCCTCATTGGAGTGCAAGAACTCTGATATTGTGGTTTCCCTCCTCTCAAGCCTGTCTTTAGAGCCTATATACCTTATTTCACAGATGACTAGATCCATTGATGTTGAAACTGTACATTCCTCAAAAAGTCTTCTGCTGGTTTCATAACTCGCCCTTATTACTGATTACATTAGGAGATCTTCAAAGAAACCAATCATTTTCTCATTCTATGATGCATTTTTGGTTGTTGGTTCAGTAAATTGTTTTGTACATATCCTCCAATCTACAAAATGATATGCACATAGATGAATAACAAATTGATGTATACAGAGAAAATAGAGTGGATGTAAATAGATATTAAAAGATATTAAAGAACAGTCAATAAAGGAAAGCAATAATAATGGATTTTATTTTTTTTAAACCCGCGTGTCTGAATTTTGATATGTATTAACTTCCTTTATATCCATTGTGTAGCGTTTCAATAATGCGGAATGCCAGTCTAACAGACTTCCATGCCATCAGTAATGGCATGATACTGAATCCAGTCATCCTGGGGATTACAGTGGAGGAATGTTTATCCCAACACACGCGTACACAGATTAATACAGAAACAGCTTGGTGTGTGCTCTGCTAGGATTCTTCGATAAAATTATGTTCTGAATGTTAAATCCCTGCACAGTAATTCAAATCTTTAGTTGCCTCATTGATTCTCAGGGCAATACGTGGGTTTTAATAATGTCTCTTTATGCCACCATGCTTAATTATGCGAGGTACAACTGGGTGATGCAACTTGAGTCACTGCCAATGCCTAAAAAGGGTTTTGCTTAACTATAGAAGGGTATGCCACTATGACATCATCGCCGACGAGGCTGACTGACAACCTCCTTGGCCGGCCTGACACACAGCAGTCAATGCAAAGAGCGCTGCTGAAATGCTTGCATGGTCCTAGTGCCTTAAGCACAGCGTAAACACGTTCCCTGGAATCTCTGGACGTGGGACAACAGGGAACCAACTTGGGACAGTGGGATCTTTACCCTGTGCGTGAAGCTTGGGCATAGGTGGTTTGATGTATATATGACGTATTTATCTGTAAACAAATTTACATTTATATATAAAGATACAGAAATATGAATGCTGCAGAACTAAATACATTTCTCTCACTTGACTGCAGTGGGGGCTGGCGAACCCCGCAAACTGATCCGTTCCTCCCACACTACATATGGCTGTTCAACGCTAAGTGACAAGTGAGCCATATGTGCTCTGTTCTCAGAACAGATAAAGAGCACCATACAACATCACAATCCACAGTAAGGATTTAGCTCATGGTGTGAAAACACAAAGTCAAAAGAAGTTACAATTCCATTTGGAAGTTGAGTCAGACTGAAACTGGCAATAAACAAAGGCAACAGGCGTCCAGAAATGTCAAATTACACAGCATCGCTGAACCAGTGATGTCTAACATGCTCTGAAATACATGTCCTACCATGCTCAGACAGTCTAAAGGTTGGCTGAGCATCACAGGAAAATACAGCTATTTACAAATATCTGTAGCATTAAGAATATCATCTATCAATAGCTGACCAAACTAATCAATTCAGCAATGTATTAGTTAAAACTTAGGTTACCCTTCTTATTACACAGGCAAGCGACAGAACGGTATTTAGAGTCTTTCCTGATGAAATATTGGCATTAGGCCTTTCAACATACCGAAAGGGTTAACATGGTAAGAAAAGATTTTCAGGAAATTCCACAGCTGACATAAAATCTTTAGCCCAGACAAATGGTTTCAATTAGAATCTCCCAGTATCTATCCATTTCTGCCTTTGAAAGCTCCTCTTAGATGATCTTGTACTCCTAATGAACTTACTGGAACTATAGGAGAAAACCACACACACACAAACACACACTACATTTAAAAGGTATTCAGACCCTCTCTTTTTTATTTTGCAGCCCTATGCCACAGTTGAAATATTTTTTTTCTACATCAATCTGTGCTCAATACCTTATAATAACAAAGCAAAAAACTAAAAAATTTTTTTTTTTACAAAATTGAAAATGCATTAAACAGAAATATCACAATGACATAAGTATTTACACCCTTAATTCAGTTAGTTGAAGAACCTTTGGCAGCGATTACAGCCTCAAGTCTTTTTTGGTATGATGGACCAGGTTTTCATTACACATATCTCTGTATTTTGCTGTGTTCAGTTTTACCTCAACCCTGAACGGTCTCCCAGGCCTTACTCTTGAAACACACTCCAAAGCATAATGCTACCACCACCATGCTTAACCATTTGGATGGTATTGCACAGGTGATGAGCAGTGCCTGGTATTCTACAGACATGCTGCTTTGAAATGAGCCCAATTTTCCTTCTCTCAAACCAACCAGGACATCTTGTTTATCAAAGTCTGAGAACCCTTTAGGTGCTAATTCCAAGCAGGTGTTCATGTGTCTTTTAGTGAGGAGAGGATTCTACCTGGCCAGTCTACCATAAAAGCCAGATCAATAGGTTGTTAACATGATGGTTGTCCTTATGCAAGTTTATCTCATCTCCACACATCTCATCTCCAGGCTCACAGACAGCCTATTGGCTAGTCCCATGCATAGTGGATCATGCAGAGAGTGCTGCTAAAGTGCTTTCTGCATGGTTCCAAAGCAGCAAACCAGCCTCACATCATGATGCTCCCTCCACCCTACCGAACCGTTGGGATGACGTGTTCATGTTGATATCAGGTGCCCTTTTTTATTCTTCCCAAACAACTCAACCTCAGCCCACAAAACATTTTTCCAGTAGCATTGTGGAATGTCAAGGTGGTCTTTGGCAAACTTCAGGTGCGCAGCAATGTTTTCTTTTTATTTATTTTTTTGGACTGCAGTGGCTTTCTTTGTGGTGTCCTGCCATAGGAACCATGCCTCTTCAATGTTTTCCATATAATAAACACATGAAGAGCGATGTTAACCAGTTCCCATGATTTCTTTAGCTGCCACTCTAGGGTTCTATTTCACCTCATTAAGTATTGTGTGGTATGCCCCATAAGCCCCTTCTTTGTGAGGCATGGTTTACATCAACAGATGTTTTTTGTGAATAGGAAACAATATTTTTGAGTGCTTCTTAGGAGTCAATGTAGCTCTAATCCACACTTACAGTCTTGTTTCATTTATTGGACCCGTGGTTCGCAAATTTCTAACTCCAATTAGCTTTTGGTGAAGTCATTAGCCTAGGGCATGGGTTCCCAATTAATTTTTCCCGTGGAACCCTTTGACATAATACGCTAACAATGTGGAACCCCAAAAAGTTTTGGCGCCGTAGCGCAGATAGTAAATAGATAGTAGTACTTAGGAGCAGGTGTGCTTTTGTGTGTACAGTTGGTGTTTGTATATAATGTTAGCGTTTTGATACACGGGTGTGTTTGTATGTAATGTTTGCATTTAAGTGCAGGGGTGTGTTTGTATGTAATGTTTGCATTTGCGTGCAGGGGTGTGCTTGGATATACAGTCAGGTCTATAAATATTGGGACATCGACACAATTCTAAACTTTTTGGCTCTATACACCACCACAATGGATTTGAAATGAAATGAACAAGATGTGTTTTGACTGCAGACTTTCAGCTTTAATTTGAGGGTATTTACATCCAAATCAGGTGAACGGTGTAGGAATTACAACAGTTTGTATATGTGCCTCCCACTCCTTTGGGAGTGCTGGCATGGAGTCTCTATTTCCATGAGGTCCAGTGGGGCTGCTGGGCTGAGCAGTTGGCATGTGGTCCCTGTGGTTCAGCGGCTGGAGTACCGTGCGGACGACGAGGGAACAGTGATCTTCCTGCTCAGCTCCCTCGCGCGCCTCTTAGTGATCCCGGGACCGAAGTCATATTCCGCACAAGTGACATTAGCCGCCCATCTCAATTATCAGCGGCGGCCATTTTGTTTACCAAAACTGCGGCAGAACCCCATATGTGTTCTCGTAGAACCCCAGGGTTCCCACAGGGTTCCGCGGAACACCAATTGGGAAACGATGGCCTAGGGTTTCAAATAATTTTTCTAACCTATACTGTGAATAGTTGAATGATAAATTTAATATGGACATGGACAATACAATAATTTGTATGTAATTAGTTAAAACAGATTGTGTTTGTTGATTACTGTGACTTAGATGAATATCAAACCAGATTTTAAGACAAATTTATATATAAATGCAATAATTTCGAAAGAGTTCACATCCGTTTTCATGTTACTATATTTCTCATAAGTGCCTTTGCCTTTTACGATTGGTGTCAGCCTTTGTTTCAACTGGTACAGACACAGCAGCCTTACTCAAGTCTCAATAAAGACCATATTCCATAAATAAAATACATGTCTGATGTTCCCAGAGGGAACTTATCATCACCAGAGACAGTCAGACAAGAATCTGGGTTCCTAACACAGTACTCAAACCAACAATCCAGGTTTTGTCAATACGTCCATTGGAACAGATCTGGGAAATGACTAAATCGAAGACTGTTGCTGTGTCTTGGAAGCTGGGTTGGAACTTCTTGTCCAAGTTGTCAGTCAAACCCTTGTCCAAGTCACATTTGAGGCACCATAATACCCAAAGAACCTTATTGTGTTTTAAAGAAAAAATATTACATGACTAGAACATGTTCAGAAAATGTCAATCTTTATCTTCAAAAAATGTACAAAAAATACTCCGCTTTGGCTCTGTACAGTATACTCACGTTCTTCCCTATAAATATGACCTGTGCGGTTGGCTGACCACCATGCTCCCCAGATTTGCTGGTTTACGGTGCAGGGATTTTATCTGACTGTTCAGAATGTGAGATACTTAGTGATGCAGTGTTTCATCATTTACCTTTTATATACGTTTTCTGCTTTTAAGGTGCAATTTTTACTCGTCTATATTGTCTAGAAAAAACTGACCATGCTCACAAATCAAGTTCTTTAAATTCATTAAATTATATTGGCCTTGAGAAATGAGATGGAAGGTTAGGCAGCATTGATAATGGAACATTATTTTGAAGAAAAAAACAACATTATTTGATCATTAAAATGCTTTGTAGAAAACTGCGGTTGGTTTGATGTTCTAAAGCAAAGTCATTATTTTTTGTTTCTATTTCTTTATTCCTTTTTTCTTCTTGTCTGCTAACTAAGCATGTAGCATCCATCTGATTCATCTCTGGCACATAAAAAACCCTTCACCTTGATCTTATTGTATAGATTTGCTTTGTTTTGTATTTATATAGAAGCAATTAAATCAAGAGGACTTACACTACATGGACAAAAGTATTGGGACACACCAACTAATTATTGAATTCATGTGTTTCAATCAGACCCATTGATTGTATAAAATTAAGCATCTAGCCATGCAGTCTGCACTTACAAACATTTGAGAGAAAAAAATTGGGTCGTTCTCTAGAGCTCAGTGACTTCAAGCATGGTACTGTGATAGGATGCCACCTTTGCATTTAGTCAGTTTGGGACATTTCATCCCTTCAAGATATTCCACATTCAACTGTAAGTGGTATTATTGCAAAATGGAAACGTTTAGGAACAGCAGCAACTCAGCCACGAAGCAGAAGACCACGTAACGTCACAGAGTGGTGTCATCGAGTGCTGAGGCGCATTATGCATTAAATTTGCCAATGCTCTGCTGATTCGTTAGATGAAGAGTTACAAACTTCCACTGGTTTTAATATCAGCACAAAAACTGTGCGGCTGGAGTGCCTGATCTCACAAATGCTCTACTGGATGAATGGGCAAAAATACCCACAATAACACTCCAAAATCTTGTGGCAAGCCTTCCCGGAAGAGTGGAAACTGTTATAGCTGTTAAAGGGGGGACCAACTACACATTAATGTCTATGTATTTAGAATGTGATGTCATAAATGTTCCTGTTGGTGTAATGGTCAGGTGTTCCAATACTTTTGTCCATATTGTTTGTATACTTCAGGGTACATTCATAAGATATCAAACTGCAGTAAATTGAAAGCAGTATTTCAAAACTTAGGCAAAAAATGCTGATTTGAGTTAATTGTCTTTAGTAAAACCTGTAGGCTATAAAAATTTAAACGTTAATCATTTAATAATATTTCTCTTTAATGTGTCTGCATATTCAACATGAACATTCATAGACACGTCAAACAAAACAATTACTTGTATTTGTTTGATATTCATCTCTGCATCATGCATTCTAATAGATTAATTTGAATCTTCACAATTACACAAGTTATGCTATTCCCTATCTTTTGCTACAATAAACTGAAGAGAGAGACCATTATTGTAACTACTTGTATTGTTTTATTCAAATATATAAGTTCAGTAGTTCCACGCTAGATAGCTGTAGAAGCCCCATGATTGCATGACACATCTGAAACGATACAATAATTTTCCAGGTAAATTGGAGTTCACTTCAGGAGGATAAAAACTAGGGGATTGATATAAAAAGAGGATGAGATGTCTGTCTTTAAAATTATCATTTTTGTATGTACAAAAATCAGTTGTAAATCAATTTTAATAAACAAAACTCAGAAAACAGAATAAATTCAATAAGGTGAAGAAGGGGAAAGTTTGCAAAGGCTGCAAATAAGAGACGTGGTTTTAGCCATACCCCAAATAAAAAAGGCATAATTAAATCAATGAATGTTTGTAACTACTGATCAGTCATTTTTTTATTATTATTATTTATTTGGGCACTGGAATGTCAATTTAAACTAACCAGTTTCTTTCAGAGTAAGATAATCCATTCCCAGTGAAGAATTCACTCTGGATACCACCATTGGAAATGAAGCTGGATAACACGAGGCCACATCAACATTGATGTGATGTGACATTGTGACAATGAGTCATCACGGGTATCTTCAGCATTCTATGTATAATTCTAGAAGGCCTTGCTTCCAGATTGAGATAATTCATATATGTGGCTTCACAAGACATTTCGCAGTCCCATAGCTCATTCCACGTCTGACAGTGGCATGTATAATGTATGCTGTGATTGAAATGAACTGGTGAATAGGAGGTAAGAGTCTGTAAAAGATAATAATGTCTTCTTATCTTAGAGCAATTCATTAACTAATACTTTAATAGTATTTCATTTTGACAGGCCAGCTGCTGATATGAATCAGGACTGAATCCTGTCAGTTATCAGTTAGTTGAAAATCCATCTACTCTATTAGTCATATATGAAATTGTACCTTTAAAAATTGAAGAAAATATTCTTTAACTATATTTGTGAATTTTGACTTATAACCATTATCGTAAAAATATGTTTTGCCTTATATCTTTTTTCTTTGTTGTTTTCTGTCAAATAGATGAATAAAGTGTTGTTTACAGAAATAAAATACATTGAGATTTTAGAGGTGCTTAATATTTAATGAGACTTGGAACTTATAAAGAAAACCTCTTTTTTTGGCTGTAAAACTCATGAATTAAATACTTGCTTTATAAAATCTTCATGTCCGTGTATTTCATTGCAACCCATCAGATATCCCAGTAGTGATTCTTTGGAATCTACTAAAAACTAAAGCATAAAGGGAAGGCACGACTGTGGAAATGTTAGCATTGACTTAAAAGTAGAGTAAAAATAGAATTTGCAAACTAACATACATTTACCCACCAAATAGGAATTTAAAGTGACATGGCCACTAAAATGATTTTATCCCAACATTTATTCATATTAGTGCTATTGTTAGCTAATCAAGCGAAAGCAGGTACAGCCATGATTATTAATAGTTTAAAAAAAACTGACAATTTTAAATTTTTATGGTGGCCATTGGCCACCTAGGAATGGCAGACGCTTACTAGTAAAGTAACAAGCAAGTGATGTCAGCAGCCAATCAGAATTTATTATTTCTTAAGTAGTTCTCATTTATATTATTATTATTATATATATTCAATTTATATGGGCAAACTTGGTATATGCATGACCGGTTAACTTTAACCTCTTAAGGACCAAACTTCTAGAATGAAAGGGAATCATGACATGTCACACATGTATACAGAAAAGTTCTTACACTTAGCCACATTAGCTCGCTGTTACACCTATGCTTGAAGTGTTGCAAGTCAGGATGATATAATTGAGGTAGTGCACTACTAATGCCCTACTGGCTTTTTAGAAGCATTAAAGAGCATTTGTCTAGGTAAATACTAGCAGGGCTGTTTAGATTATATATTTTTACGGGTGCATAGGGTTAGCAAAATTGCTGATACTTTAAATATAGTCTTGCCATATGTAGAATGTGTGCAAGTACAAGGTCTTGTTTGAGTAAATTACCAAATACTTAAATACAAACAAATGTATAAATCAAAAAATATATATATATTTATATTGCCCAAAACCTATGTATGTAGAGTAATTTGAGAGGGACCGCAATAATTTAATCAAATGAATAATGGTCAGGGTTGCAAATGCTCTTGCTCTGATTTCTCTTTAGTGATAAGCCACGTATGTTTCAACATTAATTAAATTATCATCCTTTGGCTCTCTCTGTGGCCCTTAATGGTTAACTTACTGCATGGGGTACAATCCATTAAATTAAGAAGGTGGGACACACAAAACTAGACCATGTTCTTTAAAACTGGTGCCCTAATAATATACTCATGCTGTGCTGTCAGCTCCCGGGTGCAGGACACCATGAAGCAAGATCTGGATGGTGGGACAAAACCCTAAAATAGGAACTGTTCTGCCAAAAGTGGGACAGTTAGGAGACATGCAGCAGTGTTGTAGAAACAAACTTTCAGAGCTTCTCTGTATTACGCAATAGAAAATATAACTGACATGTAGATGGCATGTATAACTTACTTACATCATTTGAGAGCTTCTGTCACTCTGTTTCTCATCACTACTTAATTTTATTCAAGAGCATCCTTGCCGGAAATCAAAGCCAGCCACAAGGAGATGACCCAATAAACCTAAAACAGCTGTCTGTCAGTGGGCATTTGGCATGTTTAGATCCTAACGTGTGCTTTGGTCTAAAAGCTATGTTTCAGGTAGCAGACCACCGCTAAGGGTAATTGCAGAAAATGTGGGAAATACATAGAAATAGTGACAATCTGACAACGTTGTGTGTGCTTGTTTCCATTTCCTATGACATTCTGGGACTGGTGTGTAAGCATGACTTTTCAGAGCTGTTGTGTATAGCGTGATTTTTAAACACAAAATATTCTTAAATGAGTATATATCATGTATATGTTGTGAAACTTCCTTACCACAATGGCAGTGGAAGTGCTGGGGAGACCCTAAGATTTTGGCAACCTGATATTAAAATAGTTTTACAGAAACCATATGGCCTGTACCCATAGCCTCCATGTTTCATAACCACTAGAATAAGATGTACTAGTTATGGTACTTAAGGCATCCCTTTCATATCAGGATAAGTTAAAGAATGAAATGGTACTCAAGGCATTCCTTTAATAACAGGAAAAGTTAAAGAAGGAAATGGTCTACAAACAAAACCCTTTTTTGTTTCTACAGTGTAGAATCTACACCATCATGTTTATTATAGTAATGCACATGTTAGCACTCTGCAATCACACTATGAGACCGATATACAAAGACTGTGTAAATATAGTATTTGTATTTCAATGTAGTGAACACTGAAATATAATAACAAAACTGCAAAGGGAAACTACACAGTCACTACTTTAACTCAATTGTCAGGGTGGATAAAAATGTAAAGATGAAAATAAAATGTTTTTTGTTTTTATTATTTAAATCAGATTTTTTAATAAAATACTTTTGGAGAAAAATCTAGCTAGCCTGCCACAATCTGACGTTGTGGCAGGCGTATGCAGTGTATGGTCATATAATGTAACTAAACCCCCATTATTTTTTGCCTAAATTAGGTGTTTTTAAAAAAACTAACAAAATCTGTCAGCACCAAAATAGCTGATTAGTAGATAAGGGAGTGCGCTGGATTTTAATTTTTACTGTACTTATTGGCCCCCAGCAGCACCCTATTTAAGCATGTTTAGGTGAGTGCAGCCAACCCATTGTTTTCTCATATAAAGATAGTTTTCTGTTTAAGAAAAATTATACTCCAAGGGTTATTCAGCACAAGGCTGTATATTCATTCAATGTTTATATTTTTGGTAAATTAATTATATTAATCCAAGTTAATTGAACTTGTGTCTGCAGAGATAACATTAAATTTTTCACAACAAAAATATTATAAAATAAACATAGAAAGTTAAAACAATACCGTAATCCCATTGTTCTGCAAATCTATGTACACACAATGAACACCTTTATTATAAAGTTGTTCTCCAAATATGAGTAATTAACGTATTAAACTGAAAATAGTTCACCTTGCAGTAATATCATCATTATCTATGCTTTTCTAATTGTATATAACAAAATCAGTTCTTATATTGTTTAACTAACCTGGAAACTTATTATTGTAAATATGAAATTTTTATCTGGCTGTAAATAGTAAGTATTATAACAACCAGCAAAAAATAGTTTTTGCTGTTGATCCAAAAGAAGGCAAAAAACCTAGTCTGAAGCGCTTCCAATTTTGCAACAAACTAGGAAAAAATTCCTTCTTGACCCCAAAATAGCAGTCAGATATCAGATATCTCCTTGGATCAAGCAGTGATTACCCCAGTAATTAGAAATTATATCCATCTATGTTATGTTTTTACAAGTATTTATCCAATTGCTCTTTAATAATCTGTATGGTCTCTGATAAAACCACCTCTTCAGGCAGAGAATTCTATATCCTTATCGTTCTTACTGTTTTCATATTACATAATTAGTTTCCTAACACTGAACTAGTTATTGTAAAACATGCTTTGCAATGCTAACAATTAAATTAAACACTCAAACACATCAATTACTTCAGCTTGGTAAAGAGAAAAACATGTCCTCTTTTTTCACTTTATAAGATATAGATTTCAATAGAAATTGGAACTTTTAAAAATTAACCTTGTTACACTTTTTCAGCTGTCAATCAGTTTGATTTGCTCACTGGTAGACTAGCTAAACTCAAGAGGCAGAAATTGCTCAGAGCACCTGTCCTGTGATTGGACAGCCAGAGAAAGTCTAGGCTGAGAATGAAGGTACAGCTTGCTGTAAGTGCAGGTACTAGATACTAACATGTAAATTCATTTTTTAAAGGGACACTATAGTCACCAGAACAACTACAGCTTTATGTAGTGGTTCTGGTGTCTAAAGCATGCCCTGCAGTGTCTACATTACTTGCTAGTTATTCTAGTGGCTGGCACTGAGACAGCCACTAGAGGTGCTTTCTGTGTCAGCTCTGCATGGAAGCGCTGAATGTTCCCCATAGATATGCATTGAATCAATATATCTCTATGAGGAAATGCTGATTGGAGGATTGCAGAAGAGAGGCAATAGCCTCCCAAAGCATTGGATTGGCTGGGATCATCAAAACTGATGATTTCAGCCACAAAGGTGGTACCAGGCAGGGCTAGCAGTGACGAGACCAGCTCAGCATGGGAGAAAAGGTGTGTAAAATCACCATTAGTCTCCAGAGAGAGGGAGACCAAAGAGCTATTGTTGTATTCCTGACACAATTGTGTTTCTTGAACTAGAAACTACACAGCCTCAGCATATTGCAATATTTAATGACTGTAATGTCCTGATCTATATAAGCCTATATGCCAAACATAAAAGGATTGGTGATAAATGCACTTACAGTGGCACCACCCCAGGTGGCAGCACCAGTGGAGTCTGAAGCACTTCCCGTGGCTATGAGTAGCACAGATAGAGAGACCGTCACAGGGTTTGAAATCTGGTCTTCCTGCACAGCTTCTAGCCAGTGCCTGGGCTTCATCCACTTTGTCATTTTTCAGGCACTTTTGGGCAGCTGTGGCTGTCATGTCTGATTCACAGGCACAGCCCGATTCACAGGCACAGAACGATGTGTAAAAATCCTTGCAGAAGAGAGGATTCCTACAACTGAAGGAAAAAAGAAGTTTGTTAAGTGGTTATGAAATGTACTACAACGGTAGAAAAATCAAACAATGTGACACAAGGTTTTTTTGTCTGAACATTTTCAGCATGTATTCATTCCTTTTACTGTCTTCAGATCTGTCCTAGCATGAATCATGGCAGTCCATAGTGATTCAGTCAATACATACAACAAGAACGGACTGATGTAGAAGGCACAGATCCTCTTGGTCTATCATGAAAATAAAGAAATAACAAGGGGAAGCCATGGAGTAGAGACACAGGGCCTATCACATCCTAATAGTTACTCTATAATTTAACACATGTAGAATAATTCAGAAGCCAGGTATTCTAACAAATAACATAAGTATCACTTTTTTTTTCATTTTCATTTTTTAAAATAATTTTTTAAACCAGTAAGCAAACATTTATATATAAACCAAAATAAAGCAAAAAAACTTTGAAAAGTATGTAATAAATGTTTATAAACTTACTCTAAACTTAGTCAGATTGCATTATTGGGCACGCCTCTCAGTAAGGGGAGTTCCTTCAGCCACCTTCCCCACTCCCTGTTGCACACTCATCTCAGTTTCAGACGAGTCCACTTATGACAGGTCATTGTGCAGTAGCAGGGAGAGAGAAACCCGACACCAGAGCCTGCTCTGCAGGATCACACTGATCAGACTTCCTCTCAGCTCCCCCTGTCAGGTTGTGGCAAGGTAAAGAAATCTTCCAACTGCATTTGTAAATCTGTCAGGCATACCAAATGCACTTTTCCAGCATTCCGAGGGATAGGACACTGATCAATGTATCCCCTGGAGAGGGTGTGGAAAGCATAAGAAAGAAGCAAGTAAACATCTAACAGAAATCATATTTGAGTCTGACTTAGTTCCGTGACATTGCATCAACAGTTGCTGATCAAAGGAAAGCATTGGAGTCAATGTTTCCCTACGAGATGCATTTGGTTGAACGAAAAGCCAAGAAGCAACACCTCCAGGATGACATTGCGGGAAGAGTGAGTCTCAGTACCAAAAAAAAAGAGAAGTAAAGGGGGACGGAGTCAGCAGCTATCCTGACTGGATGTGTCTCGCGCGCCAACCAGAGTAATTAGCCATTAAAATTGCCTTCTTTGCCTGCAACAACAGCCCCCACGGTGTGCTGATTGTCTTACCTACGATATGGGGCGCAGAAATAAGAAGCATCGGGTGGATAAACCGCCGACTACCACCGACACTGGAGACCTGCTTTGGAGGCTGCAAAATCCCTCGAGGCCTGTCATGGCGCTGCTTTCCAAAGGCCCATCCAGGACATCCAGCGAAGAGTCCTTCGCAGATCTGAGGGATCTAGAGATACTGGCAGAGAGGCGGAGGGTGGACTCATACCCTACAGAGACAGGAAACTCCCCAGTTATGGAGTGCATTGAAGGCCCTCTTGGCAGACCCCCGCTGTAATATCGCGGCAAGTATCACCCAGTTTAAAGAGGAAATCAATGGGGTGTCCGTGCACCTCCATGACACTGAATATAACACCGCAGCCCAGGAGGTTCACATTACTGGCCTAGAAAGGGAGCTGGCAGCACTCAAGCAGTATTTACTCCAGACCCAGAAATGCATGGCGTCTATGGAGGTGCTGGAAGAATGTAAAACTCCGGGACATAACTGACAGGGTTATCAAAGCTGAAATCCCCCATCTTATTAGGCGAATGCTTATCAGCCTATTTCCCCCCAAACAAGCCAAGGCTATGGCTCTAGATGGCTGCTACCGGTTACCTTCATCACAGACTACCTCAACAGAGATGTCATTATTCGATTCCAGCATGGCCCGGACAGACAAGCCCTCATGTCTGCGATCAGCACATAATCACCATGCCAATTTGAGGAGCACTCACTACCAGGGCCGTCTTTAACGCGGGGCAAACAGGGCAGCTGCCCCCGGCCCTGTCCCTGCTGGGGGGCCCAAGGCAGCTGCCCCATTTCCCCTTTGCCCGTAAACTATGGGGGCCCATCGGGTGGCCCATGCACTTAGGGTCACCCGGTGGGCCTGTGTTAGCAGAGGCCCGGTCGGGCGCTTTAACAGCGCGACTGGGCCCTTGCTTTTCGGCAGCACTGGGAGGAAGTGACAGCCGCGCGTCACTTCCTCCCACAGAAACAGGAGCCGCGCGGGAGGAAGGAGCTGTTCCGGAGGGGGCCAGGACGGCAGAGAGCGGAAGCATAACTCCCAGCCACCCCAGCCAGCCCACTGGACCCCAGGGAAGCCACCCTCCAGGAAAGGTAAGAAACTGGAGGGTGGTTATCAAATTTTGCATGAGTGCAAGTCTGTCAGTGTATCTGTATGTCTGTGTGTGTGAGAGTCTGTCAGTGTCTGTGTGGTTCAGTGTGTCTGTATGTGTGTATGTCTGTCAGTGTTGCAGTATGTCTGTGTGTGAGTCTGTCAGTGTCTGTGTGGTTCAGTGTGTATATGTGTTTCAGTATGGCTGTCTGTGTATGTCAAAATGTCTGGATGTGTGTTTGTCTGTCAGTGTCTGTGTGTTTCAGCATGTCTGTCTGTCTGTATGTGTGTTTCAGCATGTCTGTCTGTCTGTCTGTGTGCCAGAATGTCTGTCTGTGTGCCAGTATGTCTGTCAGTATGTCAGTATGTCTATGTGTGAGTCTGTCAGTGTGGTTCTGTATGTCTGTGTTTGTCAATATGTCTGTCAATGTCTGTGTGTATGTGTGTTTCAGTATGTCCGTCTGTCTGTGTGTATATGTGCCAGTATGTCTGTCAGTGTATCTGGATGTCTGTGTGTGTGAGAGTCCATCAGTGTCTGTGTGGTTCAGTATGTCTTTGTATATGTGTGTTTCAGTATGGTTGTCTGTGTGTGAGTCTGTGTCAGTACGTCTATCAGAATGTGTCTCTGTATCTGTATGTTGTCCATTTGTATTTGTGTGTGTATCTGTATGTGTCAGTGTTTGTATCTGTATATCTGCATGTGTGTCAGGTTGTGTATCTGTGTGTCTGTCTATGTGTCAGTGTGTGTGTCGGTGTATCTAAGTAGTCAGTGTGTGTACCTTTGTATCTGCATGTATGTCAGTGTTTGTATCTGTGTGTGTGTCTATGTGTGTGTCAGTGTATCTATATGTAGTCTGTGTGTATCTGTATGTTCTTTTGTGTATCTATATGTGGTCAGTGTGTATCTGCATGTGTGTCAGGTAGTGTATTTGTGTGTATCTAAACGTAGTCAGGGGGCCCAAGTAAATGCTTGCCCAGGGTCCAATCTAAATTAAAGACGGCCCTGCTCACTACTGTTCTTCCCTGACATCTCCAGAGCCACCATTGACTGGCATAGGTCCTTGCCACTCTTGAAAACTGCACTTGCAAAACACAAGATCCGTTACAAGTGGGGAGCACCTAGATGCCTCTTGATACCTCGGGACTTGGGGAATTACAGAAGCCTTAGGCGGTGGCTTCTACCCTACAATAGCTTGGGCTCCCACCTGTGGACACAGGGCCTCAGCCAACAGTGCAATCTAAGCAGCCAACCACCTGGGATGTGACTGCAGTGCGCCCATTTGTGCCGGCCGCTCAATGAGGAAATCCCACTTCTGCAGAGATCCCTTGACTGCCCTCTTTGTCCTGGATCCACTTATTGTTTTATTACAGTTCTTTTTTACTTAGTTTAATTTGTTTGTGGTGATCAGTGTCTATATTTATCTGACTACCTCCATTACATATCTTTACCACAATAAGGGTCCTTAGAGACACGTCCTGTCCCTTCCCCTCCAGGTGGCATAGGGGATTTTAATTAAATTTTTTAAATTTACTTGCTTCTTCTTTCTTATGTTTTCCACACCTACTCCTGGAGTAACACTGATCGAACCATTTAGTGTCCTATTCTCTATGGGCATGCCTGACAGAGTAACACATATGCACTTGGAAGATCTCTTCATTTTGCATCATCCTGACAGGGGGAGCCGAGAAGGAGTTTGATCAGTGTTATTCATGCAGAGCAGGCTTTAGTGACAGGTTTCTCTCGCCCTACTGCTGTACAGTGATGTCCTGTTTCTGTCATAAGTGGACTGGTCTGAAACTGAGATGGGTGGATAAGAGGGGGAGGCTGAAGAAACTCCTTTAGTTGAGAGGTGTGCCCAACAATGCACGCTGACCAAGTTTTTAGTATATTTATAAACATTTATTACACACTTTTGAATTTTTTTCCCCTTTATTTTGGTTTCTATATTTGTTTAAAAATGGTTGCTTGCTGGTTTACAAAATAATGGTCATGTGATCCTTTTATGCCTACCTTTTATGTAATTTTATGTAATTGCCTGCCTTTTATGTAACGTTTGAACCTACCTGCTGCACATGGTCATTACAGACAGGCATTTAAATGGCTCTTTTCCTGTTCTGCATATTTACACTAAAAAATAGTTGCTTAATGTGAAACAGGCACAGATCACTAACCATATAATACATATGCACAAAACATAATAATTTATTAATCTAAATGCACATGAACCACTAGCTTTCTAATATATGTTCCAAATATGGAACATTCCCAAATAAAGGGAAATGTATATGTGTCTGTCATGCATATGTCACACACAATGATCCTACCTAAATCAATTCTTCTCTTAGAGCAGAGGTAAGCAACCCTTTAGCAGCATTGTGCCAAAACAAGACTTTGAAGTCCCCTGGCGTGCTGTTCCTTTTTATTATTATTTTTTTTTTTTTAATTAACTTGTGTTCCCACCTGCTGCTTGTATTATATATGGGTGCTGCAGGGTTGTATTTGTGCATTTGTGTGTTGTGTTATAATGTGTATGTGCTTGAGAAATTTGTGGTATTGTGGTATCCGTTCAATGTACATTGCAAGGGTACAATTAAGACATATCACACAGACCGAGATACTCACAAAATGCTAAACACACACACCCAGAACCACAGTGCTAGACATAGCAAGACACACACAACTATACCCATACATTTACAATGCTGTTATTTTTAGAAACCAGTGGGGACTGGCCTATCCAGGGACAACTTTTAAGACAGTAGCTGTTCTGGATTTTTAGTTTCAAGTCCCTTGCTCCTATTGGGCTTAATACAGAGATGTAATTGGCTATTTTAGATCAATACATTTTATACTCATTTCCCTTTTAAAAAACATTTTAGGCATTTCTAGTGAGACTATGGGCATTTTATCATTTTAGGTTTAGACCCTGAGTATAGATTATACGTATCTTTTCCGTGGTATGACATTGATTTGATGGGATTTGCGAGAATTGTAATGTATTTTTACATGTACTGTAACTACTTTAATTTTGAATGCCTTGTAGAGTCCACTTTAGCTCTTTTAGATTAAATGTATCTTATTTTGTTTTGTTTTGGCTTTTGTTATTGGTGCTCTAGGATATGTTTTAATTAGCATTTTATCATATTACTATTTGCAAAATAATTTTCTTTATGTATTATGGTCCCTTTTTTCTTTTATTGTCCTTCAAATACTGCAAGACAGTAAAAGTGTTTATTATGGGCTTAACGGGCTGTGCTTCATCATGACAAAGCCCCACAAGGGGGGCAAAACGTGTTGATGAAAGCCTGGTCCAGATATATGGACTTATACAGCCAGAGGGCTTATCCTTTTGCATCTATCCGGTTACTTGGTTCTTTACCCGACAAGGAAGCCTCAGATCACAACATCCACACGGGTTATCCTTGTCATATTTCCACTGTGCACTGTTTGTGAACTCTCCCACACACCCACTCTTTTCAAGTGTTAGGGTATTCATTTGTCATGTTTTTCAATATACATGTAATAATGCATTTAAAACTATGGAGTGCTCCTTTATTTTTCTTTAAGGTAATCCCGAAGAAGATGACCGTTTAATGAATATCTCCTTGTGGCAAACTGATTTCTGAGAATTATTTTTAGTCCTGCAGAGACTTAATTTATACACTATTTGGAAACTGTATCCACAAACTTGTTACAATCATCACAGGTACTCTGCAAAAGGTTAAAATGTTTTCTTTTTGTTGCGACTGCTGTACTGAGACAATTACATTTGTCACCTATTTGCAGTGATGCCAGTTATTTAAATTGCTGTGTCAGGGACAAGGCAAGAGGGGAAGTTTTTTTTTGCAGGCTGCTCTCCTTCCACATGATTTCTCCTTCACAAGTGCTGAGTGATCTGAAATCTTTTCCTCCCAACACTACTATGAGTGAATTAAGAGTTGCAATTGGGAACTAGCTGATATCTGAAGAAGTCCTATTGAGACCTCTGTCAGGACAGATCTGGGGGAAATCAGATCTCCCCTTCCTGTTTGGGTCTGGCAGCCTCACATGCATAGGTGTTAGGATCGTATCCTTACAGCTATGTTTTATCTTGTTTCTGTTCCTTTAAAAGAAGTTCCAGCTCTCAACCACTAGTGGCCTCCCTAGCCACTAGTCACCTCAGTCCTCACCTGCCTAGGACTTATTACTTGCTTCAACTATATAAGGCTACACCCTGCTCACAACAGGGCCTTTACATTGATGTTGGTGATTTGCCTAAAAGACTTCAGTTCCTGGCTCTTGTGAACCTGCTCCAGACTTACCTTCTACCCTACTCCATACCAACCTGCTCCAGACTTACCTTCTACCCTACTCCATACCAACCTGCTCCAGACTTACCTTCTACCCTGCTCCATACCAACCTGATCCAGACTTACCTTCTACCCTGCTCCATACCAACCTGCTCCAGATTTACCTTCTACCCTGCTCCATACCAACCTGCTCCAGACTTACCTTCTACCCTGCTCCAGACTTGCCTTCAAACCTGCTCCACTCTCACGTATAATTTTGACCTCTT
Source organism: Pelobates cultripes (assembly GCA_933207985.1). Classification (NCBI taxonomy): domain Eukaryota; kingdom Metazoa; phylum Chordata; class Amphibia; order Anura; family Pelobatidae; genus Pelobates; species Pelobates cultripes. Next base: position 52,007,922 of record OW240918.1, on the reverse strand, counting down.
CCTCTATTACCAGCCTTCCTGTGTTACAAACCTGCCTCCATTATCAGCCTTCCACTGTTACCAGCCTGCCTCTGTAACTAGCCTGCCGTTGATACCAACCTGCCTTTGTTTCAACCCTACCTGGAGATCACAGACTCTCTTTATCATTTTGCAAGTATCCTGTTTTGTGGCATATTGCCTTAATTATGTTTTTCCTCAAATTATATATTATGTCTAAAAGCACAAATAAAATCTCAAATTACAACCCTGGCATAAGTCTCCTATCTGACCTGCATAATATCATGACAATAGGTACCACACATTTGTAGAAAATGATCAAGGCATTCCAATAGTTTCCAATTTTTAAGGCAATTTATTTGGACCAGGAACTACAAAGCAACGTTTCAGCCCCAACAGGGCTTTTTTCAAGCTAAAAAGCCCTGTTGGGGCTGAAACGTTGCTTTGTAGTTCCTGGTAAAAATAAATTGCCTTAAAAATTGGAAACTATTGGAGTGCCTTGATCATTTTCTACAAATTTATCTGCTTGGTCCTTTTGGGTACTGGGACTTTTTCAAGAGCACCCTGGATTCCCTAGTGAGGAGCTGAGGTTGTTGACCCCTATCCTAGAGAAATACTGGATTCACTGCTTCTCTATGAGATGTACTGGGCTGGTGGAGCGTGGCAATTTGTGTGCAAGTGTCCGCAATGCCCCTCTATGAGAAACACTGGACAAAAATCACCGTGATTGAGGATTGGTCTACAAGGAGGAGTCAGTTTTATGCTTTTTCTTTTTACACAGGGGACCCAGTAATTAATGCTCAGGAAAAAAACAAAACAGCACTATAATGATAAAAATAAATCTAAAGCACTCTAATCCTGTTCAAGAAACAGTGAAACTGCCTACTTCCTATTTCTTCACCATAAATATACAGTTCCTTTTCAAAGTTATGACACCAATATTTATATAGACCCTTCACTAACACAAGTAAACACATGATATACTTCCCGTTAGCAACATGTACACACCGTGGAATTGCCATTATTCTGGTCATGTCATCAAATAAAAGCACAAATATTCTGTATGATCATTTTACAAATACACAAAAAGTTGTCCTTCTCCATAATAGAGACAAGCTACACAGAAATCCAAAACACTCTATCAACACAAACATTGCTACACTGTGACTTTGCACAATGGAAACAGAAAACTATTTATCCCTTTCTCTATTCCCATACAGATATGATATAATATCCAGCAGGCCTGGACTGCCCATCGGGTAAACTGGGTTGAAGCCGAAAAGAGGAGACCAAAGGAGAGGATCCACGGCTGACATCATAGAAGAGGATCCATTGCCACCCGGATGCCGAGGGAGAGGCGGGAGAACTTAGTCACCCTCCTTCTTCTATAGCAAATTGTTGCACTCTGCTACATTCCCTGGCACAGGCCAGAAGGAACTGATTCTCCCACTGGACTACCAAGATTAGGATTTGTCCCTCCCTAGCTAAAGGTAAGCCTCCGGGAGGGTGAATAAACTTTATTTATTGATTAAAATTAAAATATTCCCCCCATCATAGCCCTTATCTCCCCACATTATAGTCCATAACTCTCTCACACACCACAGACACTATCACTCGCATGCACTACAGTAAATACCTCACCCAACCCACCCCTCCCCACACATGCAAGCCAAATCATGCAACCCCACAAACAGATTTCCCACAAGCAACTACCTCTCCACACACAGAATTTCAAAAACAGTCTCCCCACATGCAAACATACACAGCGCCATAGTTAGTCAACCACACACAACACCAAAAGCAGCCTTCCCTCAAACATATAACCTAACAAGCAGTTTTCAACCTTACAAACAGCCTCCCTATACACACACACACACACACACACAAACACAACACTCTCTTTTGTCCTCTGATGTTCCACTTATGAGAACATCAAAGACGTGTCACAAGCAAACACAGAACAATCATGTCATTATATTTGCTTACAATGTGCTAAACAAACACATGGTATTTTCCTTACTCCAGAGCTCTTCAATGGGGCTCTACGCATGAACTGCGTAAAGGGGCATCAAACTGACTTTGGGAAGTGTGTATACCATTGATGATGACCCAACACACCCCTCACTGGTATTGGGCTGCTCTGCCTTAAAATTTTTGTCCCATTCTGGCACTGCCTCCTAGTATTTAGATGCTCACATTTTGCAGTTTCCTCCTATCCAGGTATCTAGCCGAACAAGATTGGGCCATTTCCAGAACAGAATCCTAAAACCTTACTATTCTGTAATTGCCAATGAAATATGATCTTCTGTTATAGTCAGACACAAAATTATGCATTTCTTCATTCCAGAAATAAAAAGACAGGATCTTCCGTAACGCAGACACTGAAGTGGAAAGCCATGCAGACTTATATTTCCATAATGACAGCCTGTGGATCATTCAAAATTAATTTTAGCTTCCTGGCTATAATCTTGTGTGTCTGGTAATGAAAAATGTTGTATAGGATTCTAAAGTACGCTGTACGCAATATAGAGACTGAGGGACACAGACAAGGACTTATCCAACCATACTCTAACCTACTTCACATAAACAGCTTTCCCGAACTATTTCTTGGAGACAAACCAGAGCTCTGTAATGAAAAGGCAGCTTCATTTCGCTTCATCCACTGAGAAACAATGATCCTACACACAAAACGTCTGCCTTAAAGAGACACTTTAAGCACCATAATAAATTATGTTCTTTGTATAAAATACAGTGCCAGGGAGTCGGATGTCACCGTGTCCCTACAGACAAATGATTATAAGCCCGGCAATTTGCAAAAATCACTGCGGCTATAGGATTGCCATTTGTTCTCCTGAAGTTAATACTTCTTTCTCATCCACATTTGCCCAGATTTTGTAACGCAGCATGTACATGTTGCGTGGGTGCCTGCTGTGCCACTTCCTATTTCCTCTCTCCTTATAAGAGCTGTGAATAAACTGATATCAGAAGCAGTAAGGTTGCTATCAGCTCATTTAACTGCTTTAGTGATATTATGCAGGCTATAACTGCTGTCAGAGTCCGAGCACTATTTAGCATAAACTCCTGCTTAACAGAAAGTTATGGGACAAGATCCGCATGGACTGGTATGAAAGGTTTCCGAATGGAAGAGTCTCTTCCAAATATGGAATCAGATTTTTGCTGATGCAGCTTTCTTTTTTGTGTGTCTAAAAAAAATGTTTTTTATTGGGGTTAGGCCTGATAAAGACCCGGTAGGGTTGGAAATTTGCTGTGTTTGCCCCAAAAAGGCTGCTATTTTGTTATCCCGGAGTGCCTGAACTGTTATTAATTATGCATATCTTGAAAGGGAGGCCTAGCCAGCCCTTGCTTCAGAGCACCTGGGTTGTTTGGTGAATGCGGTATACAGTAAGTCACTGCAACGTATTGTAGTCTAATAATTTAATGAAACACTCATAAAATAATACTGCATGTCCATGTACACCTTTTGGACTGATAGAGATTTGATTCTCAAAGGGAGTGTCTCGTCTTTTCCATCCTAGCAGCAGCCTATCACGGCTCAGTATTTTTTCTGTGTGTGAGTGTTTAAAAAACTGTATAGCACTAAAACTTTATTTTTTTTTATTTTACAATGAATAATTTAGAGCGTTAAAATAAATTAAATAATCTGGTTTTGTTTTAAAACGTATTTTTAGTTACATAAAAGGTTACCAGTAGTTTATGAACTCGCCTACATAGTTCCAAAACAGTCTTTAGCATGATCACACCACAAGCCATAAATTAAAGTATCATCATTAGTAATCTAAAATGATGGTAACTATGCAGTACAAAGATATAATGCATTCAGCCACAGCTGATAGTGGTAATAAGTACAATTAAAATGGGGTTTGATCCAAATAGCAAGGAGACAAATGTTTGCAAGAAATATGTTTTAGTTGCTGAAGGCGATTTATGTCTGCGTTGTTCTGTATACAATACTCAAAAATGTTAAGATGTTCATGTACTCTGGCTCCCTAAATCCTGGGGTTTGCCATGGATTGAATTACATTTGCTAAAAATGTGAAACAAGGTTTCATCACCAACGTGGCAGAAACTGTTAAGAATAAGGAATGGACATTATGATGTGGTTATTTCATATACAGATTAACCAGATACTGCATCAGTAAATATGAAAAAGTCCACAAACTATATTTGCTTTAGCAAATCCTTGATAAGGGCTGTGCCATATAGTATAGAGACAGAGGTCTAAGCACACTGCGGCCACTTTATTTACACTGTGGACATTTGTACAATGTTGTGTTAATGCCATTATCTAAACAGTCAATCAGTGTATTGCAGAGGACTCCACTGTCACCAGATATGACTCCAACAAAGCATCTGAGGGATGGGGCAAAGGAGTAGTTTTGCACCTTAAAGGGACACTGTAGGCACCCAGACCACTTTAGCTCATTGAAGTGGTCTGGGTGCTGTGCCCCTTCTGCACGTAGAAACGGCAGTGTTTACATTGCAGCTCTACGTCTGCCCTCAGTGGCTGTCTACCAGACAGCCACAAGCGGGCTTCCGGAATCGAAACGGACCTTTGGCGCATGCGCATTAGACCTCGCACGTCGCAGGACGGAAGAGGTTGCGGAGCGTCGCCCCAGCGCTGAGTGACATCGGCACTGGAGTAAGGAAAGTAAATAAAGGGTTTTTGTTTACCGGGTAGGAAGGGGGAGGCAGAGGGATCGGTAGTGCCAGGAATTCTGCTTTGTATTCCTGGCACTACAGTATCCCTTTAAATATGCAGCTATCATACAAACATGAACTAGAATTCCTTAGGAATGTTTCCACCAATTTGCCACAAATAATTCAGTTTGTTCTGCTGGTGGGTGTTACAATCCAGAGATAGAAAGGAACAACACATAAAGAGATTCTAAAAAAGTATTGATTTGTATTAAAAATTCTGATTATAAGTATGTAAGTTTTTATAAACTATGTTGGTGTACAAAAATTATAATATTAGCATTTATATGCCAAGATATACATGGAAACTAGTGAAAGCTAAATGCACCCTTCCTGGTTAAATATTTTGATATAATGAGACATACCTGCTAAGTGTCCCAATCTATGAGTGACAGTCCCTAATTTGGGTCCAAATTCCTCTGTCCCTCATTTCTATTATAATGTTCCTCTTTTGAGCTGCATGTAAGTGTGTCTAAATTTCAGCTGCCAATATTTTCGGCTGAAAATGGGCCTATACCGGGTCAAATTTGCCGAAATTAGAAAAATGTATGTATTTTTTTGTAGTGCATAGTTTAACAGACATGCTTTCATTAACAATTCAGATGATTATATATCACAATGAAAGATAGTAATGATAACATGAAAAGTCAAGAATACTGCACTTGGGATGGGGGGGGAGAACATTATGGGACAGGGAGGGGGGAGAGAACAGTATGGGACAGGGGAGGGAACACTATGGGGCAGGGGGAACACTGACAGGGGAGGCACTATGGGACAGGGAGGGAAATAACACTGGGACAGGGGAGGGAGATAAGAACACCATGGGACAGAGGAGGGGAAGAACACTATGGGACAGGGGAGGGGGGGGGCAACACTATGGGACTGGGGAGGAGGGAAGAAAGAACACTAAAAAAGAGGGAGGGGAGCACCAGAGGGGTGAGAGAGGAAAATTAAGGGGGGGACCACTAAAAGTGAAGGGAAGTTTTTCATATTGGATTAATTAAATTAATTAAAATGTCAAATATTAATAAAATTTAAAAAAAATGTTTTTTCTTTATCCTTTATCCTTTATCCTTTGGGGAAAAAAGTAATTTTCGTTTTCTGTTTTCGGCCAAGGGCATTCTGAAATTTTCATTTCGGTGCATCCCTAATACTCAAACAGTCTTTAATAAATGTGTTAAGAAATCACTCTGTGTAAATAATATTGTTCTTAGTATATAAAGAATTTTAGTTGCATAAATTGTTATTAGTCACTTAAAAATGATTAGAACAGCTCCGCCCCTGGCCACAGCCTCACTTGCACGTCTAAAATTAAATTATCCCTCTTTGTTTTAAATGTTGGGATGCATGCAAAGAGGAAGCAGAAGTGTGTCCTGTGATTAGTTCAGTTACCAGGAAAGCACAAGACAGTTGTCTAATGTAAACAAAACTATTTTTTTGCCAAAATTAAATAACTTTCTTCCAGGTTCATGTTAATGTGTCCCTTTAAAGCCGCTGGATGATCAGATATTTCTGAGACTAAACCAGGGGTTGCCAAAAGTTATATGCCCAACTTAAAAAGGAAAACCAAACAATTCAAAACAGCAATAATCATTATTTTCTATCTTAAAGGAATACACATTGTTGAAGCTAACCCATTCTTTTTCAATACGTAGTAGAAATATTGCATTAAATATATTTGAAAAAATAATTAAAAATAATATTGATTAAAATAATGTCCATGGCTCAAATCCATTGGTGAGAGCAGAGAGACTGGCATTGGGGATGTAGTGAGGGTAGGTGGCTCTGTCTTAATCCCTTTTATACGTAATATTTTTTCCCTCTCCCTGCTATCTTCTTCCTTGTTCCCCCCCTATAACAGGGGTCTTCTTGGTGCCCGTATGATGCACCTTTGCCTCTGGATTTAGCTAAGGGCTTATTCTGCAATATTCAAGTAAAATTTTTCATTACTTAGTAATATTAATTGGTAATACGATGACGTTTGAATAAAATTTTAACGTACACATTACGTGCATCTTTTTGTTGTTTCATAATTTCTATTTGTTTTTGAAGAAAAAAAATCTTAAATAACGATTGACAAAAAATAAATTAAAATCATAGTCCTGTTGTAATGTTCTGTATTTGGTGCAAATTCTCAGACTAAGCTTTCTCTGCTATCTCTGCACCAAAACAGGAATTGAGTAAGCCAATCCTATTGCTTGGAATTGTAGTCCAACTTTCAGCTTTCAACTGAAGTCATGACATCATGTACAGCAATATTTTGGAGCAAAGAAAAAAAAGAAAGAGGGACAGTAAGTATGGTGGTCAGAGAAAAACAAATTATCATTAAAAAATAAATATCAAGTTTATTTTGTTAGTTTTCTGTCACCCATACATCCCCCTTGCCCTTATACATGGTCCTATACGTAGGCAATTTATTACCTTTTTACTGATCCTCTTTCAAATTAATGCTATTGATCATAATGTTAGCTTTACCTTTATAGGTTTGTAAGAAGATTAAAGGACCACTCTAGGCACCCAGACCACTTCAGCTTAATGAAGTGGTCTGGGTGCCAGGTCCAGCTAGGGTTAACCCATTTTTTCATAATTATAGCAGTTTCAGAGAAACTGCTATAATTATGAATGGGTTAAGCCTTCCCCCTAATCCTCTAGTGGCTGTCTCATTGACAGCCACTAGAGGCGCTTGCGTGCTTCTCACTGTGATTTTTCACAGTGAGAGCACGCCAGCGTCCATAGGAAAGCATTGTAAATGCTTTCCTATGAGACCGGCTGAATGCGCGCGCAGCTCTTGCCGCGCGTGCGCATTCAGCCGGCGGGGCGTAACGGAGGCGGAGAGGAGGAGGAGAGCTCTCCGCCCAGTGCTGGAAAAAGGTAAGTTATTACCCCTTTCCCCCTTCCAGAGCCGGGCGGGAGGGGGACCCTGAGGGTGGGGGCACCCTCAGGGCACTATAGTGCCATGAAAACGAGTATGTTTTCCTGGCACTATAGTGGTCCTTTAACTGTGCTCATTCCCTTAATGTTTCCTGTAGGTTGTGACATTTATGTCAACTATTTCCTCTTCTTTACCAAGATATTTTTATTTCATAATATTAAAACACAACACCTACAGTGATTTTTACTAAAGTAAAAATTACCAGACATTTAACCTCTTAAGGACACATGACATGTGTGACATGTCATGATTCCCTTTTATTCCAGAAGTTTGGTCCTTAAGGGGTTAAAGTGAATACAAAATTAATTTCAAATGTTGGACCAGAACGATTGTGGTAAGGCCAAACACAATACAACTCCCCACACTGCAAATACAAAACAAAGTACTGTTATGCATCATCAGCATATCTCAAGTTGGACTTTGAGGGGTACTTCTTAGGCAAAGAAACTTGAGAAATTGTGTTCCGCAACAATCCCAGAGTTCCCAGCTTTACATGCAAATGAGTTCACACAGGAATTGTGTTCAGACTTCATACTTCAACGAAGGCATGTGCTATGATCCAAAAGGATCCATGACCAGAACCCAGTCATGGACTGCACAAGATGGACTCCGTGAGATATGCAAGTGATGCATAACAGCATTTTTTGGGGTAAATTTGTGAAGGACCAAAATAGCCAGACTGAAAGCCCCCTCACACACAGTCGTATTGCCAAAGTCACCCTCTCACACTTACTCTGTTACAGTCACCATGTCACACTCACTATGTCAATACCACCCTTCCACAGTCACCCTCATAAACACACAGGCACCAATCCACAGACAGTAACCCTCATACTCACACAATCAACCTTCACACACACCAAAGCTCCACCCTAAACACAATGCAGACAGAACAAGACGACAAGCAGTTCCCCCCCACATACACACTGCAAGCGGCTACCTCAACACAAACACTCACAGACACAGATACACAGAAACACAAAGATAAAGATTTGTATCGCAAGTCCAGTCATGGAAAAACATACACAAAAATCTATACCCACAGATGCACAAGGATAATCACTGCCAGACACATACTCTCAGATACATACATTGTACACAATGCCAGACATTAGTGTCTGGCAAACTGAAGATGCTTGAGTTTGTTTTTGGATGAGAGCAGAGGCTTTTTACTTGATAACCTTTCAAAGAACTTGTGTTGATATAGATGATGTCGGATTGTAGTTTTGGAGACTTTCTGACGGCGAGAAGCAACTAACTTATCCAGTTTTCTAACTGTGATCCATGGAGATTTTTTTGCCACTGGAGCCATCCTCCTTACAGGGCATTGAGTTGAGACAATATAGACACACATCCTCTTCCACGTTGATTCATAACATTTCCAGTTGACATGAACTTCTTAATTATTGTTCTGATGGTGGAAATTGGTATGTTCAAAGTTTTTGGTATTTTCTTATACTCAATGCCCAATTTGTGAAGCTCAACAACCTTTTGCTGTACATCACAGCTATATTCCTTGGTCTTGCTATGAATGACTAAGGGAATGTGGCCTTTGTGCTACCTCATATTTACACCCCTGTGAAACAGGAAGTCATGGTTGAACAATTTCCTGTTCCTAATCAACCAGGTGTATTAAAAAATTTAAAATATCAATGTGAATATACTTAAAATATATTTTTCATTTATGAATTCATTGAGGTGCCTATAATTGTGCCACACATATATTTCACAAACACTTGTTTTTTTTTTTTTTTTAATAAATCTGTGTTGTGTTTGCAATTGTTTAATATCCGTGAAAGTAGAGTATTTTTTTTTAACAAAAGGTCATAAGGTTAAACAACAAAGACATGTGAGGAAATAAAAGCCTATTATTTACAATTCTGTTTTCCTATCTGTAACCTCATTAAGTGGTAAAGGATTTTTAAAACGTTTTTCTGTCCAGACAAAATGTTTGTCTTTGTTTCCATTAAATAATGAACTATCTAGGCATAATGAAATGAAAAATACATTTAAATGTTAATACTCGGATTCTGGGGGTGCTATTTTTTCCAGCAACTGCTTGGTAGTGAATGGGTTAAAGCTACCTCCTATCACATTGGCCATATAACTGATGACCCACTCGTTGAAAATTATCCAAAATATATTTTTCTTCTGTAGTCAGAATTGTGGAAAATTGACAAGGGAACATCGAACTGAAGGCCAAGACATTTGAACTGAAATAATTCTTCAAACTAAGCTACTTTTCAGCCACTTTGCCTAAATTTGCTATTCCCTTGTCAAATCTCCACAATTCTCACTTCAGTGAATATATCCCACGTATCCCTCCTCTGCTTCATTATAAGGATTAGTACATTAACACTTGGGCTGCAACTGAATATTTAAACACATGAATATTCTATTAGTCAGCAAAACACTGCATATGCATCGATCTCAATTTTATGACTTTGTGAATTAAGGGAGAAATGTCACTTCTCTGGATTTTTAATATTATGTTCACCTATATGTTTATTAAACAACTACATATTTCTGAGATGTGAAAAATTAAATTAAATGCAGGAAACCACACCTCTTTTTCCTACAACTGGGTGCTTCCATCCTACATCCCTGTCAATCATTCTTACAAATCCAGCCCCTTGCACCTGACAATCAGTGACAATCAGTGAGTGTAGAGAAAGCATACAGAGGAGAGGGGAAATGAAACAATGATTTGCAAAGTTTGCCCTGGCAACATTTAAGTCAGTGGTTAGCCTACTTTAATGATATTCATCATAATTCTATAAATAGATTAATTTAATAATTCCAAAGAATCACTTGAGCACAAAACGACCTCATTACTGGCAATTGGGTGACATGCAAATAGTTTCCATAATAATTATTTGAACCCTGAGTTTCAGCAATTAATACTATATATGGCCTAATAGATGGAATGACACTTTTTAATCTATTTATCTGTTAAAAATTAACACTTATACAGAAAGTCTCTCCAAGTTTCATAAAAAAGGAGCGTATGCTCTGGTGGATGAAAACAAAAAAAAAGTCAAAGTGAATCTTTTTCTGTCCTCAGGATCCCATCCCCCATGATCATAAGAAATAGCAACCCATGACAGCTTCACCATCAGGACAACATCCTTACCCAGCTCAGCAAGGCCTTATTAAACTAGACGGACTTCCTGAATCTGCTCATACAGCAATCAATTAACATTTTCATATATAAGACAGACATTTTAGATTGTCAGCTTGTTTAGGTAGGGCCCTTTTCGCCTACTGTTCCAGTATGTCAATCACGTTTTGTTAGAAGTTAGCGTTTGTCTTGTTTATCAATTGTACGGCGCTATTGAATATGTTGGCGCTATATAAATAATTGTAATTGCTAACATTGCCTCAATTGCATTCAATCTGCCAGCCCTTAGAGGTAGCCAGCCTAAGTGATAGAAGAAACCAGTCCCACCATTCCAAGACCTGCAATAGAGCCAAGAGTCGATCCAAAGTAAATACAGACTATGTGTTGACAGCAATGAAACACAGGTACAGACACAATGTAACACGCACAGTCTAACCAGTTCAGCCCATGCAAAGACACAAGCAAAACATACATCACACACAAGGGTTTTCACACAACTCAATAGGAGTATGTTAAAACAGAGACATCTGCAAACCTATACACAGGTAAAGTACATGAGAAACATAAAACACTTACTGTATGACTACTTTTAAAAAAACGCACAAACATTGTTTACCCATCCAGAGGGAAAGATATTAACACTGCTTTAAATAAGACACATACAATAAACTTTGATTCAGCAACAGACCAAAAAAAGAAAATCCAAATACTACAAAATACAAAAAAAGCGCCTGTTTATTCAATTGGATTAAAAATAAACAGGAATAATAACAGAAGAACAACACACACAAAGACACAAGAGCAATCAAGGGTTATACACATATACCAGGATAGTTAAGGTACAAACAGCTGATCTACATTGTACTGGTATGATACTTCAATTCATCATGCTAATAGAGGCACAGGGACCATTCCAAAAATTGACTGACTAGTAACTCCAAACAGAAAAATAGCTTCAGTGACAATAAGGCAGCACCCCCATGTTATACAGGCATAGTGACACAAAGGCAATCTCATCACCATCTATCTACACACCAGCAGTGTGAGCATCCCAGTATTACACACACCAATGTAAAGCTTGCTGGAATTACTAAATATGAAAAACAAATGTCATTCAAACAGATATTTGTACTGAATGTGTATAAATCAATATATGTTATTTGAAACAATAACAGACAGGTCTCTATTGACACACACAGATCCCAAGTGACTATTTCTTGATACCTGTGTCACACTGTCATAGATGCCAACTGCTTCTCAAACAATACTTCAATGACATACATACCAATCCCAAGTGTCTCTTAAACAGTATCTTTATGTCACATGTAGATTATAAATGTCTGTCTCAAGTGATACAGTGAAATAACGCTACATTTCTATTACACGGTGCTAATGTGTCAAAAGCACAATCAGATCACAAGTGTATCAATACACAATAATCTTTTCACACAGATTTCTAGAACTGTACATGCAGATCCAAAGTGTCTCGTACAGACAGCACTTCAGTGCCAAAAATTCCGATCCAAAGTGGCACTCACACAACACTCTTGTGCCACCAGCGCCTCTCACAGAGCTCTCCACACAGATCCAAAGTGCCTCTCACACAGCACTCCAATGCTACAAACGGATCCAAAGTGCCTCTCACACAGCACTCCAATGCTACAAACAGATCCAAAGTGCATTTCCACAGCACTCCAATGCCAGAAACAGATCCAAAGTGCCTCTAACACAGCACTCCAATGCTACAAACAGATCCAAAGTGCATTTCCTCAGCACTCCAATGCCAGAAACAGATCCAAAGTGCCTCTCACACAGCACTCCAATGCCAGAAAGAGATCCAAAGTGCCTCTCACACAGCACTCCAATGCTACAAACAGATCCAAATTGCCTCTCACGCAGCACTCCAATGCTACAAACAGATCCAAAGTGCCTCTCACGCAGCACTCCAATGCTTCAAACAGATCCAAAGAGCCTCTCACACAGCACTCCAATACTACAAATAGATCCAAAGTGCCTCTCACACAGCACTCCAATGTACAAACAGATCCAAAGTGCCTCTCACACAGCACTCCAATGCTACAAACAGATCCAAAGTGCCTCTCACACAGCACTCCAGTGCTACAAACAGATCCAAAGTGCCTCTCACACAGCACTCCAATGCCAGAAACAGATCCAAAGTGTCTCTCACAGATTACTCCACACAGATGCAAAACGCCATTCACAGAGTGCTCGACACAGATCAAAATCGCCCCTCGCACAGCACTCCAATGCCACAAACAGATCCAAAGAGTGTCACACACAGTACTCCACTGCCAGAGACAGCGTTCTAATTGCACATATCCCAAAGGTGTCACACAGGGCACTTTAGAGCCACAAACACAGTCCCTAAGAGTCTCTCACACGCTGCATTCCAATGCCACAAAGTCTGATACCAGCTGTCTAACTCATAGAGAGGGTCTCTCACACAGTGCTAGATGGTGCCACAGATCCCGAGTGTCTCACTCCCACAGCATTCCAGTGCTTCACATCCCAGGGGGTCTCAATATTACACACCGATCCCCACTATTACCTCACACAGTCCCCCACTCAGTGCAGCAGACAGAGACCCCCAAGCACCCCGGTCTAATAAAAGCAAGTCCCTTGTCTCTGCTATGAATTCCCCAGAGATGATTATACACCCAGCCAGGATTTACACATTTCCCAGGCAGAGACTCTCACCAAGTATCTCTCTCTCCCTCGCACATTCGGACTATTTACCAGTCTTCCAATAAGAGAGATCAGTTTATATTACAGTTTATGGCATGAAAGGGTTAAACATACAGTTCTAAACAAAGCATCACCCTTTTACATGTATCACCCCCAGTAACCCCCTGCTTCCCCGACCGTCACCTCTTCTATCCGGACGGGTTGGGGGGATCCAGGGAAGGCATGAGATCCATGTCCATGAAGAATCTGTCGGTGCCCCGGACCCGCGGAACCTCTTGACTGAGCTGGCAATGCCAGTGAGCTGCCCCCGGGCACACTCTGTGACTGGCAGCGTCAGGGAGAACTTGCTGTGCTGGAGTCCTGGTCAGAGGAATGCAGCGCGTGATACAATGTAACACTCCATCCACCAGCAGAACGTTGAGGAGTTCCACGAACCGCGCTCACTCCCAGCCGGCCAGGGGATGCCGAAGTTCCGGCCGCTCCTCTCTGTGTGCCCGGCTCAGTGTGCGAGGAGAGGGGCCCGGGGCGCATGCGCCAAATCCCTTCCACATCCAGAGTGTGGGAGAGGCAGGGGGAGAGTGACAGACCGAGACCGACAGACAGAAACAATACCAGCTGTGTGCCACACACACAGCACTCGGCTTTTAGTAAATACACCCCAAGCAGGCACAGTGTGGGCACACACAAGGAAAGTGACAGGAAACAATGCGACAGGCACACACACAAAAAGAGACACTCTAATAAACAAAGTGACAGGCGTACAAAGGGAAAGGGCTACAGAGAGGAAAGGGGACAGACACAGTGATACAGAAATAAATACATGGGAAATATCCATCTGAACAATGGGCATTTGGAGAGATTTCACATTTTCTCTACAATTAAGTGGTCAGTGAGTAAAGCAAAACGAGTAAATTAGACAGTTTGAGAATCCCAGTTGTATTCACACACAAAAAAAGAGTGAAATGTCAGTATATTCAAAGGGCATATTAGGTTTAGTCAGGGATAACTGTACTGAAAGATTTTTGTCAGCTGTTTCACTTCAGCTATTTTGACCTAGCATTTAAAATTCACTTCGAATTCCTGGCAAATCACACTATTATTATTATTGCCATTTATATAGCGCCAACAGATTCCGTAGCGCATTACAATATTCACTACAGTGCACTATGACAGAAAGAAAAATTCACAGTTAAAGGTACTAAAACTTTAAAACAAATCTGATTCTTAACTCCTTAAGGACGGACGCAATTGTACAAGTTTTGATCAAAACAAAACGTAAACAAAATCTGTAATTTGCGCTATATGTCTGTTCAACCGTAATTCAACCGTAATTCAACCGTAATTCACCTCTTTCATATTATATTCACCCACACTTATTATATATCATTTTGTTCAGGAGAAACAGGGATTTCACATTAAATATTTATATAAGAAACAAAATTTAATATGAATAAAATCTAGAAAAGTTTGAGAAATTAAGAAATTGTGTTATTTTTTAGTTCTGCATGGCAATTTAACTGTGAATGTCATAATACTGTTAACTTTTACTGCAATAAAATACACATACCCTGTATTTGTGTTCAGTGATGTCTCATGAGTACAACAGTACCTCCAATGTACAGGATTTATGGGGTTTTGGAAAGTTACAGGGTCAAAAATAGGGTTGGCTCATTTTAGTTTTTACATATTGAAATTTGCAAGATTGGTTATGTTGCCTTTGAGACCCTATGGTAGCCCAGGAATAAGAATTACCCCATGATGGCATAGCATTTGCAAAAGTAGACAACTCAAGGTATATAAAATTGGGTATGTTTAGTCTTTTTTAGTAGTCACACAGATAGCGTTCATATTTGTTTTTTGCATTGTTCACACACAAAACGCACTTTCACTGATGATATCATTATCATGATACACTTTACTGTTTTGATAGACTCATATTTGTGTTCAGATAAGTATTCCTAATAAAACAGTGCGCGCCATGTACAGATCTTATGGTGTATAAGTTACAAGGTTAAATATAGAGCTTGCAAATTAAATTCTCTGGACTTTCTGATTGGGTTGTCAGACAGGTCCCTCAAATTGTAATTAATAAAATCACGTAATTATGTAAAAATAATAAATAAATACACTATGTATGTATGTAGGGGGGTCTACATTGACGTTGGCAGGCGGATATTCCCTCCAGTGGCCATTGGAGTAACTAATTGACCTCCATTTGTTTAAATAAACATAGGGATTAAGGAGAGAGCACAGGTAACTTTTTTACTTTTAGTTTTTACTATATGTATTGGAGCTGATGTGTACTGTGGTCATTGCTGCCACCCAGGAGTGATGGGAGTGAGCGCAGGACTTTTTTTTTTGTATTTGTATTCCCTGTTTGTATCACACAGCTAGGTTACAATGCTGCCGCCCATCCCATGTGTTCCCTATCAAGGGTTAATAAGTATATAGGGGTGTATATAAAAAATACCCCTTTCTGTCTCATTAGAGATATCTTTGCCAAAAGCTCAAGGAAGCAAGGTGAAGGGTCAGAGTAGGACCAGTCTAGTGGGGTCTGCCTTGACGTTGGCAGGCGGGCATTCCCTCCAATGGCCATTGGAGTAACTAAATGACCTCCATTTGTTTAAATATACATAGGGATTAAGGAGAGAACACAGGTAACTTTTTTGCTTTTGGTTTTTACTATAACGTAATGGTTGCCGTGTTTGGCCATGTCAGATAGTTTTAAACTTGTGCTGACATCAGATTGATGGACCACAGTGAACTCTCGGAGTCTGAGGAAGCCATAGAAGGCTATGTAAATGGCTACTTTGATGATAGCATTAGTCTGGACATTAAAAGGATTTGTGTCCAATAGGGTAATCTATTGGTAGTAGGAGGTCGATCTATTTTGTTGATGCCTTTAAGAATAGTTTTGATGGGGTAAGTGGAAAGAAAAGGTGGGTGATTGGGAAAGGTAGTGAGAACGTGGTGCTGTATACCTGTAAGATATAATTTGATAGTGTTATGTGCTAATTTGAGGTGTAATGGGCAAAAAGAGGCAAAAGTCACCATAGTCTAAATATCTTAAACGTGAAACTCCCCACCAAATTTGTAAAAAAAAACAATTAACACCCTATCGTATGCTGTTTTGGTGTTGGCAGACAGAGCATTGTGTGAGAATATGAACTGCTGCTAGAATTGGATAGATTTAGAAAAGGGCTGAAGTTTCCCCGTAAGCCAGTAAGGTAAGTGTTTCTTGAGGCCACACATCCCTAAACCAGTGGTTGCCAAAAATTGCAGCGAACCCAATGTGGGCTGCTGCATCAGTCCAAATAACAGGGGAGTGCTTGGTCAGTGGGGGAATGAACATGGAGATGTCGTTCCATTCTGCCAGGGAGTGCTTCCACGTGAATAAATCGGCTGCGGCTGGGGGATTGAGGACTACGGTGCCATCGTCTGGCATGCCGGGTAGGAGGCAAAGTAACCTGGAGATAAAGGATCTCGACTGTGGAATGATACGCATTGCGAAATTGAGGTATCCCAGTAAAGACTGGCGATTCCTCTGTGTACCAGTACCTTTTTGGAGGAACTGGTCCAGTTCTTATCTAATGCGTATCAATTTCACATCGGGTAGGTGTGCCGTGGATATGCCAGAGAGATGGATGGATAGGTAGTAATTTGAATGCGTTTGTAATATTCGTCTTACTGAGCCAGACTTGTTCAAAAGCCAGTAGAATAGCCTGTATGGCATGATCCACGGAGGCATTATGGAGAGAGTATTCTTCAGCCGGTATTATTGAATTTAAACTAGGGTTTTGAGAAGAATGGGGCGCGGACAAATCGATGATCTATAAAGAGATTAGCAATACAATACTATTTTGAGCAGTGATATACCGTATATAGAACTAACTAGTGCTGGTGGTGAAGAACTTAACTGCTGTGACAGGTGAATCCCTGCTAAATGCCAAGTTGCGAAGAGAGGCTCTACCTTTGCTTTGGCCCTTGGGGAAATGTGGCCACCGAACGATGTGGCAGGATGTTGGCCTCTCGGTTACAGTACGGAGAAAAATGTGTATGGCCGTGGCATGTGACACTTTAAACAACCCCTGCAGAAGGGGATATGAGGCAAATAATCCAATGTGTGGCCGTGTGGTTGAAATCTTCGCAAGAGGTGGGGGGGAGGTGGGTTGTCCTCATGGGAACGAAAACTTAAACAAGTAGTAAGGCCAGCTCCAATCCTTTAAAGCCAGTTCTCTATCCCTAGCAGGGGCTTGTCTTATGAGAAGCAGGGCCGGCCTTAGGCAATTAGGCGCCCTGTGCAAAAAGTCTTCACGGCGCCCCCCCCACCTCCCACCAAGTTGCCTGAATACAGTAACACACACAGGCACCGGGGACGTGTGTATCACGAGGCAAACAAGGCATCTGCCTTGGGCGCCACTTTGCAGGGGGCGGCAAAAAAAAGCATCCCTCCAAACCCCCAGGCAGATCCCTTGCTTGCCTCGCATCCTGGGGGGCTCAAGAGCTGACCGGCTGGCCACTTTTGAGCCCCCCCAAGGCTGGCAGCGGGCAGCGAAGGAGCATACTCACCTGAGCTCTTCCTGCTCAGCTTCCTCTGCGCCGCTTAATGAAGCCGGGAGCCAGAATATGACGTCAGTCCGGCTCCCGGCATCACTAAGCGCTGCTTACTCAGCCTGTGCGCCCCCTGCCTGCCTGCCCAGCAGCCACACTGGACTGCTGGTAAGAAATCCACTCCAGCTTTCCCAGGGAGGCTGGGTGGATTTAAAATAAATGTAAAAAATATTAGTTTGTGAGTGTTAGTGGAAATGTCTGTGTGTGTGTCTGTGAGTGTTTATTTTGAAGTGAATGTGTGTGTGTGTGTGTGTGTCTGTAAGTGTGTAATTGTGTGTGTCTGTAAGTGAATGTGTGTGTGTCTGTGAGTGAATGTGTGTGTTGGTCAGTGAGTGTATATGTGTCAGTCAGTGAGTGTGTATGTGTCAGTCAGTGAGTGTGTATGTGTCGTCAGTGAGTGTGTATGTGTCGTCAGTGAGTGTGTGTCGGTCAGTGAGTGTGTAAGTCAGTGAGTGTGTAAGTCAGTGAGTGTGTATGTGTCGGTCAGTGAGTGTGTGTCGGTCAGTGAGTGTGTGTCAGTCAGTGTGTATGTGTCGGTCAGTGGAGTCGTGCATCTTTCAGTGAGTGCTTGCGTCTGTCAGTGAGAGTGTGCATCTGTCAGTGTGTGTCCAAGTAATAGTGTATGTGTGTATGTCATTGTTTGTCAGTGTATATGAGAGTGTGTGTCTGTCAGTGAGTGTGCGTCTGTCAGTGAGTGAGCGTCTGTCAGTCAAAGTGCGGCCTTGACAGGAAGGGGTGGGGAAATTTAAACTCGGTTACAGGCATGTACACACACACTCAGTTAAAGGCAGTCACACATACAGGCACAGGCACAAACAATGGCACAGCTACAGCGACACACACAGACAGACAGTCACATAGGCAGTCACACACACAGACAGACACACAGTAACACACACATAGACAGTTATACACACACAGGCAGGCAGTCACACAGATAGAAAGTCACACACACAGGCAGGCAGTCACACACAGACAGATAGTTACAGACAGACACACACAGGCAGGCAGTCACATACAGGCAGTCACACACACAGGCAGTCACACACACAGACAGACAGTCACACACACAGACAGTCACACACAGAGGCAGTCACACACAGAGACAGTCACACACAGAGACAGTCACACACACACACACAGAGACAGACAGTCACACACACACACACACACAAGGACAGGCAGTCACACAGACAGTCACACACACACACAGACAGTCACACGCACACAGGCAGGCAGTCACACAGACAGTCACACACACACACAGACAGTCACACAAACAGGCAAACAGTCACACACACACACTTACCTCTTTCCAGTGGATGCAGTTGGCTGATGGGGAAGCATCTTTCCCTCTTCCTGTACAGCAGGGGCTTCGGGAGGTATTAGCCCCGTCTCCGCCTCTCGATAAGCCCCGCCTCCGCCGCTCGGTAAACCCCGCCCCCTCTGCCGCGATTTTTTTTTTTTTTTTAAATAGACCCGGGTGGAGAATAATTAATCCTCCAGCCAGGTACCTCTTTTAGCTCCCCTGCACTCCGGCCATGAGTGAGCTGTGTCGGCCACAGGGCGCCCCCTGTTCCATGGCGCCCTGTGCGGTCGCACAGCTCGCACACCCCTAAGGCCGGCCCTGATGAGAAGCAGCATAAACGTAACTGTACATACCTAAATAGGATGAGATAGAAACAGAGTAGAAAAGTTGGAGGGAAGATGTAGCTTGAAAGACACCTATCTGAAAAAAAATCAATCAATTAACCTATGACAAGTGAAGTACTGGATTACTGGATTTAGGGTATACAGAACGCAGGGCCGCCACCACAAATTTTGGGGCCCCTAACTCAGTTCAGGGTTTGGGCCCCCTGTGGCCCGCCTCCAATCCCGCCCACAGGGTCCGCCTCCAAATCCCGCCCAGAGGAATATACACGCACAGACACAAACACACACTGATAAAAAAGGACACAGATACACACACACAGATACATACTAACAGACACACATACTGAAACAGACATACACGCATATAGGCATACATACTGACACACACATACTGAGACATACACACATATACAGACACACAGGCATACATAGTGACAGACAGGCACATACTAACATACATACAGACACACATGCATGAGGACATACAGACACATACATACATACACACTGACATACATACAGACACCGACGTACATACAAATATACATACATACACACTGATATACATTCATAATGACATACAGACATACATACATTCATACTGGCATACATACATATATACATACATACAGACATACTGACATACATACATACATACATACATACATGCATACAGACAGACATACATGCATACAGATACTGACATCCATACATACACAGACATACATACATAATGGCATACAGACATGCATTCATGCTGGCATACATGCATATATACAGACATACTGACAGACATACATACATACTGACACACATGCATACTGACATCCATACACACATACGTTCATAATGACATGCAGACAGACATACATTCATACTGACATACCGACATACAGACATGCATACATATATACATACATAATGACATACAGACATACATTGATACTGGCATACATACATACAGACATAAATTCATAATGACATACATACAGACATACATTCATACAGACATACGTTCATAATGACATACAGACATACATTGATACTGGCATACATACATACAGACATACATTGATACTGGCATACATACATACAGACATACATTCACAATGACATACATACAGACATACATGCATACATATATACATACTGACAGACATACAGACCTATATACATACTGACAGACATGCAAACAGACATACTGACATACAGACATACATTGATACTGGCATACATACAGACATAATAACATACATTCATGCAGACATACATACAGACATACATTCATACAGACATACAGACATACATACAGACATACATTCATACAGACATATATCAGCGTGCGGGCCCCGGTGCAACTGCACCGGCGGCAGTTCCGCTGTTACACGTGGGGTCCGGACAGCCGGGCCCCCCAAGGCCGCCAGGCCCGTGACAACAGTCATGGTTGTCAACCCCCTGATAGCGGCCCTGACAGAACGTACCCTAAACAGAGCCGGTGAGAGAGCACTCTTACTGGAGAGGGGTCTGTTATGTGCACCTAAAAGTAAATGGCGATATGTGTAAAAAGAAGAAATGCATGATATATATGTTATGACGAAGATTTTTAAGAAATATTTTTAAGAATTACCTGATAGGTCAGGTGTTGGAGTAACTCTCTGTATCTTAGTTTGTCTAAGGTAGTAATTGTCAAAGCTAGAAAACAGATAGCACAACAGAAGATATTTGTAAGACTGTAACATATTGAGGACCTAACGTGGGATGCAGGGCCGGACTGCGAGGGTGCTGTCTGTTTGAGTGTTCTGTGTGTGCGTGAGGGCACTGTGTGGGTAAGTGTGCCGTGTGAGGGTGCTGTGTGTGTCTGAGGGTGCTGTGTGTTTAAGGGTGCTGTGTGTGTAAGTGTGCTGTGTGTGAGGGCGCTGTGTGTTTGAGCATGCTGTGTGTGTTCGAGCATGCTGTCTGTGTTTGAGCGTGCTGTGTGTGCGTGAGGGTGCTGTGTGGGTAAGTGTGCTGTTAGTGTGAGTGTGCTGTGTCTTAGGGTGCAGTGTGTGTGTCTGAGGGTGCTGTTAGTGTGCTGTGTATGTGTCTGACGGTGCTGTGTGTGTCTAATGGTGCTGTGTGTGTCTGATGGGGCTGTGTGTGCTGTGTGTGTGAATATGTCTGTAGGGATTGTGTGTGTGGGGGGGCGCAAGGTGTAAATTTAGGATTTGTTTTTTCAATTATTATTATTATTATTATTAAAAATAATGTGGGATAAAATCAGATTTAAGAAATAGGGGATAAAATAAATAAATAAAAAAAATAATAAAATAAACTTCATATCCCCCCCTCCCTTCTTACCTTTAGCCTTGGGGGAAGGAGGGGAAGCCGTGCGTCCATGGAGGATGGCCTGCTGCAGTCCCTGGTGGTCCTAGTGGTGAGTGAACCCTACCCTGCAGTTCCTGTGGTAGAGTTCACTCTCGCAAGATCTGAGCGTTGCCACGGTAACCGCGGCAACGCTCCGACCTCGCGAGAGGAACCCGGCGGAGCTGCAGGGTAGAGCTCCACTGGGTCCTCCTCTCCCACCCACCCCAGACAGCGGCAGCGTTACAGTGCCTGTGGGCCAGTGAGGGAGATCTTTGATCTCCCCACCGGCCCACAAAGGCACACAGCAGGACCGGCACACTGATAGTGTCGGCCCTGCATGGGCCGGCCGGGGAGATCCTGTGATCTCCCCTTCAGGCCTTGGCCCCTGGCCATTGCGGCCCTCCGGGCATTTGCCCGGTATGCCCGATGGCCAGTCGGGGCCTGGTGGGATGCAATGAGACAAGCCCCTTAACTGAGCACAACATGTAAACGTAACAGGCAGTGCAAGGCCTTAATGTACCGGTTTCAATTGAATATATGGATTCCAAACTTATATAGTAAAGACAAAAAGGTATTGGGGGCACACCCAGAACATGCATTTTGCATGAAAGTGCTGCAGTAGTGACAACATTTTTTACAGAATACAGAGCAAGGAACAGCGCACACATAAAAATAAATTTTTACAATGTGTGTGCTGTTCCTTAATTTGTATTATGTATAAATTTTGGTCACTACGACAGTACCATTCCTGCAAAATGCATGCTCCGGGTGTGCCCCCAATACCTTTTTGTCTTTACTATGTAAGTTTGGAATCCAGACCAGGTTCCTTTTGGACTGAGCAACCCGCCCAGACCCCCAGCTTCAGAGGCCCCTTTGGAGTTTACAACAGGAAGGTATATAATTGAGGAGGCTTTGGATAGTAATGTCACTTTTATTTTAATTTTCTTAGGGCAGATTTATAATTTGCTTTGTGAGTATAGACATCAAAGCACTATCACTTTAATTGTTTAGTTTTGACACATTATCAAAATGCACTTTAGCTTATTTAGCACTATCTGATTTATCTCCCACGTTGGGATTAGTGTAGGACCCACTGATATTGGGGTACTTTGAAGCAGTGATGGGCTTAACACAATATGGCCTGGCCATATGTTCAAACTTAATCTCCATATATGTTCGCTGAGATAGGTGATTTTAAGTAGCCTTATAAAATGTGTAGCCTTATAAAATGTTTATGTGTGCGCTGTTCCTTAATTATATATATTAAGCCTTGATATCCTTCAGGGCTTCACTCTAAAAATTGCCTGCATATGAAATATTGATAGGAAGAATTTGATACTGCCTAAACCAGGACAATTAGAACCCATTAAGTCATTAGGGACTAGACTTACATTTGCTAAGAAATCCTTAGAAAACATTGGCATATTCTCCAACGGGCACTTCCAGACATCAAAGACTCCCAAAAGTCACCTATGATGGCTCACAAGGGAGGGAGGTCTCTCTGTAACCAATTGTTTCATTCAGAGTTTAAACCAAGTTGCTAAACAAACATTTATGAGTAAGCTGACTTTTGGCATGCTTAAACTGTAGTTCTTGTAACTTAGTCATAAAGGGTCAGATAGAATAATGCCAATGTTCTATTTTACACTTCACATACACTTACAGTTCAATAAACTCTTTGAACAAACCAGTTGTAAAAAATGGGTTTTGTGTCAGAGCTCTGCTCTTAATCCTTTCTTATTTAACCTTTATCTGTTTCCATTGGTCCAAGTAATCATAAACGATGAAGTTCATGGCCACTCATATGGTCATGCTCAACAATCTATTATGGGACTGGAGTTTTGGGATAATATATCAAGGTCTGAGCTTAAAATAGACAGCTCCAACTGGATGTCTTTAAGAAGAAGATACTTTTGTCATGAACTTCAACTAAAGTGTACCAAAAGAAAAAGTCTGAAGGGAATGGTTATACTCACCAGAAGAAATACAACAAGCTGTAGTTGTTCTGGTGACTATAGAGTCCCTTAAAAAAACCTATATAACACATCGTCGGCAGAATGTATTAAAGGATCGCTATAGGGTCAGGAACACAAACATGTATTCCTGACCCAATAGTGTTAAAACCACCATCTAACCCCCCTGGGCCCCTCATGCCTGCATACATATAGCAAAATCTTACTGTATTCAAGACAGAAGCTGTAGGTCTGCATGCTGTTTGCCTAAAAAAAAAAAACAAGCAGTCTGCTGACATCCTCTGAAGTGGTAGCCTGAACCAATCACAATGCTTCCCCAGAGGATTGGCTGAGACTGACAAAGAGGCAGATCAGGGTCAGAGCCAGCATGATTCAAACACAGGCCTGGCCAATCAGCATCTCCTCATAGAGATGAATTTAATCAATGAATCTCAATGAGGAAAGTTCAGTGTCTGCATGCAGAGGGAGGAGAAACTGAATGTTTGGATGCATTTTAGGCAGCCATGACCCAGAAATGATCTCTAACAGCCATCTGAAGAGTGGCCAGTGAAGTTATCACTAGGCTGTAATGTAAACACTGCATTTTCTCTGAAAAGACCATGTTTACAGCAAAAAGCCTGACGGTAATGATTCTACTCACCAGAACTAATTCAATAAGCTGTAGTTGTTCTGGTGACTATAGTGTCCCTTTAATTATGTAATTAGGACTCTACAGATATTTGCACTGACTGCTAGTTATCAGTCCTACAGATTTCCAGATATTGAGTTTCAGCCACAGAGTTTTTATTACAAGGTGAATCATTTCTGTTTATGTCAATGTTTTGACTAAATGTATCCTCTCTAGGGTCCAGTACTTGTCCATGCAATACTTAATGATGTTCCGGAGGACTTGGACAAAGTGGATGGGAAATAGATATTTGAAGGTTGATGGTGAAATGTTCTCCTACTTTCCAGGGCCGGACAGGGGATTCCAAAGCAGCCCTGGAAAAAAAAATCTATGCCAGCCCCATAAGTCATTGCGCCTTATATTGTTGCATGTTATATGTAAGTCTATGTCTTGCCACCCTAGATGATTGAGATATATATATATATATATATACATATATATATATATATATATATCTTTTTCCAATATAAAATATTGGTCCTTTCAGAGTAAAATTTTTAATTATACTCACATGCAGACACAGACAATCTCACTGACACAAGCTGATTGATACACAGCCTCATAGACAAACAATCTCACTGATATACATAAGGTCATTGACATAAACACAAGCTCACTCAGTAGCAGACACACACACACACAAGCAAGCCCACTCACTAGCATGTGCGCACACACACACAGCTTAATGTAGTGGCTCTGGTGTCTATAGCCTGTCCCTGCAGGCTTTTCAATGTAAACACTGACTTTTTACAGAAAATGCAGTGTTTACATTGCTTCCTAGTGACAGACACACAGACGGTCACTAGAGGTGCTTCCTGTGTCAGTGCGGATTGGCTGAGATCATCAAGCTTGATAATCTCAGCCGTAGAGGCAGGGCCAGTCGAGGGGAGACCAGCACGACGTGGGGGAAAAAAAAGGTGAGTAAAAACACACATACACACACACATACCATGACAGACACACACCATGACACAGACAGACCGTTACACAGACACACACACACACACTGTGACACAGACAGAAACACAGACACACCATGACAGAGACACACACATACCATGGCAGACACACACACACCATGACAGACACATACCTTAAAAAAGACACACACACACCTTGACACACACACCATAACACAGACAGACCGTGACACAGACACACACACACCGTGACACAGACACACATTACATGACACACACAGACACACACACACCACGACACAGAGAGACCGTGACACAGACACACACCGTGACACAGACACACACACATTACATGACACAGACAGACACACATTACATGACACAGACAGACCGTGACACAGACAGATCGTGAGACAGACAGACATTACATGACAGACACACACACAATGACACAGACAGACGCACACACCATGACAGACTGACGCAGACACCATGACAGACAAAAACACACACCACATCACAGACGCACACACATGACAGACTGACGCAGACACCATGACAGACTGACACACACACAAATGACACAGACACACACACATACACTCACAGTGACATAATTTCTACCTCATTGGGGGTTCTGATGGCACCGGCAGGGTTTGCTTGCTGTTCTTGCCGCAGGGGGGAGCTCCTTTGGCAGCCGCAGGGTTTGCTGGCTGTTCTTGCCGCAGGGGGGAGCTCCTTTGGCGGCCGCAGGGGGGAGCTGGCTGTTCTGTCTCTGCTCCCCCTCCCCAGCGCACTACAAAGAGGCCGGGGCCGGAATATGACGTCATATTCTGGCCCCGGTCTCATTAAGCGGCGCGCAGAGGAGGGGGAGCAGAGACAGAACAGCCAGCTCCCCCTGCGGCCACCAGAACAGCCAGCAAACCCTGCGGCCGCCGAAAGAGCTCCCCCCTGCGGCAAGAACAGCCAGCAAACCCTGCCGGTGCCATCAGAACCCCCCAATGGCAGCACACAGGTAGAAATTATGTCACTGTGAGTGTATGTGTGTGTGTCTGTGTCATTTGTGTGTGTGTCAGTCTGTCATGGTGTCTGCATCAGTCTGTCATGGTGTGTGCGTCTGTGATGTGGTGTGTGTTTTTGTCTGTCATGGTGTCTGCGTCAGTCTGTCATGGTGTGTGCGTCTGTCTGTGTCATTGTGTGTGTGTCTGTCATGTAATGTCTGTCTGTCTCACGGTCTGTCTGTCTCACGGTCTGTCTGTGTCATGTAATGTGTGTCTGTCTGTGTCATGTAATGTGTGTGTGTCTGTGTCACGGTGTGTGTCTGTGTCACGGTCTCTCTGTGTCGTGGTGTGTGTGTCTGTGTGTGTCATGTAATGTGTGTCTGTGTCACGGTGTGTGTGTGTCTGTGTCACGGTCTGTCTGTGTTATGGTGTGTATGTCAAGGTGTGTGTGTGTCTTTTTTAAGGTATGTGTCTGTCATGGTGTGTGTGTGTGTCTGCCATGGTATGTGTGTGTCTCTGTCATGGTGTGTCTGTGTTTCTGTCTGTGTCACGGTGTGTGTGTGTGTGTACTTTCTGTGAGACAGCTTGAGGAGCATTTACACTTTAGGCAATTTCTCAAGAGACATATATGTATGTATTTACTTTGTTTCAGGATTTTGTTAGCTTGCTTTGTTCACTTTTCTACCTTCTGCTGAGTCATTAGTCTGGGCTCCTTTGGTTTGTACTTTTCACTTATGTTCAAGGACTTTTTACCCATTATTTGTGTAGAGAAATGAAAATTAAAGGGTTACTCCAACCACCATGACCACTTAAGGAATTTGAAATGATCATTGTGGTAGGAGTCAATATGTGCAGGTTTTCAGCTTGAAACACTGCACATATTGTGATATTTTTGCTAGTTGCGCCCCCTACACATTGGCAACCCAGAACTGCTAAACTGAATTCTATGCATATTTTGCATCTGTCATTAATGTGCACAGTGTGCGGGCAATTACCATCATCTTCTCCCTTGCAGGCAGAGTGCAGATTGCTCACTCCACTTTCCCTCCTAGTGCATGCTCCCTTCCGCCTCCCTCCGTTACCTTTATTATATATATGTATATACACTGCTCAAAAAAATAAAGGGAACACAAAAATAATACATCCTAGATCTGAATGAATTAAATATTCTTCTGAAATACTTTGTTCTTTACATAGTTGAATGTGCTGACAACAAAATCACACAAAAATAAAAAAATGGAAATCAAAATTTTCAACCCATGGAGGTCTGGATTTGGAGTCACACTCAAAATTAAAGTGGAAAAACACACTACAGGCTGATCCAACTCTGATGTAATGTCCTTAAAACAAGTCAAAATGAGGCTCAGTAGTGTGTGTGGCCTCCACGTGCCTGTATGACCTCCCTACAATGCCTGTGCATGCTCCAGATGAGGTGGTGGATGGTCTCCTAAGGGATCTCCTCCCAGACCTGGACTAATGCATCTGCCAACTCCTGGACAGTCTGTGGTGCAGCGTGACGTTGGTGGATGGAGCGAGACATGATGTCCCAGATGTGCTCAATTGGATTCAGGTCTGGGGAACGGGCGGGCCAGTCCATAGCATCAATGCCTTCATCTTGCAGGAACTGCTGACACACTCCAGCCACATGAGGTCTAGCATTGTCTTGCATTAGGAGGAACCCAGGGCCAACCGCACCAGCATATGGTCTCACAAGGGATCTGAGGATCTCATCTCGGTACCTAATGGCAGTCAGGCTACCTCTGGCGAGCACATGGAGGGCTGTGAGGCCCCCCAAAGAAATGCCACTCCACACCATTACTGACCCACTTCCAAACCGGTCATGCTGGAGGATGTTGCAGGCAGCAGAACATTTTCCACGGCATCTCCAGACTCTGTCACATCTGTCACATGTGCTCAGTGTGAACCTGCTTTCATCTGTGAAGAGCACAGGGCGCCAGTGGCGAATTTGCCAATCTTCGTGTTCTCTGGCAAATGCCAAACGTCCTGCAGGGTGTTGGGCTGTAAGCACAACCCCCACCTGTGGACTAATGGTAAAAAAGAAGAGTGAGATAGCGCTAAGTAACTATAGGCAGCGACCTTAAAAGGGAATCCCTCAAACCCTTTAAAACAGAATACAATAAAAACAATAAAAGGCTGCGCACAAAAGATAAATAAAGTCCAATTAGAGTAAAATAAAATAAAATAAGTCCAAATGGTTTTTTCTTACTGATGTCCTTGTTTGGTGAGGTCTTCTATTTTTGTGGTGGTTTCACTTAATAAAAGATAAAAAAGAGAAGAAAAGGGGACATCCAATGGTGTAGTATGTAGAATTCAAGTCTTAGAGATAAAAAATTATAATGGTATAAAACTCACATTTACCAGAGCTATTGTCCAGCTCTAGGAGTTAAGCGCGTACAGCGGTTTGATCCCCGCTTATGGGATATAGGGCAGGTTCCTCTCCGTGAATGGACGTTGGGCCCTCATACCACCCTCATGGAGTCTGTTTCTGACCGTTTGAGCAGACACATGCACATTTGTGGCCTGCTGGAGGTAATTTTGCAGGGCTCTGGCAGTGCTCCTCCTGTTCCTCCTTGCACAAAGGCGGAAGTAGCAGTCCTGTTGTTGGGTTGTTGCCCTCCTACGGCCTCCTCCATGTCTCCTGATATACTGGCCTGTCTCCTGGTAGCGCCTCCATGCTCTGGACACTACACTGACAGACACAGCAAACCTTCTTGCCACAGCTCGCATTGATGTGCCATCCTGGATGAGCTGCACTACCTGAGCCACTTGTGTGGGTTGTAAACTTGGTCTCGTGCTAC
Organism: Pelobates cultripes; assembly: GCA_933207985.1. Taxonomy (NCBI): domain Eukaryota; kingdom Metazoa; phylum Chordata; class Amphibia; order Anura; family Pelobatidae; genus Pelobates; species Pelobates cultripes. Next base: position 51,978,463 of record OW240918.1, on the reverse strand, counting down.
CACTAGAGTGAAAGCACCGCCAGCATTCAAAAGTGACCAAAACATCAGCCAGGAAGTCTTGCCAGGGTGTCTTGCTAATTGACTATAATTTCCACCTGTTGGCTATCCCATTTGCACAACAGCATGTGAAATTGATTGTCACTCAGTGTTGCTTCCTAAGTGGACAGTTTGATTTCACAGAAGTGTGATTGACTTGGAGTTACATTGTGTTGTTTAAGTGTTCCCTTTATTTTTTTGAGCAGTGTAAATATATATTTAATTTTTTTTTTTTTTTTTAAGCCTCCCTCCCTCCCTCTCCACTCTTTCCCTCCCCTCGCCAGCTCGGAGGGCGCACATGTACTTTTAGCCGGTGAAATGGACCAATCACAGGCTTCTCTCTATGATTAGAACACGCAAGGCCCCTGTGATGTTGGAGGGGGTGCAGAAGTAAGCACTTGGAGCTTTGTTTGTAGCTGGATTCCAGGTAAGTAAATCATTTTTATTTGCATGTTATGCTGCAAATGGAGTGGGGTACCTTCTCAATAGTGCTCAATAGTGCATATTACACAGGAATGCCCACACCCCCCACCCCCAAAGGCTTGGAGTAACCCATAAATATCACTGTGATCACATTGTCCATAGTACGTTGCTCAGTTGCCTGGGTCCATCATTCCCTCATTGTTGACTTCTATTTTAATTTGTATCATCATTATATCTATTTTCCAGAGCTTGGCTTAAGCCCTTCTTTGTTTTGAAATCATTTAAAAAGCTGTGGCTTAATCCAAATGTCAGTTAAATAATGTTTTGAGCAATTAGCAGCAAATGCATAGTCCATCAGTTTCTTTAAAAATCACCCTGGTCAGTTTATTTCCAGTATCCACCCCAGGGTAGGACCCACTCTTCTCTTTCATTATGCTGTATGTATTTCGGCAGTTACTTAATCTGACTAACCCCTCCCCATTTTTGCACACTTTATTTGCATATTTATTTAATTCTGCATGCTATAATTATTCTTTGTTTCAGCAAAGGACGTGACTATTTTATATTTTTTTTATTTGTGTTATAAATGTATTCTTAATTTAAAATTTTCATTGATGTGCACATTATTGCTATCCTTTAACCCTTAAGCTTTAGCTATAAATAAGAGAGTTGCCTCAATATGCAGGCTGCAAAGAAGCATGTACATGTGATTTGATTTGCTACTTCTTTATTATGGTTTTCACACCCACTCCAGGGGGGCACTGATCTAACCTAGCATACCTGACCGATTTACACATGTGCAGTTAGAAGATTACTTCACCTTGCAACTTCCTGACAGGGGGAGAAACAAGAGAGTCTTAATCTGTGTGATTCATGCAGAGTAATATCTGGTTTATTTTGCTCTCTCCTGCGGCTTCACAAATATGTCTTATTTCTCTCTTTAGTTGACTGTTCAACTCAAATGGGTTGGTGGAGGTGGAAGAAACTCTCTTAGTTGAGAGGTGTGCCCAACAAAGCAATCTGACCAAGTTTATAGTAAGTTTATACACATTTATCACATACTTTTTGTTAACATTTTTCTTGCTTTAAGTTGGTTTGCATATTTGTTTAAAAATGTTTGCTTGCTGGTTTACAAAAATAATTGACCCTTTAAGTAACAATGTTCTTTTGTTATGCAGCGCCTTTGTGACCAAGGTCTATTTGACACTTTTGCCATGCATTCATTCTACCACAATGTGTACATATACATAATAGTTATCATTGTATAAAGGAAAATAGGGCTTTCTATTGATACCCTACTTGTTCATGGAACACAACATTAAATATGAATGAAGTATATTTGAAAAAATTGAAATGAAATGAAAACAAGACTTTTTTCTCAGTTTTGCAATTAATAATTTCTATATAATAAGTGCAACTAAACAAACATGACTCAAAATAGATTCACTAATTAGTCCTCGTTATTAAAATGCCCCATATGTCTAGGATTTCAAGGAATAAATAATGGTTTTAACGTTAAAAATTTGCAACATTTGTCATGCTAAGATTTCAAGTTTAATAGCAGTCATTGGCTCCAAAACCACTACACAAAAGTATATATTAGTAGAAAGTAGACCCCCGCAAGCTATTTAAAAGAGCAGTCTTTACACTTCTTATAAACAACCTCATTTGCATCTGCTGGTTATATCTATTTTTTGGGGGGTGTTTTCACACTTTTTTTTCATGGGGAATTTCACAGATCATTTAAAAGATCTACCTGCTGTGAAGACTCTATATTTGTACAATAATGCCATACATGTTTACCTTTACCAGGAGTTAGAGGGGCTGTAGGGTCAAATAACAGACGCCCTGACTTTAATATCCTTTGGTGATTTGGTAAAGTGACATTGACGCTAATTTTAAGTCTAACCCTACTCTTAATATCACCTCTAACCCTACCAACCGTACGCCTCACCCTAACACCAACCTTAACGGTAAATCTAACTCTAATTCAGCAGATGGATTTCCAATCTCACCAAGTACAGAACTCTCTGTAACTCTACTGATTGTAACATGAGAGGGAGTTCTCCCTCACACAGTAATCGGTGCTGGGCAGCTGGCTAAGTCCAGCATCGATCACTTTCAGCAGATGGGTATGCAGAGAAATCTGACTGGGGTCTTTTCAAACCCTGGAGTTCTCACTCTGCCCCTTGAAAGCTCAGGATCCTCAGTAATTCTGAACTAATCACCATGGCTAAGCAGGATCACTCTGATGCTATGATTTAAAGCGATTGTAATGAGCTTTGTGCATCTTTTTTTTGTCAGTCAGGGACCACTATTTGTGTCACCAGCTGACAGGGAGGACAATCAGGTATCAAATGATATCCAGATTTCCCTGCAATCTAGCCCTGCTGGTACCTTTAATGCATGGCGGTCTATGCCGTCACCAGGCATTAAATCCCTGCAAGATTTATCGACCGTCATGCGGTCCTTAAAGGACCACTATAGTGCCAGGAAAACATACTCGTTTTCCTGGCACTATAGTGCCCTGAGGGTGCCCCCACCCTCAGGGACCCCCTCCCGCCGGGCTCTGGAGAGAGGAAGGGGTTAAATACTTACCATACTCCAGCGCCGGGCGGGGAGCTGTACTCCTCCTCTCCTCCTTGCTCGCGACGTCATCGGCTGAATGCGCATGCGCGGCAGGAGCCGCGCGCGCATTCAGCCGGTCAAAGGAAACTGGCCCACAATGCTTTTTATAGACGCTTAGTGCTCTCACTGTGATTTTACAGTGAGCATTTGCAAGCGCTTCTAGCGGCTGTCAATGAGACAGCCACTAGAGGCACTGGAGGCTGGATTAACCCTCAGTATAAACATAGCAGTTTCTGCGAAACTGCTATGTTTATAAAAAAAAAGGGTTAATCCTAGAGGTACCTGGCACCCAGACCACTTCATTAAGCTGAAGTGGTCTGGGTGCCTAGAGTGGTCCTTTAAGGGAAATTTAGTTGCATAGTAGAAGCCTCTATAGTCTAGAGTATAATGGGAAAAATCTTCTAATTCCTTACCAAACTCCAATGAAATCTTCTAATGCCTTAACAAACTCTAATGCCTTGCAAACCTCCCGTTTAATTATGGTAACAAGGGAGACACCATCTGAGTTTGTCATCCCAGTGCTTCTTCCTGATGCAGGTTTGAATCCATGTTTGCTAGAGGCAAAATGTGCTGGGTTATAACTTCAATATAATCCCAGTATAGTATGACTGACTTATATACTGCATACAATAACAGACTGCCATCTAACTAAATATATAGCAAAGTGGTCCATGTCTGTGCTGAAATTTGTAAAAAAATAAATAAAAAAATAGGAGGTGGTCTTAGTATTACTATATGGCTACTTAAAGGATCACTATAGGGTCAGGAACACAAACATGTATTCCTGACCCTATAGTGCTAAACCCACCATATAGGTGGCATACCCACCCTTAGCCTCCTTATAAAAGTTTAAAACTCACCTTATTTTCAGCGCCGCCCCCTTTGTGACATCATCAAAACGGCCAATTCTTAGCCAAGCCAATGCTTTCCCACTGGGAAAGCATTGGATTGGCTAAAATCAGCACGGGGGTGGGGCCAAAAGCATTTGGCCAAGCAGGACCTCCTTATAGAGATGCATTAATTCTATGGATCTCTATGAGGAAAATTCTGCGTCTACATGCAGAACATGGGGACACTGAATGGCAGGGCTACATACTGTGCAGCCCTGAGCCAGGAAGCACCTCCAGTGGCCATGTAAGGAATGGCCACTTGGAGGTGTCCCTAGGGGCAATGTAAACACTGCCTTTTCTCTGAAAAGGCAGTGTTTACATGAAAATGCCTGAAGGGAGCTATTATACTCACCAGAACAACTACAATAAGCTGTAGTTGTTCTGGTGACTATAGTGTCCCTTTAACTCTGATTCAAAAACCATTACTTCTATGGGTTCAATATAGTCTACATTTAAAGAATTACTTGTCAGGTGAAATAAAATAATATTGTGGCGGACACCCCGATGGGAAGTGGGGTTTTCCGCCAGAGATGTTCTTTTCCCCCAATCCGAGTAGAGCTGCAATGATCCTAGAAGCGACTATTCTAAAACATAGTGAAATAGCTATTATCGCTGTTCCCTACAAACACGAGACAAGGCTCTGTGTAAGGGTAAAACTGGAACTGGTTTAATGGGAGCCACAGCTAGCCTTTTATGTAAGTCCCCATGCAAGGGGTTTCTGGTGACACATTCCAGGGGCATTCCACACTGGACCTGAGTGGGGGCAGCAACATAAGCACCCACATAATTACATTACCTCTCAGGGCCAGGACAAGCATAATAAAAATACATAAAAACATAGTTTTACCACTAAGATATCCCTACAAATATTATATCCCCAGATAGCCTGGGTCTGAGCACCCAACATATATCGAAATCACTCAGATCCCACTAATGTAGCTGAAACACCGGGGTATAGTTTAGACCGACCGCACACGAGGCGCCTTCCCCACATAGTTCCATGAAATCAGTCTGAGCGGTCGGTCTATTTCAGGAATATCAAGCTCACAATTTTACATGCAAATCAGAGTTCGTGAATACATTTCCAGAGTATTGGTTGTTCGACTAATGTTTTTACCGAATGCCGCTTCGTTCAGATGAATAGTGCCAAACATTTTAGTGCCGATTTTAGTTCCATACACTCGACGACCAAACACCGCTGGCTGTGTTTGAGTTCCAAGATGGCCGCCGCCACGTGTTCACACATATGAACGACGACCACCCAGCCAACCGTTTAGAACGTTGAGGTGCTTGTGGTTTTCAGAGCTGTTTGTAAGGTTAATGGTGTCAACAATGGCACACTCCACACCTAGGTGGTCGGTCGTTCGGTAGATTGGTCGGTATTCGAATGGGGCAAAGTGGAAATAGGTAGGGGATGTATTTCCCTGGCAAACAGGATCAAAGAGCTATAAATTCAGGGACATGGAGGTCTGTCACAAATATTTTAAGATTATCATTCACTATTCTTTCAGCCCTGCTTAAAAGTCCTATTTATATCCCAGCTCGTTTAATGTGTCAAAACACAATCTGTTTATTGAAACGTATAAATTTGAATACTGTGCGACCATGGAATGCATTATTTTCCTTTGTGAAACACCTCCCCCTCACATGTCACTTTCTTTCTTTCCCTGTCACTCAGTCCACTTAACAGTAGAAAAACAAATCTTAAAGGGAAACTGTCACATCCCAGGATTTTTAATATCAAAACATGTATTTGTGAAGTGTGTCGTAAATTCCACAGAAATAACTTATAATTCCACTACAACGTTCTATTCGCTCATTGTGAATTGTGATAAACTGATGAACAGCAAACGATAACGCAATAAATTCTTCAATCAACACAGCGCACTTCCTACGTATACCCTATAGGTCACTCACACGTGTGTTGTTGTATTTGATTTCTTAGTGCATAACATGTAAATTAATTGTTACGTTTTCATAAAAGCTGGCTCATTATAAATGTTTTCCTCCTTTTTCTGCAGGGCAATGTTAAGCTCTAGTTTTATATTAATATTGTTATGCAAGAAACTGTTATTATGTGTTTTTATATGTTATTAAGCATACACGTTTGCTATAGTTTTTTTCTAATAGGACATAAGTCGTTTTCACACATAACTGGTATATAACGCCACCTGAATATTTATATATGTAACCCTAAGGCTCCTGAAATTATGCAGAGATAGACAGAGACTATCAGATAAAAAGAGATACAAGGATTAATGCTGCCTTTATCTTGGAAAAATCCTTTCTGCTATTGGACTTTCTTCGCTAACTTAAAACTGTTAATGAACACTAAAGTGGCCCTAAAAATATCATCTCAACGTAGTGGTCCTGGATGCTGTAGACATTTTAACTTTGCAACGTAAAACATTGCAGCTTTAACTAAACTACAGTGTTTATATTACAGGGTTAAATTCACTTCTAGTGGCTGTCTTCCAAAGGTGCAGAAGGTTTATTAAAGTTTGGTTATTAAGGCAGCATATGCTTTTAGAACCATACTAACCATACTCTAATATTCCCAAACCATTCCTGCTCTGGCAGAAGAATGACTATGCTTTTATCTAGATTAAAAATGGGTATGAATGCATTAACGTGTATATTTATCTGCAGGCCATGGCTTCTGTTTCAATAAATACTCTTTATCTTAGAGGGACACTCTAAGCACCATATTCACTATATATTATTGTAGTGGTCATGGTACAAGGAGGCTGCAGGTGAAGTTCCAATGTGGGTTGGGCAAGACAAAAAAATGATCCCAGCACCCATAACTCACCCCTTCTGAATTGAATACAATAGTACGGATATTTTTCTTCCATTTTTTTTATTATTATAAGAATAATTATTATAATTACCTATAGCATGGCAACATATAATGTGGGCTAACAAATAAGTAGTTGCAACAATATAAGATGGATGTAGTTTCTAGACTGCAAGCTCGTTTAAGCAGGGTCCTAATCTACCTATTGTTCCTGTGTCACTGTGTAATTGTCTCATTTATTGTATCTTCCCCCCCCCCCCTTCATAATATTGTAAAGCGCTGCGGAATTAGTTGGCGCTATAACAATAATAATAGTAATAATAATAATAATAATGTACATTTAGCACAATATTTGTATCATTCAGCTCAGCCCAACACACTCTAGGCAGCCTCATTGTTGCATACAAAATGTTGGGGGGTGCTGGGGTTCGGGTGCCAGGAATCCTCTATTAGTTTTTATGAAGATGACTGTAAAAAAAAAAAAAAAGTTTTGACAACAAAAACAAACAAATGGGGCCTACAACAATAACATTTTGCACCCTTGGTGTTACTATAAAGTTGTATTGGTTGCAATATTTGGAATGTCCTTTTACATATACTGTGACTTATTATTAAGTACATATTTATAGCCTTTAGAAATGTGTACACTTTATCTATATTACAGAGTTATTCACTAAAGTGAGAATTCAAAGTGAATTCAAGGTTAATTTCAAATTAAAGTAACCTTGTCATTGTTACAATTTGATTTATTTTTCTCCTTCAATTGATTACATGTTGACTCTTACATGGAGTCCCTTACTCATTACTATACTGCTGTATAAAGTATTAAAATCACTATTTTTGGACGAATAGGTTTGAGGTTAGACAATCTGGATTCAAATTCAATAGAAAGAAACATCAAAGCCATGCTATTTTGTTTAATTTTTTTTTTTGTGTGTGCTAGAGGTGCATACCTTCATTCCTTCTGAAAGCACCTTCATGCCTCTGTCTTAATTTGATTTAACGCCCCATTTAACACAGACTTCAAGGTAGCGCATACGCTGCTGTTCATCTTCATTAGCTAGCGCTTTCTCTGCAAGCATCTTACCATCATATCATGCTCACCTCTATGCCCGTCTCCAATGATGAAAGGAAAACTTATTGTGTCTATAGGGTTGGTAGGGCTATCTTTCACAATCCTTTCCACTAAACAATTTTCTGACTAAAATGTGCACTTATGCCGATTGCTGGAGAAAGGTATCCCTTTACAGATGAAACATTTCTCCTGAGTTTGCTATTATTTTTTTGTTAGTTTCTAGGTCAGCAGGTTGTGTGACATATTCCGAGGCTCTTTAGATGTGTTCTGCATACTGAGCATGATATGGAAATTAACCCTTTAATGTTACAAGCTAATACAGATACACTATGAATCAGTGGCAGATCCGAGAAAACCGAGGTCTCCCTCTCCCCTGCCAGCACATGCAGGCGCCAGCCCTGCAATGTGCCTGCGGACCGGAGGGGAAATCACAGATCTCCCTCCCCGGTCCGCAGGCACTGTGCTGACAGCCGGCGGGGGGAGGGAAGGAGTGAGTGAGGACCCGGGAGTTCTACCTGCAGCTCCTCCGGGTCCTCATCTTGCGAGCATGGAGCGTTGCTGCGGTTACCATAGCAATGCTCCAAATCTCGCGAGAGTGAACTCTAGCCCTGGAGCGCTGGCTAGAGTTCACCTCACCACTGGGACCACCAGGGAATCCCCACTGGGCCACCAGGGAATCCCACTGGACCACAAGGGACTAAGAAGTGTCCCCCCTCCTCCCAGTAAAGGTAAGAAAAGGGGGGGGACATAAATATTTATTTTAATTAAATAAAAAAAAAATATATATATTATAAAAAAAAGCCCCCCTACCCTTATCACACACACTCTACACACATACACTGCCCCCCATACACACGCACTGCCCCCCATACTGCCCCCCATACACACACACTGCCCCCATACACACACTGCCCCCCCACACAGCCATACACTGCCCCCCATACACACACACTGCCCCATACACATACTGCCCCTATACACATACTGCCCCCATACACACACACACACACACACTACACACACACACTGCCCCCATACACACACAATGCTCCCCACACACACACACTGCCCCCCCATACACACATACTGCCCCCATACACATACTGCCCCCATACACATACTGCCCCATACACATGCCCCCATACATACTGCTCCCCCATACACACACACTGCCCCCATACACACACTCACTGCCCCCATACTGCCCCCATACACACATACCTGCCCCCATACACACTGCACACACATACTCCCCCATACACACACACTGCCCCCCATACACACACACTCTACACACATACACTACCCCCATACACACACACTGCCCCCATACACTGCCGCCACATACACACACATTGCCCACACTCACACATACACTGCAATACTCACACACACACACTGCAACTGTTGAACACACATACTGTCCCACACATACACTGCATCCCTGACATACACTGCCGCCCTCACACACACTACAACCTTCACACACACACACACTGCTCACACACTGTCCCACTCACACACACACACACACTGCACCCCTTACACATTGCACCACTCACACATACCACTGCTCCTATGCCCTACTACAGCCCCATTTCCCAGCAGACCTCAGGTAAGTTGTCAAACTGTTCTTAAACAGTTTGACTAGTGCCGGGTCCCGGCACTATTGACACCATAACAACTACACTGAGCTTTAGTGGTTATTTTGTCTAGATTATTTCTTTAAATAATCTACAAATGCCCCTCCTGAGATCAGGCTCTGGATCCGCCACTGCTATGAATGCAGGGCATTATTTGGAAGAAAAAAAGGTCTTAGAATCTTTCTAGAATGGGAGGAATGTTTCAGAACTCTTCAATGAGTTCTATTATAACTTTCGAAGAAGTTCTGGTACTCAAGCCCTGGTGAAGATATCTAGAAGACATCTGGGCTAATGTATGATCAGAATAGACAAACATACCGAGGACAGGTGGAAGATTCTAATTTATACATGTACAGGTTTTATCATCAAGAAGAGGATATATGTGGCCCCATGGGCCCCTATTACTTCTGTTTGATTGCAGACATCACTGGCACCTTTTATCAAAAAAAGATTGATGGCTGATTTGTATAGTTTACTCCCGTCAAATAAATAAAGAATAAACAAAAAGATTTATAACTGGGAGTCCTTTGGAATTTTCTCCAGATCAAATTCCCTAGATCAGGGGTGTCAAACATGCGGCCCCCCAGATATTGCTGAACTACAACTCCCATGATTCCCTGGCTATCTGTTTCATTGAAAGAATCCTGGGAGTTGTAGTTCAGCAACATCTGGGGGGCCGCATGTTTGACACCCCTGCCCTAGATTGTTGTGAGTTCCATTTAGAATACAGGGAGAATACAGAGAAAGCACTATAGTATGTACATGAGCTCTACTCCATGAACGTCCACAGCATAGAGCAAAAATAGGCAAGCAATCCTCTAGAATTCGATGTTCCTTTGATTTAAATGTGGCCGAGGAATGATAGTGCCTGTATTCATTATGGTCTTGCCTCCCCCGTCTCCCCGCTGGAAAATTTTCTTTGGACTCCATACATAACTTTTAGGATTATTAGATGTGTTTATCAAAATGACAGATAGCTTATACTTTTTGGTTTTTCCATGACAGTGGTATTCCCCAATGTTTAAATTGAAAGATTTTCAAAGTGAATTTCAAATGTAAAGCCAACTGAGAACTTTGCTTAGAAAATCAAATCAGATTTGGCTATATTACCCTAACATTTGCAATTCTCTTTGTTTTTGTTTTGAATTCTCTACAGTTTATCCTATAATGAATAACCTTATCAGTTTTATTAGAAACATTAATGTTTTAGACTTTTTTAGTGTAATATTTGCGGACTGTTTAATATTAACAATTTTACGTTTTTTGGGATTACCTTATTAGCTCATGAATATCTTGTGACAGGTATTGAAGATGTCTGGAGTACACTAAAATACACACAACTTTCTAAGACATAAAGAACATATTTATCACAGTTATCACGACATACGTTTTATTAACTATGCCGAATTACAAAATGTGGAATTTGCTAAAATGACAGTTTCACTTTAAGTTTCAGTTAGTTACAGCTCGTGTTTGTACTTTTCCATAAACTGATTATTCAAGCATGACAAAACCTGTCAGCCACAAAAAAAAATTGTATTCCAAGTTTGTGTTAGTCAGAGTGTTTATGTAGGAGTATTCCGGGTGCTCACAGAAGAAGTGACAATGACCATGTCTTTAGATTTACAAAGAAACACGCCACTCATATACCACCCATATTCTGTTGAAAACAAGTAAACACCTAATACAATACTTTATTACAAGAATTCAAAATTAGATATACTACAGAATCATAGAAATGTAACCAAATTACAGAAACCTTCGACCTATTTGTGATATTGTGTGTGTTTGTTTACACAAAACAACATAACTGTGTACTTTAATTATTAACCAGAAAAAGCCGCAAATAATGTAATTGCAAATAATACTATATTAAGATTAATTCTGCCGGAGGATATAATTAGGGAAGGTGAATGTGTGACCTTGCCTGTTCTTGGGCTTCTAATGGCTGCAATCTAGGTTGATCCTTGCTCCCTTGCCTATGTATAGTGTGGAGTGAATGTAATTGGCATTTGAAGTAGAAATGATGCTTCCGATAGTTTTTTTAATAATATATTTACTTATTCTCAATATTTAATAAATATGCTTTTCTGATGTCTGAAAAATGAAATGTAGAAATTAATAACATTGTACTGACATCTGTCCTGGAACTCAGTACCTCCATCTTGGCCCCTTTTCAGTTATGGCTGAACATTTTGCTGTTTTGACCTGTCAGTCAGCATAGAGAGAGCATATAGTGAATGGTAGAAACAGATACTCTGCATCTGGTTCCTCCAATGCAATGTAATGTGTCCTCCTAAGAAAATGCATGCAATGTGCACTGTAACCACTAGACCACTATGGTAACTATGCAAATCACCTCACTACCAGGCCTCCGAACTATCCCAATTTCAACAACACAGTCGGGATTTTTGGGTCTTGTCCTGCAGTACAGATTTATTTCCCTGGTGTCCTGCTTTTGGGAACACCAGGAAACTGTCTCCAACAAGCTCTTCAGTGGGTACTAGGACCCTGCAGGGAGCACTGAAATAGCCAGAACCTGTGTAGCGATCCTATCATCTGGCGGAGCCCTCTTTAGCTCAGTCCCACCGGCATCCCGAGAAGAGTTGAGTGCTCTAACTGTGCCTGGACTAAACTTGTTTGTAATTTCATTTGCTAAATCTTTACTATACATTTAAAATAAAATACAGCGTGTCATGAAAACATAGATTTCATAATATATCCATAAAACATAATTTTTTCATATAATATGTGTATAGTAGTATGCATATAAAATAGATTACATTTTATTTTAGCGTATTATACTCATACTGGCTGCACAGGGTTATAATTTAGTGTATATCATTATTTACACAGCTTTACAAATTATGTGAGGTAGGGGGTCAAAGCTTACGCAGAAGGGTCCCAGGTTTGAGGTAGTAGAATTCACGATTAGGATTAGTAAAATACAAGTTTAATGTTTAATGTTTAGTGGTAGTGCAGTCTCTCTCTCACTCACTCTCTCTCTCTCTCAATATGTATACACTCTAAGAAGGTAGCGGCCTCCTAGTGAGAGGTACTAGCATCCAGCAGTAGTGACATGCTTCCCAACTCTTCTCGGGATGCTGGTGGGACTTTGCTAAATAGGGCTCTGCCAGTGATAGGATCGCTTCACTGGCTCTGCCTGTTTAGTGCTCCCTACAGGGTCCTAGTACCCACTAGGACCCTGAATGGCTTGTTGGATACAGTTCCCTGGTGTTCCCAAAGCAGGACACCAGGGAAATAAGTGTTTCCTTCAGACAGGACCTTAAAATCACGACTGTCCCATTGAATTTGAACAATTGGGAGGCCTGGTAGTGAAGTGATTTGCATAGTTACCATAGTGGTCTAGTGGTCACAGTGCAAATTGCATGCATTTTCTTAGTACATACTCACCTTTTGTATGAAACCAGGTAAATAGAGAGAGTCCAGTGTCTTAAGGTAGCAGTAACGTTTGTAGATATGGGAGGGATGCACACACATCAAACTGCAGCCACCAGCCCACAAGGGTCCCAGATTCCCTTTCTCAAGAAACAATAGACAACCAAACGGGCCTGATATGGTGGAGAGAAAATTAAGAATGCTACCATTTTTATTTTTTGTGCCCAGGTCCTGGAATTGGAAGACTAATACAGATTTTGTTCTTGAAGAACATATGAGAAAGCCCTGCGTTACCTCTTTTTCCTGTTTGCCTAAAATTTGTGTGAATTAATTTGCTTTTATGTTTTGGGTTAATTTTACCCAATGCACAGTGCTGCAGCATACGTTGGTATTTTATAAGTAACACAAATAAGAAAAAATTATATTGCAGTTAATTCTTTACTATATAGCACTGGGGACAACTGTGCTTGTTTTCTGCAATTTTATATTGTGAGAGGATTTCTATAAATACCAGTTCTGAGCAGTCAGGCAGAATATCTGGAAGGCAAGAGGCTTGCTAAATGCACCCTACAGTGAAACCATTTTCCTGCTATTGCAAACATTGCTTACATAAGTGTTTTAAGCCTTTTTTCTCCACCCCCACCCCCCTGTCCGATTTGATGGCCGAGTGAGCTTTTGAATCTTGCTGATCGATATCTATTACAGAAATTCATGCAGTACCAGAGCTCAGTGTGATGGAGGATTGTGTTGGTCAGCTGTAAATGGTTTGATGCCGTTCTCAGAAAAGGTTATTGCAACAGCTCATGAGATAAAATATGTTGTGGAAAAATATTTGGATGCTAATATATTCATCACTCTTTTGAATTAGTTAAACTCGGTGTCAGGATACATCTGTATGTGTATGCAAGTATCTGTAGACTCCATAGGATACCTAAATACCTGTAAGATTCTTAATATTAGGTATTTATGAGATCAATCTAACATCTGAGAAGAAGAGACAGAAATATGAACTCCTTATACACACACTCCTTCATAAGTAATGTACCTTGAGGTTAAATTCTGTAATGAGACTTGTAGCAAAGTATACATATTATACATACTGTGTTGAGAAATGCTCATCAATTGTACCTTATTCCCCCTCTTCCTGTGGCCGAATTAACCAATACGGTATCTGTCAGTGACATTCAGTGTATAAGATGAGCCATACGTGCAATGAAAGAATGTAAAAACCTGTAATCTAATCAAACAAGCAAATTGCACACTGCAGTCCAAAATAGTCAGTATAGTAAGATGTTTTGTTTTTCAGTTTGCCTAAATTTTGCAACATGCTATCTTCTCAGTAAAACTTGTTCAGGTTTGAACAACAACTAGATGCATATTTGCAAAAACATAATATTCAAGGATATAATTTTTAAATTGTGGGATAATATCTTCTTGATCCAAGGGTAAATCTGACTGCCATTCTGGGGTCAAGAAGGATTGCATTGTGTGGAAATCTATTCACAAACCGGACTTTACATAGGACACAGGGTCATGCATTTAGACTGGAAGAAAGAAGATTTCGTCTAAGGCAAAGAAAAGTTGTTTTTTTACCGTAAGAACAATAAGGATGTGGAATTCTCTGCCTGAAGAAGTGGTTTTATCAGAGTCCGTACAGATGTTCAAACAGCAACTAGATGCATACTTGCAAAAGCATTATATTCAAGAATATAATTTTTTCAATGTAGGGTAATAGCTTCATGATCCAAGGATTCAAGGATTAATCTGACTGCCATTCTGGGGTCAAGAAGGATTTTTTTCCTAGTTTGCTGCAAAATTGGAAGTGCTTCAAACTGGGTTTTTTTTGCAGAAAACAGCAAAAAAATAATTTTTATTTTTTTTTCAGCAAAAACAAATGTGTAAAAGGCCGAACTTGATGGGCACATGTCTCTTTTCAGCCTATGTAACTATATTTATTTACTAAACACGAAACAGTAAGTGCATTGAAAGCCATATAGCAACATTTGGGCAAAAAGTGAAAGTTTGGAAAAGTTTGCCAGCTTGGCTATTTTACCAAACTTTTGCAACTCGGTTTTCTATTCATTACAATTCATTTCTTAGTGAATAAATACTGTAGATATGTATGTAGCAAATTTTATTGCTATGGAAAGATTTTTTTCCCCTGCTATTTCTGTTAACAAATTTCAATTTATAACAATTAATAAAACTATACAATGAGGTTTTCCCTTCAGAGGCAGCACATCAGGTTCATATATACTTTTGTTATCCTAATGCTTATGGCATTAACATTACATGTATACTCTGTATTTTTCAAGTTCAGTGGAATAGTTTCAGTTTATTACAGCACCGAATGGTTCAGAAAGGACTGTGGCGGCCTGTAGCATTTCCCTATTATACATGTCAGCTGGAATGTATTTCCCTAATCCAACGAGCGCACTGTCATTGCAAGATAGTAATTAACAATGAAATTGATGCCGCAGAGAAGTGAACCGCAGAAAGATAAAACAAGGCATCTCAACAAGGAAATGCACTTACGAAGGGTCATCAGGATCTCATATGAGTGGGTTTATGTCACTGTAATGAGAAAATGTGCAGCTGTTTATTGCAGAAAGCCACTTCACTGAGCTCAACAAATCCCCAAGTTCATTCATAATGCTTGAAAATGGCAAATTAGAAGCAAAGAGATGAAAATGTATGTGTTTCTAGATCCAAGTGGGCAGCCTCCCTCATACATAACATTTCATATTTTACGACGTGCAGCAATCCAAGAATTAAGAATATATAGTTACATAGCTGAAAAGAGACTTGCGTCCATCAAGTTCAGCCTTCCTCACATTTGTTTTTTGCTGTTGATCCAAAAGAAGGCAAAAAAAATAGTTTGAAGCACTTCCGATTTTGAAAAAAATCCTTCTTGACCCCAGAATGGCAGTCAGGTTTATCCTTGGATCAAGCAGTTATTACCCTACATTGAAAGATTATATCCTTGAATATTCTGTTTTTGCTAGTATGCATCTAGTAGCTATTTGAACATCTGTATGGACTCTGATAAAACCACTTCTTCAGGCAGAGAATTCCACATCCTTATTGTTCTTACAGTAAAAAAAAACCTTTCCTTTGCCTTAGATGAAATCTTCTTTCTTCCAGTCTAAACGCATGACCTCATGTCCTATGTAAAGTCCGGTTTGTGAATAGATTTCCACACAATGGTTTGTATTGGCCCCGAATATATTTGTATAATGTTATCATATCCCCTCTCAGGTGACGTTTTTCTAAACTAAATAGGTTTAAATTTGTTAACCTTTCTTCATAGCTTAAATGTTCCATTCCTTTTATTAATTTTGTAGCCCACCTCTGCACTTTTTCTAGTGCCATAACATCCTTCTTTAGAACAGGTGCCCAAAATTGCACAGCATATTCAATATGTGGTCTTACCAGTGATTTATAAAGAGGCAAAATGATATTCTCATCCCGAGAATGAATGCCCTTTTTCATGCATGACAGTACCTAACTGGCCTTAGCCACTGCTGATTGATATTGCACATTGTTGCATAGTTTGTTGTCTATAACAATTCCCAATTCCTTTTCGTGTGTTGTTATCCCTAATTCGCTTCCATTAAAGGTATACGTTGCTTGTGTATTCTTTACACCGAAGTGCATAACTTTACATTTTTCAACATAAAATTTCATCTGCCATTTGAGTGCCCAGTCCCCCAGTCTATCTAAATCCATCTGCAGCAAAGTAATATCTTGTTCACATTGTATTGTTTTACAGAGTTTTGTGTCATCTGCAAACACTGAAACATGACTTTCAATGCTTTTTTCAAGATCATTTATAAACATGTTAAATAGAAGGGGTCCTAGAACAGAACCCTGAGGGACACCACTTGCTACCTCTGTCCAGCTTGAAAATTTACCATTAATGACAACTCTTTGTACTCTTTTTTTAAGCCAATGTTCTACCCAAGAACAAGCATTTTCATCTAGACTGATTTCCTTGAGTTTGAACACTAATCTATTGTGTGGACACTAATCTATTGAGTGGACAGTCGCAATGTGTGCCTCACGTGCACTTTTTATCACAATGCTTCTTAATGAGAAGCATTAGAATGGAAAAAGAAGCAATGAAGCAATGCCTGCAGAATGGCTTCAAGGGAGGAGGAGCAGCCGGTAAAAAAACTATTTTATTTTTTTTAAGCGGGACAGGAGGTGGAAGGGATCACTTCCTATCTGCCCACTAACAGCCAATACATGGAAAATGTATTGCAGGAGTAGTAGGGGGAACACATAGTGTTTCACACTGTATAACCACTCCTGCAGCTTTAATATCAATCTAAGGAGACTGACTGGTCTTCAAACTCCACGTCGGAAAAAAATATTTTCCTAACCCTAAATCTTACTCTTCCCTAAATCTAAGCAAACTCTTTCCTTAGTCCAAATTGAAGTGGTGAAAGTCTAAACCTGAAAACCTTTACTTTAATTCTATATTCAATTCCCCTTAAAATTAAGCACCTCATGTACCCCAATTCTAAATTGAACTCAGTATGTGCTGTGCACTTCCCTCCTGCCTGTCACCTGGTTACTGTGCACCTTGGCCGCATCGGCCCTGAAGTTATGCCCACCAGTCTAACCCTGTGCAGAAACAAGGGTCACAGGGCAGCCAGGCACCCTGGAGTGACGGGCCCAGTCGCATTTGCAAACCCTGTAACCTTGATAGTTACGCCACTGTAACATATGCAGTTGTCAAATTGAATATATGTTTTTTGGCCTGCAAGGATCAGTTAGTAAATTAATTATACTTGCTTCCTCTGCCTTCTTTGGGTTGGGGAGTAGGGTGCTGTGACAAAAAGAGACTTTAATGTGTCACATGGCACAGGATGCAGAGTCTCCCCCCATGCTGAGATATCTGCCTGGCAGTTGCTGTTTGAAAATAAAGGTTGCTGCTGTTTGTACCAAGAAATAAGCTGGTTGTCTTTCCTTGCTGTAACTATCCAAGATCTGCTTTAATGTGAATGCTAGTGGATAAAGGGACTCCAAGCCCAGGTCATAGCACTCAGTATAATGATCAGCTGTGCAAGTTAGTGGAAGTACCCATGGACGATGTTAGTCGGTATCGTCACAGGTGTGCCTTAGAATTTTGTGTTTACTGGCGCCTGACATGTAAATCTGGATTTGCGCACTCTTGATAGTGAAAGCACTCTCTCAGGAGAGAGCAGAGCCACAGACTGCACATGCACAGCTTTCTGTATAGTTAAATACAGCCTGATTCATTAAACAGTGAAGAAAGCTGTGCATATACTGATAGCAACTGCAGTATGGATGCAGTCACTTTATTGAGCAGTTCCAATCATCCTAAATTGTATGCTTATATTTCCCCAATATTTGCAGTCATCTTTATGTCACATTATATCTCCAGAATCACTTGGTGACACACACACAAGCACACTCACACACATTATTTTTTTTTTTTAATCGTTGAATGATTAGTTAGAATATGTTTAATTTTAAATGATCATTCCACTACTTTTTTATTGACAGTAACATTTTGATGAATACAGTATATTGCTGAAGAATTCTCATGAAGAAACTTTGAAGAAAATGAGTTTCTACATGAGAATCTAATAAAAAAAACATATATATTTTCATAGTGTGGCATACAGTTAATGATATTACCCCATGATTAACAGAAAATATAATGATGCATATTGGTTCTAAATGCCTTTTTTTGATGTTTGCGTAGTTGGGTCTGCTTGAAGTGCCCTTCCACGGATACATCTGTTATCTGCAAGTTTGGTGATGGGGTGATTGAGAGCTTCACTGTAAACACATAATCCATAAACATTACTGTGCCTCTAGTCAGTCCATCAATAACATATCAAACGTGTACACGAGCTGGAGATGTAAATATTGATCGGAGGCCTTTATGGCTGTCTACCCCGTCCAAGCCAAAGAGGCACATTAAGAATGCTTTGTCCACAATGATCATTCACTTTTACCCGTATTCTTTTGATCTGGTGGTATCTATCCACAGGGTGCTCTTTATAAACATGCATCATTGATCCTAAGACCTTTAGACACCACTAAAATTTAGCTTTAACTCTTTGACATCCACAGAAATCAAAGTTTTGCTAAATGAAATCTCTTAAAGGACCACTATAGTGCCAGGAAAACAAACTTGTTTTCCTGGCACTTTAGTGCCCTGAGGGTGCCCCCACCCTCAGGGCCCCCCTCCCGCCGGGCTGAAGGGGGAGGAAGGGGGTTAATCCCTTACCTTTTTTCTGGGGACTCTCCTTCTCCTTTCCCGTCATCGGCTGAATGCGCATGCACGGCAAGAGCCGCGCTCGCATTCAGCCAGTCTCATAGGAAAGCATTCTCAATGCTTTCCTATGGACGCTGGTGTCTTCTCACTGTGAAAATCACAGTGAGAAACGTGGAAGCGCCTCTAGCGGCTGTCAATGAGACAGCCACTAGAGGCTGGATTAACCCATATGTAAACATAGCAGTTTCTTTGAAACTGCTATCTTTACAGCAGAAAGGGTTAATCCTACGTGGACCTGGCACCCAGACCACTTCAGTAAGCTAAAGTGGTCTGGGTGCCTATAGTGGTCCTTTAATAAATGAAGATAAATGTGTAGTGAAGTGAAAAACATGTTTTTGTTTAGATACCAATGTTGAGAGGTAACGGGGGAGTGGGGGAGGGGGGGAGGGAGGGAAGGGGTTAACCACTTTATAGAAAGGGGCAAGGCAAATTCCATAAAAGATATAACTCAGACACACACTCCCCAACACTGGGTGGGAGAGGTGGGAACCGGTGTGGGAGGTAAGGGGAGCAGGTGCAACTGCCTGACCAGATAGGGGGCAGATCTGTCTGAATCAAGTAGGCCAGTACACTGAGGGCAGATGATGCCCCTGCCAAAAGCACTGCTTCAGTGCTGTCTGCAGGGTCCTAGTGCCCTGAGTGCGAACGCTTCTCATGATGCATTTGTGCTACATTTTTAGGGACAGTCCTCTGCTGTACCCAAAAGTGTGACACCAGGGGAGAAAGTCAGGATGGCGGACAGGACTTGAAAAACGGGACTGTACTACCGAAATCTGGATGATTGGGAAGCATGTAGATGCACATAATGAATACTACTGCGTTAGACAGTGGATGCTGGTGATGTTTTAACATAGTAGGGTACTAGATTTTACCCCTAGAGTTTTAATTCCTGCCATAGCTGCATGGTGTCCCTCTATTATGGTTCCCTGACTCTATGGCTAGGAATACATACCAATAGACAAAGAAAGGAAAAAGGAAATATACCAGTAGCCAGAGGGAAAAAAAGGGAGAAGGCAACGTGACAGAGAGACTAAGTTCAAGGTATCAATTTGAAAAAAACTAAAAGACAATATAGGTAGGAAAAGATTTGACAGAGATGAAGAAAAAAAATTTAAAAAGAAAGATGCAAACATTTTTAAAATACTAAAAGCTAAGTGGGTATATTTTTCAAGGGTGAGACATATTTATAAATGGTCAGAGAGGCAGAAAAAGAAACGTGGAGAGATAATTGTACAGCGCTACAGAATCTGATGGCGCTATATAAATAATAAAATAATAATAAGAAGAAAATAAAGGCTAATAGATGAGTCTGGACAATGCATAAAAGTGAGTTGGGAAGAAAAAGAAAATAGAGATGATTGGACAGGTACAATTCTTTTTGCTCCAAATTTAATTTCAGTTCAGCAATTTGGATGTGTCTAAATTTCTGAATTTTGCACAATTTGAAACAGAATTAAAAGAATGAATTTGAACAAATCAAAATGAATTATTTTGGATAGATTAATTTTCACAAGGATTGCACATTAGGGGCTTGTCTAATAAGCAACTGAAACAGAGAAATTAAGAAAAGAACTTTATGCTCTTTCAGCTGTTTAGTAGGTAGCTCCTAATTTTGTATTCTATCTTTCCATGGGATTTCCATAATTAAGGATGCCAAGTTAGTGACTTATCTACTAAATAACTGAACGTTTTATGTTCACTGGCCGGAATCAAGCACCCATGCAAAAATCTAACTTTACGGAGACATCAAGTGTCTTACTCAAGTTTTGTGTGTGTGTGTACTGTGCATATTATATATATAGACTATATATAGATATTCTGTACATATATATAAATAGAAAAAAACTTAGTAGTCCTTGCACTCACACTCCAAAATTAATGTTACTAGGTGCATACTAAAAGCCCAGTGCCAAAAAATATAAAATATATAGAAACTGGCTTGCACTCACGTTTTTTTGAAGTTAAAACGATATCTTTATTGCAAATTCATAAAAACTACGATCAACGTTTCAGCCCCCTTCTGTGGCTTTCCTCAGGATCAAACAATACAATATACATATATTCAAGTTAATTTATATAACAGAACCATTGATTCATTAATTGGAAAAGTACTCACCATTCAGGTGTTCACTCTGCCCTGACGGCGTCTCTCCTCCGAGAGTATGCATGCACCAGCACCCCGCAAACCCGGACGTTGCGTGCCCACGTGTTCCCCTGTTGCCATGGTAACCTGACACATTCTCGCGCTCCGTGGCTACCGGGGTAAACAATATTAATGTACGGGACCTCCATTACAATTATACATAAGACAATGAGTCATATTAGTTAGTATCATAAATATACAAACATATATAAAGCTACCATATATGTCTATTTGCCACATAAATATACATTCTATTATTATCATGCTAATATATCATTAACACATATCCATCTCATAATATTAATACCATATATATATGTGTGTGTACAGAATATGGGCTGGACCTGCCTAAGTCCAGATGGGAGATACCACAAAGAGTAATTGTGAATGACAGGTCTAAGATCCTGTGGAACTTCCAGATCCAGGCAGACAAGCAAGTACTGGCCAACCAACCTGACATCATGAAGGTAGACAAGGAACGGAGGACTGCAGTTGTGGTGGATGTGGCAATACCCAGTGACTATAACACCAGGAAGAAGGAACAGGGGGATATGGACAAATATCAAGGACTGAAAGAAGAGCTGTGGAAATGTGGAATGGATGTGGAAAGTGATGGCAGTAGTAGTCCCAGTTGATAGGAGCACTCAGGGCTGTTACCTCAAAGTTTGGAGAGTGGCTTCAACAGATTCCAGGTGAAACATCTAAGATCGCTGTCTAGAAGAGTGCAGTTCTTGGAACAACTAAGATAGTGCACAGAACCCTCAGACTTCCAAGCCTCTGGTAGAGGACCCGAGATTGAGGTATAAAGATACCACCCAGGAGGGGTGAGAAAATCAATGTATTTTATATATAATCTATATGTGTAATGCTGGCACTCTACCTTTACTTAAACTTTCCTGGCTACTGTCCTCCGCTGGTATATAAATATTCAACAAAATAGGTGCACTCTCAGGACTTTCAGGCAGTTATTTTATGAGAAGCACTCACTTCTGCTTTGAATTACAGTCTTACAAGATTTGTCAAAATGCTAATTTTACGTTAAAAAAAAAAGTCACAGAGAACTTGTAAATAACCCATAACGCATTTCAGTAAGCTGAAATGTTTTAGGGGACTGGAATGTCCCTCTAATACATTTGTTTTTGTAAAATGCCCACCCCTTCATAATTAGTTTCAGCCCAGAATTCCAGTGTTGGAATTTAGAAGACTATAATTTGAATACCAAAGTGAATGCATTCCACTATGAAGTACATACATCAACATTATTACCAAATTAGGGAAAAACTGGGAGAATGCACCATGTGAAACACAGCTGGTTAACTTCATAGATTTATTTCCCGTCTTTCTTTTTATCCCTGACAAATGACTATGTTTGATTTATTTTACCTACTATATTATTACTCAGATTTCATATTGTTAGCTGCATGTTTCTTCAGGTGTCAATATTGATCTTCAGTAAGGTCTAGTCAATACAGATGAATTATGATATTCCATAAATCAATATTAAATTATCAGCATGTACCATTGTGTTCAAAAACATCTTTGCAATGGTGCATTGTTCACAATTGTATCAATGAAAACCTATTTGAAAATTGAAATTGATGTTACCTTGTATCTTGTCTCTCTTGTATATAATACTTTGTACTCATTTTCAGCCGTTAGTTGTGTTAGGTTGCAATGGTAATATTTTTTACAAATGTACTGTTGCTATTTTATGTGTCATATGTCTTTGAATTGAGATCTGTTTTTTTTTTGTATCTGAGTTGCTTTTTTGTTTTTTTTTAATCTTTATTCAAGGCGGTTTTAAAACATAAAAAGCATTTGGAGTTAATCTTTGGTAGATCGCATTCATAAAGGATGCATCCAAAATAAAACTTCTAAAAAAATTAAGTCAATATTAGTGATACAATGCCAGATAGGTAAAATATTATATACAGCAATGAAGTGAAGATAGACATCACTATAATTCATGTCTGATTCCCGTGAAATAAAGAGTCTATGGATTACTGCTTTGTTACAGGTCTACGTATAAAAATAAAACAATCTTCAAATATCTTGAGTTAATGTCTTGCAACTAGAGGGTGCAGCAATGTTTTTAGTCCTGCAATTCTGTAAGAGCCACAAATAGCCCACTCAGGGTATAAAGGGACACTCCAAGCACCATGACCACTTTAGTAATTTGAAGTGGTCATGGTGCCTGGAATCATGCAGCATTCCGCTATAAAATGCTGCACATATTGAGTTTTACCCCTCTGCTGTCATTGTAACACCTAAAGGTAAGGAAGTGCCAGGAGCTCCTGGCACAATAAGAACTTAATTTAGATGAAGTTCTAATGGTGCCCGTAGTGTACCTTTATGAGAGCAGGGAACAGAAGAAAAAATGGTTGGGGAAGAAGGGGGATCTACTAAGGGGCAAAAGAACTCTGATTTAGGAATTGCCATACTCTATTTCGACTGTCAAATAAGTAAAACCCAAAGGAATTCACATTAATTCTACTAAGATTCTATATTTGTTCATTTCTCAGTATTTGTCGCCTCTAAAATAAATATTTTTTCAACTGTATTGGTTACATTAGCTATAACGGCCTTCATTTTGCAGTTTATTTTTTATTGTGTGTATTTGTATTGTGTTGTCGTGTAAATATACCACTACTGTAATTCATTGACAGCAGTGAACTGTTCCCTCTAATTAATTTGCTGCTGTGAATGCGAAAAGGTTCTCAAAAGGCCACAATTAATAAAGTACATGAATGGGATCTGATTAATATGGAAATCTTAAGAAAGTATTTTTTAATTTTATTTATATTATTCTTCTCTGAAGCCCTTAAAACAATTCCTTAATTGGAAAACCATGGCTGGAAATGTATTGAAAAATACTCAGTAATTAGTATGTTATTATATTGCAAAGCCATAAATATCTTTATTTTAGGAATTAGCTATTTATTTAGAGTGTTCGCGTAATTAGCATCTTGTGAAAAGATCATTGCATAAGTCAGGTGTTCTCTCTTGAATGAATCAAAGTCATTACAGCAATAATAGCTATTTACGTCAGTTACATTGCACAGATTTTTGTGCAGTAGCTATGTTGTGCCTTTGATTTATATCTTTTAAATGCTCACACAGTCTAAAACTTCCCTTATGTATTCTAAAATAGCAGAAGTTCAGTTTTAAAAGCAAAATATGCACTACAAGAATACCTTAAGCAAAATAACTTAAGCAAAATAACTATTATTATTATTGCCATTTAAATAGCGCCAACAGATTCCGTAGCGCTTTACAATATTATGAGAGCGGTTGATTTAACTATAAATAGGACAATTACAAGAAATCATACAGGAACGATAGTTTGAAGAGGACCTTGCTCAAACAAGCTTACAGTCTACAGTGTTCTGTAGTAGTTATGGTGCCCGAAGTCCCCTAGTGCCTATCCATTGTAATCCATGAAACTGTTTATGAATTGCTTGACACTTACCTGGCTCTGCTATTGGCAAGTTTAAATCCAACCTTGGTGAATGGAAATTCAACATTAACACATTTTTACTTGGGGTAACGCTCCCTGCCTCTCCTCTTTCACTTTCGAGAACTGGAAGCTCTGTAGCTAAGCCCTGCGGTTTAGGGCCAGTTCATTGACTGAGAGCATCAGCTGATTGCTCTCAGCCCATGAGCTAAGCCTTGTGCAGTTGTGTTTAGCTAAAAGCAGAGAGATTATTTCAGGCTCTGAAATAAGGCTGGGAGCTTCACCTGGTGTACCCCACGTAAGAAGTCAAACTGTTAGCAAACGGTTTGACTTTGTGAATAAACACCAGTGTATCAAAAGAATGTGAATTACATTGCTATGGATCCTTGTGCCTCCTCCCAGATACCTCCAGCATAAGTGCCCAGAAAACAAGCCGCCCGATCATTGTAAACTGCCAGATAAGAACTCTGGGAAGTCAGCGCTACCTCAGGTTGACCACATGGAACTGTTTTTCGGACTAACGTTCCGCTGCAGCTGGTCAAAACCTATATCGGGTGGAATTTCCGCCACAAACTTGGGATCAGGACATTATTTTGCCAGATTGAGCGCTTGGGGTCAATATTAACTCTTATAAACGTGTAAGGGTTAATATTGTTTTCCATACTATTTTTGCGATTTTTCATGTCAGGCGCCTATCTGTCTGGGGGTTAATTAACTTAGCAGTGTTTAATCTGATCATCACCCAGACACAGTTAGAGAACCCATGCTGGGGGTCTAGGTAAAAATAAAGTGTCCTTGTTTTCACTGGTCATCAAGTCTTGACTGATGCATGGATGGGTTTGAAGTCACTGAAGACTTACAGGACTAGGAGAGCTGTTTGGGGGAGATACTAAGCTGGAGCCTTGGAGCTCCACCACAGACTTCTTACACTTGGGTGGGCACCTGAGCAATTCTGGAACAATAACCACTTCAGCATGTTGTAGTGGTTATGGTTTTTTAAGTGTTCATTTAAAGGGACACTATAGTCACCAAAACAACTTTAACTTAATGAAGCAGTTTTGGTTTATAGATCATGTCCCTACAGTCTCACTGCGTAATTCTCTGCCATTTAGGAGTTAAATCCCTTTGTTTATGCATTCCTAGCCATACCTCCCTGCACGTGACTTACACAGCCTTCCTCAACACTTCCTGTAAGGAGAAATATATTGTTTAAACATACTTTGCAAGAACCTTCTGAGTGTGACTAAAGTTCAATTTTCACAGCAATAGATACAAACTTTGAAAGTAAGTTAACATCTAATTGAAAATTAAACCATTTTTTCATGCAGGCTCTGTTAGTCACAACCATAAACAGAAACAAAAGTGATAACTCCTAAATGGCAGATAAATGAGCAGTGAAACTTCAGAGGCATGATCTATACACAAAAACTGCTTTATTAAGCTAAAGTTGTTTTAGTGATCGTAGTGTCCCTTTTAGAGTCAACTGAGGCATTGTCTGGGGGGGTACTTCTGAGGTTATGTAAGAGTCAAAAAAAATCTGAGGTTATGTTAGAGAGTGGCCGCTCCAAATGATACAGCCTTGCATTCTGTATTTAAAGTAATACAAGTATTGGGCTGGTCATAGAGTCTTATGCTGTATTACTGATGCAAATTGAAAACTGTTCTTTAATGCATCATATAATTTGCACCTGTCTTATTTATGAACACCACGCTGCTTAAAGCTCAGGTAGACCTGGAATATAAACCTTTGCATATTCCACCCATATACATAAATTTCAACTGTCTCGGTTAATGTGACAAATAAATCCTACGTTATGTCATTTGCATTTGAATAAATGAATAAAAAAAAATGAATAAAACAAAAAAATCAAACATCTTTTAAATTATTGGATGAAGTTTGAAACAGAAGTGTTTTCTAATTATATACAGTATTATCCATGCAATAAAAAAAAAAAAGTTTACGATAATTTTGCAGGCCTGAATTTTCTGTGCAAAATGTTCAATTTTTCAGAAAATGACACTAGCAGAAGGGAAAGCAGTGAATGCTGTTTCAGCAGATTGCTGGCTAACCTGTACATTTACATATACTATATTGCATAGTTATTTATTCAGATTGCAAAAAATGTTATGCAGATTTTATGCAAAATAAGAATTCTATGCCTGGCCGAATTTGCAATTCAAAATGATTTTTAAAAGCAGGTTTATAGTGTTTATCTGTGTTGTCATCCTGTCAGTAATAAAACTAGCTGTTACATACCTGTTTTTTTGCTTTTTTTTTCTCTGCTTATTTTTCTATAAAACAGATTTTATTTCAAATTGTACAAAAATAAAAAAAACATAATAGAAAACGAGTCCTTTACAATATCACATCAGTTTCAATAACAGCATATGGGAATGCACCTTTTGGCCACCAGTATGATAAACTATCTCTGGATTTAACTAGGTGGACATGGTTCTAAAACATGTGACGATCCAACATTGACCATCCTTGGATAATATGCTTGGCATGCCTTATGGAAACAGGTCATTTCTATATTCTGGTTGACTGGTTTGAGTTTACACCATTATGTGGACAAGTTTAGCAGAAGCCACAAGGAGGTCCAAACTTACAATTGGGCAAAATGAGCAAATGACTTTCACTACTCTCTACATCCGTGCTTCTCAACCCTCTTCTCAAGGCACATCTAACAATCCAAGATTTAGGAATTACCCATGTGTGTCTAAAGGATTTAGATTTTATTTTATTAGTTTTTTCTAAACATCTTAGACACACCCGGGTAATACCTACATCCTGGACTGTTAGGTGTGCCTTGAAGAGAGGGTTGAGGAGCACTGCTCTACATCAACGATGCTCAGATGCAGTGAGAACACCATGCTCTAAGCTGTGAGAAATTTGATGAGGCAGATGATAAAAAACACAGGTGATAGCCACTGAATGTTTACTTGACAAAGTTGGTGACATTAATGCTTTGTGAATGGGAGAGTTTATTGGGGACTAAGTAAGAAATATAAAACATCAGAGGGATGAAAGTTGGGGCAAATACAAACTGGAGTGGAGTTAGGGGCAGACACAAATATTAAAAGGGTAGGAGCAGACTTATACTGGTGTGTAGTGACAGACCTACGCTGGAGGCTGATATCCTCTAGATTGTAAGCTCTTTTGAGCAGGGTCAAACCTACTTGTTAACCTACTTTTCCTGTTACATATTGTAATTGTCTCATTTATAGTAAAAATTTTCCCTTAATGATATTGTAAAGTGCCTCTCAGTATAAATGATAATAATAATAATAATAAATAAAAACTACTGGGTGTAGAAGCAAACACAAACTTGGGGGGAACAGGGGCAGAAAAAATGGGGAGATAGGGGCAAACATAAACTGGAGGATAGAAACAGACACAGACTGAAGGGGAAGATGGGGATTGGCACAACACATACTTCAGAGGGTCAGGAGTGTCTATCCACAACATTGACACTGGACACATATACACACCAGCATTTACACAGACACTATATATAAATAGTTACATCATTCACAAGCTGTGGCCCCTGTCACAGAGTGTCTGGATGGCTAGGGGAACAAAGGTATTTAGGACCCAGAATCCTTCATAGTCTTTATCCAATCACCTTTCTCTACTTAATTAGCATAAGGATAATTTTTAGGCTGTTTACTCCTTAAAAAAAGTGTTTGTTTTATTTGAACTGCTGAGGGCAGGGCAGCAGAGAGCATTGCCATCTGTCAGAGAAAACAGGCATTTTCTTTATTGTTATCTATCTGAGATAGTTAGGATCGCCAAATGTTTAGTTAGTGCTTTAAAAGAGCTAGGCATTTTATTTGTAGTATTTTTTTCTAATCACATGTGATTTTTTTTTAAATTAGTATTTTATTGAGTTATTGTGAATAAAGCACAACTGTTCAAATTTATATGAGTACTATGCATGCGAACATTTAGCAACCGCTAACATAGGGCAACTATATAGAGAACATTCAGTGGGAAACTGTCGGTGTCTAATTGCTAAGGGGTAATTATCTCTACGAACTGGGATGACTGTCTGGACTCAGACTGACTTTGGAGTTGTCCAATCCCTGTGCTTTTGGGCTGGGTGGGTCTCAACTTGGGTTTGGGATTGTGAGTTGTGGTCTGGAGTTTGGCGCCAGAAGGCAGTTCCTCCCAATAGCCTGGTCAGTCTCTACACTGTGTTGGTGCCAGTCTTTGATCCGCCCGCTTGATGCAGCCTGGAGGATGTCTCTAGCAGAATCTGGGATTGCAGGCCAAGGTGTTTGTAAAACGCCTCAGGATCCTCTGCTGAAGTCACGGTATGGAGTGTGTCTCCAAAGGTCACCGCAAAGGACCCTTCCATTCCCCAGCAATATTTTATAGAACAGTCTCTGAGTTTCCTGGCCACAGGTGCCAATTTTCATTTCTCCACCAGCACTGAAAACGGAATGTCTCCATATATGGCCACTTTACATCCCTCAAAGGCTATAGTCCCTTGTGTTCTAGAGAAGTTCATTATCGCATTTCTGACTGTCACATCGCGTCGCACCGCTATGACGTCCCTGGTAGCTCCCTCTGGTGCCGCTGAGGACTTGCGGACTCTGAACACCGAAGTAATCTGTGGTGGGGTAGACCCTCCTCTGATTCCCAGTGTGTCGATAAAGCTCTCGTATGTTGTAGTAGCCTCTCGTATGTTCCTGTGCCTGTGGCGTGTTTCCAGCACTGTCACTGTTCGGTTTAGGTCTTCCATTTGTATCTTGGCTTCCTGTAGTTGGGTGTCCCTGGCAGCCTAATTCACCTCCATAGCTCATACTTTGTTGTGGACTATCCCCACCTCGGCCTGGATCACCTGAAGGTCCTCTTTCCATACTCTTCTGAGGTCCAGCAGGAGTTTCTTTATATCTTCCTTCATGGAGGGGGCTGAATCTTCATCCGATTCTGATGAATTGCCCTCCCCACCCGTATGTTGCGGCATGAGAGGCTCTTCCTCCTCAGGGGAGTCTTCCGACATCTCCTGTTCTCCTCTGGCCTCAGGCACCATCTTGGTTTGTGGCCGCAGCACGTGCCTTTCAAAGGAGAGCCGGATATCTTGCAAGCGAGGGGTCTCTGGGTGCTGTGTCTTTTTGTTCTTAAATCAATGCATCTGTATAAGGGATCATTCAGCACCTCCATGCAGAGCATGGAGACACTGATCATAGGTGCCCCACACTGAGCAGCACTGACACAGGAAGCACCTCCAGTGGCCATCTAAATTGCAGCCACTAGAGGTGTTACTAGGCAGCAATGTAAACATGACCTTTTCTCTGAAAAGACAGCATTTACAGTGCTCAGACGTGAGGGGCAGGCTATAGACACTAAGCTGTACAGGTAGAGTATACAGAGTAACTGGGTGTTATAATGATTTCACTAATTCTGACAATACCCAATATCAAGCCATTGCTTCAAATAAAATAAGATATATACTTGTTATATACTTGTTTACAAGGTTTTAACAGGGACCCTTCAGGACAAATAGCCCTTAACAAATATGGCCAACATATTCCATGAATAGGATGGATTTTTACCAATGTGATTTCATATAGAGGAAGTGACATCTTTATCCCGTGGACCGGAAATCACATCACAAGCTGCATGTACCGGAACCCACACAGGTGGAAGGCATAATCGAATCCAGCAGGATATTTAACCACGCAGCACACAGGAACCGCTAGAGACATTGATAAAGACGGAACTGTCTAAACGCGTCTGATCTCTTACTACAATCCAGAAGGACTTCAATTTGTATATGTTATTTGTTTTAATTGATTTTAGTGTTTTATCATTTACATAAATCTTTGGAATTCTACCTGGTGCTGCTGACATCCTACTTTCCTTGGTGGTCAATTCATCTGCAGTGGTCTGATGGAAACTTTCCTTTAGCCTGTATAGGCACCATTGAGCTCATTATACAGAGCCTGGGATGGTTCTTGAATCCGTGAGGGTGATCATTGCTTACTCATTTATTCCTATTATATTACAGTACACACTATGTGCTATATTTTTCATTTGTAGGCATTGTTTTTATCTACTTGCCATCTACATTGTGTATGCATAAGTATTTTACACATTATATTTTATATTTATTTTCTCTGTTTGCCTTTAGGGGGTGCACTTTACCTTGTGTCTTTGCACATTGTGTTTGTTTATACTTTTATTGTATAGATGTTGGGGATACACCTATTTGCACCCTCTACACATTTTTTCCATCTATTAGAAGCGCCACGCTTGTATATATCTTATATTACAATCTTTTTTTCCCCAGCAAAGTGCAGGCAGCTCTTACTAATTGCATTTTTTCTCTCCTAACATGAACATTTTTAATAGGAGAAATAATTGGCAAGATAAATTAGCCACTAAATTTTATTGTGAACCAGAACACATAAAATTTAGAGATGAGGATTTTGATTACACATGTAATCGATTACAAAAATTATTAATAAAAAAGAATAAAATAAAATGGTAAATATTTATTATGGAAGAATACCTGGAAGAAAAAATAGCCCCAAGAGGTCGTAGATTTTTTAAAGCTCCCACTTTCGATAAAGATTACGTATAATTCATGGAGATATGGAACTCAGCGTTAGAGTTCTTCTCCATGAGAATGATGCCTATTATCATACAACAACGTAAACGCAATTTGATTAAGTTAGATACAGACATTAACGAAATAAAAGAAAAATTAACACCAGTAACAGAATGTGAGGAAGTGGCTAATTCTCTTTTAGAGGTTCAAGAGAATTTAGACAAAGTCGAACAAGATATTGTTTCTATTAAGAAACGTAAATTTGGACGTGATAAACATGATTATATCCATAACCAAGTACGTTCATTTTCCAAGTATAAAAGAAGGAATTATAATACACATACAACAAATGAGAAAAGAATAAGCAATAATAAAGGGGACAAGTACCCTAGAAATAGTAAATCCTACAATATGAACAAAGATAGGATGACCTCTACACTTGATAATACACATTTAAATCTAAATCCCTTTATCGTTATCCAGTAAAAAGAGGTAATTTTAAAACATATTCACACAAGGATATACCATAACATTTTAATAGGTATAGACTAGAGTCCTATCAGAAAATTCTACAGGAGATAAACCTATAAGAATGTTTAACAAAGATATAAAAAAAAGATACCAAGACAACATCACCTCATTTTTTTTAAAACGGGCATTCTCCCTCCGGTCCCAAGGTCCCCGAAAACTGAATTGGGATTGAAAAGAAGGAAAAATATAGCATAAGGCTCCTGGACTATGAAAAAAAAGAGGAAAATTTAACCCGTAGTTATTTTTATTTTGTCAGATAAGGTCCTTACCCAAAAACAAATAGAAATTCTAAATCAATGTCTGAAATTTGCTCCAACTAGTCATAACAACCCTTTCAATACGTACATTGATATCAAT
Organism: Pelobates cultripes; assembly: GCA_933207985.1. NCBI lineage: Eukaryota > Metazoa > Chordata > Amphibia > Anura > Pelobatidae > Pelobates > Pelobates cultripes. Next base: position 51,946,211 of record OW240918.1, on the reverse strand, counting down.
AGATGTGTTAGGAAACTTTGTTTGAAAAAAATATTTTAAAAAAATCACCTAACCAAGAGAGTACATGTAAAGATGTGATTAATGATAATACTATTATTCATACCAATCCTGAGGATAAATCCAAATTTTTTCCTCGTCAACATATAAGCAGTGCCATGAGAGTGCTTGAGTCATTAGTAATATTAAGAAATTACCAAAAAACAAAACAATCTAATTTTAATTTTGCTCACACCAAGGCACTACCAGATCTACAAAAGAATAATAATATAATTATTAAACCGGCAGGTTAAGGTGGAGGTGTCCTTATTCTCAATACTAAGAACTATATTGGAAGTCTACAGACAATTGAATGACACCTCCACCTACTGTAAATTGGATAGTGATCCCACTAGGGACATCAGGAATAAACTTACCCTACTAATTGACCAAGGGGAATCTACAGGGGTTTTAAATAAACAAGAATTTAACTATTTATACATCCAGACATACCGAATTAAAGTACTATTTATTACCAAAGATTCACAAAGTCCCTAAGAATTCCCCAGGGAGACCAATAGTGTCAGGAGTGGGATCACTCCTAAGCAGACAATCCGAGTACATTGATAGACAGCTACAACCTCTTGTAAGCACACAACCTTCATATTTGAGAGATTCAACTTAATTATTAAACATCTTGAGTATACTAGATTGGTGGGAGAACTATCATCTGGTCACATGTGACGTCTCAAGCCCATACATTATTATATCCCATAATATGGGATGTCAGGCAGTAGAAAATTATTTAACCATTAGTAAGAGGTTTTCTGATGATCACATAGTATTTATTTTGGACGGTATATGTCTTATATTACATAATAATTTTTGGGGGTTTGATGGGGCTTTCTTTCTGCAGTTGGTCGGTAATGCGATGGGTACCAAGTTCGCATCAACTTATGCCAACTTGTTTATGTCCCACTGGGAGGAATATTTCCTCCCAGTGGTAGAGGGATGGAGTGCGAACTTGGTTCTCTATCGCAGATTCATAGACAACATTTTTTTTTCCTGTTGGAGAGGTGACCTTGGCTCACTCTTACATTTCTGGAGTTTCTTAATAATAATGATAGAAATATAGTACTAACTAGCCAAATTAGTCAAACCAACGTACAATTTCTGGACCTTGATGTCTACATTGAACATCACACATACATACTAGGACTCATTTCAAGCCAGTGGATGTCAATAGTTATATTGACACCACAAGTTGTCATTATGATCCTTGGCCTCGTAATGTACCCAAGGGACAATTTCTAAGAATTGTAAAAAATTGTAGTGATGTGGAACAATACGATACTCAAACCAAAAAGTTAAAGTCATATTTAATTGAAAAGAAATACAACACTACTTTTTTGGATCAACAGAACAAGGAAGTAAGAAAAATCCCTAGACATACAGTTTTAGAATATAAAACCAATAATACAAGGAACAAAGAAGAAGAAGAACATTTATTGATTTTAGATTATAATGGGGAAGCCAACGTAAATATTGGCCTATTTTAACCACTGATAATGAACTTATACATATTGTTAAGGATAAACTTAGGATTGTATATAGAGGAGGAAAAATTTACATAACATCTTGGTAAGGTAAAAAAATTACATTAAGACTGTACCAACTATCAATTATTTTTCACATCCAAATGGTTTTTACCCTTGTAAAATGTGTGGGGCATGCAAGAAGACCGCATTTTCTAAAAATAAACAAGACCATTTTATATCTAAATCCACTAACAAGATATACAAAATAAATTCTGTTTTGACCTGTCATTCATCTAATGTGGTGTATCTCCTCTGGTGCCCATGTGGTCTACAATATGTAGGTATGACTACCAGACCATTTAAAATACTCAAATGTGAACACATGGGCAATATCCAGAGGGGATACACAAAACACAGTGTTTCTTCCCATTTCGCTGAATATCATGATGGTGACACTTCATTGATTGGGTATATGGGTATCTGCCACAAGAAACATGATTGGAGAGGTGAAAATAATTTCAAAGAACTGAGTAAAATTGAAGGGAAATGGATATTTGAACTTGAAACTTTAGCACCTTTAGGCTTGAGTTTGGATTTCGAGCTTTCTCATTTTTTATAACTGTATATAAATATTCATTTTAATAGCTATTGTTTCTTCTTCTTTTTATATACATATTTTATATAATTTTTTTATTATTTGTTTAAGTTCAAGTCCCTCCACTCGGTTCTACTCTATGTCCCTCTTTCCATTTGTTTATTTATTTTTGTGTGATATCACTCTATCCATTTTGTATGATATTTGACATTTATGGTATATTTTCTTATGGTTTGTTTGGTTTTGGACATGTGTCTATTTACATATGTAAACAAATGTGTTCTATTTGTTTCTATACATATGCATTTATCACATTTATTGATATATATTTTTCTCCAATAGGGAACAGATAATATACATCCTGTATTTTCGTTTAAGTTTTTCATTGTTTACAAGGTTTTAACAGGGACCCTTCAGGGCAAACAGCACTTAACAAATATGGCCGATGTCTCCCAAGAATGGGATGGATTTTTACCAATGTGATTTCATATAGGGGAAGTGACATCTTTATCCCGCTGGCCGGAAGTGACATCACAAGCCGCTTTGTGTTTTTGCACATTGTGTTTGTTTATACTTTTATTGTATAGGTGTTGGGGATACACCTATTTACACCCTCTACACACCTTTCTATCTATTAGAAGCGCCACGCTTGTGTATATCTTATTTTATTTGAAGCAATGGCTTTATATTGGGTGTTGTTAGCATTAGTGAAATCTAACACCCAGTTACTCTGTATACTCTGTCTGTACAGCTTAATTTAGTGGTTCTGGTGTCTATAGTGTCTATAGCCTGCACCTCGTGACTGAGCACAGGAAATGCTGTCTTTTCAGAGAAAAGGACATGTTTACATTGCTCCTAGTAACACCTCTAGTGACTGCAATTTAGATGGCCTCTGGAGGTGCTTCCTGTGTCATTGCTGCTCAGTGTGTGGCACCTATGATCAGTGTCTCCACGCTCTGCATGAAGGTGCTGAATGATCCCTTATAGAGATGCATTAATTCAATGCATCTCTATAAGGACATGCTGATAGGTACAGCGTGGCATTCTGCTGTTCATGTGCATTAGCCTTCCATTGCTTTCCTATGATATAGCTGAGATCGCCAAGATTGATGATCTCAGCCATGTAGTTAGGCCAGCCACGGCGAGACCGGTACAGCGTGGGAATAAAGGTGAATAAAAAAAACCTTTCCTAAGCAATCTGACACTATAGTGTCAGTAATGCAGGTAATGGCAATATTCATGTGAATTGTAGTGAATTGAAAACCAAATTGCTAAATCTAGGCAAAAAGAACCGATTTGGAAACATTTTACTACTCAGCTATGCCCACCATTTGACTATTTTAATAAATTTTGCAATTTAGTTTTCTTTTTTTTTTTTTGTGTCAATCTTTATTTTATTAAGGCACATATGGGGGTACAGAAGAGAGAGAGGGAAATGCATGGGTATTTCACAACGTAGATTGGTGTAACTAAGCATTGTTATTTACATTTCCAGTTTGTTAATGCCTCATTTTTTTTTATTTTTGTTAGTCGCTTAACGTAAACGTGTATTAAATTAGGTTGCTACTGAATGAGTGAGACCTATCCACTGTAGGTGCTTCCCTTCGAGTATATAGGTTGAGTTAAACAAATCAATCAAGCTCAGCAGAATTATGTTTAGCACTATTAATGTTTGTAGGGCAAACATGCAGTCGATTTTTTGCCACTAGCTTACTGTCTCGTGAGATTATGGTTTGCATATTCTATGTTACTGTGTCTAAAGGATGCATGCTATGGTGGTATGTAGCATATACATGATGGAGCTAGTGGGTACCCTGCGCCTGCATGATACAAGATAGACTAACGCTGACAGGTTAGGTTAACTTTTGGCTCAGGCGGCCCAGTACCTTTTGCTAACATAGTAAGTAGCCCATAAAGGGAAAACAAGCTTATAGAGCTGCCGCTGGAAGTTGCCGCTAGCAAGACTAAGTATATAGTTAAGCTAAGTTACATGAGAGGTGGCATTTGTAGCACTAGGCGAATATATAGTTACAATGTGAGAGCGTCCCAAGTCCTGCGTGGTGTCTAGGCTGGGAGCCTAGATGTGGGTTGCAGGGGCACTTCACCCGATGCCACTAGTGTGTTTTGGGAGGTAGACTGTTTCCTGGCCCATCATGGTGACCTTGTCATTGCGTCTGACCGGGCCCACCAGGCGCCCAGCTCCCCGCATTGCGGCTCTCCCACGTACTTCCTGGGTGCTCATCGTCCAAGTGCCATGTGTCTTTGGCCCGAGGCCTTAGCAGGGGCCCTTGCCACATGTCCATTGACCCCATCAACAGGGTCGTGGGCCCAAGGATCCGCCGGAGCTCGGCTGTCCCCTGGGTGTATGGGTGGCGTGGGAGGGTTACCTCCAGGTGAACCCCCAGCTCGGAAGAAGTGCACATGGGCCTGGTAACGGCATGGTCTCCCCGTGCGGTGAGGTGCGTCAGGCGAATAGCCCAGGATTTGCACAGGAGTGTGCCCGGGCAGGCCCTTGTCTCTGCTCTTATTCGGCATATGGGTTTTGGTGCAGCCCGTGCAGGTAGCTTCAGCCACCTCCCATTCCTGTCTGTGGTGGTGTGCTGTCTCCTCAGCGTCGTCTGTGGGTGCTTTGGACGTTGAGTAGAGTTCGCCGTGTGGGTTTTGTGGTTTGCCACTGCTGTTGGCAGTTGCTGTCGCTTCGGCCCGTAGGCTCCACGTGTCTGCTAGCTGTGGCTCACCTTGTGTGTCGCTGGAGCTCGCGGTGGCGCCGGATCTGTGTGGGTGAGTGTCAGCTGCTGTGCAGGTATGTTTGTGCCTGCCTGTTGCTCCCTGGACTCCAGCTTCGTCCAGAACTTGGCGAACAGCTCGTCTAGTTTAGCTTTGAGCTCCGCTTTCCTTGCGGGCCAGGTGCACGTGGTGGCGGCCATGTTGTCTCGCTTCATGTCGCTCCACTGCTCACCAGGCTTCTCAGCTGGCGCAGTTGTGGGTAGGTTACTTCTCACGTTGGACCAGGATAACCCCCGCTGGTCCTGGGGGGGGAGCAGGGGTTCTGTGGGGCCATGCCTCCAGTGTCTGGGTGAGGAGAGCTGCCGCCTCCCCCCGTTCCAGTCCCCTGCAGGCCGCGGCTTTCCATTCTGGGTGTCCGATTTGTCAAGCACTCAATAAGGGTTTCAGGTTTGTTGCCGGGTCGCCCCTGTTGTAGGTGGCTCATCCCGGATTCTTTAGTCTTCAATTTAGTGAGTTTTCAGCAAGAAATTGGCAAGTACAGTGGGAGCCCAGCTTTTCTGCGACTTCTCAGCTTGCTGGCTTGGCCCCGCCCCCCTAGTTTTCAATTCAGTACAGTTTGCTGTTAATTGAAATAAACAAAACACGGTTATTCACGTAACACCAAATTTTAGTGAACTAAACCCAGTTAGCAAAACCGAGGTAAATAGCCATACTGTAATTTGAGCTGAGGTGGAGGATTCCTTTAGACAGTTCAGCCCTCATTTTACCATTTAATTCGGTGTTCTATGAATAAACCTGGAAATATTCAGTTGTGGACTAAATACTCTGATAAACCCTTTTTTGGGTGAGTGAGAAGAGGAACTATTTTCAAAGGCTTAGTTGCGCAAAGGTCAGTCTATCATAAGTCTTTATTGATTCGAGGACTCACAAAACAAATCCAACTATTGTCAGAATGGAAGCTGACATCCCCAAGGTTGGATTCTGTCATGTACAATTTATACTTTTAATTTAACAGCGCTTCACATTTTTCAAATATCAGGATAGTCTACTGGGAATACATAGACATTCAAGGAGCAAGAAAATTGCATTAAATCCTGCGGTTTACGAAAGAACACATCATAATATGAACTGTATTCAGATTGGTTATGAGACTTCATTTTTACGTAATCTTAAGTGCTGGAAATTCTTTGAGCTGTGGCAAAAAAGAACACGTATGCCTTATCTAGACCTTTCCTTGTTCCTCAGTCCCCTGTGGCTTAGTGATTAAATACAAGAAACATTTAGAATGTACGGAAACCTTAATTACAGCAAGCTGTGCACTTGGCTGACTCCCAGAACTTGATTAATAATTGCAAGTCACATAACTGAGGGAAGTACCTGAATAGTGGTCACTCAGAGAACAGACCCCATGACCCTAGTTATGTCTCTGGGATATACTTATGTTGCAAAGTGTCAGAGCAACCAAGACCAAACTTTTAACTGTCTAATAAATACACTCATTGATAATGAAGAAGGAATGACAGGGTCATATTTGATAGGTACAACTCGGGAGTTAGGCTATTCAGTAGTGGACTGTGGTTAACTGAAAACAGAATTTATAAAACAAGCAAAAAATAGCATAAATGAAAAACTCCACAACTCAACTCTATTACCCATTTTGTTGTTTTGTCTTAACATATGCAACTTTCTTGAAAATCGTTTTCGTTTTTTATTTGCAAATATTTATGATACATAAATTTAGTGAACAATCTGTTGGCAAAAAGTCTTTTAAATAAGTATAAAAAAATAAGCGCCATGATAGTTTGTAGTTTACCATAACACTGCAAAATGGGAGGGCTGTAGGAGGACCGAAATCTTTGTTAATTTATTACAAAACCATTGGACAGCTCCCAGATACTATTTCCAAAATAGGCACTAGATTGAACTGTAGTGGTTATGGTGCTTACAGTGTTCCATTTACTGTTGTGTTTCTCCAAAGTACAGCAAATTGGGCAACGTGCGCAACTGAGAAATAGACCACAAACTCGCTGCAGTTTTATTTTTTAATTGTTTCATATTCTCAAAACTGCATTATTGCTGTGCAATTTTCTTTACAGACTGGATGAAGTGACATCTTGATTTAGTGCAAAGTAACGAAAAAAGGGGGTGATAAGTACACACAGAAATATATAAATAATCAAATACCTCATACATACATTTTTTTTAACATAAATGATCTTTACATATATTTCCTTGATAACCAATGCAACAGGATTTCTTTATCCTATATTAAATAAATCAAAAACAGATACACAAAGCGTAACCTGTATATAGTATGCACGAATTTATGGAAATAGTCAATACACTCACACTTTTCAGAGCCAATTAGAAGTAGGCTCGGGACTTATGATGCATATCATCTCATCAAGGAGATATTAGATGAAGCTTTCAACGGACACACTTTTCAGGAATTTGGGAACTCAAGTACTGCTGTCAACAACAGGAACTCCGGAATCCAAGGTGGACGTTTAAAAGGTAAGTATTTATTGACAAATTTATTTTAAAAAATATATATATTTTGCACAATGTGTTTCAACCCTACAGTAGGTCTTCCTCAGGTATTAATGAATATTACATGGATACAGACACACTTTTATATGTACACGTTAATTCACAATTAAATTCACAAAATGGCGACGTTTCCGGTTTGGACACATATCCCCGCCATCTTTGTAGTCTTCCACATGAAAACTACAATCTTACAATAAAAACAAAAGGAAAAAGTAAACATAAAAAAGCATATAGTGATTAAAAACAAAGAGACATAGAAGAAGGTCTTTCTTTCCTTCCAAACAGAATCAAACTACATATCTTCCGAATCATGTAGTTCCAGTTGCTTCATTTCCTGTGACGTATACTGTAACATTGAACAAATATATTCTGGGCCAGTACAAACCATTATCTGGAAATCTATTCATAAACAGGGCTATACATAGGACACAAGATCACGCATTTAGGCTGGAGGAAAGGAGATTTCATCTAAGGCAAAGGTTTTTTTTACAGTAAGAGCATTAAGGATATGGAATTCTCTGCCTGAAGAGGTGGTTTTATCAGAGTCCATACAGATGTTTAAACTGCAATTGGATAAATACTTGCAAAAACATAACATACAGGGATCTAATTTCTAATTTGTGGGGTAATAGCTGCTTGATCCAAGGAGATATCTGACTGCTATTTTGGGGTCAAAAAGGATTTTTTTTTCTAGTTTGTTGCAAAATTGGAAGCACTTCAGACTAGGTTTTTTGCCTTCTTTTGGATCAACAGCAAAAACATATGTGAGGAAGGCTGAACTTGATGGACGCAAGTTTCTTTTCAGAAACGTAACCAGGTAACTATTTATAGGGGTCTGTGCTTCAAAGTCCGATACGTCCCTTCCTGTGACGTCTTGCCATGCGGAAGTTCACCCCCTACGGGTAGTTGCAAAGTCCAAACAGATATAGATGCAAACAGGGTCTTTACAGTCTTGTGAGCCCGAAGTCATGGGCACCATTTTTAAAGAGGTATAAAATCTAAAGTATCATATAGAAGAAGAGGGCAAGAGAAGGATTTCAGCGTTAAAAATAGTAAAAACACAAGTAATAAAACATTTACATCATATATGATGAAAAAACACATATCCAAAAAAGGGAATGATTATTAAAAGAAAAAATACACCATAAATACCAAGATAAAAACAAGTAAAATAGAATATTGATTTTAGAATGAAATAGAACTACTTTTAATCCAAGTTTTTCTAAACCACTTCCTGTCAGTTTACTTCCTAGGGCAGACATTGCAGAGTGGGATTCGTCTAACCCAGTATTATTCATCCTTATCAACATACAAACTTAATTTTGTGGGTGAAACTTCAATATTGGGTACGCATCTCGTCCAACAAAATGTTGCGTGTTCTATCTTTGAAATCACTTCTCAAAATTAACCTCAAGGTTATCCAAAGAGGATAAAACACACCCAAAGAGTTTTCTTAGGTCAGATTGGTGGACAGACTATATATAAAGGTTCAAACTCTCAAAGAAATACATTTCTCAGTTCTAGAGAGAAATGTGAAAAAATAAAATCACCACATAAATTAAGTTATTTTAAAGCAGCTGTGAGGTGATAATTTACCTCTTCAGAACCATTTCTATTTTTGTTTCATATCTTTAGAACGAATTACTAAATGCCATGGCACGAATGTATACATCAATGTTAAGAAAACGTTGTCCACTTATACAGTACACATTTTGCATTTCTTTGGCAGAGAGCAGTGTAGAACAACCTTTTCAGTAGAAGTAACTATATACCAGAATAAAAAAAATATCACGAGTGCTGTCACGAACACACATTATTCCAAGCATGCATGTGACTTTATTCTGTTGGTGGTAGGGTTAAAATTCCCTTTTTGTCTGCACTAAACGGGAAATAATAATAAAACCCCCTTAACACCATCCCCACTTAAGTATAAATAATATCAAAACACTGCCACCACCAAGCAAATTACACTAACAACCCACAAAATACAATTTAGCACAATATCATTGCAATTTAAAATTACCAATACATTTATCTGATGAGGTAATGTGAGTCTTTACCATACAAAGGCAGAATTTAACAAATTACTTTTTATTACGAACAAACAGTCACAGTGCACACAAAAGCAGATAACAAACACATTTTTTTTCACCAACAACAGTTACAAATGTAGAGGGGAAATTAACAGAAAACCTAACTACTCACTTAAATGGTAAAGTAACAGTATTTTCTCTCTGGGGAGCTCTGGAGAGGAAACATGGCAAATTACTCAAAATTAGATCTTGGCACCTAGTATACATCCTAGTCATTTGCACATCATTAGTCTCACCCAGTATGACCATTTGACACTCACAAGCAGCGACACTGAGATTGTCCTCCTTCCCATCCCTGTTACTATCATAAGTAGACAACCCAGATATCGAGCCAGGGGTAGGGGTATGGAGACTTCGGAGTATCTTCCAACTGAGTAACCTATGGCTCACAATATAATGGAGAAAGGGAAGATCCTGCCCTTCCAGATACTGTTAGGCATGCCTATGCATGCATTTCTTATAAGCTTCCAATATGCCCAAATCAGGGACTTCAACACATCGATACCACAACAGCCTGACATATCCATAAACTTTAAACCTTTTGAATTATTATGTCAAGACCCTGACCTATTGCCCTATTTATACCATACTTCAACAACAGCAGGGACTTCCTCCATCTCTGTTTGTGTTTAAATGGGAACAGGCCATCAGGGCAACTTTCTCAGAGAGTTAACGGCACAAAATTTGCGATTTGGTGCACCACTGCACCATTTCTAGTTAAACTCGGATATGGCTTATAAAGTTCTCACACAGTGGTATTTAACTCTGGAATGCCTGCGAAGGGTACACACAGACCTAGATGGTCTGTGCTGGAGGTGTGAGAGGGAAGTTGGCTTCTTTCTCCACATATGGTTGAAGTGTCTTTCTGAAAAAAATTAGCCTCCATAATTGACCAATTCTCAGATTACCCCTTTTTGCCAGCCCCATACTTGCTCCACCACACAATCTCACCCTCTTCCCAGTATAAACAATCCATGACAATTCGCATTCTAAATACAGCTAAACAACTAATACCACTGTACTGGAAAAAAGGCTTACCTCCACCATTAATGTTATGGTTCACCAAAATAGAAGAGCTGAGAGTCCTAGAGAAGCAGAGGCACTCAACAGAGAATAGGGCACAGACACAGTTGCTCACACAGACACATCAGGCGTCTTGACTTCTACAAAGGGTTCACTAATGATTTTCCGCAACAGGTTCCTTCAGACCAAGGGAGGTAGGGGGGAGATTGCTGGGCTCGGCGGGGTCTGGCTTGCCGCGGTCGCACGGGGCATATTGCCCCTGCTGTGGACATTCAAGGGTCTCATGAGCCATAATGTAGTACAGTGATAGTCAACCTTGGGCACTCCAGATGTTGTGGACTACATCCCCCATAATACTCTTACACTCATAATGCTGCCAAAGCATTGTGAGAGGTGTAATCCTAAACATTTGGAGTGCTGAGGGTTTCCCATGCCTGATGTAGTACTTGCTTTTCTTCCTCTTCCTCCATTTCTTCAAGTACTCCAAATCTTCAATTCACAAGTCACACATCTTTTTTTCTCTTTCAGAGTCCCTTTCAAAAGGCACAAATTCAGTGTATATGGACCGGAGGCAGAAAAAAGAGAGTGGGGGCAGTTTACACACTTCAAATGGCACTACAGAATTCTAGTTATATAAGTTTTACTCATAATACACCAAACTCAATCCTAATGAAACTTATACAAACTATATGAGTATATAAAATAAATAAAGAGTTGAATAAAATAAATTAAATAAACAATAATTAAAAAATAAAAATAAAAATAAAGATAAAAAAATGGAAATAATGAAAATAAAAATAAAAATAAAATGAAAAGAATAATAAATAATAATAATAAAAAATATATAAATATATGTAAAAAATATATAAAAAATTAGAAATAAAAATAAAAATAAAAGAGCACACACATTTATAGGGTGAACAAAAGGTGATATCCCAATTTATGTTGCATTCTTTCAAATATTCCATAGGATATAAAATATCCATAATACTTTATTCTTTTTCTCCTCTTTTTTCTTTTATTGAATATCTCAAAAAAGAGTGTTTAATCAATTTTAGAAATCAATCTCATCAATCAATTCAAGAAATAGTTCAAATAGATTAGATTAAAGAATTAAATTAGGTCATATAGTATAGAATAGAAATAGTTCAAATAGATTAAATTGAAAGATTAAGTTGAATCATATAATATAGAATAGAATTCAATGAATAAGAATAACTATATATATATAATTAGAATTCAATTGAATCCCAGAATATAGAATTCAAAATATGAAATAGAGTTCAATGAATATAAATTCGATATAATTAGAGCTAGATTTGAATATAAACAAGGGGGGGGGGGGACAATTTATTTATCCCTAGACCCCATTTGAATTTAAAAGTATGGAAAGAGTTCAACTTTCAATGGTATGGAAAGAAAAATTATTCTACTGTCCATACTTTGAAGGATATAGTAAATATAGAAAAAATGCAGCATTTACATTAGTGATACAGAAAGAAGCAAGGTACATATATATCTTAATTTTCAAAAAAACTCCATAGGTCTATATCTAGGTTTAGTCCATGTGGTTGCAACGTCTTTAATTTATTTATCCAGAAGGTCTCCCTTTGTGAAAGTTTCTTCATTAAATTGCCCCCTCTCCAGTACGGGTCAACCTGCTCTATACCCATGAAGGAAAAAAATGTCCAATTAAATTTCCTGCAGTTAATGCAGTGAATCGGTACTATATGTTTCGTTGACTTTTTCTTAATGTTATTTTGATGTTCTAAAATCCTCTCTTTCAATTTTCTACCCGTTCTTCCCACATACTGTTTTCCACATGGGCATTGTAGCAGGTAGACCACAAACTTGGAGTTGCAACTTATGTTAGATTTAACCTTAAATTTCTCTTTAGTAGTTGTACTTATAAATTCTTTTTTCTGTATATATCTCTGATTCTTACAAGCCTTACATGAATTACAAGGATTAAAACCTTTAATATTTAAAGTTGTACCTTTCCGTGGTATTTTTAACGCATAGCTTGGAGCTAGTATGTTTTTCAGATTTTTAGTTTTTTTGAAAATTATTGGTGCTTTTCTTGGGAGTACCTTTCCTAATATAGGATCTTTACATAGGATGTCCCAATGTCTGTTTAAAATATTTTTTAGTTTCCAATGTTGTGTGTTATATTGTGTAATAAACGAAAATTGGTAATCTTTTTTTGTTCTTATTTCCTTTGGGTTATATTCCAGAAGACTTTTCCTATCTTTCTTTTCGATTTCTTTAATTTCCTTTTCTAATAACGCTGGTTTATATTTCTTAGTTAGAAATGTATTTTTCAAATGTTTAGCCTGTTCATGGTAATCTATATCTCTTGAGCAGTTTCATCGTATTCTTGTTAGCTGACTTCTTGGGATGGTCTCCAACCATTTATCATGGTGGCAACTCTTTCTATGTATATAACTGTTGCCATCAGTTTTTTTAAAATGACATTTAGATTGTATAGTCTGATTTTCAACAAAGAAACAAACATCCAGAAAATTAATTGTAATGGGATCCATCTCATAGGTGAATTTTAAGCCATAGTCATTGCGACCAATATAATCCAAAAATAACTGCAGTTCTTTATGTGATCCCTGCCAAATCATTATAACGTCATCAATAAAACTTTTCCATAGGACCAGGTTCGCTACCCAGCCATGCCCCCTCCATATATGGTTGGACTCCCAATCCCGCATATATATGTTGGCATAGCTGGGGGCGAACCTGGTCCCCATTGCTGTACCAGTGATTTGGAGATAGAATGAGTCATCGAAGAAAAAAAAATTATGTTTCAAAATATAGTGGATGCTTTTAAGTATAAAATTTCGAAAGTTTGATGGAACACTTTCATCCTTCTCCATGACTCGTTCCACTGCAATTAAACCTTTATGATGTTTAATAATTGTATAGAGAGACGAAATGTCTATAGTTACCCAAATAAAATTATCTCTCCAATTTATATCCTCTACTATCCTTAGAATATGTGAGGTATCTTTCAAATAAGAAGGTGCCTCTTGTGCATATTTTTGTAGATTATGGTCTACAAATTCTGATAAATGTGCAGATACTGAGTCAATGCCACTAATGATTGGCCTTCCCGGAGGTGTTATAGGGTTTTTATGTAGCTTGGGCAAAAAATAAAAAATGGGAATTATAGGAAAATTATTAAATAAAAATTTAATCAACTGCTGTCATTTGCTTCGCCAGGTAGTCAGAAAATATATATATATATATATATATATATATATATATATATATATATATCTGTAACTATTTAGTCAGCTATATCAGAAATAGAGCCTTGGTAGTTCTGCAAGTTTCCATCACTGGCAAGTACAATCTTATATAGATTTATATAGATTCTTTAAATTTATTTTTTACATTTTTTTTATTTTTTTTACCCTATATTAGATTGTACTTGCCAGGTATGTGCTTAATTACCACTTGAAAAAGCCCATTGTGGGTGAAAGGCATTATTTTGGTATCTTTCACTACCAATATTAGTACCATATACCTTTTCTTTTTTTCTGTTATTATCTGGCATCAAGTTTTTATCTTCCCAGTGAGGAACTCACAGAGTATCCCTGGTGGGGATTATACCACCTACGCTGGTTACACTGAGCAGGTTATCTGCTCAGGTAAATGTGAGTATTATTCATTTATTTCTTCTCCTGGCTACATATATTTTATACAAAGAGCACTATTCGTTATACCTTTGTTTGTATTTTTACATATCCTGCTGACAATATATGCACTGGCCTATATCTTCCATCATATCCCTGAAGTGGGGGAACAATAGCACTGCAAGCGCTTCACACTAGAGCTGGTTTTAAGCTCTATCACATACATACTTACCTGGAGATAAAGGCAAACTTTTATAGACTTATCTATACGCTTATAACTCATTTTGGACTCTTTGGCTTGTCTGTTTTTATGCATGTATGATCTTATATCATTTTACTAACCACGTATTATCTGTGTCACTTCAGTTGTTTTACTGAGTATTAATTCACCCCTAATTCCCTGGCTCACCCTATTTCTTTGTATTGTTCTTTGTCCTTATTTTTTAGGAGAGACTTACCCATTTAGGAGTGCTGTCTCCCCTTCCTTTGACTTAGCGCTATTCCACCCCTTGTTTCTGTCTACTTTATGCCCATATTTGTTCTTAAAACATATCGTCAAATATCCAACTGAACTCACCACCCCACCCCACCCCAAGCTCAATATTACATTTATAGATAGTCTGTCACACCCAATTTTTAGATAAGCAGAAACAGCAGGTGTACACACTGCCTCTTATCAGTACACCCCTGCACTTTCTTAACCCCAAAACTTAATACTTACCCTTCCTACTCCTGTTTTTGATATTCCATATTATAATTTTTTTCTCCAAATTGACTTTTTCCCAGGTTAGCAATGCTCTGTCTTTTCCTCTTCATTTACTCCTTCTCCCTCAGTTTCAAAATTACCCCTTACACCGACTTTCCTCATCCTCCCAACAACTTTTACATTCCCCCCTCTCTGCTACCCCCCACCTTTTCTCTCATCTCATGCCCTGCACTCAATTTTATGCTCCCTCTCCCCTACCCATAAACTATCTCATCCTAGACCCCATGCACATAAAACCCACTCACACCTCCTGTCACTATCTCTCCTCCTTCTTCTAGCAGCTTGTGATGTCTCTCCTAAACCAGGGTCCTTCACCTCATTTGCACACACTAAGACAACCCAAATCCCCACAAACTTCATCACAATACCCTACCCTTTACCCTAATTTGCCAACATTCAGTGTGCACTCTGGAATGCCCGCTCTGTCTGCAGCAATCTGAAATCAACAGCCATACACGACCTTTTCATCTCAAACTCACTCAAACTACTAGCACTCACAGAGACCTGACTTGGCCCCTCTGATAGCGCTACTCCTGCCTCTTGATGTTTTGGTGGGTTACAATTCTCCCAAACTCCCAGATCCAACAACTGTAAAGGAGGTGGTGTGGGCATTTTTCTCTCCCCTCAATGTACCTCTTAACCAATCTCCCCTGCCCTATCCTTTACTTCACACTGTCCGCCTTAAAGAATTGCTATCATCTACCGCCATCCCCAAGTCATCCTAGGCTATTTATTGAGCACTTTTCTTTCTGGCTACCTTTCCTCTACTATTCTTTCCCTTATACTTGGGGATTTCAATATCCCAATTAACAACTCCAACTGCACTGATGCCTCTCGTCTGCTCTTTGTAACCTCCTCCTTTGTCCTCATGCAATGGTCTAATTCTGCATACAGCGGGAAACACTCTTGATCTTGCCTTCATCAACCTCTGTACCAACTCTAATCTCTCCAATATTACTTTTCCTCTATCTGACCATGATCTGCTTACTTTTGACATCAGCACACCCAGGACCCAAGTGACACCACTCTCTGCACATCAATATCACAGAAAACTCCAATGTCTTTGTGATAGATCGCGTGGCACCCCGACCGGGTACCTCCGCCATTTGCTGCTTCCTAGTAATCCTTTGTGCAGGTCCCCATGCAAAGGGCACTCCCCCTTTGACCTGAGAGTAGACTACAGTAAAACATACACACGATTACATTGGCTCTCAGGTCCAGGACACTCCCATACAAAATAGGTCAATCCCTCCCCTGTGCCTGGGAGATAATTGAGTCAAGCACTGTAATAAACTCAATTATTTTCAGGCACAGAAAACATACATTTTTACAAACCCCCCAAAAATACCTTTAATCCCTTAGTGACCGGACCGTTTTTCAGTTTTCTTACCGTTAAGGACCAGGGCTCTTTTTACATTTTTGCAGTGTTTGTGTTTAGCTGTAATTTTCCTCTTACTCATTTACTGTAACCACACAAATGATATACCATGTGTTTTGCCATTAAATGGTCTTTCTAAAGATACCATTATTTTCATCATATCATATAATTTACTATAATTTGTTTTATAAAATATGATGAAAACATGTAAAAAAAAAATTTTTTTCGAACTTTGATCCCCAAAACCTGTTACGCATCTACAACCGCCAAAAAACACCCATGCTAAATAGTTTCTAAATTTTGTCCTGAGTTTAGAAATACCCAATGTTAACATGTTCATAGCTTTTTTTGGAAAGTTATAGGGCTATAAATACAAGCAGCACTTTGCTATTTCCAAACCATTTTTTAAAAAAATTAACGCAAGTTACATTGTAACACTGATATCTGTCAGGAATCCCTGAATAACCCTTCACATGTATATGTTTTTTTAAAAGAAGACAACCTAAGGTATTAAACCTGGGGTATTTTGACTCTTTTTGTGCTCTCTTTATGCAACCATTTTACCACCAATCTAATCCAAATTTAAAAAAAATAAAATAATTGGTGATTTGTTTGACATACATAGCAATTTAAGAATACATGTATGGAGAACTTTAAGGGTTACTGCCAAAGTACACCCCAATATGTGTTCAGCAACACCCCCTGAGTACAGTGATACTTTACAGTTTGGCTTTTTCCTCTGCAAAAGTAAATTACTTACCTCATAACTTCTAAAAAGTAAATTATACCATCATAACCACACCCTCCCACAAACCCAAACGACTATTCCACACTTTTAACTCTCTTCTTCGCCCTGTTTCTCCTCTTCCTCCTACCGACTTAACTGCCACAAACTTTGCAACTCACTTCACTGACAAGATCTCTACAATCAGGGAAGAGATCTCTCATCTCTCTCCTTCCACTTACAATACTTCCCCAACCTCACTCCCTTTGCTGTTCTATGCTCATTCGCACCTGCTACAGCAGAAGAGCTTTCTAATATGCTCCAGTCCTCCTGCCCCACCACCTGCTCCCTTGATCCTATTCACTCGCATCTCATCCGTACTCTGTCTCCTTCTCTTGCTTTGCCTCTCACTAAAATTCTTAATCTCACCCTCTCCTCTGGCATATTTCCATTACCCTTAAAACATGCAACTCTAACCCCGATTCTAAAAAAGCCCAACCATGACCCTAACTCCCCGTCCAACTACTGCCCTATCTTGCTACTGTCTTTTGCGTCCAAGATCCTTGAAAGATTTGTGTATGTGAGATTGACAGACTTCTGCTCGACCCACTTTAGTCTGGTTTCCGCACTCAGCACTGTGGAAACGGCTCTGACCAAAGTATTAAACAATCTACTTGCTGCAAAATCTCATGGTCACTACTCTATCCTAATTCTCCTTGACCTTTCTGCTGCTTTTGATACTGTTGATCATCAACAGCTTCTTCTCATCCTCCGTAATCTCGGTCTATGAGATATTGCTCTCTCCTACCTCACCCAGCGCTCTTTTAGCGTTTCTTTCTCTGGCTCTGCCTCTTCCTCACAACCTCTCTCTGTTGGTATCCCCCAAAGTTCAGTCCTTGGTCCCCTCCTGTTCTCAATCTATACTGCCTCCCTTGGGAAACTCATCAGATCCTTTGGCTACCGATATCACTTCTATGCAGATGACACGCAAATCTATCTGTCCTTCCCGGCCCTCTTGACTAGTATCTCTGACTGCCTCTCTGCTATTTTTTAACTGGATGGCTGCCCACTTCCTCAAGCTCAACTTGTCCAAAAGAGAACTTCTGGTCTTTCCTCCCTCAAGTGTTGCTACTCCTGTTTCTGTCCACCTCCACGTTAATGGTGCTACCATCAGCTCCACCACGCAGGCTCATTGCTAAGGTGTTTTCTTTGACTCCAACCTCTCCTTCATCCCTCATGCCCAGTCTATCACCAAATCCTGCCGCTTCCACCTCAAAATCGTTGCGCACTTCGGCCCCTACTTAATTCTAGATGCGGTTAAGGTGCTGGTTCATGCCACTGTCCTCTCTCGCCTTGACTACTGCAATCCGCTTCTCACTGGTATTACATGCTCCCAACTTGCCCCATTGCAGTCTATAATGAATGCGTTGGCAAGGCTCATCTGCCTGTCCGCCCACAACTCCCACACCTCACCCCTCTGTCAGTCCCTGCATTGGCTTCCCATAAGATATAGGGCTCAATATAAAATTCTGGTTCTTGCTTTCAAATCTTTACACAATGCTACTCCCACCTATCTATCCTCCCTAATACACAAGTATGTCCCGTCTAGGCCCCTGCGCTCTGCCGAAGACCTGCGTCTATCCTCTGTTCGTACTCCCACCTCTGATGCTCGTATCCAAGACTTCTCTAGGGCTGCACTGTTCCCGTGGAACTCCCTTCCCTTTTCCGTTAGACACTCACCCAGTCTCCACTCCTTCAAAATTTTTATAAAAACTCACTTTTTTCACAAAGGAAAATCAATTAAAATGTTAATGGCTCCAAAAAACCGCACACTAAGTCTTCATTGAATACAATTCTACTAATCTACTTCCTAATACTTCCCTTACCTTTTGTGTCACTTTACCCCACTCCCAGTGGCGTCGCTAGGGGGGGGCCAGAGGGGGCCATTGCCCCCCCTACAACATGCTGTGCCCCCCCTTGGCCCCCCCCCAAATGCCAGCAACTGCTGCTGTAGCAACAATATGGAGTGTTTGAAATATTAGAATTTTATGGAAGAACATTAGAAATCAATTTAACACCAACGCTAATATAATAGAATACGAATACTGCATTATGTATTGAAGAATAGTTATACGGTCTGTAAATCAGAGAGAGGTGCTGGGGGCTGTCTGTGGCCGGAGGGAGCACTGATTGGCTCCCCGGCACAGGCCCCGCCCCCAAACGAAGCCCCGCCTCCCGACGATAAGCCCCACCCCCGCCGTAATGCAGCAGCCCATGCTTCTGCAGAAGATGGCTGCCTGACCCCCAAACAACCCAGTGACAGACTCCAGTGACAGGTAGGCTTGGGGGGGTGGGGGGGTGTTCACACACTCCACACACACACATTGCACCCCATACACACACACTGCCCCCCCATACACACACACTGCCCCCATACACACCCATTGCCCCCCATACTGCCCCATACACACATTGCCCCCCATACACACACACTTAACACACATGCCCCCATACACACCCATTGCCCCCATACACACACATTGCCCCCCATACACACACATGCCACTAACACACATTGCCCCCATACACACACACTGCCCCCCATACCCCCATACACACACATTGCCCCCCATACACACACACTGCCCCCATACACACACACATGCCCCATACACACACATTGCCCCCATACACACACACTGCCCCCATACACACACACTGCCCCCCATACACACACCACACACACACTCCACACGCCCCCATACACACACACTGCCCCCAAAACCATACACACACACATCACTGCTCCCCCATACTGCCCCCCTATACACACACATTGCCCCCCATACTGCCCCCCACACACACTGCCCTTCCATACACACTTGCTACACACACACTGCCCCCCATACAGCCTCCCATACACACACTGCCCCATACAGACACACATGTCCCCATACTGCCCCCATACACACACATTGCCCCCCCATACACACACACTGCCCCCCATGCACACTACCCCATCTGCCCCATACACACATACACACACACTGCCCCACATACAGCCTCCCATACACACACACTGCCCCACATACAGCCTCCCATGTCCCCCATACTGCCCCCCATAGACACACATTGCCCCCCATACTGCTCTCCATAGACACACACTGCCCCCCATACACACACATTGCCCCACACACTGCCCCCCATACACACACATTGCCCCACACACTGCCCCCCATACACACACAATCTACACACATACACTATCACCATACACACACACACTGTATGGACTCAGCAGTCTGTGTGTGTATGGACTCACCAGTCTGTGTGTCAGCAGTTTTGTGTGTATGGACTCAGCAGTTTTTGTGTGTATGGACTCAGCAGTCTGTGTGTGTGTGTGTGAGTGTGTGTGTGTGTGTGTATGACTCAGCAAGTCTGTGTGTGTATCGGACTCAGCAAGTCTGTGTGTGTTACGGACTCAGCAGAGTCTGTGTGTGTGTGTATGGACTCAGCAATCTGTGTGTGTATGGACTCAGCAATCTGTGTGTGTGTGTACGGACTCAGCAGCCTGTGTGTGTGTATGGACTCAGCAGAGTCTGTGTGTGTGTGTATGGACTCAGCAGAGTCTGTGTGTGTGTGTATATGGACTCAGCAGAATCTGTGTGTGTGTATGGACTCAGCAGAGTGTGTGTGTGTATGGACTCAGCAGTCTGTGTGTGTATGGACTCAGCAGTCTGTGTGTGTTGTGTGGACTCAGCAGAGTGTGTGTTTGTGTGTTTATTGGCCTCTGTGTGTGTGTGTGTGTATGGACTCAGCAGAGTGTGTGTGTTTGTGTGTATGGACTCAGCAGAGTGTGTGTGTGTGTGTATGGACTCAGCAGTCTGTGTGTGTGTGTGTACGGACTCAGCAGTCTGTGTGTGTACGGACTCAGCAGAGTCTGTGTGTGTACGGACTCAGCAGCCTGTGTGTGTTTGTGTATGGACTGAGCAGTCTGTGTGTGTTTGTGTATGGACTCAGCAGAGTGTGTGTTTGTGTATGGAATCAGCAGTGTGTGTGTGTGTGTATGGACTCAGCAGTCTGTTTGTGTGTGTATGGACTCAGCAGAGTCTGTGTGTGTGTATGGACTCAGCAGTCTGTGTATGTGTGTGTATGGACTCAGCAATCTGTGTGTGTGTGGACTCAGCAATCTGTGTGTGTGTGGACTCAGCAGAGTCTGTGTGTATGGACTCAGCAGAGTCTGTGTGTATGGACTCAGCAGAGTCTGTGTGTGTGTATGGACTCAGCAGTGTGTATGGACTCAACAGCCTGTGTGTGTGTGTGTGTGTGTGTGTGGACTCAGCAGAGTCTGTGTGTGTGTGAGGACTCAGCAGATCTGTGTTGATCGTAGTCTGTGTGTGTGTATGGACTCAGCAGTCTGTGTGTGTGTGTCTGTATGGACTCAGCAATCTGTGTGTGTGTATGGACTCAGCAGTCTGTGTGTTTGTGTATGGACTCAGCAGAGTGTGTGTGTGTGTGTGTGTGGACTCAGCAGTCTTTGTGTGTGCATGTGTGTATGGACTCAGCAGTCTGTGTGTGTGTATGGACTCAGCAGAGTCTGTGTGTGTTTTGTGTATGGACTCAGCAGTATGTGTGTGTGTGTACGGACTCTGTGTGTGTGTGTGTGTGTGTGTGTGTGTGGACTCAGCAGTCTGTGTGTGTGTATGGACTCAGCAGTATGTGTGTGTCTGCACTCAGCAGTCTGTGTGTGTGTGTGGGTGTATTGACTCAGCAGTCTGTGTGTGTATGGACTCAGTAGTCTGTGTGTGTCTGGACTCAGCAGTCTGTGTGTGTGTCTGTGTGTGTATGGACTCATCAGTCTGTGTGTGTGTATGGACTCAGCAGTATGTGTGTGTTTGTGTATGGACTGGAGTCTGTGTGTGTTTGTGTATGGACTCAGCAGAGTGTGTGTTTGTGTATGGAATCAGCAGTCTGTGTGTGTGTGTGTGTGTGGACTCAGCAGTCTGTGTGTGTGTATAGACTCAGCAGAGTCTGTGTGTGTGTATGGACTCAGCAGAGTCTGTGTGTGTGTATGGACTCAGCAGAGTCTGTGTGTGTGTACGGACTCAGCAGTCTGTGTGTGTGTACGGACTCAGCAGTCTGTGTGTGTACGGACTCAGCAGAGTCTGTGTGTGTGTATATGGACTCAGCAGAGTCTGTGTGTGTATGGACTCAGCAGTCTGTGTGTGTTTGTGTGTATGGACTCAGGAGTGTGTGTTTTTTGTGTGTGTGTATGGACTCAGCAGTCTGTGTGTTTGTGTGTGTATGGACTCAGCAGAGTGTGTGTGTATGGACTCAGCAGTCTCTGTGTGTGTGTGTATGGACTCAGCAGTCTGTGTGTGTACGGACTCAGCAGAGTCTGTGTGTGTATGGACTCAGCAGTCTGTGTGTGTTTGTGTGTATGGACTCAACAGAGTGTGTGTGTTTGTGTGTGTGTATGGACTCAGCAGAGTGTGTGTGTTTGTGTGTATGGACTCAGCAGAGTGTGTGTGTTTGTGTGTATGGGCTCAGCAGAGTGTGTGTTTGTATGGACTCAGCAGTCTGTGTGTGTGTGTGTATGGACTCAGCAGTCTGTGTGTGTACGGACTCAGCAGAGTCTGTGTGTGTGTACGGACTCAGCAGTCTCTGTGTGTTTGTGTATGGACTCAGCAGAGTGTGTGTTTGTGTATGAAATCAGCAGTGTGTGTGTGTGTGTATGGACTCAGCAGTCTGTGTGTGTATGGACTCAGCAGAGTCCGTGTGTGTATGGACTCAGCAGTCAGTGTGTGTGTGTATGGACTCAGCAGTATGTGTGTGTGTATGGACTCAGCAATCTGTGTGTGTGTGTGTATGGACTCAGCAGTCTGTGTGTGTGTGCATGTGTGTGTGTATGGACTCAGCAGTCTGTGTGTGTGTATGGACTCAGCAGTCTGTGTGTGTGTATGGACTCCGCAGTCTATCAATAATTAAAATTCCTGTGAGTTGTTGTGTAGGAAGGGCCCCAGTGTATTGCTTTGCCCAGGGGCCCTTAACTCTGTTAAAATGGTACTGCTTGTGTGTGTCAGTGAGATTCTATTTAGTGAGCATGTGTGTGTCAGTGAGCTTGTCTTTAGTGAGCTTGTGTGTGTGTCCCTGAACTTCTTTGTAGTGAGCCTTCTGTTTATACAAGTGAGTGTCTGTAGTAAGCTTGTGTGTGAGTCAGAGAGTTTTGTCTGTCAGTAAGCCTATTTGCGCATGTCAGTGAGCTTGTGTGCTCACTGTACTATATATATATATATATATATATATATTATATTATATTTTATTTATTTTTTTTGACTTGTAGGAATGGCATACGTTTTTTTTCCAGGGCTGCTTTGGATTCCCAGGGATTCCCAGTTTGGCTCTGCCAGCGAGTGCACTTTACCGCTGAATAATCTGTGTGAGCTGCCGCACACTTTAGCCCTGTTTTTTGTTTGTTCTTTTAGTACCTCTTGGAGAGCAAGCAGTGGATATCCTGAGAATCCCTCACAAAGTCCATAGAGAAAGATGCACTACACATTTAAACATCCCGGTAAATTTTCCTCCTGGTGATCGCTTTCCCCATGTCCAATATAAGTTCATATTAAGCCTACTCAACCAGAACAGTTCTTAACCACTTTGTGCAAATGTTCCAATATCATCACTCAATTTTCAAATCAAATTCCACCAGTAACTTCAATTAATATGCTGATAATAAATAAAGCAATCTAAGAAAACTCAATTAAGAAAAAAAAAAAAAAAAGCACAGTACATTAACATTTTATATGTTTACTAAACAACATAATAAATATATAGAAATATCACTATGGAAAGGTAACAAGTAATGTTAGTATCATATTTAAATGAACATGGCTATTTTTTTCTTTAAATGTTAATTTATTTGAAAAAAATAGTCAGAATTTATACTATTAGACAAAAGAGTATCTAAATTAAACAATCAATTCCATTTCCAATTCACTCATTTTTTTCACTCATTATTGTTTTTTTACATGATCTATAGCTATAATATTTAAACAACTTGGAACTGTCCCATGGACCTTTGAAAAATCAACAGACATACTATGATTAATGTACTTTCTTCCTATATTGCTTGATATTGTTTTTAGGTTTCTTGTTGTTTTTCCAATATGTCTTAATCCACAGGGGCAATATAAAATATAAAAGACAACTTTAAAATTGTATTATATTGAGATCTTTATTTCCTAATGCTTGGATTCTAAACTATTATAAAAGCTTTACATTTGTTTCAGCGTTTATAAAATCAACTATTATAAAATCCTACACAGTGCCTAAAAATATATATATATTTTGTCCAAACTGCATATTAGTAGGTGGCATTTTAGTATTTGTAACAAAATACCTATTTGTAACATTTTTTCTCAAGTTCTCACATCCTCTATAAATATTTTTTTGTTAATCACCCAATAAATTGGCCAAACTAGAATTATGAGTACTGATTGAGTACATTTTTTTTGTAATTTTTTTTCCTTAAATTTGATCATTCCTTTCAATATCTGAAACCTTCTTTACAGCAATTTTTTTTTACAATGAATGAATCTTAATTTCTTTCCTGGAATTGATCTTTTAGTTTGTTTTACCAGTTTGGCCAGCATAATTTTTAACTCTGAGGAATCCTATGGTAGTACTTTTATACATACGGAATCAGAGGCGTAACTAAAAAACAACAGGGCCCTTATGCAAAAATTGCCCTGGGCCCTCCCCCCCTCCCCTCCACACCCCCCCCCATACGTCCCTGCCCCCCATACACCTACCACCATCACTGGGAATGGAAGACATACACTATATGTAGGTCCCCAGCTTGTGTATTGGTCACCCTGTGCCCAGTATTAGTGCAGGGTATGTTGAAAGTATTGCTTGTCTGTGCGTCTCCCCCTCCCCCTTTTTCCTGTCCCATTGTTTCTCCCACAGGGCGTTGTCCCAGGGACACTGCCAGACCAGTTTAAACTAGCTGCTTTGTCCCTCCTCAATCTCCCATCAGCCCTTGCTATTGTCTGACCCCACCCTTCCTTGTACTATAGTGCTTCATGCACCCTATTGTATGTAAATGAGGCTGTTGGGGGGCTTAAAATGTGTGTGCTATGTCTAGTAAAGGAGTTGCTGTGTTGACCTTCACCATGTGACGTCTGGTGTTTGGGGAAAGGGATATAATCTGCTGATGGAAAGGGTGTCCAGAGCTGTAAGCGCATTAGCCTGGTTCAGGATGGAAAAGGCCCTCAGTGATCCCAGACAAGCCTTGGTGACTGGATATGAAGTGCTCCAAGGTCCCTGATAACTAAGAGGTAGCAGACTTGGTGGAGGTACTCGGTTGGAGTACTGGATCTCTGTTACACACACACACACACACACATACAGAAACACAATACATCTCTAACACAAACAAACACAGATTCACACAATGCATCCCTTACACACACACACACACATAGAAACACACAATGAATTCCTTACAAAAATTCTCGTCAGGGGGTCCATTTACCTTTTTGTATAATAGGTTAACTGAAACTCCTGGTGCGTTTTACGTCATTTTTGTTATCTCTTATGGCTGCTATACATCAAAGAACCTGTCATCTTCAAACACTTCGGTTCACTCTCAGCTAGTGTCTGTATTTTAGCATCGTAATTTTAAAGTTGGCATATGTACCCTTAGATTCACCCTTTTCTTAAAATGGAACTAGTAATGTTCCAGTAATTTTTATTTTAGAAAGTAAAATTAATTACTTAGTGTTATCTGTCATTTGGTGTCTGGTTTTCTTGTGTGAAACTGTGTTTAAGATTATTTATACTCCACTAACATCAGTAAATATTATGATATTTCTTCATTGATATTATATCCATGAATATTCTATATTATTCCATATTATTATTATATATGATTAATATACTATAGTAAGTTATAAGTGGATAGTGTGTATCTAAGGAACAATTGACGACAGGTCCTTGAATTATTAGAAAAATAATGCACACCCGAGGTGGTAATGCAGTCACGACGCGATGCGGAGTGGCCGTTACACCTCGGGTGTGCATTAGTTTTTCTAATAATTCAATGGCCTGGAGTCAATTATTCTGCTTATACTACAGTTACCACATCTCAAAGAATTGTTCAGATGATGTATTTCAAGACGTTTGTCAAGTTTTTGTCATTAAAACGCTCTTGTATGTAGGACTAATTTCTTACGCATCAATTCCCATTCAGAAGCAGGGCTGGAGAGCAGGCAGATCATGTCTGTCACAGGGCACAAGTGTGAAACAAGCCTGAGAAGCTACTGGGCACCTTCCGCTACAGAAAGAAAGAAATGGAGCTTGATCCTCTCAGGAAACAAAAGTACGAACAAAAATCAAGCCAAGGATGACCAGGAAAAACAAAACCTCTGCTAACATGCAGCCCCATGCGCTTGATCTGCCATTTTCGATGTCTAACTTCACAATTAATGGAACTGTGCAGTTTAATTGCAATAAATAAAGTATATAGTCCTATCTATAATTTTTTTTTTTTCATATATTTTTTTTTTTCAAAATTTTCAAAATTTACATATTGCAATCATATCCTCTATTACAGCATTTAGATTTCTAACATATTTCCATATAAAGACAACATTTCAATTATTAAACAAATTTAGTTTCCATATCTATAATTCACTTAGATTTGCAAAAAAAAGATATATTAAAAAACCTAAAGCATTCCATTCACTCATGCATACTCTCCCGAGGGACCAGACTTATACTATCCAGTTTTGCTCATCTTGCACATTGTGCATTATTACTAAAGTTCCTCGGGAATCAATCTCACATTTAAGGAGGCTCATATTCTCATAATTATAAGTTCTCTTAATTGATAATAAAATTATCAACTATTATTTCCCATTTACTATATTTCTTCAGACCTACAGAATTGCCTAGAATTATTCCCTTTTCCATCTTACATTGGTAAATAACCTGTGTTTTAATTTCCCTCCACTGTATTTCTTTTTTACTTTTCCAATTTCTAGCCACAGCTAATTTTACTGCCATTAAAATATGTATTATCAACATGCGTTTCTCAAAAGGCATAGAAGGCCATTCCAGATGTAACAAAAAACTTTGTGGTGTGAAGGGTATATATATCTGACATGAATTATAAATCTGCTTATATACCACCTTCCATATTTTCATTAAAACTTTACAATGCCACCAAGTATGGAGATAATCTCCTATCCCAACTTCACAACGCCAGCAAAAAGGGCTCTGATCTACATATATTTTAGCCAGTTTTTCTGGAACCATATACCATCTGTTCAGGAGTTTATAAAAAATCTCTACTATATTCAAGCAATGTACCTATTTATTAACTCTCTCTATCGCATTTATCATGTCTTGCTCAGAAATTACTATTTGTAAATCTTTTTCCCACTTAGTCTTAAATTTCCAAGGAGAGAGCTTCTGAGATGACTTTAAAAATTCATAACATCTAGAAATGTGACCTTTGGTTCTACATGTTTCTACGATCTTCCTAATGTTACTTATATTTTTATTTAACTGAATATCCAAGAATTTCGCCAAGAAAAACTTAACTCTTAGATATGTAAATACCTCCTTACTTTCAATCCCAAACTCTGCCTGTAAATGGCTAAATGACTTAAGATCCTTTATGTCTATAATTTGTTGAATATACTTAATACCTTTTTGTATCCAACCTCTGATATTAATATCTTCAATATTATGATTAATCACCTCTAATTGTAGAAAGGGAAATATTCTATATTCTATTTTATAATTTTTCTTAAATTTCTGCCAAAATCTCAGTATACTATCTAAAATTGTCGAATTTTCTGGGTGAACCGAGTTATTTTTATTTTGATTCCTCCTTGTTGTCCAAAACAGGGAGGATAGGCTGCTTGTCTCTACTAGTGATTGCTCTATATGATACCAAGATTGATCCTTTTGGTCTATACTTAACGTATTAACAGTGTGGGCCAGCATACATGTGTTATGATATTCTATTATATTTGGAGCAGCAAGGCCTCCATCCTTTCTTTTCTTAGATATTAACTGTAGGCTTATTCTTGGTTTTTTACCTTTCCAAATAAATTTAGAAAAAGCTGACTGTATCATTTTTAACCAAAGATTGGGAACTTGTATAGGTATCATTCTAAAAAAATAATTCCATTTAGGCAAAATATATGATCGAATAGTATTTATACGACCTATCCAAGAAATCTCCCTACCAGCCCATTCTTTTAATATTTTATTTGTATTTTTTAAAAGAGGGAGGAAATTAACTTCGATAACTCTATTTATATCTCTTGTTATTTTTATACCAAGAAATGAGATATGTTCCTTAACCCAAACAAAATCATAAGATATTTTAATAAAATCCTTATCTTCCCTAGGTAAATTAGTTGTCATTATTGTGGTTTTATTAATATTTAATTTATAATTTGAAAATTCACTGTAGTAATCTAGTGTTCTTATCAGTTCCGGCAATGATGATCTAGGATTCTGCACCATAAGCATAACATCATCAGCGTATAGATTGATCTTATGTTCTAAATTTTTAAACCAGAAACCCTCAATCTTTCCATTTTGCCTTATATCTTCTGCAAGAGGCTCAATAGTTAAAACATAAAGTAACGGGGAAAGAGGACATCCTTGCCTGGTTCCGTTCTTGATAATGAACCAATCTGCCTCTATCCCAGGGCCATAGACTGTTCCTACTATACCGTATGATTTTAAAGTGTTTCCCAAAAAATCCCATCTGACCCTGTCAAACGCTTTCTCAGCATCCAATGACAGGGTCAGAAGGGGAGCTCTTTTCCTAATCGCGGCATCCTGTACATCCATTATTCTTCTTAATCCATCTGATGGTGCTCTACCATGAATAAAGCCGGCTTGATCCTGATGTATTAAAGTCGGAATACATATTTTTAATCGATCTGCAATAATTGAGGCATAGATCTTTACATCCCCATTTAGAAGAGATATTGGGCGATAGTTCACCAATTTGGCTGGGTCTTTATCCGGCTTCAAAATAGGAACAATATTTGCTTGAAGCATCTCCCTAGGGAACGTGCAATTTTCCACTATTGTATTAAATATCCTAGCGAGACGAGACGACAGGGAATCTTTAAATATCTTATAGAATTTATTTGAATAACCATCTGGGCCAGGAGCTTTATTTATCTGTAACTTGTTTATAGCTGCTATAAGTTATTGGTTTATTTATCTCATTTAGTTGTTCCCTAGTAATTTTTGGCATTTTTTTATTTTTGAAATAATCCGAAGATGTAGATTGTTGTCCAGCTGATTCTAAATTATATAATCGACTGTAACAATCATTAAAAGCTAACCCAATTTTTTTCGGGCTTAATAACGTTTCTTTTCCTACCTCGATTCTATGAATCCTCCTCATTTGTTTTTTATTTTTCAATTTATTTGTAAGCAGCCTATCCGCCCTGTTACTCTTATAATACCAGTTGATCTTTAAGAATTGGAGATTTCTCTTTTTCTCCTCATATAATAATTCATTTATTTGATTTTGCAATAATAACATTTTTATACTTTTCTCCTGAGTTGGTGAAATTTTGTTTTCATTCGATAAGTTATAGTAGTCTACATACAAGTCCTTTAAGGGTCTTCCTTTCTTTTTTTTATCAATTGTACCTAGCTTAATTAAATAACCTCTTATAACACATTTATATGCATTCCAAACCATCGGAAGTGACACTTCACCCCCCTCATTTTCCTGAAAAAAGCTATCTGTCATCTCCCCTATATAATCTCTATTTTCCTTACTGGAGAGAATATTATCATTTAATCTCCAATCAGTTCTTCTTGCCCTATTATCCACTATGTCCAACTCCAAAATTATGGCGTTATGATCGGACCAAGTTACTTCATCTATGAGGACTTTTTTAGTACTATTAGTAAATCCAACACTGCCCAGAAATAAGTCAATTCTTGATTATGAGAAATATGATCTGGAGAAGCATGTAAAATCCCTCTCCAGTGGATGAAGCACTCGCCATATATCCATAAATCCGTATTTCTTAATTATCCTTTGAAATTGTACAGCTTGTGTAGTTACTACTTTAATTGATCCTTCAGGGTTTAAAGTATTCCTATCCATATTTACATCTAGTATCTGATTAAAATCACCTGCGAGGAGTAATTTACCCTGCTTTATTTTATCTACTTTATCAAAAAGATCATAGAAATATCTATTTGAAGGGTTATTAGGCGCATACACATTTACTAGCGTATATATTTCTGATTGAATATTGATTATTGCTATAATATATCTAGCTTCTACATCTAATTCTTGGTATATGATTTTAGCATCCAAATCATCACTTATCATAATGGCTACACCTCTTTTTCTCTGACTCTCTAATGTGGCAGATATTACTGTTGAAAAACTTTGTGGAGTAAATCTTAACTTATCCTCTCTCTTCCAGTGTGTCTCCTGTAGAAAGATGATTTGAGCTTTTTCTTTCTTAATGTAATCAAACAGAATTGCTTGTTTGCTAGGGGAATTTAGACCTTGAACATTTAACGATATTATTTTAACCATTTCTCTTTTTTAATCTATTCTTAGGTTTCTTCCAAATCTGATATCCATCACCCATATACTTGTTGCACTTTCCTCTAAACTTCTTTCTGTTCTGAAGATGAGCCCCCACCCCAACTACCACTTTCATACCAAACATACCCCATCCTCTCATATGCGAGAGGCATTCATTCAACACACCCAGGGTGTTAACCTCTGGGTATAGATCCAAAAGGGAAAAATCCCCTAATTGGAATCTAGTCCTCATATAGAAAATTCCTAAATGAGGAAAAAATAAATAAAAGCTGAGCTTGGAGCTTTATTTATCTGTAATTCAATCTATTTTCTTCACCTTCTACCATACCGCATCTTACTCCATTACTTCCCTCCAACAAGCATTAATTAATTACAGGACTTTTACTACATCAACATTTTAGTCTCTTCTATATGTACTAAAGGAACTATCCAGTTCTGTCCTCTTCACAATATGTAGGAATTCCTACCAACTTTCCCCAAACTTCTAACTTAAAAACTATTTGTGAATTTATTAAAAAAACAACAACAAAAATTTTTTTTGTAGTTTTCTTTTTTTTTTTTATACCCACGTACACATGTTTTTATCTTTCTATATTATCAAGGAAATTTCCATAATTCAACATTTTTGAAAGTATCCTGGAATAAATCCAATGATCATAACTACTATTACAGTAGTTTACTCTCTATAGTTGTAATTTTACCTCCATTAGTTAATCCATTTGTGTAAGTGTAACTTATATCTATGATTTTTTTCCTTTTTTTTTTCTTTTCTTTTTTCTTCCTTCCTTTAGTGCTACATCATAAAAATAATCCACCTAACTTGCTTATATAACTATTACAATATAACCTGTGTTACTCTAAATATTTTCCCTCATAGTAAACTTTTTTCTCCATCCTACGTAGTATTGATCAATGATTTGATCTTAAATCACAAAAGTGGTACATATTCCATTAACAAAGCTATTAAACCTCTCCCAGTGCAGTTTAATAAGGATTAAATCTAAATGATCAGAGAGCTGAATCATACTTATTCAAATTATTGCCATAATTTTTCTTTCCTTTCTTTTTCTTCCTTTCTTTTTCCTTTCCCTTTTCTTTTCCTTCTCTTCATCCTTTTCCTTTTTTTTTTCCTCTTTTTTAGTGCTACATCGTGAAAATAATCCACCTAACTTGCCTATTTAACTTTACAATATAACTTATATTGCTCTAAACATTTTCCCTCATAGTGAACTTTTTTTTTTTTCTCCAATGTACTATTGATCAATGATTAAATCATAGATCACAGAGATGATACATATTCCATTAACAAAACTGTTAAACCTCTCCCAGTGCAATTTAGTAGGAATTAGATCTAACTGATCAGAGAACTAAATCATACTTATTCAGATTATTACCATAATTAAACCAAGTTTTCCAACCAAGTTATAACCTTGTTCAATGAGTCAAATGTATATGTAGTCCCCTCTTTAGTGACTATAAGTTTAGTTGGGAATCCCCACCGATATTTTAGATCTTTTTCCCTCAAACGCAGAGTAGCTGGGATAAATAGTTTTCTCGCTTGCCTTGTCTGGAAAGACAAATCTGGAAAAACTTTTATTTCTTTAAATTTGCCTTGTTCTTTTTCCATTTGTCTTTCTGCTTTTAAGATTTTTTCTCTGAAAGAGTAAGAGTGGCAAGCGATAATTATATCCCTTGGGAGATCCTCTGGAAGTGTTCTTGGTTTATTTAACCGATGAAATCTTTCAAGAAAGTCCCTTTTATCATCGATGTTGATTTTAAGAGCTTCAAAAAATTCCGCAAGAAAATCTGCCAAATTGCCAAGTGAGATAGATTCTGGTATGTTTCTTATTCTTAAATTGTTTTTTCTTCCTCTATCTTCTATATTAGTTGATCTCTCCTCCAGTTCATTAATCCTCGTTTGTTGTTTCTCTATGCATTCATTTTGCTTCTGTATGAGAAATTCAAAATTTTCGATTTTCTGTTCATTTATTTTGACTTTTTGTCCAATATTTATTATTTCCTGCTTTAAATTTGCAAAATTCCCCTGCATTTCTAATTTTATTTGTTCCAGTTGTTGATCTAAACATTGTTTTAGATATACTTGAGTGATCGTTGATTCCTCTGGAGATTCTTGTGCTTCTGTCTCCTTTAATTCACCTGTATGTTTATTTAAAGGCATTTTGTTTGGCGTGGAAATCGAAGAAGATTCCAAAGTGCTTTTATCTGCTGGAGCATTAGAAAAATTTGAAAGTCTCTTTTCCTGTTTTTCTTTTTTTTCCCGATCTTTTTTTGAAAGAGACTTCAACTCTTGTTTCTGATCCGCTGTTTTCCTTGTTGTCATTTCTTTTTTTTTTCTTTCTTTCCTTCCCTCCCCCTTTTCTCTTTTTTTTTTGTAAACAGTTTAAAAAGGATATTCGACTTTCCTTTAACTACAGCAGCTCAGTTTTAGATCTTATGGAACTAGTTATTGAGCATAATGTGCGCTTTAATACTTGAGGACTTAAGTACATAAAAATTCAGCAGTATGGCATCCACTTAGGTTCTTTATGATTCAATAGTATGCTAGTCAAACAAGTTCTTAGTATTCTTGATATTTCAATATGGCTCAGGATTGATTGCACTTTTATATCTGGTACACACCTCCACTCCAAATGTGGAGGTCCAGTTTATCACTTTATCTACCAGTCACATTTAACTCTAGTGCTTTCCTCTGTTTCAATATACAGTATAGCATTCCACTTGGCCACTTTATTTACCAGGCATCTTAGCAAGCGACTTCTTATATTTAAGCTCGCTTCGGTCCTAATTGCACCAGTGATATGTTTGATAATGTAGCTTAATTATATTGCTTTATGAATCACATTGTTTCAGCATTATGCAATATAGTATTTGCTCAAGTTTCCCTTTTTTTTTTTTCCAGCTGTATGTATATCCCACAAACTCTTATTGCTTTAATATGACTCAAGCCTCATTGCACTCTTAACTTTTGTGCTCACCTCTGCTCCAGTATAAGGTTTCACTCTGCCTTTTGTTTGCCAGGCATTTTAAAAGATCAACTTCTTTAAATTAGGCGTAGTTCCGTTACGATTTTCAAAAGCACAACCATTCCAGCGCCCTTTCTTACTGTGGCGGGAACATAGTAAATTGGAAAAAAAAATGCAAATAAGTGCAGACTTTCCTTCGGTCTCTCGATCCTGTATATTCGACCCGCGCATCAATCAAGCCCTTCAACGCAGTCTTTAATTACCACACTTGTGGGGGGATAGCATCCGATGGCTGTGTTGTCTCCATTATTTACTCGGCGGTTTCACCTCTCCCCCAAATGGGACTCCAGCTCAGCTTAGCCCCGCGGCGTGCACGGCACGTTACACGTCCCACGTGTCTCACGTGTCGTCACGTCGTCATCCCCGCCAGTCCTATCTATAATCAATAGAAAATTGAACTGAATTTACATGAATAGATGGTCCTGCTGCACGGGTTTTCATTACAGCCTACTGTCAATAATAGAAAAATAAAATTAACAAATGAATTAAAACTAATGAATTAATAAATAAATTAAATATTGACGCACATGCTTTTCTGTCTAATTACTGCAACCTCTCTCTGTCTCTCTAATAACTGCACTAATAACTGCATTGTCTGCTATCAGTGGCACAAATCTCCTTTACTAACTCTCAAAACTAATTACGTTTTGGAATTGGCAACGAAGGCATGGGAATTGATGCGTAAGAAATTAGTCCTACATACAAGAGCGTTTTAATGACAAAAACTTGACAAACGTCTTGAAATACATCATCTGAACAATGTTTTGAGGTGTGGTAACTGTAGTTTAAGCAGAAGAATTGACTCCAGGCCGTTACAGTTACAGTTATTACAGTTGACTACGCAAAGTGATGTGGAACTGTAATGCGGTCAAGACCTGTCTGGGACTACTTTAGCCGTGCGTCTACCTGAAAATAATGCACACCTTAGAACATTCATCAACCAATCAGATTCAAGCATTCAACAGCCCTATAGTATAAATGTATTTATATAATTATGTATACATTTGTCTCTGGGTTGTAGCATTCCTCCCCTTTTTGCTGTTAGACATCATGCCTTATCTCTTGTCTTGTTTACATAAGTCACATTCCTTAGCTCAGACATGAATGAAGTAGAGTTACAGATAGAGAATTTTGTGTCTGTCTAAGCCTTGTAATACAAAATGGAATCACCTCTGCTCTGAGGTTGACTGGCAGTATACACTTTTAGTTTCTGTCTTAACACAAAATGTCTATCAGTAAAAACATACTGACAAGCCTGAGCCTGTCCTATCTGGTGGTAAGTAGGCAATCCAGTATATTTTCAGTCGCACTAATCTCTAATTTACCTCACATTAACCCCCTAAGGACCGAACTTCTGGAATAAAAGGGAATCATGGCATGTCACACATGTCATGTGTCCTTAATGGGTTAAAGGGACACTATAGTCACCAGAACAACTACAGCTTAATTTAGTGGTTCTGGTGTCTATAGCCTGTCCCTGCAGGCTTTTTAATGTAAACACACTGCCTTTTCAGTGAAAAGCACTGGCGTTTGCTCATATAGCAGTTCATATGGGTGGGGCATTGTGATGTCACATGGTGGGCAGAGCATATGGGGGGCGGCAACTTTTTGTTTGTGTAGGGTGGCAAAAATCCTTGCACCAGCCCTGGCTCCAACATCCCCAAAATCATATAAATAAGCCACAGAAGTTTTGAGATGCTTTTTTTGTGGAGCAATGAAACTCTGGGGCTGCTTTGTGTCCTCTGGTACTGGAAACCTGCAGTGTTTGGAAAGCAAGATGGATTCATTGAAGTATCAGGAAATTCAAGGAGAAAACGTCATGCCGTCTGATCCCAAGCATACCTCAAATTTCCCCAAGGCTTGCTTGCAGAAGAAGTCCTGAAAAAACAGACATCTGACTTGAACCCTGTGATGGAGCTCCTGTACTCCGACTGAGTACCTCTGCCCTATCCACTTCCTAGCTGCTAGCATTGACCCTAGAGCGCTTCTGCCCCAGTTGCCATAGCTTGACTGGTGCCTCTCAGGAACTCTTGCACCTGAACAGGCTGCTGCTCTCCTTCCAGGCAGGTATCATCACTTCTGCCTATTTTGCTGCAGCCCTTCTTCCAAGTAGTTATCGTCCCCTCTGCAGCTTTCCGTCCAGGCAGGTATCATCCCCTCTGCATATATGACTGCTGCTCTGCTTACAGTGATTATAGTATTGCAGCTCTCAAGCCTACTTCTATTTAATTTATCCCAGGGCTAGAGGGATTGTGCAGCCAGCAAACAGGCCTGAAGACTGTCACTGGGATCCTTACAAATCCATACGGGACACCCAGTCCCAAGGAGAACTAACATACCATTCTTTATTGACTAGACCATATGCTAATAACATTTAGATTGCTGTAACAACTATAATAAAATAAAAATATAAAGAACATATAGCAATTAAGCAATTAAAAATAATACATGAATTATATAATACAAATAACAATTTCAAACGCAATAAAAAGCAACAATACATGCATTTAACCACTTATTTGGTTGCCCTCATTTGCATACAAGTTTTATGCAAATGAACACACTTCTAGACAGTGAGCAGAGGGCGCAGCAGTGTTCTCAAGTAACAATGAATAGCTGGATCTGGTTCCACGCTTGATGACTCAGAGGATGACAGAAAGAGTGCCATGTTGGGTTCCTTACACCTGCTACCTAAGTTGGCCACAGTGGTTAAGAAGTCATCTATTTGCCAGTCAATTTTGAGGGGCATGTTCTTGGGTTGCCAGTCGCATACCCAACTTTCAGCTGCAACCTAAAGTACTTGCAAGCTGATAAAAGCTGTTGATTCAGGGCTATGTGGATGGAGCTCTTTTCTCCTACCACCATCATTTAGCCCCGTCCTCTCCACATCTTGTCACGCCACCATTATTTATGGTTTTAAGTACTTTTCACAACACTTAAAAATCTGGTATACTGGTTAACTATCTTCATCTTTATTTAAATATTTATTTAAATATCTTTTTAGTTCTCCTTTAGCCCAAAGTTCACATATTTTTCAAAATCTTTCATACAGGATTACCACTTTATTTTTCATATGTATCCTTATAATTTAACTTCTTCTAATATCCATATTGTGTAGTATTATCCTTCCCATCCAATGATTTGATTATAGATTTCGCTTTCTTCTTTTTATAAATTATCTTAGAGAACAGTTTAATCCTTGTAAAATCATCCATTGCTAAATCTTTAAAAATAATAATTTCCGCTATCTTAAGATGTTTGGGATATGTTCCGATCACAAGGTTTCTTAAAAAACCTTAAGCCTTTATGTTTCTACATTTCAAAATGTAAAAAAAAATCGTATGGCATGTAGAACTTTAGCTATTTTTAAAATATTCATTTACATTGTCTTTGCAGAATTCATAGGAAAGGTATAAATTAAAAAAAAAACAAAAAAAAAGTTACAAAATAATCCCCTCTCTCTTTACCTGTCAATCAACTGTTGGCATAGTTCTCTAAACATCTATACCGTAAGGTCTGCCTTCATTTACAATGCTAGCAATTGCTCCTAACCTCTCCTGTCCATGAATATGTCATACAGCAATTTCTTTGTAGCTAAGAGTGCTGCAAGGACTACATTGACTGACAATCTCCTGGTATCAGTAAGTATATTGTAGAAACTACTACAAATGGTATTGACTGACAGGGAATTATGAGAATGTAATCCAACAAAATGTACAGCAGTCATGTTGGGAAAGGATTGCAACAGTATCTGGTTTCTGTCTGCAGTCAACGTCCTTTTATATACTAATCTTACAATCTTTTAAGGTGTATTAACTAAATAGTTAGAATTCCGATTGACACAATTTAAACCAAAAAAGCAGATTGAATTTTTTTTTTAAATTTCTCCATATTTTTGTTTTTATTTTCTCAAGTTGGCTTTTATTTTATTTTTTTTAATTCTCCTATTTTCCTTTTCATTTACAAAGTATTGCAGTTCAGTTACCTGCAGTCCATGCTTTAAAGGGTTACTCTAATATTCCCTACTAGGCATTATGGGGAAGGTCTCAATTAACAGTAAAACCTGAAATAAAAAGGTTTTGCTTGCCTTGAATCCAACAGCAGGTGAGGCTCCTGGCACTGTTTTTCCACTCTTCACTCCAACCTTACTGGGACCGGCACAGTCCAATCCCAGGCTTCTCGTAGACCAATTGCTGGCTCAAAGTGCATGTCCTCGCTCCGGGGCAGTGAGGGGAGGTAGGCAAAGGAAATAGTGGGTAGGTGGGAGTTTTTGTAAAATAGAGAAATTGTGCGTGGAAGTAGCAGAGAGTGGGAGACCAGGTGAAAGGGAAGTGCAAACGTCTCCCTGCATGCACTCTGCCTGCAAAGGGAAGGTTTTCACGTCTGTTGTCAGCTTGCAGTGCACACTGACAACAGATGAAATTTATGCACAGACTTGACATCCCGAAAGAGTTCTGGGCTGCCTAAGTCACATGTCCCTGAAGTGTAACACATAATTGCCAATAACTCAGTATGTGCAGTGGTTCAAGCTGAAACACTGTGCATACACTCTCCTACCACCACGACCACTTTAAATCCCTAAATCATCATGAGGTTGGATTATCTCTTTAACCAGTCTCTTGAATGAGGCACAATTACTGCTTATATCCGAATCAGCTGTTTTCTCCTCCATACCAAGCTTTCTCAAGATCTTGAAAGAAGTACAGATAGGGACTGCACTACTCAAAGCTCTCCCATGGTTTTATAGAGCAAATGCTAGCCGAGTCTGATTTATTTCCCCAGTATCCTTATTTTAGCATAAACTTGTGCTTAGTTAACTTTTAATTCACTATTTTTCACCTTATGGCGAATATACTCCTCACCGTATATGATGAGCTGCTTAATATATTTTATGATATATATATGTCTGATATGTAGTTATATAATCATATTGCTTTATGTGAAAAAGTGAAATTTTGAGCTAATTTGGGATAATTTTAAAAAAATTATATATTGCTGGCATAATTCAAGAGAAATACATAAACAAACACAATCTCCATTGTATATAATACAAATAAACATGAAATCATTTTGAACAGTTTAGAATATGATGAATAACTCCAGGTGTTTTTGTCAAATACTTCCTAGTGCTTTTGTAGGAATATCTTACACAGCTTTTTTATGCAATAGATGGTAGGCAGAAAAATATGTGGGAGCTGTCTGAATGCATTTTTATTGTTAATATTTATTTAGAATGTGCCAAAATATAATCTGTGGAGAACAACTGAGCTAAACATACAATATGATTACAAAACATTAACAATTACCCGTAGTGAAAGCAGAATATATTCACATTGCCGAACAATTTAAAGTGATGAGAGAAAATATGTAACGGAGCCAAAGAGTACATTTGTAAGTTGTTTTCAGCAAGCCTCTTCACTTTAGTGAAGGTTATTTGCTAAACTATAACTTGTAAAGGAAAGTATATGAAATGGTATAATCAAATTAACCTTATACCCTTAGTGGAGCGCTGAATAAAACAAAGGATTTGCTTACCCTTAAAATAATCTTGATTTATATAGAGGTATATCTCAAACCCAAAAGAGATAAAATATAGTGCAGATATTAGTTATTTACTTATAAAATATACATAGATAAAAAGTCAGACAACTCACATGTAATAGAAGCTATATGAATTAGCTCAGTATATTGCATTCTCGTCCTTTTAGGGTAGCATCTCACCACTCCTCCGGTCTAATCGAACACTCTTTGTGAAAAGAAATGAAAAGAAAGAGGCAACCAATGTGTAGTACTGAAAAAATACTTTTTCTTAAACTCAGGGAGGTATATTGCTCACCTTATTCAGAGCCTTAAAGTCCTGGGTCTGAGGGTATTAGACATAGTGCTAATATAGAGGGGATAACACTACCCCAATGAAGACTCCTGGAACTTCAGAGGACTTTATAAAAGAGTTTAAACAATTTATTATTAAAAAAAAAAGTAAAATGCACAAAAAGACTAAAACATAAAAATAAATAACACACTAATCTGTAACAAGTCCTTAACTGGCCAAAACACGTTTCACTCCTCCTTGAACTTCCTCAGTCAGCTGTTGTCTAGCGTTCCACTAAGGTTTTTTGACCTGTACTATTTCATATACTTTCCTTTACGTGGGAAGTTTTCCCACACGAGTGTTTGTTTGAGCTGCTGTTTTGATTTTTCACACTGTCTCCGTTTGGAGTTTTTTTTTTTACTGTTATATTGTAAAGAGCTGCCAAGAAGATTGCAAGTTTTATGCCAAAATAATGAGCTGTAAAAATAGCTGATTTCGAGAAGTTTTTCAAGTTTACTATTTTGTCCTTAAATGTCCGATTACCTGGTCAGATTCCTGCAATTTAGTGAATAACTTTGAAATGTGTTTCTGTATTATATAAGATGGAGGAGGCCAAAAACTTAAAGGACCACTATAGTGCCAGGAAAACATACTCGTTTTCCTGGCACTATAGTGCCCTGAGGGTGCCCCCACCCTCAGGGACCCCCTCCGGCCCGGCTCTGGAAAGGGGAAAGGGGTTTAAACTTACCTTTTTCCAGCGCTGGGCGGGGAGCTCTCTGCCTCCTCTCCTCCTCCGTTACGCCCCGCCGGCTGAATGCGCACGCGCGGCAAGAGCTGCGCGCGCATTCAGCCCGTCGCATAGGAAAGCATTTACAATGCTTTCCTATGGACGCTGGCGTGCTCTCACTGTGAAAATCACAGTGAGAAGCACGCAAGCGCCTCTAGTGGTTGTCTCATTGGGAATAGGGGGAAGGCTTAACCCATTAATAAACAAAGCAGTTTCTCTGAAACTGCTATGTTTATTAAAAAATGGGTTAACTCTAGAAGGACCAGACACCCAGACCACTTCATTAAGCTGAAGTGGTCTGGGTGCCTAGAGTGGTCCTTTAAGCAGCAGGACATAAATGGTAAGTCAACAATTCACATCTTTTTGGCCTTCCGCTGAAATTAGCACGCTGGCCACATCCCAGAGGTTAAATGGAAGATCTATCAATCGTCTGATACCATCTGTTTCCCGAACTGGTTAATGAATTAAACCTAACAAGCTAGATTGATAAAAAGGTATCCAGTGCTCTCGCACAGTGATAGTCATGTGAACCCTGCTCACAAGGTATTGAATAGTCACCCATCAGTCGTCTATTTCTGACATCCCTTGGCAATGTCAGACTCTTAATCCTGCTTTTTGTAAAGCCATGGGCCCTACCATAGCATATGGCAAAGACAAACAGAGGGTGGTGACAGGAGTAAGATTGATGGCAGGATCAATCGATTTCTCCAAATGTATCAATTTCCAGTAACAATGCTTTACAACTTACAGTTACTACCTGTCTAGGAGTAAACTATTATAATCCACATTAGTAAATGCATGTCTGTTCATCATGTTATAATATAGTTACTCATCAGCAACAAAATGGTTAAATATAAATAATGTCAACAAGCTGAATCTTGTTTAAAAATTATTTATGTTAATTTGTCCAAGCCTAAAAGGACATTCTAAGCACCAAAGCAACTTTAGTAGCTTAATGATTGGTTTTGGTTTATGGACCACAGCCCTGCGGTCTGTTCAATTCTCTGCCATTTAGGAGTTAAATCCCTTTGTTTATACAACATTAGCCACACCTTCCCTTGCTATTGCTCGCACAGCCTTCCTACACACTTTCCCTTACTGCGCAGTGTGTAAGATTTAGAAAAAAAATTCTTCCGCTCAGTTAATAGACTGCTAGAACCTGCAAATGCCTCCAATGTGTGAGTGAAGTTCTAGTAACAAAGCAGGAGATTAGAACACCTAAATTAAACAAACTGTGCTGTAAGATCAGACTGAAAATTAAGTCTTTTATTTTTTCATGGAAGCTATGTGAGTCACACCCAGGGGAGGTGTGGCTATGGTTGCAGAAACAAAAGCGATCTAGCTTCTAAGTGGCAAAGAAATGAGCAGTTAGACTGCAGCGGCATGATCTATACACCAAAACCGCTTTAAGTTGTTTTGGTAGTTAGTGTCCGTTTCACATATTCATATAGTCTTCTTAAAGGGCACCTGTTCTGCCCCAAACAATTCATGCTTATTAGATTATGCATAAGATTCTACTCTTCATTGTGCAAGCAGTGAATATCTTTCTATCAGTCTAGCTTGTTAGGTTTAATTTATAATCCAGTTCGGGAAACAGATGGTGTCAGACGTTTGATAGAGCTTGCATTTAACCTTTGGGATGTGGCCAGAGTGCTAATTTCTCAGCAGAAGGCCAAAAAGATGTGAATGATTGACTTACCATTGATGTCCTGCTACTTACGTTTTTGGCATCTTATATATTACAGGTTAAACATATTTCAGAGTGATTCACTAAACTGTAAATTGCCGCAATTGACCAGGTAATTGCACATTTAAGGAGAAAATAGCCAAACTGGCACATGTGACATCACTCCGTTCCAACGTTGGCAACGAAGTCAGCATTCCGGAGTCACCGATTATATTTGCCATGCTTGGGGATACATTCCAAACAAGGCAATCAAAGATGCCTTCGGGAGGAGCATTGGCGGAGTGGAGGAAGACCAGAAGGTGGGTGTTATGCAAAGAGTAACACACAGGAAGCATGAGGATAGACTATGTGTCTATCATTTTTAGTAAGGCTAGGGTCTCTCTTTCAACTAGAAATAGTACTACTCCTCTGGTTGCCTGATTGAGTTCTTACATACACATCAGTGTAAGGAAACCAAGTATATTTAAACCTCATTCGGTAGTTTCCTCCCGAACCGCCAGAACCGTAGTAATTATAGCCCTCCGTTCGGTAGTTAGGGTAGACGAATCCTATAGCAATTCCAATAGTCTCACCAGATAATTCCCTCAGTGAAACACACGAATCTCCAAACATCAGCCGAAGTCAAGAAGAAGGGTACAAAATGAACTGTCCTTTAATGGGTGCACACAGCTTTTATGCAAGTCCCCATGCAAGGGGACAGCCCTCAGGGAGGGACAAACAATAACCAATCACAAACAGTAAAATGTTAACACACACCTACAATTCCCTCCCCTAGCCCAGGAGATAATTCAGTCTGATAAAATAGTAACTTAATTATCTCCGGGCTGAAAAATCACTTTTTCCCCAACTTTCAGAACACCCCTTTGTACTGGGGGTATCCCCATAAATTATGTGTCCCCTGATAGCCCTGATCTGGGTGACCAACATATTCGAATTTCACCCAGATCGGTTCAGGGGTTCGCAAATTTTATGGAAGTCTTGTGTGACCGGCTCACCCTAGGCTGCATGCCCAAAACAGTTCCACGAATTTGGTGGGTTTTGTCGGTCACTTTCAAAAAACATAAAAATGAATAAAAATACCGAATGGATCCCTCTGGCTCCTAGCAGCATTCGTGCCCCTCTGTCGAACGCACCAAAGTACTGAATAGCGCTCTTCTAGCTATTCGGTAAATAGAGTTCCAGCGTTCGTCTGTTTGGGACCGGTGTTCGGGAAGTCGAGTGTCCGTAAAACAGTTCCATGCACTCGACGACCAGGTCCCGCTGCCTTTGTTCACATGAACAAAGATGGCCGCGGTTTTCTCTGCCACGTGGCGTTCGACTAACCAACGCTGGCCGCAGAGACAGAGGTAGCAATTTCACCTGAACCTTTGATGTTTAATGAGCCAGAGGGTGGTCCTTGTTTGGTAGTTTCATCTACCGAATGCAATAGGCAGCAAATAGAGGATAAAAAGGGAATGTAAACAGTAAATCACATAGGGAACAGGGGGGTTTCTTCACAATCAGAATGATCTTTCTTCGTTTATTTTCT
Source organism: Pelobates cultripes (assembly GCA_933207985.1). Lineage (NCBI taxonomy): Eukaryota > Metazoa > Chordata > Amphibia > Anura > Pelobatidae > Pelobates > Pelobates cultripes. The sequence continues at coordinate 51,902,718 of OW240918.1, read as the reverse complement.
GGGGAATCCATAATGTACAGTCCCTGAGAAGTAAAGAATAGAAATATGACCTCTTTTTAGACCGGTTTTTGGTGGGATTTCCACCCTCACTGACTAACTCTTGGCCGCAGTCTCTTGGTGCTAGCAGACCAATCAGAGCATAAAAAAACTCTCTAGAAATAATTCGAAATCATTCAAGGCATTCGATTTATCAATAGCATCTAAATGAACGATAATCAATATGTTTCAACACTACTATTACTTTTATCATTGATCTCAATCAGTCTGAAGTATTTCCTAAACACCAAAAAGTGTACAAATGTACTTATTCAAGTAATGATTCAAACAAATTAAATCCCATTGCAGATGTATAGTTCAAACCTTTCTAAAGAACTTTCTTCTCAATATTAAAGAATTACTCCAAATCATTATATTATTATATCAGTATTATTACTATTATACATTTGTATATTATATTCTTAGAATTATATTCTCTATAGTGATTTGAAATGGCCATGGTGCTTGGAGTCAGTATGTGCATTATTTTTCTATAAACCACTGCATATGCATAGCTCAACTCATTGGCTGACAGAGGTGTAACTCCGCAGTGTCACTAGTGCGTCATGAGCCGGCCATTTATTTGCATAGTCATTCATTGACTGAGACCGGTCAGCTGACACTTCTATAGCTCTGCTAGGAGAGAAGACCAGAAGACTGGGCGCCAGGCTGGAACCCATTTAAGAGGTCAGACTGTTGTAAAATTGTTTACACCATTACCAGGGAGTAGACCAGGTCCAGGATACTAATGTTATCAAAACTACTACAGCAGTCTGCACTAGTTGTGATGGTTGAAATAACCCTTTAAAACTCTACTTGGCAAATTTACAACTCAAATTCTTTTGAACCTGCTGTTCACACTCCCCGCTCTGAATCTTATTCTCAGATATATAAATTTTTTTCCCTTTTCCATAGAGATATGCTTCAAAGGGTTTTCCTTCTCTTAATCAAAAGAGGCCGCATTCTAACACAACCAATTCATATGATTTTCTTCATTCTTTTTGAACAATGCAGTGGAGATTTGGGAGATATCACTGATACTACTCTCTGGAACATTAGCATTATATAATAATCCTTTTCCTTATATAAACATTGCCGGGACCATGATACTCCTTAGATCGCACATAATTTGTGCGTCTTTTTTTCTAATATTTCTGTCTAAATTTTCTTCCACATATCTGCTTCCTTACTACTATCCAATAGTTTGTGTATGATTGCTCTGTGTGAAGTTATTCTTTGCAATATTTAAAACGTGTCAGGATACTGTAGATGCCCAACATGCAGAATTTAAGTAGAAAACAAGATAATACCTAAGACGTATTAGAATGGCAGCATTCAATGCATAAAAGTAAATAGCCACAAGATAGGGAAAAGACAAGACGTAGAAATAATGTAAACGATGAACAAGCCACGGGTCAAAGAACTGAGAAATCAGAATAGTCAGGAGCCAAGCCAAAAATCAAGGAATACAGAGATCAGAATAGTCAAAAGGAAAGCCAAGTTCAAATACACAAGAATCGAATACAAAGAACGCGCTCTCGGATAACAAAATGGACCATGACAGGGCACAGAGAAATGGACAAACTAGGCTTCAATAGCTTAAGATGTTCCCTGATAGGCTTTAGGGAAACATGTGATCATGGGTGTGTGTGTAACACACCCACATGGTAATTAATGGTTTGGCCCTTTACGGATTAAACAGGAAACCCTTAAATTATAGCATTTGCAGCGGCCGACGTCTTTAACGATTACAGAGAGGAATAGCCACCACCATGGGTAAGTGCTTGGCGGCATTCCCATCACCACGTGGGAATGCCGCCAGACCGAGAGGTGCCTGCCAGGTATGAGCGGACCCGACGGGCGAGGAGCTAACAGGTAGGAGATTGCCGGCATTCCCCTTAGTCTGTGGGAATGCCGCCTCAACTATGCGCGCCCGCTGGGACCCATGCCGCTCCCTGACAGGAGCGGACTCGGCAGGCGGCGTGACAGTACCCCCTTCCCAAAAACCGTCCACCAAGTGGGAAGGGGCCGGATTATTGGAAAACCAGACATGAAAAGAATGCAGCAATCGAGCCGCATGAACGTCGGAGGCAGGAGCCCATAAACGCTCCTCCGGCCCATAACCATTCCAATTAATTAAATACTGCAATACACCCCGCGACCACCTGTAGTCCCCAAATAACTGGATTTCATACTCGTCCCGGCCATCAACCAACACAGGAGAAGGACGGAATAAGCGCCTGATGTAACGATTACACACAAAGGCTTAAGTAGGGATACATGAAAAACATTGTGGATACGCAATGCCGAAGGTAGCGCCAAAGCATAAGACACCGGATTAATTTTTCTGGAGATCACATGTGTGCCGATGAACCTGGGTGCCAACTTCATGGTCGGAACCTTCATGGTCGGAACCTTCACTGATGTTGCGAGTGGAAAGCCAGACCCTGTCTCCAATAATATAATTAGGTGCCATAGAGCGACGTTTGTCAGCATAGGCCTTATGACGAAAGGAAGCCAAAGACAAAGACTGCTGCACGTGCTTCCACCTTTCTCGTAGATCGTGAAGGTAGCAATCAAGAGTAGGTAAACCAGTTTCATTAAACTGCGAAGGTACAACAAGGGGGTGTCTGCCACTAGTAACGAAGAAGGGCTATGCTGGGAGGAATCGTGAGTAGCGTTGTTATGTGCTAATTCAGCATAAGACAAGAGGTCGTACCAGTTGCCATGATTGTGTGATATGAAACACCTCAAAAAGCTCTCTATTGACTGGTTAACCCTTTCCGTAGCCCCATTGGTCTGGGGGTAATATGATGAAGAAAAAGACAATGTAACCCCAAGTTCAGAACAAAACTTCCTCCAAAATCTTGAGTCCCTCTATCTGATACGATTTCTTGAGGTAACCCATGTAACCTATATATTTTCTTAATGAAGATCTGGGTAACTCAGTAGAGGTGGGCAGTTTACAGAGTGGAATTAAATGGACCATTTTTGAGAAACGATCTACCACAGTTAAAATGGTAGTATACTCCTTAGATGGAGGTAGATCAACTACGAAGCCCATAGCAAAGTGGGACCAAGGTCTTTCAGGAACAGGAAGCGGCTGTAAGCAACCACATGGTAGTTTACGAGGGTTCTTGGTTACAGCGCAAATGGTACAGGCATGGACATAATCTGTGACATCCGTATGCATAGAAGGCCACCAGAACTGTCTAGATATAGAGGACAAGGTTTTACGAATTCCTGGATGGCCGGCTGACTTGGTATCATGGTACAAGGAGAGTATTTCTGTCCTCTCAGTAGGTGACACAAACAATTTATCATTAGGTTTGTTGTCAGGAGCCTGGGTTTGTGTATTATGCACCTTGTCCATCAATGTGGAGGACATAGTCAATATAGTGGTACCCACTATGCGTTCTGGTGGTATGATGGGAACGTTCTCTAGATCCCAATCTGAGTCGGTTTCAAACTGTAGTGATAAGGCATCAGCATTGGTATTACGAGAACCAGGCCTATACGTGATGATAAAATTAAAACCAGAAAGAAACAAGGACCATCTAGCCTGTCTAGATGAGAGATGTTTAGCCTCACTAAACTAGGCCAAATTTTTGTGGTCCGTTATAATCATTACCGGAACTTTAGTCCCCTCTATCAAGTGTCTCCATTCTTTCAAAGACAGGATTATCGCTAATAACTCCCTGTTCCCTATATCATAATTGGCCTCTGCCAGGGATAGCTTTTTGGAGAAGAAGCCACAAGGATGGAGTGGAGTGTCTTGGGACTCATGTTAAGAGAGGACAGCTCCAACCCCTGTCTCAACCTCTAATACAAAAGGTTTGGATGGGTATGGATGCATGAGCACCGGGCTGTTAAAAAGAGAGACTTTAGTTGTTCAAATGAAGACAAGGCTGCAGGAGGCCAGACATGGGTTTCAGCCCCTTTACGTGTGAGACCAATAATGGGAAATACAACTGAGGAGAATCCCTTTATGAATCTGTGGTAGTAGTTGGCAAAGCCGATGAACCTCTGAATGGTTTTAAGGCCTTTAGGTCTGGGCCATTGTAAGACCACCTCAAGTTTTTTGGGATCCATTTCAAAACCCTTGGCTGAAATAATGTAGCCCAAGAATTGTACCTCTGTCTGGTGAAATAAACATTTCTCTAATTTGCAATATTAACCATTACGTAGCAGTGTCGCAAGCACTTGGGATACATGAATGTAGTGGGTAGCAATATCTGGAGAATATACGAGGATATCGTCTAGATAGACTAGAACAAAAGAATGAATGTATTCCCATAAGACATCATTAATCAGGTCTTGGAAAACCGCTGGAGCGTTGCACAATCCAAAAGGCATTACGAGATATTAGTAATGCCCACTCCTTGTGTTAAACACAGTTTTCCATTCATGGTTCTCTTTTATCCCGACCAGATTATAGGCACTCCTGAGGTTTAATTTCGTGAATACAGTGGCCCCCTTAAGTCTATCGAATAGTTCCGTGATAAGAGGAATCGAATAGACCTTCCTTATAGTGATTTTGTTAAGACCTCTATAGTCTATGCACGGTCGTAAGGTCTCCCTCTTTCTTAGACACAAAGACCTGCAGGAGAGGAAGACCTACGTATAAAACCCTTGGCAAGGGCATTCTGGATATACTCTTCCATGATTTCACTCTAATGGGGAGATAGAGGATACACCCTTCCTTTAGGTGGCATTGTACCTGGAAGAAGGTCAATGGCACAGTCATAGGGTCGGTGTGGGGGTAACGTCTCAGCATTAGTTTTGTTAAACACCTCCCTGACATGGATGTATTGCGGGGGGATCACTGTGGATAAGGGAGCCGCAGTGGGTACATTGATATGGCCTATTGGTTTAACTGGGAGAAGACATAGTTCCTTGCAGGTAGTACCCCATGAATAAATCTCACCTTTAACCCAATCTAAGATTGGATTATGTTTCACCAACCAGGGAAACACGAGAATGACAGGACATGAAAGAGTTGATATGACCTGCAGAGTTATATTCTCTCTATGCAGTATACCAACAGACAAGGATAAAGGAAGGGTCTCATGGGTTATAAGAGGTGTCAGAATGGGGTCTACCATCTATGGCCTAAAGGTGTGGATTTCTCCCTCGGGGTGACAAGAAGGTCATTAACAGATTTCTCATCAATAAAATTCTCTGCAGCTCTTGAATCGATAAGATCTTTACAAGATATATCATGAGCACCCCAAGATATAACTATAGACAGGAGGAATCGGTTGTGAGGCAAGATAGAGGACAATTTCATAACACCTAAGGCCGGTCCTCTAACAGTGCTGAGGTGCGGAGGTTTTCCGGAAGTATTGGGCAGTTTAGACGCAGATGCCCCTTTTTGCCACAATTCAGGCAGAGACCCTCAGCCCAACGGTACTGTTTCTCAGCTTCTGACAGATTCAACACACCCAGTTGCATAGGTTCAGAATCGTTAACAACTGTAGGAGCAGATGGAGTCATATGAGGAGCTGAGGGAACAGGGGTATGGATAGTCCGTGTCCTGGTTTTGGCTCTCTCCCATAGGCGATTGTCTATGTCCATCATATAAACAATCTAGTCCTCCAGGAAATCTGGGAGATCCTTAGCCGCTGTCTCATCTAATAGAGCCTCAGAGAGACCTTTCAAGAAAGCAGTTACCAACCCACTGTTTGTCCAATATACCTCTTCTATGGCATAATCCGCAACGGATCTATTGCCCTGTTTTATCCGCATTAACACCTTGGCTGCCTTTTTAATTTTCCCAAGGGGTTCAAACGATCTCTTGAACTTAGTGATGAACTCTACGTAGTTGTAATCTACGTATTTCCCACTTTCCCATAGGGGATTGGCCCAGGCAAGGGCTTTACCGGATAGCCGATTCATTAAGTATCCAATCTTCGCCCTGTCAGAAGGGAATGAACCAGGAGATGCCTCAAAGTGGAACTCTGTCTGGTTAATGAAACTCCTACACTCCTGGGAATCACCACTAAATCTAGGTGGAGGGGAAAAACTTATAGTCGGAGCTCTCTGACCACTCGGTGCTGCCACAGCAGTATGCTGTGAAGCCTGACCAGAGGGTGTCTCCGATTGAAGGTGTGCAGTACGAGTCAATAAAGTCTGGGAGGCCTGGGCAAACAGATCCATACGGTGATCATGTTCCACCAGCTTAGACTCGCAAGACGACACCTGTCTACTTAAGTCTGCAGGGTCCATGGCCCTGTCGTAATGTCAGGATACTGTAGATGCCCAACATGCAGAACTTAAGTAGAAAACAAGAAAATACCTAAGACGTATTACCGGGCCTTAGAATGGCCGGATTTAACGCATAAAGTTCAATAGCCACAAGACAGGGAAAAGATAAGACATAGAAATAACGCAAACGATGAACAAGCTACGGGTCAAGGAACGGAGAAATCAGAATAGTCAGGAGCCAAGCCAAAGGTCAAGGAATACAGAGATCGGAATAGTCAAAAGGAAAGCCAAGGTCAAATACACAAGAATCGAATACAAAGAATGCACTCTCAGAAACCACGACAGGGCGCAGAGAAATGGACAAACTAGGCCTAAATAGCTTAAGATGTTCCCTGATAGGCTGTAGGGAAATATGTGATCATGGGTATGTGTGTAACACACCCACATGGTAATTCATGGTCTGGCCCTTTAAGGGTTAAACAGGAAACCCTTAAGTTACAGCATTTGCAGCAGCCGGCGTCTTTAACGATTACAGACCAAGCCACTGAGAGGAGGAGCCACCACCATGGGTGAGTGCTTGGTGGCATTCCCATCACCACGTGGGAATGCCGCCGGACCGAGAGGTGCCCGTCGGGTATGAGCGGACCCGGAGGCAGTGGTGTATCCTGGTTTTGTGCTGCCCTAGGCAGGACAAAACTCAGGCGCCCCCCGCGCCACCCCCCACCCAACCCTTCCCCCCGCCCCACCTTCTAAATACACACACACACAGTCAGACACAAACACACACACACACACAGTCAGACACACACACAGTCAGACACATACACACACACACAGTCAGACACATACACAGACACAAACACAGTCAGACACATACACAGACACACAGTCAGACACAAACACACACACACACACACACACACACACACAGTCAGACACAAACACACACACACAGTCAGACACACACACGGTCAGACACATACACAGACACAAACACAGTCAGACACATACACAGACACACAGTCAGACACAAACACACACACACACACAGTCAGAGACACACAGTCAGACACAAACACACACACACACACAGTCAGAGACACACAGTCAGACACAAACACACACACACAGTCAGACACAAACACACACACACACACACACAGTCAGACACAAACACACAGTCAGACACACACAGTCAGACACACAGTCAGACACAAACACACACACACACATACACAGTCAGACACACACACACACACTCACAAACACAGACACACACACACACATTAACTTTTTTTTTAAATTTAAATCCCCCCCCAACCTCCTTACCTTTGGGAGTGCTGGGGGGGAGGGGGGTCTCTCTCCCTGGTGGTCCGGTGGCTGCAGGTCGGGCGGGCGGCGCTGGCAGGCGGGCGGCTGGCGAGGGAGCACTTCCTATGAGCTGCAGCTCCGGCTGCAGAGTGAGGCTGGGAGCCGGAAGATGTCATCTTCCGGCTCCCAGCCTCACTCTGCGGCGCGCGAGGGAGCTGAGCAGTCAGCTCAGGGGAAGTGCTCCCCGCGCCAGCCGCCCGCCTGCCAGCGCCGCCCGCCCGCCCGCTCGGGATGTCAGTTAGCCGCAAGGCTAACTAGGCATTTGCCCTGGGCATTTGGGGGGCGGCGTTTTTTTCCGCCCCCTGAAAAATGCCGCCCAAGGCAAATGCCTTGTTTGCCTCGCGGCTAATACGCCCCTGCCCGGAGGGCGAGGAGCTAACAGGTAGGAGATCGGCACATTCCCCTTACTTTGTGGGAATGCCGCCGCAACTATGCGCGCCCGCCGGGACCCATGCTTCTCTCTGACAGACGGGCGGCATGACAAAGGGTTAGTCTAACCACTATGACCACTTCTTCTTTTAGGAGTTTCTGCTTAAAACTCTGCACATGCAGACACATCTGCACTTCTGTGCAGGGGGCTAGTTATACCACTGTCACTAATGTAAATTCGGTACAAAAAGTACGTCTGTTGTCAGTGCGCTGGTTTGAGGCGTAACGAACTTCTACCTGTGCAGGCAGCAAGCTCCCTCTCTCCTACCCTCCCCTTACTTGCATAAAGCACTTGCATACTGGTTAAACAGTCCAATCAAAGAGATGCTGGAATACAGGTAAGTTTATTACGTTAGTTTAGCATTTATGGGACATAAATATGACATAATTATAAAAAACAAAAAACAAAAGCAGGCAAAAAAGGATGTAAGGGTTTGAGTAACCCTTTAAAGGGACACTATAGTCACCCAGACCACTTCAGCTCAATTAAGTGGTCTGGGTGCCAGGTCCCTCAGGTTTTAACCCTTCAGATGTTAATCCAACCTCTAGTGGCTGTCTTCCTGACAGCCACTAGAGGCGGTTCTGTGACGCTGTTTGCGAAATTTTCATCCAGCGTGCAAAACATCCATAGGAAAGCATTGAGAAATGCTTTCCTATGGACTGTTTGAATGCACGCGTGGCTCTTGCCGCGCATGCGCGTTCCGCTTCACTCGGAAGCTGATGTCGGGGGAGGGGGGGGGAGGAGAGATCACCAGCGCAGAGGGAGCCCGGTGTTGTGTTAAAGTAAGGGAGGGGTACCCTGAGGGTGGGAGCACCCTTAGGGCACTAGTGTCACTATAGTGATCCTTTAACAATAATGTTCATTAGAACAAAAAGAGTATGGCTCCAATTCTCCAAGTCACTCTAGCATTAGAATAGAATTTCTATGTGCGCCATAAACAGAAGTAGACATCTTCTACCGGAATCTCTTATCTCTGGGGATTATTCTTGTTTTTCGATGTATATTAAACTAGTCACTTTCCACCACATTTTTGTCTCTTTAATTAAGAGCTTTTCTAGCCAGTAGTTATTATGTAAGATGTCTGCTCATTTTGTGTGGCATCATCTTCTATTGGGAAAGGTGGTTTTAATTAGCTCGTTTTATAATGGTATGCGTATGATACTAAACATACTGTGAAGGTTGTTAAATGTTATATTCATAGTAATAAAGAATGTGCAGGGAGTACGTGTACTTGTTTTGAATAGTTCATCTCATTTCCAACGTCGAAATCGTGTCCTTTTGTTGGATTTTAGATGTATCTATTTTCACAGGTTTATTTATTTCTGTAACATGTTTAGTATAGGTTTTTAATGTCTTGTTTTATTTCTGTTTGGTGGTGGTTATTACACACAGCATATCATTGATTGTTATTTGTTTGTTTGAAGACTTTTTTTTATTTTATTTTTTAGATAATGATCATCGCTTTAAATGATCATGATATGCATCCAGACCAGTTTATCTCAATGACGTGGTCTGGGAGCAGTGGTGCTGTTCATTTAGTCATGCAATGTTAAATATTGCCATTTTTTTAAGATACTGCAATGTTTTCATTGCAGGGCTAATTAACGCTCTAGTCGGTGCTCTCACCACATAACTGAATTTGACTCATGTCACGTGACATTCAATGTCAAACATCATCAAATGATGATCACAGGAAGCATTGGATTTAATGTAGGAGATTTTGATTGGACAAGTGTGGTGCACCCTGCGCATGCACTTTTCATCTCACCGGTGTTTATCTATGAGATGCATTGGGTTAGACAAAGATGAACCAGGAAGATATTACTGAAGTGAATCACAGCTCTGGAGAAATGGTAAGTAAAACACATTTTCGCTATTTGTTGCTAATATGAGAGTAAAGGGCCACAAATCTAAAGTGGTGAAGAGAACACTATAGCTTTAGGAATACATATTGATGTTTCACTAATTGTATTCTGTAGGCCACTATTGATATATTTTTGTTGATTAGTAGTGTTTTTAAAATATAAATTAAATATATTAAATTATAGTATGTCAGGATGGAGTTAAACTGTTCATCCGCTAGCCAATTTATCCAGGAAGCACTTTGGCCAGAATAACATGCATGTAGCTTTGGATACAGAGATGAAATGATCCCTGTGCCAAGTTGCTGTACCTACCATAGCTGAGGTAGTGGAAGTCCTAATGTGACCTCCTACTTAGACTCTTTATAGCATGTCATTGTCCTTGCGCAGCTTAATGAAGCAGGGCACTGGAATGTGACATTTTATCCTAGAGCTCTGCATTATTAATTTGCACAAGGAAACCACTAAAGAGGTTTTTGCCAAGTGACTTATAGACCTCTACTCCCTTACATGTCCAATGCCTCATCCCTATCAAGGAAAAATTGCAAAAAAACTAAATGCTTCATAAATTTCCACCCACGCTGGGTTCAAATATGTGATAATTCTAAGGCAATAATTCAGAAGAAAGACAATTTATTTAATATCATACAAATTGCACATTGCATATTATAGCCACAGAGAGAGCCTCAAGATGGGCGAATTGCTCAGGAATGAAGATGCAAAGAATTGCATGATTATTCACAAAGTAGCAAGTCAACAGAAGGTTAAAAATATTAATAAAAGCAGGGTCCTATATTAATGGGGTGACACCTCTTCCTTACATCATTAAGAGCAGAATGAGTGTTTCTAAAGAGTGTCAACCACCAGGTCACTTCTATTAAGCCTCACAACAGGAGACATGAAAAAGCCATTCTGTCAACACTACCATGATTACTAGGGGTCCTGTTTCATTTTATTCGGTTATTTAATACATTTTAAAAGAAGTAACCAGCTGGTATTTTATTTTTTTGTATTTGCTTGCAAAAGGCATTGTTGTGGTGAGATCAAAAAGATGGAAATTGCTGCCTTATTTGTATCCTACTGGATGTACAAAGTGTTCTGATTTAGAACACGATATGTTGTTATAGACTCTTTTAGTGACTTATATAAATAGATTTGTAACGGAGATCAGGTTTATATTTCTGACTGAGCAAATGCTGTGGTGCATTGATGTAGAAAATATCAGGTCCAGGTGACAAAGACAGATAGAGCAAACATTTTAGGTTGCAAGGCTGAACAAAAGACATAGTTTGTGCACATTCCAAAAACAAACTGAAGTCTCTAAAATACTAAACACAAAATACAGTGTTAACTCTATTGCATACACAATGCTTGGGCACTGGTAATTATGATATCCCTGGTGGTTTTTTTTAGGAGGGAGCAAGTTTGCAATGGTTAATCAGATATCACTAGCAGTCTATCATAGTGTGATGTTCATGACTTGGATCCACAAAGAAGAAGTAGACATTGAACCATGATGTTGGATCTGAGGAATATCCTTGAGTTTTCCAGACTCTGAGTGGACTATAATCTGAAAGGTAAATGGAACACAAATATCACAACTGGCCTCAGAGTAAAACAAAATATTGCATGCACCATAATATCCTCGGTTAAAAGTTATGTTGATGAAGAATTATTGCATGCAACATAAGTCATATAGGGACTCGGAAAAATGATATATATAAAAATATGACAATTATTAGGGCAAGTATGGTAATTATCATCATACATAAATAAGTGCTTACTAGAAATAAGAGTGTTTACTACATGTGTATTAAGACAAGATAACACTATGAAGCGGATTTTAGTAAATATGTGTTTAGAATACTGGTTGAAGACACTGTCTTCTTTAAATCCACTCAAATTGTTTATATATAGATGTACTAAAAGCATTACATCTCTCTTGACATGAATTTCTCATTGTGCCACCTATGGATCCCAATTTAATAGTATACCACTGATCTACAATCCTTCTATCTCATGGAAGCCCCAATCTAGCATTTAAGTTTTAACCTACTGGCCTAAGAATCTGTAGGCTATGGAACTCCATAGCCATAGTACATAATTAAAACTCTATGTTTAGGTGCTTGGTCAGGAACTTGTAGATTTGAAGCCACTCTGCATGGATTTTGCAGAAAAAGACATAAATCCTCATGGGTTGGAAGGGAACTTGATGTAGGGTTTTATATTATACTGATGGAATTGCACAAAAGAGCTCTGCACATGTTTGTTGTTTGCTGAATTGTAAGTGGTAGGATTCAAGTGATTTCACATAAATATTGTCAGTCTTAGATTTTCATTGAATTCTAGATTTAATAAACAGTCCATTGTTGGCAGTAAATAACTGTTGCGCACACTCCACTAAGATTGCTTGAGAATGCCATAAAGATTTTCTAGGGGGGTCTGATTATTTGGCATCTATTTTAGTAGAAAAGTGCCTGTCGCATTGTATTAATCCAGGGGGAAAATATATTTGGGGTGTCTAGATTGTATAGGTCATAGCTATAAATAGTGCTGCGAGCTAGTAACGGAATGGAAAGGCCAATGATCTATGTGTCTGTCACATGTAAACACTGTTACAAGCTGGCTGCTCTAGGGCTTGCAAGAGTCAATCTCCTGTAGCATCCCTGACAGCCTATGGACTAGAGCACGGATGGGTGAATGCTATAAATATCCAAAACACAATCATTATATATTAATTCTAAAAAAGAAAATCATGATTGAGTTTCTCCAGCTTGTTCCACCCTCTACTTCTACTGCAATTCTAAAGAGGACAATGCCCCGAACTGTCTTCTGTGTTTTGTTGGTTTGAACTAAGAAACGAACTTGAGTAATCAAATTTAGGTAAAATTACACAACTGGGAGGATGATTAATCTTAATAATTTTCCACTAAATTTTGAAATATGGTTGCTAATTATCTTTTTGTAATTAACATTTAATTAGTATTATCAAGTTTTAAGTAGAGAAGCAAATAAATGAATTGGCCCGGTACACAACAGCCATCAAATGTGTGAAGACAAAACAGAGTAAACAAGCAGTAGAGGGAATAGGGGAAGAGTAAGAGAGTTAGGGAAGAGGTGAGAGCTAATTCGCTTAACTGTCTGTTTAGTGAATAAACACTACTATTTTACTCATTACTATTATAATCGACTACTTTATTGAAATAATGACTTCATGTTGCTTTTTGAAACTACAGACTAGAGGGAGATTTATTTGGAAATGTTGGAGCAGTTTCAAGGATAACACATGATTTAATTTATTTATTTAATTTATTAATTAAAAAAAAAAAAGAAAAAAAAAAAAACAGGTTCAGCCAATGATATATTTTCAGATAACTGAGAGGTAACCCATTGATTACACAGGGTACCAACTATCCTTCTGCAATATTCTAAAGATCCGAAATCTGAATGACCAGGTTTCTAAACAACTATGTTACATTTCAGACAATTGTCTGCCATTTTTACTCTCTTCTCTTGTCCTCTCTGGACTTCCCTGGCTTTATATAATAATTACATATTGTAGTAAATTAACTTGCTTAATCAGCCATCATGCAAACACTCAGAGCCATCTTTAACGCGGGGCAAACGGGGCAGCTGCCCCGGGTCCAGTTTCTCTTGGGGGGCCCGAGGCACCTGCCCCGTGGGCCCCGCTGCCCTCATCAATTTATTTTTTTCCCCATCCTCTGAGTCCCACCGGGTGGCCCATGCACTTAGGGCAGTGGCGTACATACCAGGGTCGCGGCTGCGACCCTGGTATGCACCCACAGGGCAAGCGTCTTCCCCTGGGGGGCCCAGGAGGCGGCCACCTCAGGGCCCCCCCGAGGCTGGCCCTGCTGACCCCGGCGGGCGGGTGGCCGGTCGGGCAGGAAGGCGGGCGCGCGAGGGAGCACTCAGTGCTTCCTCTTCAGCTCCCTCGCGAACCGCACTGATACCAGAGCCGGAAGATGACGTCATCTTCCGGCGCCGGCATCCCTACGCGGTGCGCGAGGGAGCTGAAGAGGAAGCAGTGAGTGCTCCCTCGCGCGCCCGCCTTCCTGCCCGACCAGCCAGGAGCCCAGCAGCACCACTGGACCCCAGGGAATCCCCCCCAGCACTCCAAAAGGTAAGGAGGCTGGGGGGATTACATTTTTTTTTTAAAAATGTGTGTTTGTGTGTATGTGTGTGTTAGTGTATGTGTTTGTGTGTTAGTGTATGTGTGTGTTAGTGTATGTATGTGTGTGTTTGTGTGTGTTAGTGTGTGTGTTTGTGTGTAGTGTATGTGTGTTAGTGTGTGTGTTTGTGTGTGTGTGTTAGTGTATGTGTGTATGTGTGTGTATGTGTGTGTGTGTATGTGTGTTAGTGTGTGTGTTAGTGTGTGTGTTTGTGTATCTGTGTGTGTGTGTCAGCATGTCTGTGTGTGTGTCAGTATGTCTGTGTGTGTGTGTCAGTATGTCTGTCTGTCTGTGTGTCAGTATATATGTGTGTATATCTGTGTGTGTCAGTATGTGTATGTGTCAGTATGTCTGTCAGTGCGTCAGTATGTCTGTTAGTGCATGTGTATGCATGTGTCAGTATATCTGTCTGTGTGCCAGTATGTCTGTGTGTGTGTGTGTCAGTATATCAGTCTGTGTGTGTCAGTGTATGTGCCTGTGTGTGTGTGTCAGTATTTCTCAGTGTATGTGGGTGTCAGTATATCTGTCAGTGTGTGGGTGTCAGTATTTCTGTCAGTGTATGTGTGTCAGTATGTTGATCAGTGTATGTGTCTGTGTGTGTGTGTCAGTATGTCGGTATATGTGTCTGTGTGTCAGTATGTCTGTATATGTGCCTGTGTCAGTATGTCTGTCAGTACGTCTACCAGTGTATGTGTCTGTGTGTGTGTCAATATATGTACCTGTGTCAGTGTGTCTGTCAGTGTATGTGCCTGTTTATCTGTATGTAGTCAGTGTATGTATCTGTGTATCTGCTTGTGCGTCAGAGTGTGTACCTGTGCATCTGAGCCGCAACTTTAAATACAAATACACCCCTCCATTCAAACTTCAACACTACATATAAAACACACTCCTGCATTGAAACGTCAACACTACATACAAGCACACTCCTACATTCAAAAACAAACACTACACATAAATGCACACTTGCATTCAAACTCCAGTACCACATACAGACACATTCACACAAACATACTCCATACAAACACATGCTTACATTCAAACATACAAACATGGCTCAGTGCTAAATACAACCCTGCAAGCATGGGAAATTGGTAGAGTCCCAGCTGTCAAAGCATTGTTGGAGTTGCACGACAGATGGGGTTCTACCTTTAGTCCAACCTTGCAATTGGGGGTCCCAATAAAATTCATTCTACTTTAGTACCGCCACTGCGTTGGGATGGATGCCGTGATTGCATACCAGGGAGTGAGGGGCGAGAGCGGCAGGGCACAGGGGGCCCAAGCAAACACTTGCCCAGGGTCCATTCGTTATTAAAGACGGCCCTGCAAACACTGAGACTATTGGGGGAGAGAAAATGATAGTCAAAATGGCTTCTTGCTTCTTTCCGCTGTGGGAACTGTATACCCACCCTTAGTGATATGAGTCAATGATAGTCTTTGAATAGTGAGGTCAATACATGAGTCTACTCATAGCCAGCTGGCTCTGCTGCCCAAATGGCAACTCAATGGGAGTCCCCTAAAATTCCTCTTTAAAGGATACTAGGCATGTGCAAAACCTTCTGAAGCAGGACAGAAAATCTGTTTCAGATTTAAAGATAGGGAATTTTGTGTTGACACACATGGCTGTGGCAATGACTGGGGTATGTTAATCTACTTTTTTTAACCAATTTTTAAGATTACCCCCATCCCCCAGAAAGAAATCTTACTATTTCAAATATTTTCCCACATAAAAACTGGTGGAGCCGGCTCAGGCGCCTCTATGAATGAACCTCCACTGTCCTGTCCTGGATTTAAGGCATACGGGTCCATATTTCACCCACCCACCAGCATCTGGTCCAGCTGAAATCTGGACATAGTTCAGGTATTCATCCATATTATCAGGCAGTTTCACAAGCAGTGAAACTTTTCCTTTAGAGTGCTGTGATTGCTTGGTTTCCAAGCCAACCCATCACAGCACGCAGGCTGAGCTTTCAAAGTATTGGTGTCACGTATCCTTCGTATCCATTTGGCAAAAACAGAGATAATTTCCTTCCGAAGATCGAGAGGAGTGCCGCTCGGCGGTCTTCTGCCATGATGCCTGGCTTGTGCGGCATGTTGGTGCACGCCGGCCGCTGCGGACCCATGCAATTATATAGCCCCATGTCCATCCACTGTAAAGTCGACGTCAACATGCTGGTAACGTCACGCAAAAGACGCACATGCACCTTTTGGGGTCAAGGGCTAGGTACAGCCAATCGGATCTGCAAGAGGGTTCTTTAAACTCACTTATTCCTTAGCTCATTGTCCTGTCGTGGTTTCCCTTAGATGGTTATCCGAGAGTGTGTTCCTGATAGTGTTTTTCTGGGTTTTGACTTTGGCTTAGCTTTGACTTCCCTAACTTCTGGTACCCTTGACTTTTGGCTTTTCCTTATTGCTGTGTCTTGTTCTATGTCCCTGACCTCGGCTAGTTTTCTGACTATTCTCGGGTACGGTAAATGCGGCCATTCTAAGGTCCGGTAAGATGTTACCCTTAGTTCTAGGGTGTGATACTATTCTGCGTGCTGGATCAATATAATCCTGACAATTGGAAGGTCTTAAACTGGCTTCTGATATTTTAGCTCAGACTTGCCTTTCTAACCCATGCCTATGTTTTAAATGTTCTCTTGTCTGCTTGTTGCCTTCTTCATTTGACCTGCCCTGCAGTATTCCTCTATTTGTTTGGTCAATCCTCAGATTGTCTTGCTTTATGCTCTTTATAGCAGATTACAGTAAGTAATTCTAATTTTATTGTACGGTAACCTTATCATTTCATGGTCATCATCAAGTATAAACATTCTATTTGTCACTTATATGATTCATATCACACAATTAACCTGATATTGCAGAGGTATCCGCTCACGTTTCATAAGAAATTCAATTTGTCTTTATGCTTTAGGAGCCTTTTAAGATCTCTGTTCGAGTTATCTTGTGGAGTTTCACCTGAATTGATTTATCTTTGCTGCCACAAGAATAAACAAAGCAAGAATATAATAATTTTATTTTATATTGCTTCACGTTATGTTAACTTTTTACATTATTTATTATTTGTTGTGTGTCATAGATTTATTTTTATAAATAACTGCTCAAAATACTCACTAATACAATGTATGATATTCCCATATAAAGTTATCTTTTATTTTGATAAATAAAGTATTTTGTTGTTCTTTTTGTTCCATTATTACCTTTAATTATTAAAGAGTGTTTACTACTTAACTCATTATGCATTTGTGACAACTCCATGAAAAATATGAATCTTTAAAAAAGTATAATAATCAATATCTCACCTTCCTACCTATTTATCAATAGTTTATATGGACTTCACTACAAAAATAGAATCGAAGAATAATAAAAAAAACCTGTTAAAGGTTTACTCCAACTTCCGTGACCACTTCTTCTTTTTGAAGTGGTCATGGAGGACGGAATGTGACTGTGCAGTGTTTCAGATTGGCTTCAATTATTTGCACTTTTGTGCAATAGGCTTTTTAAACTGGCATCACATCAAATGCTGTTCTGGGCTGCCTAATGTCAATTCTATGCATACGCAGACTGCACGCTGGCATGATTTGAATCCCACCTTGCAGTCTTATGTCTCCCCTCCCTCCCTGCCTCCTGATCCCATCCATCCTCAGCGGTTGGAAAGGAAATCAGCGGCGGGAGACTCACCCGGCTCTAGATCTAGATTACAGTAAGGAAAAACTTATTTTATACCTCTTTTTGTAGAGATCAAGAGAGGGGACCTAAAGAATAATGCCCAAAGGGACATTATTCATAAAGAAAATTTTTAATTATAAGGATTGGAGTTACACTTTAAAGGGATGCTATAGGCACCCGGAGCACTTCAGCTCATTGTGCGACTTTGTCCTGCAATTTAAAACATTGCAGTTTCAGAGACAGCCACTAAAGGCGCTTCCAGGAGTTTACCAGACTCCAGGTTGCATGAGGACATCCAGTGTCACTAAAATCACAATAGGAAAGCATTGCAGCAATGCTTTACTATGGGCAGGGCCTAATGCGCTGACATTTACTTCCAGCCAATCACAAAGCAACCACTTAACTGACAAAGCTTGACAAAGACTCCATTGGGAGTTGAAACGTTGCACCGTTCCACTTGTTCTAATAAAGGTGCATGAAGAGTGCCTGGACCCAGTGGCGTACATACCGGGGTCGTAGGGGTCGAGGCTGGGACTGGGCCCGGCCCACCAGGGGGCCCGGCCACCCTGCGACCCGGTATGTACCCAGAGTGGCCAGCCTCTTCTCCTGGAGGGGCCCAGGAGCCGGCCACCTCAGGGCCCCCCGAGGCTGGCCCTGGTGTCACCCAGTGGGCTGGCTGGCGGGCGCGCGAGGGAGCATTCTCCCTGGCTGAGCGCTCTCTGCCGAGCTCCCTCGCACGCCGCGTACTTATACCGGAATATGACGAGGGAGCTGAACAGGAAGCACTCAGGGGAGAGTGCTTCCTCGCACGCCAGCCAGCTGCCGGGTGACATCAGGGCCAGCAACACCACTGGACCCCAGGGAATCCCCTAAGCACTCCCAAAGGTAGGGGGGCTGGGGGATAACATTTTTTTTTAAAAAGTGTGTGTGTTAGAGTGTGTGTGTGTGTGTTAGTGTTAGAGTGTGTGTGAGTCTTAGTGTGTGTGTGTGTTAGTGTTAGAGTGTGTGTGAGTGTTAGTGTGTGTGTGTTAGCGCGTGTGTGTTAGCGTGTGTGTTAGTGTTAGAGTGTGTGTGTGTGTCTGTTAGTGTTAGAGTGTTAGTGTGTGAGTGTTAGTGTGTGTGTGTGTGTGTTAATGTGTGTGTGTTGGAGTGTGTGTGAGTGTTAGTGTGTGTGTGTGTGTTAGTGTGTGTGTGAGTGTTAGTGTGTGTGTGTGTGTGTTAGTGTTAGTTTTTGTGTCAGTGTGTGTGTTAGTTTGTGTGTGTCAGTGAGTGTGTTAGTTTTTGTGTGTCAGTGAGTGTGTTACTGTGTGTGTGTTACTGAGTGTGTTAGTTTGTGTGCATCTGTTAGTGAGTCTGTTTGGTGTCTGTTAGTGAGTGTGTGTTTTGTGAGTGTGTATGTGTCTGTCTGTCAGTGAGTGTGTATGTATGTCTGTCACTGAGTGTGTGTCTGTCAGTAACTTTGTGTGTCTGTTAGCTAGTGTGTATGCTTCTGTTTGTGAGAGTGTGTGTGTGTCTTCAGCACTTACCTTTCTCCAGCGCTGGACTCCCTTGGCACTGGGGATCCCTCCGCCCCGATCCGCCTCTCAGCTCTGAATGCTCATGCACGGCAAGAGCCGCATGCGCATTCAAACCGCCCATAGGAAAGCATTACTCAATGCTTTCCTATGGACGTTCAGCGTCTTCTCACAGTGATTTTCACAGTGAGAATAGCGGAAGCTCCTCTAGCGGCTGTCAATGAGACAGCCACTAGAGGCTGGATTAACCCTCAGTAAAACATAGCAGTTTCTCTGAAACTGCTATGTTTTCAGCTACAGCGTTAAAACTAGAGGGACCTGGCACCCAGACCACTTTATTGAGCTGATGTGATCTTGGTGTCTGTAGTGGTCCTTTAAGTGTATGTGAATCTGCATGCACTGGCGTACATACCGCGGTCGCAGGGGTCGCAGCCCTGCGACCAGGTGCCCGCCGCCATGAGTTGCGACCCCGGCCCCACAGATCAGTTTTCGCACCGGGGCCCCATGGGTTGTGTGTACGCCACTGCCTGGACCCCTTTTTCTAATACTTGAATTTATTATCTTATGGGCTTGTGCTGGCCCTTGGTTGAGCTAAGCACCCTGTCTTTAGTGACTTGAGTGCGGCTCCTTTTCCTTTTTTTACACATACTGAAACAGACATACACACACATACAGACACACATACTGGCACACACAAATACTGAAACACACACATAAATCCTGATATACATACAGACACACACCCATACTGACATACAAACACACACACACATACATACTGACAGGCAGACACTAACATACATACTGATATACATACAGACAGACACATACTGAAACACAGACAGACACATACTGAAACACAGACACACATACTGACACACACAGATACATACTGACACACACAGACACACACATACATACTGACATACAGACAGACACACATATTCATACAGACACAAATACACACATATACATACAGCTCATTTTTCAGCCCCCCTCCTGTTTCTTAACTTTTGGGTGCAGGAGGGTAGCTGGGGCTTATGGAAGTTGGTCTGACTTTTTCCCTCTTCACGGCCTTGGCTCTGTCTCCACCCTCCCGCGCGGAGAAAGTTGGGAGGAATTGATCTGCCATAACTGTCTCTGACATGTTTAAGGGGGTCCAGTCACACTATTAAACAGCTGCAGTGCTGACCAGGCCCCTGAAGACATATGCCCATTGGATGGCCCTAATTTAATGGGCCAGTCAATAGATTCCATCAGCGTGCGGGCTCCGGGGCAGGTGCACCGGTTGCAGTGCCGCCACTACAGAAGGGACCGCCGGGCCTGTGACAAACGTCATGGTGGTCACCCCCTGATGGTGACCCTGCCCACATTTGTTACAGTTTGACAGACATTGTGGCAGATCTAAATACTGTTACACTGGGGTGCTATTTTTTTTTTACCTTCCTTCTATTATGATTGACTAAATATAGTTACAACCAATCACAGCACTTAGCAAATATGTGGGAATATTCACATTGAAATATTAAGCGATGCTAGGACGTATTTGGAGAATTTGTAGAAACATAAGGCAAAATATAGCACCTGATTTTGACTGTTACATTGATATCAGTTGATTGATTTATATTGTGTTTAGTTAGCATTCCAAGGACAGACAAAACAGACGTTAAAACGTTGTGCCTAGCCCCCTTCATGTCCTATACCATTATAGCTAGCAGGGATCTATAGAGGTAAATAAACAAACATTTCTTTCTGACTATGGTTTTTTTAAGAATCAAAGTGTAATGATGGCATGTAATGTCCTTGATTTTGTTAATGAAAAATAAAGATTAAGGAACAGCACACACGAGAAACACAAATTTAAAATCTTATAAGATTACTTGAATCACCTATCTTAGCAAACAAATGTGTTATATTGGTTCCATCATCATCATATCATGTTAAGCCCACCACTATGTCAAAGTACCCCAATTTTGATGGGTCGTATGCTAATTTTAACATTGGAGATAAACATGCCAACTGGAATACTTACTACTTAAACTGCTTCCAGAGGCTCTCCTTAAATGTATGCTTTCCTTTGGTCACCTCAAACTACTGTAATGTGTGCTGTTCCTTAAAGGAATAATATAGTGTATGGAATACAAAACTTCGAAGGCCCCTGCTGTCCCGAGCACGCAGTCCGTTCTTGCTGCCGACCAGCTGACTTACCACAGGATTGTTTGCTGCTGATCAATCTGATTTACCTTACCCCATAGGAGGACTTTACTGCAATACATACCTTTCACATATATAATAACTCCCAAACAGTGTCTCAGACCTGGACCATAGTCAGTGGGCAGGAGGCCTGCTTCCACTCTCCTCCAGGTGTCCATGGCAAACGTACGTGGGAAGGAGCGTTTGTCACAAGCGCCTCTAGTGGGTGTCTGGTAGACAGTCAATAAAGGTGGAGTTAACACTGCAATTAAATTATTGCAGTTTATCAAGAACTACCATAATTACAATTGCAAAGTTAAACTAACAGGAATGCTGCACCCACACCACTTTAATAAACTGAAGTGGTCTGGGTGCTTATAGTGTCCTTTTAAGAGAACACTATTCCAGAATTAATTCTTAAATTAGCAGAATTCTACAACCTCTATCTTCTTTTATTTTTATCGTACAATTTATTTTTTGCGGAAGTTACTGTAAATAGTGAATGACTCCCAAGATACTGAGGTTCCTTCATTAAAGAACATTTTATGATGAGGTGAGGTGAAATACTAAATTTCCAAAATTACCCGAGTTGGAAAAAAGTCTACATGGTTAAAGGATCTTAACATGTATAGCTTGGAGGAAAGACGAGACAGGGGGGATATGATAGAAACATTTAAATATATAAAGGGAATCAACACAGTAAAGGAGGAGACTATATTTAAAAGAAGAAAGACTACCACAACAAGAGGACATAGTCTTAAATTAGAGGGACAAAGGTTTAAAATAATATCAGGAAGTATTACTTTACTGAGAGGGTAGTGGATGCATGGAATAGCCTTCCAGCTGAAGTGGTAGAGGTTAACACAGTAAAGGAGCTTAAGCATGCGTGGGATAGGCATAAGGCTATACTAACTATAAAATAAGACTAGGGACTAATGAAAGTATTTAGAAAATTGGGCAGACTAGATGGGCCGAATGGTTCTTATCTGCCGTCACATTCTATGTTTCTATGTTTCTATGTTTCTATGTTTCTATGTTTCTATGTTTGCTTGACTGTTTTAGTCTATTTTCTTTTACTTGTTGGAGGCACAGAGGTTAACAGTTCCCTAGAAACATATAATAAAGATAAAAAATGTACATCTAAAATTTTTCTGCTATAAAGTAACTGGATCATTCATCCTAGACAGGTAAAGACTCCCCCAGGTGCTGATCCGGCTATTGTGGCAATCCACGACTTTATAGCAGATTGGTGCATAAGAGATATTGTACAAAAAGAGCTCACACTGTAATATATCTGATCCAACACTTTCTTAGGTCCTCCTTATTATTTCAATCACAAATACAATTGCAGAAAATGGCATCGACCTCTCAAATAAATGAGTTGGTGGGCCTCCTGGTAGCACAAACAGATACTCACAAAAAAATGCATCAAATTAAATAAAAAGAAGCATTCCGATTGGTTTCCCAGAAAAATATGGTGATTTGCTAACACTATTCTAGCCAAAGCAGAGGGGAAAGGGAAGAGATTAACTGTTTTTCTTTAATTTGTTTTTTTTTTTGCTGTGCATTAAAAATACAGTAAATCTTGGAATGCCACAACAGCGATTGCAGTTTTTAGAGTACAAAGAAAAGCAGGTTGCATAAGATATTCAGACGCCTCCGAAAATACAATGTTGTGTGGCGACATGAAAGTATACCACAATTTTGAAGTTAATGAGGAAATCAGGCTTGGCTACTATGTCATAACTTGGGTAAACATTTCTAGAATAAACATATGACAAGACATGATGGTTCTGTTCAGGTATTTACGGTGTAAGATAGACTTAGTGTCACATGAGTAACGTCTGATGCTTCACTAGAGTGGTTGCCAGGCTTATGTATATAGACATGTGGGATATACAGGAACTGTGCAACTTAAGAAACGTATTGGGTCACTTTGCATTGAAGGAAACTATAGGCACCACACACACTTAGAGTAAGAAAAGTAAAATGAAAAGTAAAACGAGAGTGAGTGTAAGCTACACGAGTGCCATTAGGAGTGAATCAGCAACAGGCATCATCAAATGGAGGTGTAGTTTTGCCAGCAGGTTCAGCCAATTCCAAGGAGGGCCAGATGCTTGTGTTGTCAAACGAGCCTGTTAGGACATGTGCTGTCATCATGAGGGGATCATCGAAGGTTGATGCATAATGCTAGCTATGAAAGTGTTGCATTCCTCCAGCCCCAGGTCAGTAGTGAGGCCAGCATTTTCGAGTCGTGGACCATGAGGCTCAGAGAGTTTCAGTCTGTCCCTTGGTGGGAGGCACAGTAGGCCTTGGTGGTCAGACGCTGCCAGCTGCGGACGGCTCTCTTTTTTCACAGGGTGATGCTGCGGGGTCCATCCCCTGGTGGCCTTTGGCCCAGCTGGGCCCTTGGGATAAGGAATAGGCTGCTGTATCATTGCTCAGCTCTCCAACATTGCCCAGAAGTTTGCGAAGATTGTATCGAGCCATTGTAGAGATCGCTCCACCATATTTTGAAGGGCCTTTCGTGCTGCACTGGGATGAATGCAGTGGGAATAGTGATGTCGCGAACACAAAATATTCGGTTCGGGAACCGCGAACGCGAACTCCCGCAATTGTTCGCGAACCGGGCAAACCTGGCGAACTGCCATAGACTTCAATAGGCAGGCGAATTTTAAAACCCACAGGGACTCTTTCTGGCCACAATAGTGGTTGAAGGGGGGGAGGAGACCTACTCTCCTCTCCCCCCCCCCGGCCCCCACCCCTGGGCGGCGGGTGGAGGCCATAAAGATAATGAGGGGGGGACCTACTGTCCTCCCCCTCTCCGGCCCCCACCCCTGGGCAGCGGGTGGGGGCCATAAAGATAATGAGGGGGGGACCTACTGTCCTCCCCCTCTCCGGCCCCCACCCCTGGGCGGCGGGTGGGGGCCATAATGATAATGAGGGGGGGGACCTACTGTCCTCCCCCCCAGCCCCCACCCCTGGGTGGCGGGTGGGGGCCATAAAGATAATGAGGGGGGGACCTACAGTCCTCCCCCTCTCCGGCCCCCACCCCTGTGCGGCGGGTGGGGGCCCTAAAAATAACAATAAGGGGGGACCTACTGTCCCCCCCCGCCGCCACCCCTGAGCGGTGGGTGGGGGCCCTAATAACAATAAGGGGGGACCTATTGCCCCGCGACCCCCACCCCTGAGCGGTGGGTGGGGGCCCTAAAATTAACAATAAGGGGGGACCTACTGTCCCCCTCCCGGCCCCCACCCCTGAGCGGTGGGTGAGGGCCCTAAAATTAACAATAAGGGGGGACCTATTGTCCCCCCCGGCCCCCACCCCTGAGCTGTGGGTGGGGGCCCTAAAAATAACAATAAAGGGGGGACCTACTGTCCCCCCCGGCCCCCACCCCTGAGCGGTGGGTGGGGGCCCTAAAATTAACAATAAGGGGGGACCTACTGTCCCCCCCGGCCCCCACCCCTGAGCGGTGGGTGGGGGCCCTAAAAATAACAATAAAGGGGGGACCTACTGTCCCCCCCGGCCCCCACCCCTGAGCGGTGGGTGGGGGCCCTAAAATTAACAATAAGGGGAGGACCTATTGTCCCCCCTGGCCCCCATCCCTGAGCGGTGGGTGGGAGCCCTAAATACAAAGGGGGGGACCCTAGTCACCCCTCCCCCCCAAAAAATGTTTTATCTCCCTACCTACCCCCCTCACCCTAAAAATAATAAGGGGGGACCTTTAACTAAAAACCTGTAAAAATTTGGAAATTTGGTAAAAATAACTTACATTTGGTAAAAATAACTCCTGATTGTTAAAATGACTCATATTTCTAGGTGTTTGGTTATTTTTGCAGGTTATAGGGCAAATATGGCAAGGAATGAATTACAATTTTAAAGCTAAACCTTTGCAGTGTGGTCTGCTGAGACTATAACTTTTATAGTAATCATATAATCCAAAACGAATACACAAAATTATGTATTAGTAGGAGGTAGACCACCCAAGATATGTAAGGGAATTTTTACATATTTAATCTGCCAGTTATAGTTAATCGTTTGTGTTTTCTCAAGACATTTCATTTTCTGGGGACTTTCACAGACTGTGTGTCCTGTTACTGTAAAGTACAGTAATATCCCCTGATAAATCTTTGCTGTATTTTTGAGAAGTTAAGAGGTCAAATTACAGATCCTATTACTTAACAGCCAGTTAATATTTGTATTTAAAAAATATCAACAGGTTTCCAACCACTAAGCTTATTTTTAGCAGCCTACCACTACAAATGCCCGCTCTTACAGATACTAATCGTGTCTTGGAATTTACCCAGGTACCAAAACCATGTACTAGAGGAGCCAAAACCATGTAGTGAGCTACAATACAATACAATATACTGTGGTAACCCTATTACTTAATCCACCAATCAGAGAGTTATGAGTCAAATTACACAGCATGGGAAAATTCCAAAGAACTTTCCCACGCTGTGTAAAATGACACAGAGCACTCTGATTGGTGGATTTCAAGCCAACCAATCAGACGTACCTGCCAGTCTCTTCATTTACCTGTCAGAGCACTCTGATTGGATGGCTTAAACCCACCAATCAGAGTGCTCTGAGCCTAATTGCAAGGTGTGGCAAGGCTTTATAAGCCTTCACCTGCCCTGCAGAGCTCAGTCTGCGTGGAGCCCTCCATGGGTGAACATGGATTTTTTTTTTTTTGGCGCTCTTTTTTTTTTGTTTTGGTTTTTTAAGTGCATCGGTTATTATGGATTTTGATTTGGCCTTTTTTGGGGCTGAAAAAATAAGATTTTAGAATAAAGAAAACATCAAATGGTAAGTTTTGTTTTATATTTTTTAACAGGTACCTAGTTAATGCCCCCCCTCATTATTTTTAGGGTGAGGGGGGTAGGTAGGGGCTAGTTTTGTGAGGGGAAGGGGGGTGACTAGGGGTTTGGGGACCCCTAGTCATGGGGGGGGTTAAATTTTTATTTAGGGCCCCCACCCGCCGCTCAGGGGTGGGGGCCAGGAGGAGGACATTAGGTCCCCCCCTAATTGGTATTTAGGGGCCCCACCCACCGCTCAGGGGTGGAGGCCTTGGGGGAGGACATTAGGTCCCCCCCCTCATTCTAATTTAGGGCCCCCAGCCAGCGCTCAGGGGTGGGGGCCAGGGGGGAGGACATTAGGTGTCCCCCCCCTCATTCTAATTTAGGGCCCCCACCCTGGTGGATGGGGGCCAGGTGGGAGGACATTACGTCCCCCTCCAATAGGTATTTAGGGCCCCCACCCACCACTCAGGGGTGGGGGCCAGGGGGGAGGACATTAGGTTCCCCCCTTATTCTGATTTAGGGCCCCCACCCACCACTCAGGGGTGGGGGCCAGGGGGGAGGACAATAGGTCCCCCCTCCTTATTCTAATTTAGGGCCCCCACCCACCGCTCATGGGTGGGGGCCGGGGGGAGGACAATAGGTCCCCCCCTTATTTTACTTTAGGGCCCCAATCTGACGTTCAGGGGTGGGGGCCGGGGGGGGTGGCAATAGGTCCCCCCTTCAGGTTAGAAGCCTCCACTCGTGCGGCACGTGTTGGGGCTTGGGAGGGGGGATGTGTTTTTTTTGTTTTGTTTTTTACAGTGAGCAGCCATAGGCTACTCACTGTTTAATAGACATGCCCCTACTCCCGGTATAGCAAGTAGGGGCATAATTTACTAATACTAAGTAATCTTAACTTGGTATTACTAAATTTGGCTGAAAGACCAATTCAGATCTTTCAGCCTTTTAGTAGATAGCTCCCTAATACAGTGGGAATTAGGGATTTATCTACTTATTCATTCCTGTCATTCCATTGACAGGCTAAGTAACTTACATTTTATATGAATGTTTGTTACTTGATTGTTGTAAGTTTTGCAAATGCTTATAGCTGAATCCTGGTTATGTTTGTATACTTTTTATTTAAACTTGTATACAGTGTAACATTCTTCTTCTTCCACTGGGTAAGTATATTAGTATTTAGGCAATACTGTGCTTCGGAACTTCGGCACTTCGGAAATTCGGTAATTTCGGAACTTCGGGACCTCTGCACTTCGGCTATTCGGACATTCGGAAAGCGAGAAAGCAAGGACTTTGCCTTTTGTATCTAACTGTATAATACCAGTTCTACCTTTTCACCTCCCCCTGGCTAATAGTAGTCTGGATTAGCTGTTGAGGCAACTGGGCATGTTGAGATTTTGGAACATTGTAGAAAATTGTCCCATCGGAGGTTAAATCTCAGACATGCTTGGTCTGCTCCTAGAAAGGTTTTCTGACATGACATATTCACTTTTCACTGGGATATCTGAGCCTATATACCATAGAAGAAATGCATGACTATCAGAGGTTATCACAATAACAGTATAAAAATTAAATAAATTAAGCAGTGTACTCCACTCTAAGCACCAGCCTTTTGTGATGGAGGGACTAGTGTTGTTTCCTTGGACTTTGAGCATCAGAGTTACTGTCCACATCACTGCATATAAAGATTGAGTGTACATGTTGAGTGTATGTAACATGTACGTGAATTGTTTATCCAAGATTCTTGATCCTTGGAGAAATCTGATTGCCATTATGGAGTCAAGAAGGATTTTTTCCCTTTTAATGGCATAATTAGCTCTAGATTCTAATAAAGCTGTGTTTTCAGGGTGAACTCAATAGATTTGAGTCTTTTTTCAACCTAGATCTCTATGTAAGACTATTTAAGAAATCAGTCATATTCACTGTTTAATAATTTAATTTAATTCTATAATACTACAAGTCAAACAGCCTTAGTAAAAGTCTTTTTGATGACACCTCAAAATCAATCAAAGGGTTCTTTGGTCCCTAGCTTCTCGGGTAGGGGGGCATTCGCCCTGGCGCTCCCCCCCTTGGCTCCACCACCAGTAGCAGCTTGTGGGGCTGACCACGGGCACATGGTGTGATGGCTGACTTCATCTGGGCTGCTTGTGTGTTCCCTGTCCACAAAGTACCCCGGCGGAGTAAGTGAGAGCCTGGGTCTGCTGCTTGAGGTTGCAGTGTGGTTACATGGATGGTGAGAGGGATTGGGTGATAGCTCATGCTGCTGCTTGTGAGACATAGAAAGTCTCAAGTAGATGCCTAGCCTAATAATGGTAGGAAGAGATGGGTTGTCTTATAGTGGTGGGAGTGGGGCCAGTGCATAATGGTGGTTAGACAGAGATGAGGAGCTTGACCATGACTTGCCATCAGAATTTGTTGGGTCTTTTATAAAACCACTGACCGATAAACCCTTAAGACAATCTCCCAGACACACCCACATATATACTCAAACATTCACCCCACACACACTTACAAAGATACACATTGTGATATAAACACACTGCCACACACAGAGGTACACACTGCCATGCCACATATAGAGATACACTCCAAAAGCACACACAAACAACACAACACACAGATACACAATGTCAAATACACACTCTCAGAAACACACTGTGATGGAACGCCATATCCCCATGTGCCCGCTGTCTGTTTCTATGGGGGGGAGATATGTGATGGATGGCCTGATTTGTTTGGCGCGGGCCACAAACTTGCCGTGCCATTTTTGGGACTGTTTTATATTTGCCTGTATATGCAGCTGTAGTTCAAAGGGGGTGACCCCATGTAGGGGACTGTGGATGTAAAACCTTGTGTGACTAAAAAGTTCAGTCAGTGTTGTACCTCCAGAACTGTGTGTCGTTCAGTTACTGGGGGGGAAATGGGTCTCTTTATATTCTAGAGTGGTTCCTGAATGGCTGAAGGAAGGTAATAGCAGAGGTAACCAGTCGGGTTACCTGTGGTCCGCTACACACACGTTGCCAGACACAGATTCAAATGCACACGGCCAGACACACACACAATTGCCCACTGATGGCAGCTCTGGAGATGCTTAATTGAGAAGTAAGAGAAGGGGTCTGTTGCCTACTAGTGATAGGAGAGGAGATGGGTGATATTTAATGGTGAATTAAGACAGGAGAGGGTGGGGGTGATGCCCATTGGTGATTGTTATCAACATAAGCACCATCCCCTCACTCTCCCACCACCATTAGTCATCATTTTCTCTCATTATCATTGGTCATCAGCATCCTACCTCTCACATCACTATTTGCCATCACCCACCACCATTAAAGGGTCAATGTAGGCACCGTCACGACTTTGCATCATTGCAAAGTTGATGGTTAATAGAAAATCCTGCAGTGGTTTGTAAAAATTACCAAGCTACAGTAGAAGCTGGCCCATAAGAGCTGTTAACAGAAACACAAGCAACGGATTCACAACAACAGCAATTACATAAAGAAGGATTTTTTACTACCACAGCACGTGAACTCAGACATTTCAGCCTGCAAAAAACATGTCTGTCAAGCCAGGCTTTGCAAACAGTTTATCTGTGTGCCGAAACATTGCTGGGTCCACATGCTGGTGAATGAACTAATTGTTTATTTAATTGCTGGTCTTGTGACTCCAATACTTGCTTCCTCCTAACCATCATTAATTGTATGTATGCAATCCTTAATTGATTTTTTTTCAATACCACCGTCAGACATTGATATCAGTAAACTGGAATTGAGAGTTCCAGCTGTCTGATATCAATTTCTTCCCCATAGCCGCACGCTCAACTTGGACTGAGCTCTCTCTCCTTCTGAGAGATTGAGAGCAGAGCTGTAGACCGTACATTTATGGACCCTAGCTCCACTGGTTGCTGCATGCCTCATTCATGATGGTACTGAGAGAGGGATGGGGTGATCAGGGCTGCCATCAGAACTTATATAAAACACTGAGTGGACTCCCACACAACACACGCTCTACCAAAAACATATACAAGTTTCACGCACACACATGTATACATACATACATACTTGCAGAGACACAAACACCAAAACACACTGTGAGACACATGCACAAAATACATACTAATGCATACACACCAATACACACACAGAAACACTCTGACAGTAGCATGCACATCTAAACACAGCCATACACACTCTTATACACAAATACACACTGCCAGACACACGTACAAATACACACTAACAGACACACACAAATATACCTAGACAGCCCACTGATGGCAGTCCTGGAGATGCCTAATGAAAATGTGAGAGTGAGGGTCTGTTGTCAGATGGTGATAAAGAAAAGATGATAATGATCAGACAGGGTGGGGTGATGCCTAACGGTGATTATTATCAACATATGTTTGTCTGTGTGTGTGTGTCAGTATGTATGTCTGTCTGTGTGTCTGTGTATGAGTCAGTATGTATGTCTGTGTGTCAGTATGTGTATCTGTGTGTATCAGTATGTCTGTCACAGTGTCAGTATATCTGTCACAGTGTGTCTATGTGTGTCAGTATGTGTATCTGTATGTTGTCAGTATGTATGTATCTGTGTGTGTGCCAATGTGTATACCTGTGCATGTATCTGTGTGTCAGTGTGTATATCTGTGTATCTGTATGTATCTGCATGTGTGTCAGTGTATGTCTGTGTATCTGCATGTGTGTCAGTGTTTGTATCTGCATTTGTCAGGTTATGTATCTGTGTGTGTGTATGTTGTCATTGTGTGTGTCTGTGTATCTGTATGTTGTCAGTGTGTGTATCTGTATGTTGTCAGTGTGTGCATCTGTGTGTCTGCATGTGTGTGTGTCAGTGTGTGTAAATGTGTCTGTATAGCTGGATCTGTATGATTGTGTATATCTGTGTATCTGCAAGTGTTTCATTGTGTGTGTGTGTGTATATATGTGTGTGTATGTGTATCACAGTGTGTGTGTGTGTGTGTGTGTATTTGTGGCAGTGCATGTGTATATGTGCATACATCTCAGCATTCAAATGCCAACACTGCAAGCAAATACACACCTGCATTCAAACTTCAACACTACATATAAACACACCTCTTTTTTAAACAAAATTATATATAAACACACCAGTGCATTCATAAACCAACACTACACATAATTGCATACTTGCATTCAAATGCCCTCTCCACATACAAACACACTCCTACATTCACAAAAACATACTCCATACAAAAACATGCTTACACGCAAACACACAAATACTGCTCAGTGCTAAATACAACCTGCATGCATGGGAAAATGGTAGAGCCCCAGCTGTCAAAGCATTGTTGGAGTTGCATGACAGATGGGGATCTACCTTTTGCCCCCTCTTGCCCAAAATAATTCATGCACCAGAGCCCTCTCTACTTTAGGTCCACCTCTGTGTTGGGGTGGAGGGCTTGATTGCATGCTAGGGAGGGGGGGTGACGATAGGGTCCAGGGGGCCCAAGCAAATGTTTGCCCAGAGTCCAATCAATATTAATAGAATCACATTTCATGGTATTCTATAAGTCAGTGGAACACATTATTTTTACACTTTTCGTAGCACCTTCCGTTAAACCTTTTATTTTTTATTTTTCACATCCTATTGTGATGTATCAGTTCTATAATATTTAATAAATAAATAAAGTTATATTGGAATAAAATGTAAGTTAATTTTTCCTTTTCAAACACTGCACATCTGTAGCTGTATCTGAGAAAGAATAGAAATACAAGCAGTGTGTGCTTTGGGTATGTTCACTGTAAACATTTTCAATATTTGCTGTAGATACAATGGTTGGACAATCTGAGCAGAGGAAGAGTAAGAATTTGCTATTCAGTATGCAGATTAAACCCTTACTCTGCTATGAGTATCCAGCCCAGTATGTTTATGTGATGTTTAAATTTTTTTTATTGAAAATAAGGTTAATGTCAAATATAACAATACAGTGGAATTATATATAATTATGCCAGAAACACAAGAGTCTGCAATTATTAAGCGATTTGGAATATCACAATAATGTCATAGAAAGAATAAGTATGATTTAAAAATGGTCATAAGGCTAATGACACCACATGCATTGCATGATTAAATAAATACAGTCCGGAATAATTTAAGACAAAAGTGACAGAATTTGGTATTTTATATGTAAGGGGTAAAGTGTGTCAGCCACCACATTAAAAACCTGCATAATATAATTTAGGTCCCCCTCGTGCTCCCAAGACAGCTCTGATGTGTCAAAGCATGAACTTCGCAAGAACTCTGAACATGTCCTGTGGTATCTGGCACCAAAAGAATAGCAGAAGATCATTTAGGTCCTATAAGTTGCGAGGTGGGGCCTCCAGTTGTCTAGCCATAACCATTTGGCCCTTGTCAAAGTCACTCAAATCTTTTTGCATGGATAATGATGTGTACATATATATATATTTGGTTATAAATGAATCACATTTATCAAAATGCTCCAGGAGGTTACTCCAATTAAATCAATTGACATGATAGGATTGGACTCATAAATAGACCAGAGGTGTGACTCTCTGTAAGGAAATAGAACAGAGGTAGGGGGCAGCCCAAATGAATGTCTTACCCCTTTTTGTGTCTTATATCCCCTCTAGTATATATTTTCCCCCATGTCCCTTGTGCATCTCTTACTTTTCCCCTTTGTATGTCTTACTTTAACCCAACCCATTTATGTGTCTCTTACTTTCCTCCGGCCCCTTTGTGTGGAAATTAGCCTTTTACTTTACTTTTTAGTTTGGTTATTTTGGCCAAACATTTGCAATTACCTGTTCAATTCTCTTTGGTTTTTGTATAATTCCAAAAGTGTTACATTTGTGGAAGTTATAAGGCTAATCCTTTAACCACTGTGTTGAGCCAAATTTAACAGTTTGCTGCAAAATGACTCTAATGATTATATATGGCCTTTTGAGTTTGAAAAATTATGCAATTAATTTATGGCTGCCTATGCTTAATTAGTTATTTAACTAAAATTCATCTACTATTGTTACAAATTAAATACAATAAATGAATATATAATTAAAGAATAATACTGTTGGTGACTTTGATGATTTTTTGTTCAAATGAAATGATTGAAATACTGTGTTATTTAAAAGGCAACAACTTCAATGATTCAGCAGTGTGTCACATTTGAATTAAATAGAACTAATGAAAATTGCATAATTAATATAAATGTTACGCGTGCATTGAAATCAGATGACATTAAAAGTGTATTAAGGTATTTTTTAATGGAGGTCAATACTCATTCTCGGGAGACTTGATTTATCAGAGGACAGTGGGGAAGAGATATTATGCTGTGATCGTCTGGCATAGAAGGGTTTATTTAATATTTAGTAAAAATGTCATATATGGAAATCCAAATGGAAATATTTTGGCAGAAATAGCTAAAAAAAAAGTATCCAAACAGCTATAGTTACAGTTTGGCTATTTTAGTTTAATGTCTTCTATATAGTTTTCAGTTCACAATTTAGTAAATAAACTCACAATATTTCCTACTGCCTCCTACAGTTATTTCTGAAGGCATTATTGAATTAGACAGTCATCAGAAATCACTGATCCTCCACTTAGATAAAAATATCAGACGCGTGGGGTGGGGCCTGTAACCCAACATAATCTGCTTAATATCAAAAGGGAACTTCGTGACCTCCAAAACGATACCACACATGTAAACTTCCTTACCGGCTCCGAGCAGACAAATCTTGCGGCTTAGAAGCATGGTCAGCCCGGGGGAGACAAACACTCTCACGCCACCACAACTCGATGCAGATCCCAGATTAGGCTCCCATTCCTCCCATGGACCGGTAGGGGTTATCCCGGTTCCATCAATCTGGCACACGCGCTGCTACTGGCTCCTACTGCCTATTGTAACGCAGGCTCTGACTACACTGGGCCCAGCAAAATGTCAGATGCAAATCGACCATCAGTGCCTATAACCATGCAGCCTTTGATCACGCGGCTGGACCTAATACTCACCCGATTTTGGGAGAAACTGGAGCAGCACACTACTCAAACACCTCCTACCCAAGGAAGGGAGGCAGAGGGGACAGGGGATGCGAGGCGGAACGGGCCTGTCTCGGCCAAAGCATTTCGCCCTGCTCACATTACACATGTCCAATGCCCGTCCAGGCAGAAGGTCGTACGGAGATCCCTTCCAAGGCATCACCCACATCGCCAGAATTCCGCCCGCCGCTGGCGGTGGAGGAACATCAGGGTCTTCCTTTGCACCCATACAGGGAGAGACCCAGTCACACAGAGTTCCCGGGTCTGTGGAAAATGAATGCTGGCCTTATACAAGGCCTGAGGCTGGGGAGATGCCTCTCTGCGCCCGCAGCTTGCCATCACTCTCTGAGATCTTCGAGCACCTGCTCTCAGTCTGCCCAGCACAGGAATTGGTTGACATCATGGACGAGGATTGTGCCTAGTATACCACCCAAAGAGAACTTTACATCAGTTCTAGTGTAAAACCTAACCCACTCACATTGACTCCAACTCTCTGTTACCCTTACACTCTAGCCTGTTTATTTCATACTCATACGATACACACCATTTAGTATTCAATCCCCATTTAGATGCCATAATAGTCCTACTAACTTACTTATTATTATTATTATTACTTAATCTGCATTGCATGAATAGGGCTGCATTGTAATGATTGTGACACCAGCATGCACACTCCATCAGGGCCGGACTGGGAGAAAAATTCGGCCCGGGCATTTTTTTAACACAGCGGCCCACTAAAAAGGGGGCGGGGCAGAGGAGGTGTGTTTTGTCACCAATGACAGACACGCCTCCTCTCAAAGTGAGCATGTTGGTTCAATGCTCTTCCAGGGCAGACCATGCGCAGAGCTCTGCTGAAGAGCTCTAGCATGAGAAAAAAGTCCTGTATTTGTTTTTGCACAGTGCAAGCAAATTTAATAACATGCTTGCACTGTGTTTCCTTGCAACTTGTCTCTGGTGTCTATAAATGGATACCAGGAGACAAAAGGCCAGGAAAGAGTATTGTGCATGTGTTTGGAGCCTGCTTGTGGTATTGCGTGTGTGTAGAGTGAGCTGGTCGTGGTGTGGTATTGTGTAATAAGGTCGGTTTTAGTCGTGTTGTGTTTGTGGTGTAATGTGATGCATATGTGGCTATGGGCTGTAGAGAATGTGTGTATTGGGGATATAGCAAGTGTGTGCATACAGGCTATAGTGTGTGTGTGTTTAGGGGTGTAGAATGTGTTTGCTTACAAGGAATCTAGTGTGTGTATAGGGGATCCAGAGTGTGTATGTTAAAGGACCACTATAGTGCCAGGAAAACATACTCGTTTTCCTGGCACTATAGTGCCCTGAGGGTGCCCCCACCCTCAGGGACCCCCTCCCGCCCGGCTCTGGAAAGGGGTTAAAACTTACCTTTTTCCAGCGCCGGGCGGGGAGCTCTCGTCCTCCGATCCGCCCCGTCGGCTGAATGCGCACACGCGGCAAGAGCTGCACGCGCATTCAGCCGGTCGCATAGGAAAGCATTTATAATGCTTTCCTATGGACGCTTGCGTGCTCTCACTGTGATTTTCACAGTGAAAAGCACGCAAGCACCTCTAGCGGCTGTCAATGAGACAGCTGCTAGAGGCTTTGGGGGAAGGCTTAACCTATTGATAAACATAGCAGTTTCTCTGAAACTGCTATGTTTATAAAACAATGGGTTAACCCTAGAAGGACCTGGCACCAAGACCACTTCATTAAGCTGAAGTGGTCTGGGTGGCTAGAGTGGTCCTTTAAGAGTGTAGTGTGTGCGTGTATACATATATATATATATATATATATATATTCCAATATTTGGAAGTATTGTGTATGTTTGTGGTGCAGTGTGTTGGGGGGGTTCTGTGTGTATGTGAGGGGTGCAGTATGTGTGTGTGAGAGTGCGGTGTGTGATGGGTGTGAGAGTGCCGTGTGTGAGTGATGGGTGTGAGAGTGCCGTGTGTCAGTGAAGGGTGTGAGAATGCTGTGTGTGAGTGATGGATGGGAGAATGCCGTGTGTGAGTGATGGGTGTGAGAATGCTGTGTGTGAGTGATGGGTGTGAGAATGCTGTGTGTGAGTGATGGATGTGAGTGTGCTGTGTGAGATGGGTATGTGAGATGGGTGTGAGAGTGCTGTGTGTGTGTGTGAGTGCTCTGTGAGAGTGATGGGTGTGAGAGTGCTGTGAGAGAATGCTGTGTGTGATGGGTGTGAGAGTGATGGGTGTGAGAGTGCTGTGTGTGATGGGTGTGAGAGTGCTGTGAGAGTGTTGTGTGTGTGTGAGTGCTCTGTGAGAGTGCTGTGAGTGTGATGGGTGTGAGAGAGTGCTGTGTGTGTTAAAGTGCTGTGTGTGATGGGTGTGAGAGTGCTGTGTGAGAGAGAGTGCTGTGTGTGATGGGTGTGAGAGTGCTGTGTGAGAGAGAGTGCTGTGTGAGAGAGAGTGCTGTGTGTGATGGGTGTGAGAGTGCTGTGTGAGAGAGAGTGCTGTGTGTGAGAGTGCTGTGTGTGATGGGTGTGAGAGTGCTGTGTGAGAGAGAGTGCTGTGTGTGTGTGAGAGTGCTGTGTGTGATGGGTGTGAGAGAGTGCTGTGTGTGATGGGTGTGAGAGTGCTGTATAAATGTTATTGTGTGTATGTAGGGGGGGTAAATAATAAAAAAAAAAACAGGTATTATTCACCGCCCTCCCTTCTTACCTTTAGCCTGGGAGGGGGGGACCGGCACGCTGGGACTGGAGGCGGGGAGGCAGTGTTCCCTGGTGGTCCTCGTGGGTGAGTGAACTCCTCGCGAGATCCGGTCGTTGCCATGGCAACGCGCCGGATCTCGCGAGAGGATCCCGGCGGAGCCGCAAATTAGAGCTCCGCCGGGTCCTCTCTCCAGCCTGGCTGGCTGTCTCCCTCCCTCCCCGCCGGCGGCCGCATGTGGGCCGGTGAGGGAGATCTTTGATCTCCCCACCGGCCCGTCGTGGCAAACAGTGGGGCCGGCGTTAGGAGAGTGCCGGCCCTGCATAGACCGGCAGGGGAGATCCTGGGACCTCCCCTGCCGGCCTCGGCCCCACGGACACCGCGGCCCACCGGGCATTTGCCCGGTGTGCCCGATGGCCAGTCCGGGCCTGCACTCCATGCTTATCATACTAGTTTGCGGGCTCACTGTGCAGTTTACATGCATGACACCACAGTCACTATGTAACTACCACAGGGTGCCAGTGACCACAATGCCTATAACACGAGTCATACTCCATCAGGTTTCTTTATTTTTATTTTCAATGTAAATATGTTCGTTTTGCAACTTTCTTTAGGAGTCACCATGCCTCCTGTCGCCCCATACTCGGCTATGCAAGTGTCAACGCGGTGGATTTAAACTTCACTGTGTGGTTCTACTCATGTAATATCCTAGCTTGACTACTAAGCTTACCCTTGACTAACTACCATAATATTACGCAGTTTCTATTAGCATGATCTCATTCTTTATACTATAAAATTATGCTGTTCCAAAGTAATTATGCATAACTTTTCTCTGTGTACCATCTCTAACTTCATACAACATGTATAATTGTGTTATCTGATATCCCTTCTCTTGTTGTTGTGACAAGGCTGGAGAATGTGTACTCTTCAGCACATCAAAAATAAAGATTTACACAATTTATTTAATAAATATATGGAACGCCTAAGGCCCAGGGTTTAGGCAGGGGTGAACTGAGCATTGATTTTTCTTTGCCCTGTTAACCATCACTACATGAAAAATGAAGGGGGCCTCATGAACTTCCTCAAATCCAACTCTCTGCTTGACCACGCTCATCACTCAGTTGAAACAGCTGTGACCAAAGTATCCAACGATTTAATCGCTGCTAAATTTCGCAGCCATTACTCTATCCTAATTGTCCTTGATCTTTCCGCTGCCTTTGACACTGTTGATCATCAACAGCTTCTTCTCATTCTCCGTAAGCTCAGTATATGGGATTCTGCTCTCCCCTGGTGCTCCTTCTACCTCTACCAGCGCTCTTTCAGTTTTTCTTTCTCTAGCTCTACCTCTTCTCCTCATTCACTCTCACTCTTCTCTCACTCTCCGTTGGCATTCTCCAAGGTTCTGTCCTTGGTTCCCTACTGTTCTCTGTTCTATATTGCCTCCCTTGGTAAACTCATCAGCTCCTTTGGCTTCCATTATAATTTATATCCACATGACATGCAAATCTACCTGTCCTCTCCTGATCTCTCTCTGCCCATTTTAACTCGTGTCTCTGACTGCCTCTCCACAATTTCCAACTGGATGGCTGCTCACTTCCTTAAACTCAGCCTGTCCAAAACAGAACTTCTGGTCTTTCCTCCCTCAAGTGTTGCTACTCCCGTGTCTATCCCCCCCTTAAGTCAAGAGCGGTACCATCACCTCTACCTCACAGGTTCACTGCCTAGGTGTTCTCTTTGACTCCGACCTGTCCTTCACCCCTCATGTCCAGTTGATCGCCGAATCCTGCCGCTTCCATCTCAAAAACATAGCTCACATCCGCCCCTTTTTAACACCAGACGTGGCTAAAGTGCTGGTCCATGTCATTGTTCTCTTTTACCTTGACTACTGCAATCCACTTCTCAGTGGTCTTATGTCTTCCCAGCTTGCACCGCTGCAATCTATAATGAATGCGGTGGCGAGGCTCATTTTCCTGTCCGCCTGCACCTCCCATGCCTCCCCCCTTTGTCAGTCCCCACATTGGCTTCCAGTAAGATATAGGGCTCAATTTAAGATTCTGGTGCTTGCTTACAACTACATATCCTCCCTGATACACAAATATGTCACCTGCGCTCTGCTGAACACCTACGTTTATCCTCTGTTCGCACTCCCACCTCTGATGCTCGCCTTCAAGACTTCCTCGGGGTTGCACCTTTTCTGTGGAAATCCCTTTCCTTCTCCGTTAGACTTTCACCCAGTCTCCACTCCTTAAAATAATCATTGAAAACTCACTTATTCAGGAAAGCATATTAATTAAACTGTTAGTTGGTTTCCATCCCACCCCCCCCCATGTCTCCTCTCCTGCTACTGTTAAAAATAACATGCTAAGCCGTCAGTGAATACTTTTCTAGCAACCTATTTCATTACCCCTACTTTTACCCTTTGAGTCACTATACCGTACTCTCTCTCTTGCATGTAAGCTCATTAGGCAAGACCCTCAACCCCTCTGTTCCTGT
This sequence comes from Pelobates cultripes, assembly GCA_933207985.1. Lineage (NCBI taxonomy): Eukaryota > Metazoa > Chordata > Amphibia > Anura > Pelobatidae > Pelobates > Pelobates cultripes. The sequence goes on along the minus strand of OW240918.1, from coordinate 51,863,262 downwards.
GCGTCCAACTTGTCTGGTTACAATTACGTGTCTGTTAGTCCACCCGTTGTACAGCGTCACAGAATTTGCTGTCGCTATATAAATAATATAATAATAATAACCCTTCTTTGTATCATGCTGCAGCCATCTTTCCAACGAGACAGACCCACTGCTGCCTGTAGAATAGTCAGGGAGCACAGCAGATGATACTGGAGGGAGGATAATTATTGCGTACCATGGAACCTGGATATATTGAACCTGGATAATTACCTAGCACCACAAAATCTGAATATATTTTAAAATCAATATTTATGGGCATTATAACATGTTACATTTGAAGAAGTAAAAAGGTATATAAAACATTTTATTTTTTTTAATTGTTCCCCTTTAAGGACCTTGGCCTGTTCAGCGGAGGTGTTCAGTAACCAAGGATATGAATGGGGACCAGAAATACAAAAAAAAACAAAAAACTTATATTTGGTTAATGCCCCAAGATTTTTAGTGTTATCTAACTCTACTCAAACCCAGTTATTGATCAAATATGATTCTCAAAGAAGGTTAAAGGATCTCTATAGGGTCAAGAACACAAACATGTATTCCTGATCCTATAGTGTTAAAACAACAATCTAGCCCCCCTGGGCCCATCAAGCCTCCATAAATATAGTAAAAAATCTTACGCAAAATAAGGTCTATGGAAGATCCTTCACAGACCTCCTTGTGCATGTGCAATGGAATTCCATGAATATCTACTGCATATGCATGTCACAAGAAGAATCTGGTTCCCATCAGCCATCTCATTCTTCTGGGACAAGATGTCATCAGATGATATAGCTTGAGGATTGCTCTGTGCCAGATACTCTCTAAACTTTGCTTGTTCAATTATTGTACATAATAATAGATATTCTATTCATGTGAAAAACATGCCATTTTCAAGGGAAATTTCAAATACCATAACCAATGCAGCATGAAGAAGTGGTTATTGTGCTGGGGAACTATGGGCACAGTGTCTTTGTTTCTCAGTTCAAATAAAACATTATGGAACGTATACAAAAATTTTATAGAGCGAATTAAATTAACGTGTATGATACAAAAAAAAAATCCACCATATAATTCTATTGTATTTCCGTATTGGGTGAATGACATGATCATTAGTTATTCAGGCTAATCTTTATTACCTTTTAGCCTTTTTTGACACCACTAGTAATAAAAATGATTGAAAAGCGAGGGGACCGGCATGTGAGAGAGCAAATGCCTTAATGGCCAAACAGACTTGTTAAGAATCCTTCTATTAAATGTGTTGAGGAATGAACCTGACTGCTGATAAAATACAGAGGAACAACAGTGATGATCTATTGCCTCCTTTGAAGTATAGATCATTATAACTATGGTCTATGTCAGACTTGATACAAGGTCAGACAAGGTTAAAACTGGATCATTCCATTGACATTTGACACTGATAAACTGGAAAATCATTTAGGGTCTGATTTATTGTACGCTGGAATTTTAAATTATGCGCAGTGCCTCAGTGGCCTCTATGGGCAAAGCAAGAAATAACCATTTCGGTGCCAGAGTGGACAGCAAAGTAACAATTTTAATAAAGACAGGTATTTATCCAATAAGCTGCAAATGGAGACTAAAGTAGTTACAAAATTTTTGAAGAATTATCTAATACATATATTTTTCTTTTCTAAGCTGAAAAAAGGAGTGGCAGAACTAACGTAGAGGGGGCACAAGTGCAAGAAATTGTTTGTCCACCTTATCACAATGGTAGCCAAAAGGTAGATGCCCAACTGTTGTAAAACTCCCACAATGCTTTGCTAGCTGGGGATCTGTAATTGGCCCATCCTTGCCCAGTTGTATTTAACACTGAGCAGTGTTTGGATGTAAGTATGTGTTTGCACGGAGGATGTGTGAGTGAATGTAGGGGTGTCATTGTATTTAGTGTTGGCATTTGCATGCAGGTATGCATTTGTGTGTAGTGTTGGTTTTGTAATGTTAGTGTTGATATATGTATGCAGTGTTGACGTTTTAAAACAGTGCTGCGTTTGTGTGTAGAGCTGTATTTGTGTTAGTGTTGACAAGATGCTGAGATGTATGCACATTTACACACACACACACACAGGAAGATGCACAGATACATATGCAGATATATAGACACACAGATACACACGACACATGGACACACACACTAAAACACATGCAGATACACAGACACACAAAAACACACATACAGACACACATGCAGATCAAAATGTAAACATTTTAGCCATCCTCCTGTTTCTTACCTTTTGGGTGCAGAAGGCAGGTTTTTGCTGGCTGAGTCTGTTGCGAGTTAGTTTCCCAATCCACGCTTCCTCTTTTCTTCCTTCTCTTTCTCCTCTCTGTCTCTCCTGTGTGGCTCTCCCTGTAGCTGGGAGGAAGCAACTGGCTCTAACTTGCTCCCAGCACTGCCATTATTAAAGCTTTTCTGTTAAAGCACCACGGCACACAACCGGACCCCTGAAAACACATGTCTTTCAGCTAGCCCTAAGTGCATGGGCCACCCAATAGGCCCCCCCAGCATGCATGCCCAGGTGCAGCCACACCGGCAGTAGTTCCGCCACTGTTAACTAGACTGACTTGAATTTAACAGTATCTTTTTTGGGTGACTAGATACCCCTCTCTTAGGAAGTCTAGTGAGAATAACAGTCAGTGTGATAACATTTTCACGCAGTGTATTGGAAGCATCCTGCTGCCTAGATGACAACTTGGCATCACCAACATCAGCAAGGAATGTTGAGTACATGCCATAGTGTGCATTAAGTACATGTCTTGGTGTGCATTAAGTACATGTCTTGGTGTGCATTAAGTACATGTCTTGGTGTGCATTAAGTACATGTCTTAGTGTGCATTGAGTACATGTCTTAGTGTGCATTGAGCACATGTCTTAGTGTGCATTGACAGTGGTGTATTTTGGCTTTGTGCTGCCTTAGGCACGACTAAATTCGGGCACCCCCAAAATATAAATTTGCCCCCCCAATTCGTGTCAAGGCCATTTTTTTAACTGACAGACACATGCCCTCATTGATACAGTCACTGACAGATAAACAGTCATTGGCACACACTGTTTAACCAGCACACACTTTGACTGACAGACACACACTGACACACCAACTCAATGACAGGCACACACTCTCAGATACACATAATATGACATACACACACTGACACACACACTCACAGGCACACCTATTCTAACTCACAGACACACACTGACAGCTACACTCGCTCACTCACAGTAAGGTGGACAGCCCCAGAAAACGAGGCAAACAAGGCATTTGTCTGGGAGCTTGGGGTGGCATTTTTTGGCACCCCCCAACCCCCTGAAAGTGCCGCCCTAGGCAAATGCCTTGTTTGCCTTGTGGTAAATACATCCCTGTGTTTGTGACTAAGTGGCTACTAAAAAAGACTAAACATACCCCACGTTCAATACCTTGGGTTGTCTACTTTTTCAAATGGTCTTCCATTATAGAGGTAATTCTCATTCCTGGGCTACCACACCGTCTCAAAGGTAATATTACTAATCTGGCAAATTTCAATGTGAAAATGGAACGTTCTATATTTGACCCTGTAACTTTCCAAAACACCATAAAACCTGGTAATGGGGGGTACTGTTGTACTCGTGAGACATCGCTGATTACAAATATGTGCATTTTTTTGCAGTAAAACCTAACAGTATTATGACATGTACAGCTAAAATGTGAGGCGGAACTACAAATTTTTTAAAAAATTTTTAAATTTCTCACAGTTTTTTAAATTTTATTCATAATAAATTATGTTTCATAATAAATATTTGATATGAAATGAAAGCACTGTTTCCCCTGAACAAAATGATATATAATAAGTGTGGGTGCATTTACTATGAAAGAGTTGAATTACGGTTGGACAGACATGTAGCGCAAATGCCAGGTTTTGTTTACATTTTGTTCACAATGTGTACATTTGGCTCCTTCCTTAAATGGAGGCAGAAACACCTCCCTGGCTGTCAATCAGAGAGCAGGGGGAAGGGGGGGTTCTTCCTCTTTCATTTGCTCCACAAAGATAAAACAGAAGCTGGTGCACTCCTAACTTCTGTCATTCTTAAAGGAATACTATACAAACATGTATTCCTGACCCTAAAGTGGTAAAAACACTATCTAGCCCTCCTGGCCCCTCTTGCCCCTCTATACATAGTAAAATCGTACCTTTATTCCAGTCTGCTTGTGCTGGCTTTGCCCCGATCTGCCTTCTTGGCTGACATCATCAGAAGTGATTATCTCAGCCAATCACAATGCTTTCCTATAGGAAAGCATTGGATTTGCTGAGATTGTCAATTCTGATGATCTCAGCCAAGGAGGCAGGCCGGGAGGTGGAGCCAAATGCTGCCCTGGCCAATCAACATCTCCTCCTAGAGATGCATTGAATCAATGCATTTAATCAATGCATCTCTATGAGGAAGGTTCAGTGTTTCCATGCAGAGGGTGGATTCAATGAATGTCAGTGCTGAACCGTGTGCAGGAGTGACTCAGGAAGCACCTACAGTAGCCATCTGAGGAGTGGCCAGTGGAGGTATCCCTAGGCTGTGTTTACTGCAAAAAGCCTGCAGGGACTGACTATACTCACCAGAACAAATACAATAAGCTTCCAGTGACAGCCAGTTAAGTTCTTTTAGCATGTCACAATGGTGGGTCCTGTAATTACATTGTAGCACAAATCGGCAGAACGAGTTATACAATGTGTTGAGTTTATTAATGTGGGATTGTGATGCAGATGCATATACTACATCCCCATAATCAATGATTGGCATCAGCATTTGCTGTACAATCTTTTCCTTTACTGTAGGACTTAGACAGGATTTGTTTCTGTACAGGGCACCTAGTTTTGGATAAAGTTTAGATGCAAGCTTTTCTAAATGCAGGCCAAAAGATAGATTGGGGTCTAACATCATACCCAAGTATTTGAAAGAGTGGACTGCGGTCAGTATGCCATTTGGATTTGTTTTGATGGATAGGTGGGAATTGTGTAATTTGCGTAATTTAGGTACTGTTCCAAAGATCATTGTGACAGTTTTGTCAGTGTTCAGGAAGAGTTTGTTTTTTGCAATCCACTTTTCTACCTCTTGGTCTTGGAGCACAGCCTCAAGCTGCGGTAGATTGCATTTGTTTGCATAGATTGCTGTGTCATCTGCGTACATTTGAGGATTTGCAGACATTAGGCAGATCATTTATAAATAATGTAAATAGTAGGGGGCTGAGAATGGAACCTTGGGCAACACCACACGTGACTGGGAGAGGGAGGGAGTCGCTGTCAGAAATGGACACATATTGCGAGCGATCCGATACATATGATTGAAACCA
>OW240918.1:51832081-51857808 GCA_933207985.1 Pelobates cultripes | reverse complement strand
CCCAGTGTCCCTTAGTGTCTCAGTGTCTGCCATAATGTCTCCCAATGTCCCTTAGTGTCTCAGTGTCTGCCATAATGTCTCCCAGTGCCCCTTAGTGTCTCAGTGTATGTCTCCTTGCAGCCTTTTCCCCATCCCTTACTTCCCTGAGCTGTAGGCTGTCTCTGCAGGGTGGGAGTTGCTGTTTGTGCTCTCTGTAGCTGCACCCTGCAGATCAGTGAGTATAGATAGGCAGGGAGGGATATGCTGGAACTTCCTATCCCTGCCTGTCTCCACACACAGTGACCCCTACTGGCCAGTGCTGGTATTGCAGAGTAATCTCTTGTTTATACTGAGAAAAATACCAGCATTTGTATTGCCAGTATCACTGCAATATTGGCACCAGCCAGGAAGCCTCAAATACTGGCTGTGCCAATAAAATAAAAGCCAGGTGGAATCCCTAAGAGAAGTGTGTGAAAAAAAATGTAAAAAAAAAAAAAATTCTTTTTTTTTTTAAACTCAATGGGCCTATTCCATGGGCCTGGGCCTGGGCCTGGAGCTGCAGCTCCATCAGCCCCTATGTTAATCCGGCCCTGTGTAGGGGTTTAAAATAATACCCCTCTCTGTGTCATTAGAGATATCTTTGCCAGAAGCTCAAGGACGCAAAGTGAATAGTCAGTGTAGGAGGTTTGCCTTGACGTGGTGGGCATTCACTCTCATGGCCATTGGAGCAGTGGCGTAGCAAGGGGGGGGGGCGGTCCGCCCCAGGCGGCACTTTAGTGGGGGCTCCCACCTACTGAGGGAGACCTGGCAGCGATCCTGCTCTGCTTCCCAGATCTGCAGAGAGAGAGGGGAAGAGGCAGGGCATGAGGATGGGAAGTGAGTTCACCTCCTGTGCTCTCCTGTCCTGTGGAGTGAAGAGAAAGGGCAGCCTGGCAGATATAACAGGTAAGTACCAGGTAAGCTCTCCCCACCCCTCCTCACTGCACAGTACCAGGTAAGCTCTCCCTTTCCCTCCCCTGTACACATCCCCCCGCCCCTCCTTCCCCTGCACCTTCACAGACCCCCCTCCCTGCACATATCCTCTCTCCCCCTACCTCCCCTGCACTTTCACAGACCTCCCTGACAGCCCTCCTCCCTGCACAGATCCCCTCTTCCCCTGCCTCCCTGCCCTGCACAGATCCCCTCTCCCCGTCCCTCCTCTGCACAGATCTCCTCTCTCCCCTGCACAGATCCCCTCTCCTTGCCCTGCACAGATCCCCTCTCCCTCCCCTGCACAGATCCCCTCTTCCCCTGCACAGATCCCTCCCTCTACACAGATCCTCTTCCTCCGCCACCCTGCACAGATCCCTCTCCCTGTCCCTCCTCCACAGATCTCCTTCTCTCCCTGCACACAGATCCCTCTCCTTCCCCTGCACAGATCCCTCTCCTCCCTGCACATCCCCTCTCTTCCCCACAGATCCCTCCTCCCTCCCTGCACAGATCCCTCTTTCCCTCCCTCTGCCTCTGTGCATAGATCCCTCTCCCTCTGTCCTCCTCTTCCAGGCTACGATCCTCTCCCTCCCCTGCACAGATCCTCTCTTACCCTCCCTCCCGTGCACAGATCCCCTCTCCCTCCCCTGCACAGATCCCCTCATACCCTCTCTCCCATGCACAGATCCCCTCTCCCTTCCCTGCACAGATCTCCTCTCACCATCCCTCCCCTGCATAGATCCCCTCTCACCCTGCACCCTGACACTCCCCCTCACTCCCCTACACATATCTCCTTTCCCTCTGCCTTCCCAGCACCCTGACAGTCCCCCTCCCCTGCACTCCACACACACCCTCTCCCCAAAAAATAAAAGTATATATAATTTTAAAATGTGTAAAAAAATTAATTCAATAAGCTGCATTTCACCCCAAAGTGTTTATTTTCACACTAATAAAAAGTTAAATATACTGAAGCACTTCAGTATCAATAATTATTTAAAGGAACACTCTGCCCAAATGGGCAAGCACAACCCCCATAAAATCACTGTTTAGTAGATATGCCCATAATGAATTACATGCATTAATTTTTCATGCATTTATTCATTGGGTGTATATCTAAAAAAAAGGCTTAAAAAGGTTGTAAACTGTGCTGGGCTAGAGGCGGTGAGTACTTAAAAGAGGTATGTCTGGTGCAGCCACGGACGTCCACAACTGAACCGGACATGACATGGGTCGAAATAGGGGCGGCAAACTCAGGGGCAGCCCCGGGCGGCAGAGGCTCTAGCTACGCCACTGCATTGGAGTAACTAAATAACTAAAAATCAATGGTTGTTTACTCACCTTTGATAGAGCAGTAATATATATATATATATATAGGATATAATGTAGCATAAGTTATCCAGAAGATAATCCTTGCCAGGGGTGAGGTGTAGAGTGGAAAAGATTCTTCAGAAGTATTGATGTGCCAGTAACAATAGATAGTTAAAAAAAATAGTCTGTGAAAGGCAAATATATGCTAAAAGAACACAACGCGTTTCGCCAAACAAAGGGCTTTTTCAAGTCAGACCAGTAAGATTCTAACCACAGATAGGCAGTATCAATGTAATTTTATTCAACACAAAATAAAGTTGTATTATTTCAGAGGGAAAGACAACAAAAGGAGATATCAGTGTCATAGGAGGAGATTTACAATACATCCAAAAGCCTAATTATGCTGTGGGAAATATTTTATTCACATTTAAAGGTATTTATATTTCATTTTGCTGAAAATCACTGATCACGACATCCCAGCGGGACTAGGAGATGCAGATTAGTTTATGAACTGCAGGTTGTTCTTGAACAGGGAGAGACGCTAGGAGCATCATCAGCGACAGATCATGAAAACGACTGCAACTAGACTGAGGACCACAGAGATGACCGGAAGGCTGGTTCTACCACTGTTACACAGGTTATTAGAGCAGCAAGTGGAATTGAAGTTGGTCAGCTTAAAATATTCAGCTAAACCTTGTGAGTCACATTTGGTAAAATCCCAGCAGTTGTAATAGGACCCACTAGCTAAAAAAAAAACAAATGAAAAGAATTACCATAAGATAAGAAAGAAAAGAGAGAGAAAGATACAGATAGAAAAGGATAATATAATAGAGAGAGAGACCTATTCGGAAATAACATGGACCGTCATGTTTATATAGCGATACAGATAGATATATTTATTTATACAGCCAACATTTTTAAATGGACAAAGATGGACACTTTAATCCCTTTAAGTACGGTGGGCGTGCTAGGCCATCCTGAAAAAGGTGGGCTTTAATGTCGCAGGGAGCCATAGCGCGCCCACCGGATTGCCATCCCCGTTGGCACTCCTTCCTTATCGCCTGCAGCAAATTCAGCCCTTCTGGGTGATCGGATCAGCAGTTGGCTGATCTGCCTTGGGTTGTATACTTTTGCAAATGGAATGCCATGATAGTGGTAATTCTAATTTCTGGGCTGCCATGCGGTCTCAAAGTCAACATAGGCCCAGCAAACCAATCTGGCAAAGTTCAATGTGTCAAAACAGAAAAGGGGGAAAGCCCTATATTTGACCCCTGTACGTTTCCAAAATCCCATAACATTTTGGAATACAAATATAGGAGTTTTATTGCAGTGAAAGGTAACATTATTATGATATTTACAGTTAAAATACACAATGTGGAACTAAGAAAATAACATTTCTTCATTTTTCACACTTTTATTTTAGATTTAATTTGTGTTAAATTATGTTTTATATACAAATATTTGATGTGAAATGGAATTCCTGTCTCTCCTGAGCAAAATGATAAATAACAAGTGTGTGTGGACTTAATATGAAAGAGGTAAATTGTGGTTGAACAGAACTGCCTCTGTCCTTATCAAGAAAAAGTGAGGGTGAGGCCAGGGGTGGGGTTGTTCTAAGAAATTTTAGTTGACTTATGGATAACAATTCATGCAACTTAAATGCAATTTAGAACAAGAACAATGTATCCTATTTACAGACTGATTTCTAAAGACGTGTATTGCTGTTTAAAGACCCATTAATGTGAATATAGAAAAGAGGGACAGAGGGCTTTGGGCCCGAAATAGGGACACTTGGTAGGTATTCTAAATCCACAGAGACTGTTATATATAGACAATACATCAGACATGTCCACACAAGTGATTTATTCAGGTTACATTTTATGTGCTTGGGTCCAGTCAATCTACATACCTGTTGTAATTCGTATACAAGCATCCTTTGATGCAGGGCATGTTGTCTTGTTCCCACACTCTACATTGCTAAACCACGGGCATTCCAAACAGTTCAACGCCAAACCTAGGTAAAAACAAAATTATGTTAAACCCCAGCAATGATCAGAAAGAAGCTCACTGTCCCTCTGTTAGCTTCAGAACATAAATCATTAAAGGGATTCTACAGTGAAAGGATTTACAAATCTGTATCCTTACGCTACAGCTCCCTCTTGCCCCCCTCTCCCTTATGCTCCAACTCCCCCTCACCCTCCCTTGACATTAAAAAGGTTAAAAAACCCTTTCTGTTCTCACTTGATTCCAGCGCGGATCTCCCTTGGCGCTGGGTCGGCGATCCACCTCCTCCATCACTCTAGGGGCGAGGGGGTCCAAATGCGCATGCGCTACGGTGACTAAAAGTAGCCAAGCTACCAGGAAATCTCTATAATGGGTGTCTGATTGACAACCACTAGAGGCAGACTTAGTCCTGCAATGTAATTAGTGCAGTTTCTATAAAACCGCAATGATTTACATTGCAGGACTAAAGGGGACACGGACGTTGCACCCAGACCACTCCAATGAGCTGAAGTGGTCTGAATGCTTATAGTGTCCCTTTAAATTAGGTTTTAAACAGGATTGCGCAAAGCACACTGTCACTCAGATGTTAATGGAGTTTACTTATTTAATAGGAAACAGTTTAGGACTTACAAGGTGATTGCAAATTTTTGGCTAGAGATATATCAGATTAGGACAATTTTTAAAGGGTTATTTTCGACAAAAATTTATAAATGAGATCACAACAGGACATTCTTTTTTTCTGACGTGCTGTGTGTGCAAGAGCATGTTTATTTATTTTGTTGTTTTATAGCTGCATTTGTTTTCTTAACAATGAACTGTTGTGCGAGATATACAAGTCACTACCTATATGCAAAGGCTTATCGTGATGTACTGGTGTCTTTTAGCCATGCCTTTCCTTTCATGACAAATACAAGACGTTAAAACCAATATTTGGCCTGGTACCCATAACTCTCTCCATGCCAATTTCAATGGCTTATTTTGATTGTAGCATCTTTGTCATATTAATCAGACTAAAGGTAATGGGACACAAATAGTGCTTTCTAAATTAGGGGTTCCAGACAATGACATGCATGCATACTTACCAGTGGGACATAGCGTAAGTAAAAGAATGCTGAGAGAGGCAATTGTACAAAGTCCCAAAATTCTACTCATGGTGCCTAAACAGAAGAGAGACATCATTAGCTTATCAGTGTCTGTATTATCAAATACTTTGATCTAAAGAGAATACTATACATGCTCACAGCGCAAAAAAAACCCTAAAACGTTCCTGAGTGGGCTGAGATGTGTAATACAGGATATATACGCAGGTTAGTTTCTGTAATACAAGATTTACTCATGTTAGATTGTGTAATACAGGATCTACTCAGGTCAGGTTGTGTAATACAAGATTATCCTATTGCTGAAATGTAAATTGCCTTAGTGACACACTTGGAAAACTGGACACATTTGGCAACAAATTACTTTGAGCACGAGGAGTCGTTTTATTTTGAAACATGCAAAATTCAGCCCTAAGCTCAAACTCCCACTACTCCTGGGCGGCAGCCATGACTATAATGCACATCAGCCCCAATATATACAATAACATCCAATATATACAATAAAAAAAAACAAAGAAAAAAAGTTACCTGCACACTATCCAGAAACCCTATGCACATTTAAATAAGTGGAGGTTTTTTTTAGCATCACTCCAATGGCCACTAAGTATGAGCCCACCTGCCACGTCAAGGCAAACATCTCAGGTGAGTCCTACACTAAGAATTCATCTTGTTTATTTCAGACAAAAGGTAAACATAATGTGACAGAGGGATATTTCTCCAAACCCATACGCACTTATTAACCCTTAATAGGGAATGCATGGGTGAGGGGTGGCACTGTAACATGTAAAACAAAAGAATATACAAAATTAAGCGATATGTTCAAACTCCCACTACTCTCAGACGGCAGCAATGACACACATCAGCCCCAAGACAAACAATCAAAAAGAAAGAAAATATTTACTTGCACACTACCTGAAATTCCTATGCCACCCACAGTGCGACTGCCACTTCGGTGTTCCGTATTAATAGTTAATAAGTGAGTAGGGGTTTAGAAAAATACTCCTTTCTGTCCCATTAGAGATTTTGCTGAAGACAGCAAGGTGCATTGTTTATTTAGGACTCACATAAGAGGTTTTGCCTTGACGTGGCAGGGAAGCTTACACTTAAATAACCAGTGATTCTAAAACCCTCCAGTTATTAAAATGTGCAGAGGGATTTGGGACAGCACGTAAGTAACTTTGTATAAAGCAGTTTTTGTGTGAAGACTTGAGATAGTAAAATGAAATATTTTATTCATGGGAGACTAAACTATTTTAGTCAAAATATTGTCAGTTGGTTGTTAGCTCCTCACAACTCAGTGTATGGTGAATACAGTCCTGGGTTCCGTGCATCTTAGTGATTACATTACATTCTAGAGATTCCACCGTTTATTTTCATTTTATGCATTTTACCTGTTTATTCCGCGCAATTCCACATATGGCTCCCTAAGTTTGTGATTGTGAGTGATTTCAAAATAAGGTATGAGTATACTAAGTATACTAAGTCTAGAGAGAAGGTCCAGGGGTTAGATCTGGTGTCCTTGGTATGGTTTTTGGACTGCTAACCCAGCCATGGCTTTCTCTGCTGACCTGAGATTATGGGACATCTGAGGACTTTTACAAGTCAGTTGTCAACTCACTGTGAACAAACCCACTCTGTTTTCAGGAGAATATGGTGAATTGGGCCAGATATATTCATGGTTCCGGGGCCCCTGTATAAAAACTACTCACTGCTATTATCACCTGTGAATTAGAGAAATTCTAAAACTTATACGTTATCACTCACAACTAGCACCATGAGATCGGGGGCTGGACATTCGGGTTGTTATTGGTCAGAATTGTTACATGTACATGTAAAATTTCCAGTTAAGTGAAATTATGGAAATACACATAAGATTCGACAGAACTGCTCACGCTAAATTGGGGTTGCCCCAAATGTTTTAATACTACAGCCTCCATGATGCTTTAAAATTCTAACTCTCTAAAGATCTACCTTTTGGACATCCCCTACGCCAGATGTATGTTAATTTGAATCAACCAATTTGAGTCGGTTGATTCAAATTAAAGTGCATCTAGCGGTGATTCTAATACCTGATAATTTAAAAAAATCTGTCATTAACAGCGTGTTGATGGAGAATACAATCTGAAAAATAGTCAACTCAATTTAGGAATGAAATATGTCAAAAATAAAAAATATATTTATAAAGCTAAATATCTTTTCAGAAATAGAAGATGGATCTTAGTGACAATTTTGGGTCAATGACAGCGCATACCGTATACTCCTGGAAGATTCACACAGGCAAAGTAAACCGCAAATTATTTAAGAGCAAAATTAATCACGCATTAAGAATTTTTGTTTAAAATGAAAACCCTTCAATTGCTGGTTGCTTCCGCTGCCATTGATCAAATATTGAGTATTTCTACAGGTTTGCAAGCAAAACGCAAATTAATTTATTTTTGGAATTGCCTTCAAATGGATTTGAGTGAATCCAGTTGAAATTCTGTGTTTTGTAAAAATTACTGCTTCTAAAACTCACCAGATGGTATCAAATGTGACGCGCTCGCTAGTCGCTAGGTTGAAATAACTACATTTCAACAATATTTGCTTGTTGTAAAATAAATTTAAAATGTACTTACCACTTGTAGTGCAAGTTGCCTTGATTTTTGTGCAATGGGTATTAAGTGCTTTACTCTCGTCTAAATATATAGCAATACATAACAGGAAGTTGCAATTATTACCACATGACACACCGAACAAACAAAACGTACAAAGCCAGGGAGTGTTATTTTGCAATCGTACAGATACATTGTAATAATAGAAAAAAATACAGGAACTGGTTTCTTAAAGTAAATGACTTGAATTCCATTGACTTAGTGCAGTAATAAGTCAGAATAATGACCTATAAACATTTGCTGGCGTTTTTGTTAACATCCACATGAGTTAACATGGTCCAGTCTCTGCAGGTGACTTTTCATTCAATCCCATCCGCTGTAGAGTTCAATGTAGGATAGGAGGAACGAAACCTGAATTAAACCACTTCTTTATCTGAACACGAATCTGCTGATATCTCGTGGCAAAATTACCAAATCATTTGTCCAGTGGAATATCCTTCAGATGGTTCAAGAAATGCATTAAAAAAATGCATTAAAATGTACAGGTTCGTGTGGTTTTCACTCAGACCCGAATGGTCGATCGGTGGGTGAAGGGGGTTGCACAATGGCCCTACAAGCATGATTCAAGGCCATCTCACAGGGAAATTTTCAGTGTAATTGTACCTGCTGCCATTGCACAGTACAAAGAAAAATTCCAGACAAACAAATCATAAAAGTCCTCCTTTATTTTGGCACGAATTTTGGTCTTTCAGTTTTTTAGTAGATAGCACGCTAATAGTGTGGGAATTTCTGTCAGACCATGCAATACGAATCCTTATTCTAATTTCTCTGACAAGAAGTGTTGTCATCTGGACTTTGAGTCTTCTTATTCACCATGAGATAAAGTTTGAATTAGCACATACTAGATTTTATAGCTTGGCAGAATCAACAAAATCCAATTGTTTACTGTCTTCGTTAAAGTGGTTTAAGTGTTTTGAAGTCTTAAATCAAATTAGATCACTGTCTAGTAAGGCATTTGGCTGTCAATGAACAACTTACTATCTCAACTTTTCTCAATGTAAAATGCAGACTGTACATTAAATGTCATTGAACACATGGTAACTGGGATCTACCTTGAGAAATAGCTACTACCCCTGAAGGTGAATAATGATTGTTTATATATTTTGCTCCCTGTGGGGGCAGTTCGCCTGGTTGACAAATTGCTGCACTTGCAAGTTAAAGGGTTCATGCCCATATAAATAATTAAAAAAAGTTAATACCATACCTACCTGTAATGCTCTTGGGAGAAAATTTGGAACGCAACTGCAGATAAAATAATAAATTTGATACAGTCACTTTAAGAAAATATAATTTATGGAAATAAAGGAAATAAACTTTGGCAGACTTTTGCAGGAAATAGGTTTTGAAATAATGAATGAATGTTTGGTGTTGCGGACCGCTTGGCACACCAACTAGGTACCTCCACCAATCATGCTTCCTTGTAGTCGCCGAGTACCATAAGCACCACACCGGACACCATGAGCACTGTAGCCCCCCTTAGCTGCCGCAGCTTGGCTGGGGTCTTGCCATCCCTTCCCACCCTGGACCAACACCTGGATCCAGCTCCCAGTGGGTAGACCTCTCCTCCAAGAGAGTATAGCAGTGATTATAGCAGTATGCTGGGAGTAGTCTGTGGGCAGGAGGCTGGCAAGCAGGCTCCTCCAAGAGCCCGTGGTGAGGTCACGTTCGCCACACTTGGAATCTTGTTTCAGAATTGCAACACAAGAATATAGCAATTATAAAAATAAGGAAATGCTTAATCAGCGGCAACAATATAGTCCAAGATTTCAATGAGGAATGCTTAATTAGCAGTAAGTAGTATAGTCCATATGACTCCAATAAGGTTTCCAAGCAGGTGACTCCTGTAGTACAAAGTAGCAGTCTCTTAGTATAAAGAAATAACTTGGTAATGAATTTCCTGGTATGTGAAGTGGTTGTAGTTAGTTGGTTCCAATAGCAATAATTAAGATAAATGAGTAATTGGCAAATTATATTTCAAATAGATATAGCAAGTAGAATCTCAGAGGCAGGCTTTGGATAACCCATATCTTTCCCAGAAACTTGTGGCTAGAACCAATTAGTAAATACAATCATAGGAGACCTTCCAGTGTAGATTTATTTATGGTACCTAAACTTACTGACCCTAACATCATACCTGTTCACCCAGATATACAGCTTGCCCTGTGAAGTTGTGGCCAAACACTCTTCATGATAGTTCCATGGGGCAATTGGCCTCTTCCAACCTGGCGACCTATTGTTTTCTCCAACTTCCCCTCAACTTTTCCAACACCCCAGTTGCACCTATAAAAAAAGTACATATTGATTTTGTAAATGGACTCTAAAAGCTTTTGAATATTTTTGTTTTCAGTTCCATTGGTCAATCCCTCTCTCTATTTCCCCTCTAGGGTTCCACAACTTTTCAACAAAAAACATCATGAACTATGGGAATCTAACGTGATAGACCGAGGGTGGGCAAAACAGCAAGTTTCAACTGGTCTGGCAGTGTACCTGGGACAACGCCCTGCTGGAGAACAATAAACAGGAAACGGGGAGGGGAAGAGACACATCTTCCCATGGACTCAAATGGGCAGAAACAGTCTTTTAGAAGCCAAAAAGCCCCAAATAGTCTTTTTAAATGGCAATACACCCCAGGGCCATAGTCATGAGGAAGGAGGCTGACAATCAGGCTCCTCCAACAGCCAGGGGCAAAGGGCAGTTGGTCATATAAAAATCCAGTGGCAAAAGGCATTTTGTCACAAAGTCTTACAAGAACCTATTCAATTACCCCCTCTACATGAAATATACTGACACAATGTCAGGGGGGTGAATACCCCCGTTGAAAGAAATTCATATGCCTGTAGGAAACACATTTTTGAACAAATGACTATCCCCACAAGTCCCATGCCTCTGTCCAGCATAAATCACGATGCATTTCTATCTTAATCAACAGACACGTATCCTTTTCTCTCCAGATAATCTGACCTAGTTGTCTAGCCATCACTATTTGACCTTTGTCAAAGTCACTCAGATCTTTTTGGTTGCCCATGTTTCATGATTCCAACACATGAAAGTCAAGAACTTAGCTTGCTGCCTCATATATATCCCACCACTTGGCAGGTTCCATTGAAACTATATAATCAGTTATTTGCTTCACCTGTCAGTGGTTTGGCTGATGAGTGTATAGCTTGTGCAGTGCCTATTAATGAATGCAGCCAAGATGTGAGCAGTATAACAGAAAATTGTTCATATTTTCAGTGATTTAGTAATTTGTAATCACGGTGCCATCATATCTCCCAACTTTGTCAGTCCCGGAATCGGGACGCCAGCGGAAAGGGGACGGGACAGTGATGTGATTTCGCCACTAGCTCTGCCCAAAAATTGAGAAGAGCCACATTAATTCCAGGTCAGCCTGGTGTGAGTACAGGCTGCCAACCACTCATGTTAGCAAGCCCCCCACTGAGTACAGACCCCACAGAGAGCACTATTTCAGTGCCCTTTACTTAGCACAAGCGCAATTTATGATGTGCTTACACTATGATTGTTGGGGACAGTTCCTCAAAAGTGGGACACCAGAGAACCAAGTTGGGATGGCGGGTCAGAACCCAGGCTGTTTGGAGGCCTGCAGAATTACATTCCCACCCTAATGAGCCTATATCACACATACTGACAGTGAGTGGGCAGTGCTATTCAAAGTATTTTTACAGGTCTTCTTGTCTTTTCTTTTGTGATTGAGGGAGCTTCCGAATAGCTGATGATGCCATGGTTAGCAAAGAAATAAAATTACAGTGAGCATGGAACTCATTTATGGAAATAAGTATGTACTCCCGTCCCAAGAGTTGATGGTCCTAGTTCACATCAGCCATTGCTTTGAACTGGGCTGTCAACACATGGAAAATTAATCAGGGGAGAATGTATTTTTGTCTTTCAGTACTCCGCTGTTTTAGTTATGAGGTTTATTCACAAAACATAACACATTTGAGAATAAATTAAGTTCTTAAAAATTCATAAATTGTGTTATTTTTCCAGTTGTTTTTCCTACAATTTCCAAATCCCTTGACAGTACTCCATAACTCCCATACTGATACTATCACTGTGACATAAGCCACGACCACCCCATTTCACTGACTGATTTACATTGTTTAAAATTTGTTTTAATGATTCTGCATTTTATCCTCAGTCCAAGTGCTCCCCTTCTGTAATTTGGTAGTTGAATTATATGTGTAATTATTATTCAGTGGCAACATTCCTCAGCACTTTACAATTATAAAAGGGATATTTGACAACTAGTAGTTGACAAACAGGATATTATCAAAGACAAGAGGTAAATCAGTCAACATGTGATGGGAGTCATTCACCAATGTTATTACACAAATATACTGAATTGTGAAATAAAAAAATAAATAAAAATAAATAAATAGGGGTTGCATTGTCTGTCTAAGGAGCTGTAGTAATATAGAATGGTGGGCTTGCAGTACTGGATACAGAGAGCTAGTCTCGTATTTATCGTTCAGAGACTTGCAGTGTCGCAGCTCCCTGTGTCGCTGTGTTGTGAGCTCTCTGACTGTAGTTATGGCATCATTTGCAATAAACTAATTTAGTTTGCAATTGTGCTAATTGTTTTTTTACACAATTGCAGTGTATGGTTACATAGTCTGGCAGTCGTGTATACAGAAGTGCAGGTGTGAGGGGGTTTTTGGAACCAAACATGAACATTTTGGTTGGGCAATAAATGATCTATAAAATAATAAAGTTCAGATAAGAATATAGTGTCGTAGAAATTTGTTCCACATATTCTATAATACTTTTACAGATATTGTCTTTTATGTTCTTTATATGTGTTGCCAAGTGTATTGTATATTATTTTTATTATATATGTCGCCACCTTACCTATGCATTGTCCATGCTATACCACTGTCACACTGCAGCCATAGTGTCACGTTGTAATACCCCAACACGCAGTTTTTAGGATAGCCAGGGAAAAGACTAGGCTATAACGTATTACCCTGCCTTAGAATGGCCAGACTAAACGTTAGACAGAGAAAAAAACGTAATCAGAGACAAGCCAAAGTCAAAGTAACAGAGAGACAGCAAAAACAAGAACTCGACAGAGTCAGGAACACGGTGATCAGTCAGACGGGCAAACAAGACAGGAAAGGGTTATAGATAATTCGGAGTCAGATACAAAGCCATGGTCAATATCAGAATAAACACAACAGATCAAAGAACGCATTAAAGGGTACTGAAACAGAAACAACGATAGGGCAAAGTGGATAGGGCTTGGAAAGTTGAAATATCCTTAACTAACATTTGATTCTTAACTATATCCTTAAATATCCTTAACTAACACGTGGCTTTGTGGGGGCGTCGAAATGACGTGGGCCAATGGGAGCCTGAATCTAATTGTGGCTCCCACTGCACCTTTAAGAGCACGCTCGTGACGCGAGCCACACTCCTAGTGCCAGGCTGGGCGCGTGACCGCTCATTGCAGTCAGTGCACGTGGCCCGTACAGAAGAGAAGATTGAGCCGCGCGTAGCATGTGTGGAAGCAGGACTGCGGCTCGAGCTGAGGACCCCGGCCGGCTCCCAGATAAGGTAAGTACCACGTGTACCCACACCAGCCAAGGACCTCCATATCCAGCATCTGAGGATGAGGAGCATGCAGATAAGCTTCCCTGAGATGGTTTCTGACACTTTGTGCAGAAATTCTTTGGTTAGGCAAACTG
The DNA here is from genome assembly GCA_933207985.1 of Pelobates cultripes. NCBI lineage: Eukaryota > Metazoa > Chordata > Amphibia > Anura > Pelobatidae > Pelobates > Pelobates cultripes. The sequence continues at coordinate 51,844,098 of OW240918.1, read as the reverse complement.
ATTGTTCAAAAGACAAAATAAATGAAGGTTGCGCCAAAGCTCACTGTAGTGCAGCTACTTATGAACAGAGTCCAGAATATAGTAATAAATCTTGAGAAGACAGTACCCAGTGGCACAATTGAAGCATTGTTCAGCATAACAACCCAGCATGTCTAGAGTGGCTGACCGCTCTATGCATCTCCTCATACGTTACTCACCGTACTACCTTACAATGCTTAGCCACAGGCCTATGTTTATGCAAAGGTCAGCCACTCTCCCTTCACAGTAGCTCCAGACATATACCAGTCAGCCTGAACTCTTAGCATACCATAAAAACTTAAAATGTGCGATATATACAAATGCCATAACCCTGTTTTATATGTCTTGTTATCAATCTGAGCGCAGAAGCTGTTGTGGCTTACTGAACACTATGTCTTTCTTTGCACGCTATAAATAAAGAATTAAAAAAAAAAAAATCTTGAGAAGAAAAAAACCTTTACAAAGTCTTAAGTAAAGCCTGATGGGACGCCAACGGCCTATGTAAAGGAATATTCTCTGTGTGGATTACATTGAGGCAGCTTCCCAGGATCCGTATGTAAAGAGAGGAGACGATAATAGTGCAATACGTCTGGTATTAAAAGTGGATAGCAGGAAGAAAGGGTCTATGGTAATCCTACTCACGTGTAGTAGAGCTAAACTAGCTCCAGTGTGGATGGCATACAGCGGTACAATCCCTGCTTATAGGATACGTAGGGAGGTATTGGTCTTTTGTTCCGTATGTGGAAGAAAAAAGACAGATGATAGTGCAATATGTCTAGTATAGATGGATGAGTTGTACAACAGCAGGGTCTAAAATAGTCCTACTTGCGTACAGTAGAGCTTGAACCAGCTCTAGTGTGGATGGCGTACAACGTAATAATCCCCGCTATGTGTAGAGTGGTAAGTATCGTACGATATGTAGAATGTAGGAGAGAAGAGAAACAACTGATAGTGCTCGCTGTTTAAAATAATATCTAATGAGTATAAGTAATAAAATGTGTACTCACATATGATTGAGCAGACGGACTGCTCAATGACTCAGGCGTAAGTGGTATAATCCCCACATAGGATTTCTTTGAGTAATACTCAGCAGGAAGAAATACAATCAGGATACCAAGCAGCAATAGTTAAAAAAAATAAAATAGAATAAAACAGTAAAATGGCACAATCCAAGTGTGTTAATGGTAGCCAAAATACCTTTATTAGGAATGTACAATAAAATATTAAAATATCCACTACCGATTGTTGCAGCAGCTGTATATTGAATCCAATAGAAACATGCAGTGCCAACTATGTTCCTAAGTAGATATGGAAATCTGATAAACAATTATGAGTACAATAGGAGTGGACCAGCCTTGGGCTGTGACCTGTTTGGCCCCTTTGGGCTTACACTTGAGACAGAGAAATAATGGAAAATTAGCAACTTCATATATTAGACACAATGTTGTCTAGTAGAAATATTATATACAACACAAGTATGGAAATATGGCTCTAGATATTCAGGAAAAAACATAATTTAGTAGATAAACCACCTAAGCTTCTAAATGCACTCACAAGGTGTAGGAGTCAGCAAGCATATTAGGTAGCCTTCTCTGATGGTGTCAGGGGGCCGAGGACTCCCTCCTCCAGTGTTCCGAGGTGCCATTTCAGGACTGCTTCAATGCACTTCGTTCTTGTTCAAAGCAAATTTATTTCAGCATAAAAATAAAATACTAATAGAAATACTAGCCAGTTTCTTTTAAAATACTTTTATTTATATTTTTTAAATGTTTAAAAAAATTGTAACAATTAAACAATTTATTAATAATGTAACAATAAAAGATAAATTGTAACAGTGACATAAACAACCATAAATAGGAAACAAACAAATAAATGAATAAATAAATATCCTCTCATTTATTGTTACATTTCCCTTTTTATAATATTGTAAAATGCTAGGAAAAAACGTCAACGCTACTTAAATGCCAATAATAATACTAATAATAATAAATGTTGTGTTTTCTCTAAAATTAAAGTGAATAAGTGAAACTGAGTTCATAGATATGTTTAAAAAGTTGAAGTACTATTCAACTATTTATGTCATTATGTATACAACAAGATTACTTTGAAGATTAATTGTAAATATTGCTGTTGTTCATTTCTATGTAGCCCATTTGGTGTCCATTCAAATAGTGAGATCTATATATTTATATATTTTTCTTACACTGATGTAACATCAGTACATGGCATGAGCTTAGTGACCCCATTATTCACTTGGAAAAATTGTTCAATGAGTCGTTCAGGGATTGTAATATTTGACGTATGAAGAGTCGTTCTGGCACTGTAATTTAAGAGTCATTCTGGCACTGCAAATTACGCTCTCAAAAAGAAGTCAACTTCCAGAATATCACCAGCACCATGTTGATGACAAGGTCGAAAACCAAAGTCTATGGCTGTTTTTTTTTTGTTTGTTTTTTATCACAACCAGTGCTTTGGTTTAAAAAAAAATTAAAAAAATCAGCTTTTAGTACAGCGTCCAATGCTAAGGGTATCTGCAGACATATCAAGCCAGGAACTCTGGGATAGCTGAGGAAAAAGAATTTCTCAGCTTTCTGTCCCAAACGAGGACTTCTCAAACTTAGATTAATATTTCTATCTGTAGTTTAACAAAAGCTAAATCTTCATTAGAGCTTTCGCAGGGTCATGGGGATCTCCATTGTCCTGGGAATGACATAGCTGCTCTAGTGAACTATTTATTGCAGCCATGGACCTGACAAATATGATGAGTCTATTTCAACCATTGGATACTCAATAAAAAACAAACAAACATAGTGAATTAGTAATCCGACAGTCCTCAACGTCGATCAGGGTTGTGGCTGGTAGAAAATGATATCCCAGATTTCTCTAAAATACCACAAGCTTGAAGCTTCTCATTCTTTAGTGAATCTCTCAGTTCAGTTTTTGATTGGCAGAAGAAGAAAACTTCAGAGGTGATAATGTGTCACGTTCTAACTGTTTCTGGATATTTAATATTTATAAACGGATACTGCGTGACCTGTGGAATGAACCTGGATGAAGAAATGTATCTGTTAATAAAGCTCTAAAAGACACACACTAATATTTAAAGGAACACACAAGCACCATAACTACTATGGCATGCTGAAGTGGTCATAGTGCCAGGAGTACTAGTGCCAGGCTTGCCTCATCCTATGGCTCCTGCGGGTTAGCTCTTGAAATACCATAGGAAGGTCCATTACAAACTCCATAATCAGAAATCCCTAGGTGGGGATAATTCCACCTATGCTGTGGCAATAGAGCAGTATCAATCTGCTCTATTTTTGTAAGTATATTTTATTTTATTTTATTTATCTAATTTTTTCAAACTGAGAACACTATCACTATTTTATACATTCTGTGGAGCCCAACGGAATCCAGCCGAACAGACGGTCCTACCTCTCCAGCATACTCACCAGTGGGGAACATACTATCAAGCATCTCACAAGAGCCGGTCTAAACTACAGCCAAGCAATCCATAGGTGGGGATAATTCCACCGGTGCTGTGTTAATAGAGCAGTATTTCCTGCTCTATTTTTGTGAGTATTATTTTATTTTATTTCTTATTGTTCCTACTGAGAGCACTATCTGCTGTTTCCATTAATATAACATTATTTTTCGTTTTATTAAAAAAGAAGATAATCCAACAGCAGATTTTTCTAAATACAGATAACACTTCCTTCCCTGTTGGATTTGGATCAGACTTCACTCGCTGCTGTTAGTTAGAGGCTATAATGCCCTCTCTTGGTTTATAGATCCCTTCGTCTTTCTCTATCAAAATCAGTTATAGACGGGGCGTGGCCTGGCGACGGTGCTGAGCGGCCGCATGTACTGAGCGCTCCGCTCCGACAGGACCCACAGGAGCAATAAGGCGGCTGCAGCCGACGATAAAACCGGGGACATTTATCCCCAAGCAAGCATGTCTCAGGCTAAGGGGAAACGGCAAATAGAAAAGGCCGAAAAAAACGCTTTTTTCACCTCCCGGACGCCGCAGGGGAAGCAGGCCTTGGTGCAGGATGAAATCCAAGATGGCGCCGACGACCAGGATGAACAGCATAGTAAGTCCCCTGAGAACGAAAACCCTGTCACACAGCAGGTAATGCGGACACTACTAGAAGAAATGTCTGCCAGGCTGGAAAACAGCTTTAAAACAGCAATAGGGGCCATGCATAAAGATATCCAAGAGCTGGAAGTGAGAACAACCGGCACAGAAAAAAAAATGGAGGAGCTAGTGAAGCACATAAAGGTATAGAGGGAGAGGTGGAAGAGATCCGCAGCCAAATGAAAATGTATGAACTAAAGCTTGCTGATATGGAAGACAGAGCCCGCAGAAACAATCTAAGAATACGTGGGATAAAGGAGGAAGTGGGACAAGCAGAACTGGCAACTTATTTGACTGCCATGTTGAAAAAACTAGCACCTGATATACCAACAGATCAATTGCTGATGGACAGATACCATAGAACAGCTAAACCCAGCTTCCTGCCACAAGACACCCCGAGAGATGTCCTCATAAAGATGCACTATTATCACGTAAAAGAAGTGATACTCCAAACGAGCAGGGCGAAGAAGAAACTCCCCGAACCTTATGGGGGATTGCTGATCTTCGCGGACATATCATCATATACACTAAAAAGAAGGAGGGACTTCAAGGACATCACGGAACAGCTCAGGACCCACAAGCTCCCTTACCGGTGGGGATACCCGGTGAAAATCCTGGTGTCCAGAGGCGGGAAGATATCGGCCATAACAACACCTGAGGAAGGATCTCGATTGCTACAGCGTTGGGGCATAGCCGAGCAGAGCCAGAGAAGAAGCCCGAATAGGACAGGCGGTTCCTCCACGAACTGGAGAAAAGCCTGAAAGACTATGTCATTGGACTCATAGACTGCATACTATACCAAGTGATTGTGGTGAGAAAGGTCATGATGCAACGACCATGGAGGAGCGTAAGGGTATCGTATAAAACTAAGCGACTTACTGAGGTTATGACACAGTTAGATAAATTGAGGAAAAAAAAAAACAAAAAAAAAACAAAAAAAAACCACACACACAGTTTTAACTGTTTACGTATATAAGACCTCACAAGTGGTAAATCACTCCAGTAGGGTAGCCTGGGACCAGACTGCCTAGACGCCATGACTACCATGACGGCACAGGAGTGGGCCAAGTCAGGGAAGCACCCCACCAAGAGGAAGTAGTAGTACTTCCACCCCCCAGAGGTACTAAATTGTACCTATGCCACATACGGCACACGTCACATTTTTGTTAAGTTCATTTACCCTGTTACTGTTATGTTCCCAATTTCCCCCCGGTCTGGCTGGGACCGGACAATATATAACCTTCCCCATATGCCCGCAGGACGCTTATACGAAACATCAAGCACAAGGGACTCTGGTACCCAATAATGTCCGCAAGGGCTCCCAATCACCCACGAATAGGCGAGAGAGGGGTGCCCGAATCTTACCCTCCAAGAGGGGGAAATCGCTCGACTTGATGCTGCTGGGGCGAGCGAACTCCCCGCACAGGTGCTTACAATTCAGTATGTCCCTTACTAAACTAACGGGGTACAGACCCCCATGAAAATATACTCGTTAAATGTTAGAGGGTTAAACCTACCGGTTAAGAGACACCAATTGTACAGAGACCTTAAACAAGCGGATGCGGACGTTGTTTGTATACAAGAGACGCATTATAGGACCGATGACTATATCCCACCATCTGTGCACGATTACCCACACCAATACCATGCGGCTTCCACTACAAAGTCCAAAGGGACTTCCATACTAATATCTAAAAGAGTGGCTTTCACAATGATTTCAGTAGAGCTAGACACAAATGGGAGATATGTTATATTGAAATGTACGATTAACAACATGCTGTACACCATCACGAATCTTTATTCACCTAACACAAATCAGGGCGGGTTCCTACAACACCTGTTACAGAAACTGTCCACAATTCAAGAGGGAATGTCCATTATATGCGGGGACTTCAATCATGTGTGGGACCCAAAGTTGGACTCCAATACCCCACGCCACAGCCCAAGATATAAAATACTACACAGACAATGTAAAAAAATACAACACCTCCTATCCCTACACCACTACTTTGACACATGGCGGATAGCCCACACATCGGAGCGGGCATATACCCACTTCTCACATGTCCACAACACATATTCAAGGATCGATGGGATCCTAATCCACGGACAGGCCCTTAACCAAATGGCTGACTGCGAAATAGGCCAAATCACTTGGTCAGACCACGCACCAATTACGCTGACGGTCAAAGACCAATATGATTATAAACAACGCAGCCCATGGCGGTTGAATGCCTCCTTACTGTATGATAGCACATTTAAAAAGGAAATAGAGGCCACAATCTGTAACTACTTCTCAGAAAATACCACTCCAGATGTGTCTAAGGGCACAATCTGGGCGGCACACAAGGCAGTAGTTAGAGGGGTCTTCATTAAAAGGGCATCATATCTGCACAAACAGTCCTCATCCCAAATTACACAATGGAGACGGGAGCTATACCAGCTGAACACACAGAACCAACACTCACCCTCTAATGCCATTAAAATGCAAATCTCCACCATTACAGCAAAACTACACCAGAAGGCGCTAGAGCAGACAGGGTTCATGCTTCAACGACTGAAGTCGCGACAATACATGCAAGGGAATAAAGCTAGTAGACTCCTAGCTAGGAGGTTACAAGAAAAAAGAGCAAACCAAAAAATTGCCTATCTCATGTCCCCCACGGGAGAGAAGAAAATGATCCCAAAAGATATATGCAATGAATTTGCTAATTATTACGCCTCTCTATATAACATAAATAAGAACGACTCTGCGTTCCACCCCACAGAGGAACACATAAACGCTTATTTGGCCACGATAGACCTCCCCAGGCTCACGCCCCAACAGGCGCAAGATCTCATAAAACCGATATCAGAGACAGAAATCCATAAAGTAATCAAAAACCTACCTAATGGCAAAGCCCCAGGCCCAGATGGCCTAGACAACAGCTACTACAAAACCTTTCTACACCAATTAGCACCCCAATTAGTACACATGTTCACAGAGGCAACCACTACACAAGCTCTCCCTACAGAGTCACTACTAGCCCATATTATCACCTTACAAAAACCAGGGAAACCGCCCACTGTCCCCCAAAACTTCAGACCCATTTCCCTGCTCAATACAGACGCGAAAATATTCGCCAAACTGTATGCAACGAGACTGAGCGCACTCCTCCCCCAGTTAATCCATTCAGACCAGGTAGGATTTGTGCTTGGGAGACAAGGAGCGGACAACACGCGCAAAGTCCTAAATATAGTACACAGTCTGCCCAGAACACACAAAGAGGGGGGCCTTGTGGTATCCCTAGACGCGGAGAAGGCCTTTGACCGCCTGCACTGGAAATTCCTGGAGGCGGTCTTGGAAAAGTTTGGGGTGCCAGGCGAATTTCGCTCGGCGGTTAAGGCGCTGTACAGCGAGCCGAAAGCTCAAGTACTCAATGCAGGATTCCTGTCGAACCCCTTTGGCATCTCCAATGGGACGAGACAGGGGTGCCCTCTGTCGCCCCTGCTCTATGTCCTAGCCCTGGAACCGCTAGCTGCCAAGATCAGGGACCATAACTCTATACATGGCGTGCGCATAGGCGACAGGGAATACAAAACCAACTTATTCGCGGACGATGTGCTCCTAACCCTGACCCAACCACTAATATCGATGCCACACTTACTAAGTGTAATAAAAGAATATGGTAAAAGTTCTTATTATAAACTAAACGTAACAAAAACCCAGGCAATGGGAATTGGTATACCCACTGAAGTGATAGGAGTGCTGAAAGAGAAATTTGAGCTGGACTGGAGAGCAGACAGTGTCACCTTCCTAGGAATAAAACTGACTAAGACAATAGGGGGACTTTTCAAGGCCAATTACGAGCCGCTGCAAAAAGAATTAGAGACCAGCTTGGCAGCATGGAAAGATAAATACCTGTCTTGGCTGGGACGGATGGCTGCATTTAAAATGTCTCTTCTCCCCAAACTACAATATCTATTTAGAACGATACCGACAGGCCTACCGTCCTCATATCTAAACAAAATACAAACAATACTCACCAAATTTGTATGGGCACAAAAGAGAGTGAGAGTAGCGGCAAAATTCCTACACAGACCAATCACCCAGGGAGGTCTAGCGTTGCCAAGTATTAAGACCTACTGTCAAGCGACATTGGCGGCCCCAGTGATAGGGATGCATACACAGTCCTCATACCCCCAATGGCTAGAAATAGAGAACCACTGGTTACAAGGAACAGACCTCCAGAAACTAATATGGGTACCTAAAAGGTTACGCCCTCCACAACCCTACATACTACCCACCACCAAAACAATGTTGGAGGCTTGGGATAGATCACAATCGACATTAGTGTCCATGTCACCATGGTCACCGGCAACCCCGCTGTCTAGCCTACATATAGCCAACAACACGTTTGATTACAGAGAATGGACCAAGAGAGGATGCACACATGTACGGGATCTCCTAGAAGGACACAACCCCAGACCATTCCCCGTCCTCCAAGAAAAATTTCAACTGCCCTCTAAATTGATATTTCCATATCTCCAACTTAAATCAATGCTAGGGGCCCAAAGACTCACAGATCAGGGGGGGGGCGAGTTCACGAGGCTGGAGAAAACGTGCATGGACAAAAAACAGAGGAAAGGGATTATCTCCATGTGCTACTCGCTTATGAACGTAGGTACACCAACACATCTAGACAGATTCAGCGAGGCGTGGCAGCTGGACCTGGGGAAACAATTTGATAACACCCAATGGGAGACAGCTGTAACAGCGCATAAGGGGAAGACATTGTGCACGTCCCACATAGAATTAATGAGGAAAGTGTACTATAGATGGTACATGGTGCCTACCAGATTGGCGAAGATATACCAGGGAACATCAGCGCTGTGCTGGAGGTGTGGGGTGTCGGAGGGCACGATGCTCCACATATGGTGGAAGTGCGGGACGATCAGACCCTATTGGGAGATGGTAGAGGACATAACTAAAGAGATGGTAGACACCAACATAAAATTGACCCCGGAATTGAGTCTCCTATTCATGAACTTAGACCAGTTTCAGGGAGCTGGGGCAATATTGGTTTTCCACATACTGATAGCGGCCCTGACACTAATAGCTAGGGAATGGAAAAACACAAAGGCACCGACTAAAAGTGCCCTGACAAGGCAAATCTCCAACAACCTACACTACGAAAAGGTAGCGAGGAAAAACTATGGCAACAGCGCCAAATTTGAGGAAGCACAAGTTAAATGGGAAGCCGCATACGCCCCCAAAGAACAGGAAGACAGCGAATAATCCCAAACCAGGGAGTCGCCCCGTAGGGGATCCCGTGAGACAAGAGATACACCCCAGGGGGTAAGAGAGAGGGCCCAAGGGATAGAGCCCAGGGAGGACAGAGGAGGCAGGCATAGGACATTGGGTAGGCCAAGAGCCAAGAGTCCTGAGCGGAGTATAAAGTCTCTATAGGGAACAGAACCGGTAGGAAAAGGGACACGCAGATCTCGCCAAATTCCTTCCCCCCCCACCTTCCTACACTCTTCTCTCCCCACCCCACAAGTTTTACAAATCCCTTCCACGTTGGGATACTAGAGGAGAGATTCAAACAAGTAGAAGCCGGGTAACCCGGAATGAACTAGGTTGGGAAGTACAGACCATGCGAGATAAGAAAAAGCTAATGACAGTTAGTCACAATCGTAGGGTACGCAAGCAGTGACGAAGCACAGGACGGGTCTTGAACCCAATGGAAGGGAACAAGCCCAAGTCTAACACTAGGGATAGCATGTTATTGAAAAATTATTGTAATATTATTGGAATGTAATATACCATGTAACGAAGGTTATGATGTATACTATATGCGAGAACATGTGATGTACTGCCATACTTTCCCCCCCCCGTCTCTCTTCTGTACCCCATATACCCACGTTTTTGGAAAATAAAAATTGTCAAATTGGAAAAAATCAGTTATAGACCAGCCGTACTGGGTTATAATGTACAGGTATATGCATTAGAAAAATGGATATAGACTAATCTAGTGGCAACAATATTCTTATATGTGTCTGTCTGTTACATTATTTTTGGGAAACAACTAATTGGCGCCTAATTTATTTATTTATTTTTAGGAACCCCCTTGCCATCTACACTGCACCTGCTCTGTAATGGATTTGTTGAATGGTTCTGCTCGTGACTCCGAACTCAGTGCCGGAACTAAACCCGGTGAACAATGAATGTATTATCAGAGTGTGTCTCACAGCTGATATGATTCACTGTAATGGAGTTTGCCTCTTTGTTATAAATCGGAACTTTTACCTGTCCTCATTTATTTTGGGACAGCTGGCAAATAAGGTTTTTAAAAGGTGCATATATTAGTTATAATTATTATTATTTTATTATTTATATTATTTATATAGCGCCTTCAGATTCCGTAGCGCTGTACAATGGCTTCACTTGTCACATATTTTAGCATGTGTTTAATTTTGTCACTCCAAAATGTTCCTCCCTTTGTGATCCATACTCTGAGCGCATTATCTAAATACAGTAAATAATTGAATGTCAGGCTGTGTCTAAGAGCTAACTTCATTCAGAGTGACCAATTCTTGCCTCCTTCCATCTCTATGTATAAAACAAGCAATGCCCTCTGCTGGTGGTTTTCATACAGGACTATTTCTTAACTGGCTTATAACCCCCCCAAAAACAATGATTTATCGGAACTCTTAGCACACTCACCGTCTCTCTATTACTTGTTCAAGGCTGGGATGTTCCACTCTGCAGATGTATTCGGCTCCTTGCTCTGAGCTTAGTAACGGTGTGATCAGACATGCTGTACAGCTGTACGTCATATCCGACTGTATGTTGTGTTGTAGATCAGGGATCTCATAGCCATTATAGCCTGTTACATTAACAACTGTGTTACTGCTGTTCTTTTTAAGCCAAGTCACAGTCAGCAGGGCTGGGGGGAAATATTTGGAGATTTTGCACTCTAGTTTGGATTCAGAACCTTCAGTCAGAGCCGGGCATTCTATCTCATCAACCACAATGCATCATTCAGTAACAGTACTGTGCAGGCAGAACTATATATTATTCTGTAACAGTACAGTGCAACCAAGACAATGCATTATTTATTCAGTAACAGTACAGTGCAACCAAGACAATACATCATTCAGTAAAAGTGTAGTTAGATCTACAGGGTATTCAGTAAACTTACAGTGCAACCCAAACTTTATATTATTACGTAAAGATACTGAACAACCACAAATATGTAATACATTATTCATACAATACAACTAGAGACGTAAATGATTTAGTGGTTTGGGAGGAAGAGCTAGATAACGGTTTGACGATTTATAGCTGAATCCTTTCTTTGGTAATACAGTATAGGGTTTATTTTACAGATTTTCCCTCACCCCCGAGTCCGCCCACAGGAATGCAGTGTCTGCAGAGCCGGTGCAAGTATTTTTGCCGCCCTAGGAAAAAGTAAAGTTTGCCGCCCCCCCCCCCACCATGTGACATCACAATGCTCTGCCATGTTAACTAACGCCAGTGCTGCAGTGCTGCCGTGTTTACATTAAAAGGCCTGCAGGGACAGGCTAGACACCAGAACCACTACATTAAGCTGCAGTGGTTCTGGGGACTATAGTGTCCCTTTAATGTGAGGTAAATTAGAGATTAGTGCCACGAATAATATACTAGATTGCCTACTTACAACCAGATGAGGATGATGATGGGCTCTAGCTGCCATCTGGCTCCACTGGTCTGATGTAGAACAGGCTCTCTGGAGGCGGTTTGTAACTGTGGTCACAAAAATCAATGTTCTGGGAGAACGGGAAGCAGCTCCATTTTTTGGGGGCCCTTTACACAGCACAAGGTCTGGGTCCCAGGGTCCAC
>OW240918.1:51775067-51831981 GCA_933207985.1 Pelobates cultripes | reverse complement strand
CCTCTCTTCCTCTCCCCCCCTCTCAAATTTCCTCCATTCCCTCCCCTCCCTCAAATTTCCTCCCTTCCTCCCTCCCCTCCCCTGCCTCAAGGCGGGCGCACGAGGGAGCACTCTGCTCTGTGTGCTTCCTCTTCAGCTTCCTGGCACGCCGCATACTGATGCCGGCTCCAGAAGATGACGCCCCCCCGCCCGCCGGGTGTCAGCAGGGCCAGCCTCGGGGGGCCCTGAGGTGACCGGCTGCTGGGCCCCCCAGGAGAAGAGGCTGGCCCAGTGGGTAAATACCGGGGTCGCAGGGCCCCCTGCAACCCGGTATGTACCCACTGAATGTGGGGCCTGGACAACTTGAGCAGTCCGGGCCCCCCAGGACCGCCGGGCCCATGACAACCGTTATGGTTGTCATGCCCTGATGGTGGCCCTGGTAACAGACAGTAACAAACAGTTACAGACAGACACATAGTTACAGGCAATTACACACACACAGTCACATGCTGACAGTCACACAAAGTTACAGACCGTCACACACAGTCACAGGAAGACAGTCACACACAGTTACAGATAGTCACAGGAAGACAGTCACACACACACATTTACAGCCAGACAGTCACACACAGCCACAGGCAGACAGTCACACAGCCACAGGCAGACAGTCACAAACAGTTACAGACAGTCATACACAGATACAGGTAATCACACACACAGTCACATGCTGACAGTCACAGGAAGACACTCACACAAAGTCACAGGAAGACAGTCACACACAGTTACAGGCAGACAGTCACACACAGTTAATGTGATAGGGTGAGTGTAGAAGAACGAGGGCCGGTAATTCTGGTATGGATGGAGTTGGTGAGAGCGACAAGATTAGGTTAATGTGAGCAAGGCTGGGTGAAGGGGGCATGACAGCATGTGGGGGGTGACAGTGTGGGGGGGTGGCTGTATGTTTGTGGAATTGTGACGTGGGTAGGTGAGAGTGTGGGAGGCAGTGTTGGAAAGGGTGACAGTGTGTGCAGGGGCAATGTGTGGGAGCGGTGACTGTATGTATTGGTGACAGTGTTGGGGGCTGACAATATGGGGTGCAAGTGTGTGAAAGGGTAACAGGGTGAGAGAGTAGTGTGGAGGAATGTGACAGTTTTGGGGGCAGGGTGTGAGTGGGTGACAGTGAGGAGGAAAATGACAGTGTGGAGTAGCAGTGTGGAGGATGGTGACCGTGTGGGGGGCAGTGTGTTACAGTGTGGGAGGGCAAGGTGTGTGGGACACAGTGTAGTGAGGGCAGGATGTGTGACAGCATGAGGGGGCAGTGTGTATGACAGTTTAGGAGGGCAAGGTGTGTGACCATGTGGGTGGCAGAGTGTGTGGGAGACAGTGTGGGGGGCAGGGTATGTGGTGGTCACTGTGGGGGGCAGGTTCTGTGGTGGTTAATGTGAGGGGCAGGTTATGTAGGGTCGGGGTATGTGGTGGTCATTGTGGGGGTCAGGGTATGTGGTGGTCAATCTGGGGGACAGTGTCTATGGTGGTCAGTGTGATGGTTAGTGTGGGGGCAGTGTATGTGGTGGTCAGTGTGGGGGACAGTGTCTGTGGTGGTTAGTGTGGGGGCAGTGTATGTGGTGGTCAGAGTGGGGGAAGGGTATATAGGGGCAATGTATGTGGTGGTCAGTGTATGTGGTGGTCAGTGTGGGGGGCAGTGTATGTGGTGGTCATCAGTGTGGGGGCAGTATATGTGGTGGCAGGGCAATGTGGGTGCAGTGTATGTGGTGGGCAGGGCAGTGTATGTGACTGGCAGGGCAGTGTGGGGGCAGGGTATGTGGGTGGCAGGGCATGTGGGGAGCAGGGCAGTGTGGGTTGGAGGGCAGTGTTGGGGCAGCGCAGTGTGGGAGTCAGGGCAGTGTATGTGGGTGGGCAGTGGGGGTGGGAGGGTAGTGTTGGGGCAGTGAGGGTGGGAGGGAAATGTTGGGGCAGTATGTAGGTGGGCAGTGAGGGTGGGAGGGCAGTGTTGGACAGTGTGGGTGGGAGGTCAATGTTGGGGCAGTGTATGTAGACCTTGTTCTCGCGAGAGCCTGTCAGAGCATTGCCATGGTAACCCGCGGCAATGCTCTGTGTGCTCGCGAGAAGCACATTATGTGATCTGCAGCTCTGCACTCGGCGGAGCTGCAGATCAGCAGGTGGCTCTCTGTGTGGGCAGACCATGTGGAGGGGCCACCCGGCGGCATAATGGGCAAGCCGCCGGGCCCCCACTCACTGTCGGGTCCTCGGTCATTGACCGAGCACCCGACAGTTCAGTCTGCCATAAGGCGATTTAGGCGGCCGCGAGGCCCCAGCAAGCGCGAGGCCTTAGGCGGCCGCCTAAATCGCCTAATTAGAGAGCCGCCTCTGTGTATAGGTGACGTAGTGTGTGTAGGGGTTGTAGAGAGGGTGTGTTTAGAGAATGTTGTATGTGTTTGCTGACAAGGAATGTAGTGTGTGTGTAGGTGGTGCAGTGTGTGTGTAGGAGATCTAGTGTGTAAAGGACCCAGAGTGTGTATAGGAGATTGTGTGTGTGTGTGTGTGTGTATAGAGGATTAAGAGTGCATATAGGGTAAGGGATCTAGCGTGTATCTGGAGCGTAATGTGTGTAGTGGTGCAGTGTGAGGGGTGCTGTAGTGTGTGTGTGTGTATAAATATATATATATATATATATATATATATGGACGTATTGTATGTGTGAGGGGCGCAGTGTGTGTGTATGTTAGAGGGGTGCTGTGTGTGAGGGTGTTTTTATCTGCCGTCACATTCTAGGTTTCTAATTTTCTTTGTTAACTCACTGAGGGTTATTATATATATATATATATATATATATGTGGGAGTGTGCTGTGTGTGTGAGCGAGGGTGCTATGTGTCTGAGAGTGCTCTGTGTGTGTCTGAGGTTTCGCTGTGTGTGTCTGAGGATGCGCTGTGTGTGTCTGAGGATGCGCTGTGTGTCTGAGGGTGCTGTGTGTGTCTGGGTGCGCTGTGTGTGTCTGGGTACGCTGTGTGTGTCTGGGTGCTGTGTGTGTTTGGGTGCTGTGTTTGTCTGGGGGTGCTGTGTGTGTCTGAGTGCTGTGTGTCTGGAGGTGCTGTGTGTGTCTGGGGGTGCTGTGTGTGTGAATTTATTTTTTATTTAAATTAAAATATATTTTTTCATAATTTAAAAAAAAAAAAGTTATATCCCTTCTTACCTTTAGCCTGGGAGGGGGGAGCCGTGTTGCCATGGGGGGGGGAGCCTTGTTGCCATGTGGAGGTGCCATGATGCCCTCCCTGGTGGTCCTAGTGGTGAGAGTGAACTCTAGCCCTTTTGTGCGAGGCATCATTCACATCAGGCAATGCTTCTTGTGAAAAGCAAACCCAGAACTGGTGTGTTTTTTTTATAGGGCAGGGCAGCTGTAACCAACACCTCCAATCTCATCTCATTGATTGGACTCCAGTTGGCTGACATCTCACTCCAATTAGCTCTTGGAGATGTCATTAGTCTAGGGGTTCACATACTTTTCCACCTGCACTGTGAATGTTTACATGGTGTGTTCAATAAAAACATGGCAACATTTCATTCTTTGTGTGTTATTAGTTTAAGCAGACTGTGATTGTCTATTGTTGTGACTTAGATGATGATCAGATCACATTTTATGACCAATTTATGCAGAAATCCATATCATTCCAATAGTGAAATCTCTAAGAGAACAAGCACAGATGAGGAGGTAATGGGGGAGAGGACAACACAGTAGGTGATATATAGTGTAGCTAACGGAACCAGAGTGGGATGAAGTGGAGAAACAGGTTAATAAAACAAACCACATGTAATGTGTAGTAAAACATGAAAAAAAAGTTCGGACTGGTTTAAGTTGGAGGGTCTGCCGACCCAGCTAAAGCTCGTCTTGGGACAAATGGTGAGATTGCACAAACCACCCAAATCCTTACGGGGGAAGCGGCTCCGCCTTTATCCTAGTGCTTGGAGAACGGACGGTGCCTCTTGAGGTTGTATTAGTGGGAACGTCTTTCCTTCCTTCTCTGCCAACAAGCGACGTGGGCCACATTTCTATGGGATCTTGGCATACCAAAGTAGCTTTGTAGTGGTTTGTAGCCAATGCCTCTACGTTATGGTGGACCTGGATAGATCCCTATAAAAGGACAGATGTGAGCCCTCAAAGCTAAGTGAGGGAGACGCGGATGCAGATTTATCAGAGTCTCTGTAAAGGTGTAGGAGCACGTCCCTGGAGGCCTCCGAGGGTGCTCGCGTGACCTTAGCTAAATGGAAACAGTAATAGCCTGCTTGACCTATCTAGGGGACAGCAACGTGGACAATAGTCACCGGACGTCGCCCCCTGATCAGCTGATAGTCGTGTGCTCTTTTTAGTGGTGTGGATCGGGGTCCGCAGCTCCTGGCAAGCTGTTAATAGATTCAGTAGTCCGTAGCTAACTTGAAGTGCGGTCACCTTGTGTGGGCGCTGGTTTCGGCCTGGTTTAGGCGTTCCATTTTTTAATGTTCACGGTGCAACTGGCATATGAAATAAATAAAACAAATGTAGTGCTTTCTGCTTAGAATGATAACTGTTGTGCATTCAGATTAAAATCTAATTACATTTTTGAGAGCACCATATGCTCAATGATATCAGCTTTGATTTTATGATCTCAACCAAGTATATATGTAGGTAGATGAGATTAGAAAGATGTAGAGGATCATTTGGATAAAATAGGTATCCGGATAAATACAGGACAAATTAAAATCAATAAGATAAGTACAAAAAATAAAAAATACATATAATACATTTTGATTGTAAAACAATTTTTATTGTGATATACCATACAAATAGATAAAAAGAGTCCTTCTATACAATTATTGTCACGGTCTGACAAATGTAAGCATTGCCTTTCCTTGGAAAAGGCATAGTTTACATTTGCCACTAAGGACATCTCTAGTGGCTGTCAATCAGTCAGTCACTACAGACATATCTTATTAAGGTCCTGTAATATTTACAGGACCAGGCATTATTATGCCTCTCTGAAGAGATGCTGATTGCCACAGCATGGTGACTACTACGCATGCAAAGTAAACCTTTCAGGGCTTCTCACTGGAGAAACGTTGGACTTGTTGAGATAATCAGTAACTACAATCTCTGCCGGGGAGTGACGGCAGCTATGGAAAAACCGAGTTAAATGGCTTTATCTCTTACAGAGGGGACCCGCTACATCTAATGTTAGCAAAACAAATATTGGAGTTCTCATTCTAAATAACATTTAGCTATTCTATATTGAATTAGATTAAGTCACATGTTTTGTATTCTTGTGAAAATGTACATCTTTTTTTCATCTGTTATCATTATACTATCTGCTATTACAATCTAGTGTTTTCTGTCACAACCCTAAAACATTTTGTTAGGCAACAATAAGAAAAAATGTTATTGGGGGAAGGGGATAATGGGTGACAAAATGCACCTATGTCTGTTTATACAAAAATCTTTGCACTGGTTAATTCCATCTACAACAAACCGCATAGTGCATGCTATAGTGAATTATAAGATACAAATAAGTGGTTCTTGTGTTGCCAAATATAACGGAACAATTTAGGTCAAAAGAAACAAAAAGGGAAAAAAAAAGTAATCTTTGTTTTCAGTTTTAGCATTTTGCCATAAAATTTAAATTGTTTAAAATTTGTGACAGTTCATAATTTGGGGAATAAGTGACAGTGTTGCCTTACCGATGGAGGTGGGATATATTCTGTTAACATGTGAGATATATTTTAATGAGATATTCTTTGTGTGCCTTCTCCTTGGACTCTCTTTCTTAAATATAGATACACACCTTAAAGCAGCACTGTCACCATCTGGGGACGTTGCAGAATTTGCAAAGACCCCATCCTCCTGGCAGTGACATCGCCGCAGGTTAGTTTAACTTACCTGAACCAGTCCCTTGCGGATGCTGCCATCTATTTCAGGCAGGCCTTTTTCGGCTCGCCAGGAGCCGACATCACTGCCGTACTCTTGTGCATGTGCTAGCGTAAAGCACTGAGGACTATGGAGGATCCTGCGAGAAGGTGGGATCCTTCATAGATAAAGCCAATTATCTGCAGCTTTCACCAGGGATTGACACTTCTATGCAGCAGTTTTCTATGCAGCTCTTTACGTGTCAGGCGGAGGGAAACCACAGAGTATCAAGATATCTATTGGGGTGGAATTTCAGTAGAATTTTATCTTTATGAAATACTTGTTTTGGAGGAGGGCGGGGGGTGGTGACAATGCTGATTTAACTACAGCAAGCTTCAATCTCTTTCGCACAAGCCACTTACCAGAAAACACTCTCAGAAGTGCTTGAGAACGTTAGTCAGTTGCAGCTCCACACAGCATTTCGACAGACTGCCTTACCTGCTGCAAGGTACACCTGGGATATCTGCTGTATTCTCATTTTTGAATTGTCATTTCATTAGTTAAATTCTTTTTTGTGTATGTACACAGAGAATATTTCAGACCTGGCACCTCTGTCATCAGGCCTGTATCTGTTCCTTCTCAACTCTGGGGACCAAATTCACAATGCATGACCCCTTTCCAAAGTGTATCCATTTCACCCTATGATCGTTTCTATTTACAGCCTGTCTTTTACACACAGGACAACTAACGACACACTATCTTCCCATCCACCCTCCCCTAAGTCCTGTGTTAATATAAAGACTCCCCAAATAACTCATTTATGATCATCAATGCACTCTTCCAAACTCCTGCATTGATTACTATCCTTCTCGCTTCAATTCCTGTCTTGTTAACAGACTGCTACCCAGCCCAACACCACTTGCCCCAGTCTTTATAAAGTGGTTTATCCAATGTTCTCGTTCTTATGCTTAGCATTTTCTGTTTTTCCTTTTTTTCAATAAGAATATCTTAAGTTGTGTTGCTCGGATCTACCTCTGGCATGATTGTACCTGCTTATGGGTTTCGATGGAAGTCCATCCATGCTAAAACAGAAAGACGATTATTCAATTTGTATTTTTAAATCAGCAAGAGCTAAAAGTGCTTGCTAGAGGAATAACAAATGAAGAGCAGGAAATATGCTTGTTCGGAGGTTCTCCTGCTATCCTTGTCACTCAACTGACAGCATACAGAGCTACACATTAAATGGATTGACAGGTGGCGAAGGGACCACGTTCTAAATAGTTTTTAACTTAAAATCTTTAAATTTAATAGCATTTCAGAGAACATATGGAAAAGAATAAGAGTGTTGTCTTGCATGCTAACTTTATAGATGAACTCAAAATCTGGCCTTAAATCCAACTCTCTGCTTGACCCGCTTCAATCTGGATTCCGAGCTCGTCACTCTGTTGAGACAGCTGTGACCAAAGTATGCAAAGATCTTATCACTGCTAAATCCCATGGCCATTACTCTATCCTAATTCTCTTTGATCTTTCTGCGGCTTTTGACATTGTTGATCATCAACAGCTTCTTCTCATCCTCCGCAATATCGGTCTACAAGATATTGCTCTCTCCTGGTGCTCCTCCTACCTCTCCCAACGCTCTGTCAGTGTTTCTTTCTCTGGCTCTGCTTCTTCTCCCCAACCCCTCTCTGTTTGTGTTCCCCACTGTTCCCCTACTGTTCTTTATCTATGCTGCCTCCCTTGGTAAATTCATCAGCTCCTTCGGCTTCCAGGATCATGTCTATGCGGATGACACGCAAATCTACCTGTCCTCTCCTGATCTCTCTCCACTCCTTTTGACTCGTGTCTCCTCTCTGCTATTTCTAACTGGATGGCTGCTCACTTCCTTAAACTGAACCTGTCCAAAACAGAACTTCTGGTCCCCCTCCCTCAAGTGTTGCTACTCCCTTGTCTGTGTCCCTTTCATGTCAATGGCGCTGCCTAGGTGTTCTCTTTGGCTCCGACCTCTCCTTCACCCCTTATGTCCATTCAATCGCCAAATCCTGCCGCTTCCATCTCAAAAACATTGCGCGCATTCGGTGCTTGTCCATGATGCTGACCTCTCTCGCCTTGACTACTGTAATCTGCTTCTCAGTGATCTTACGTGATCCCAACTTGCCCCATTACAGTCTATAATGAATGAGGCTCATCTTCCTCTCCGCCTGCACCTCCCCCCTTTGTCAGTCCCTTCATTGGCTTCTCGTAAGATATAGTTCTCAATTTAAGATCCTGACACTTGCTTACAAATCTCTACACAATGCTGCTTTCACCTACTTATCTTCAATAATAAACTAATACATCCCTGTCTAGGCCCTCACGCTCTGCCGGAGACCTACGTCTAACCTCTGTTCGTACTCCTACCTCTGATGTTCACCTCGAAGACTTCTCTAGGGCTGAACCGTTCCTATGGAATTCCCTTCCCCTTTCTGTTAGACTCTCACCCAATCTCCACTCCTTCCAAAAATCTTTGAAAACGTACTTCTTTAGGAAAGCATATGAAATAAACTGTGAACAGCTTTCCCTCCCCGCACCCTGATTCCTCTCCTGAAACTGTCATCAAAACAAAACACTAAGCCCTCATTTAACCTACTTTTCTACCCTACCCTTACCTTTTGTATCACTATACCCAACTCCCTCTAGCATGTAAGCTCATTGAGCAGGGCCCTCAATTACTCTGTTCCTGTGCGTCCAACTTGTCTGATTACAAATACGTGCGTGTTAGTCCACCCATTGTACAGCGCTACAGAATTTGTTGGCGCTTTATAAATAATAATAATAATAATAATAATAAGGGTCTTGGAACTAGTTGGTTAACACGCTTGGAGAATTGCTGCAAAGAAAACTAGAGGTGGAGTTATCCCTGCAAGGTAATTATTGCAGTTTATAAAAAACTGCAATAATTACACTTGCAGGGTTAAGGGTAGTGGGAGTTAGCACCCAGACCACTCCAATGGGCAGAAGTGGTCTGGGTGTCTGGAGTGTCCCTTTAAAGAACCATGTAAACAATCACTCATCTTACAGAGTTTTACATTGAAACACTGTGGCTTCTCAAATAAGTCCGATCAGAAATCAGTAGTGTCCATGATGACTCATAAAAAAAATAAAGTATGATTCACAAGCTGAGTTGATGACAAATTCTCTCGCTACAACTTGTGACTTAGGAGATAGTGGCTTGTAGACTATTAGCAGATTTCATTGCATGTCCAATGGCAGTGTGTCAAAAATGTATTTGCGTCACTGTCGAGGGCTACTAACAGTTAATCAGTCAAAGTAAGAACTGACGAGAACAGGAACACAGCAACCTGGAGAATTGCCCCAGTTAGGCTATTGCAGGATACAATTTTAAGCAGTCGTTTTCGTCTCAATTTCCGGTCTAAGGATTATGACCCTATTTGATTAATTTAGTAAAGAAACTAGCAAAAATAAAATAAAATAATAATAATTATATATATTTTAAATATATATATATTTTTAACACTCCATGAATTCTCTCTCATATTTAATGACTTATTGGACTGGATGTGGAAAACATTACGAGCACACCCTGCCTAACAAACATTTTATTAATAATAATAATAATAATAATATCTCTATATATGCAGGATCAACTTTTACCTTAAAGGGGCAGTAAACCTAATTTTTGCTCTGGGGTCATTGAAGCAAAACCTGATTTACTGCTCAATACTTTTTAGGGTTATGCATTTCAGTGTTTTATGCACTATGTCTCAATAACACAACAATTACCCCAACTTTCTCAGAAGTCAACACATACGCGCAGATTGGCACTGCTCCACAACAGGCTTAGGTGCCGATGACCGAAAGAGGGGGAAATCCTGAGACTATTGGTAATTAATTCAAGACAAAAACCCACACTGACCACATGAAATTATAGGAGTCGCAATACTATTTTTTTTATTAATCTCCCTGTTATACATATTAATTAAAAATTACACCTTAAATTAAATCCCAAGGGTGCCCGCAGCGAATAACTAGACAGGCAGACACCTGTGCTTGCTGTAACTTTGGCACATTATTCATATATCGCTAGCACGTGAGTATGTGCATAGTAACATTCTATCATATTGTTATTTTAGTGTAATTAATCAAACATAAGGAAAGGACGGCAGTGATAATTTAAGTGACTACAACAAAACATTTTGTTAATGTTTACCTGGGACCCAACCCAGTAAATGAAAAGCGTAACGCAATTGCAGAAAAGCCTTTACAGGTATATGGACTAAGATGTTTTTGCAGGTTGTAGATACTTAGTTACATCTCGTTCGCCAGTGAAGCAGAGAAGGTCACGTTTGCTTGCGATCAGATCCCAAACAGTTTGCAGAAGAGGCAGCTGGACACTCAGCAGGAGAATATCAGCAGAATAGCGGCGGCTAAACTGAGAACCAAAGAGGTAACAGGCAGGCTGTTTCTACCGCTGTTACAGAGGTCGGACTGGCAGCAACTAGAAGAGAATTTATTCAGCTGAAATTCATTTTTAAGAGATGGAATGTCACATCTGTTCATCTCCCAGCACTGAAATCTTGACTTGCCATCTGAGGGTAGAACAGAAAAACGTCACAATGAGGCACAGTGTATAGAAATTCCAATCCTAATACAATATATAGTTTTAATTGCTGGTAAAAATACTACAAGGTAAAAAAAAAAAAAAAACAACAACAAAAAAAAAGCAAAAAAACTCCAAATATGTTGACATCTCATTTTTTCCTAAAATGTATACTTCTTTAATAGATATGATTTTACGGGATATAAACACACATACATTTTCTGGTTTCAGATTTTGACAAGGGGGAATCCCCCTGATCAGAGGACTTTTTGTATCACATCATGTGTTTCATGAAACAAACCCCGATGGAGCCTAGGCCCCACTAGGTAGCAAGTGATTGCTATCACAATTGAAATCACTTGCCTAATAGATGATTTTTGGTTGCCGTAAAAGTTATATTATAATCCTGTACATACACTAAAATGTGATGGCTTTTGTAGAAAAAAATAAAACCTCAAAGTGGGGGGTCACATGCCCAGGTAGCCATTGTGTTCACAATGGCAACTGTGAACTCCTGATAACAGCATATGTATACGCAATGGAAGAAGAGGATTATATTAACACCTGAATATTAAATTTAAAAAAATTATTTCTATAACACATTAAACGTGATTCATGGACTATCTGTATGTTTCTCTTTAAGAATCGTTGTTGGAAAGAAATAGATTGTTTTTGATAACTTAGATTTAAGTCAACATTGCGCTTCATTCATCATGGTTAAATTATCCAAATAGGGATTTCAAGTGTCTCAATATCTGGTAACCTCAGATGCCTCTTCTATGAAGACCACATCTTGTGTATTAATGGACCCAGCAGAGGACAAAGAGTAGTAGCTGTGGCTACATTAATCTTGTGAGCAATTGTGATTAAATTCTCTTTTTCGTTTTACACATATATATGGCCCATGGATCACAGCCTGTGCAGGTCTACCAGCAACCTGGAGCTACATACCCTGTCCTTATGAGAGACAGGCACAGGCAAAGACAAAGGGTTCAAGTTGTCTTTTATACATAGGTTGGGGACAGTTTTGAGGGCAAGTCATATTTAAAAATGTAAAGAAGCGGTCTGTCGAGGAAAAATAAATAAATAAAATAATAATGAAATTATGAATATATAACTTAGATTGGATTAGCCATATTAGTCTAGTAGACAAGATGCCAAAATACCAGAGTATTGCAGTATGCAATGATACCTTTTATATTGGACTAACATAATATTTCAAAGACAAGCCTGTTTGCTTCAGACCTGAGAAGAGTGGAAAACTCTCGAAAGCTTGTCTTTGAAATATTATGTGCGTCCAACAAAATAGGCATCATAGCAATACTGTAATACTCTGGCATTTTGGCATTGTATGTATGTATATATGTGGGTATCCAGAAAACGGAATGTACTCCTGGGTCTTAAATAAAATATAACTTTTAATTCATATTCAAAATAAAAATACAATTAACATCAACGTTTCAGCTCACATCTGGAGCCTTCTTCAGGATGGCAAATACAACATTACATACATAACAAACAAAATATATATATGCATAAAAATTAAATGCTCACCATAAACAAGTGTGTGTAGGACTGAAACCGCCAAAATGCACGAGAAAAAAGCAGAACAAATCGTACAGCCGATACACAGATCAGTTCTCACGTGGATTGTGCTAGAACTTACTTCTCTGTTGCCGATAGGCTCCTAATGCGGTAGAGGATTCTGAGGGCAATTATCCTCAGCCAGCATACAGTGCTGTAAATTGGGGAAGCTCCCTACCACTAGCTGCACACAAAGATGCAGTAGGGGATTCTAGGGGCAATCATCCTCGGCCAGCCCAAGGTGCTGAATACCGGGAGAGCTCCCTATCATTGCTAACACACCAAGTGAAAGTGAAAAAACGTTAAAACAGACCGAACATGTTAGAGAAGGGAAACAGTAACCATGTTTGCAAGCTGAGCGTAATGACCAAATAGATACTGGAAGACGATAAGATTGTTTCAGTTCTGCAATTAGCTATACGATAAATCTACATTGGATACATTCTAAGGCATCAGTATTAGAGTAAAGGGCTCAGAATAAGGAGAGAGGAAAAAACAAACTAAGCAGGCAAATTAAAGAAAAAGAAAAGGATGTCTGCTACCCTATGAACTCTTAAAAGGTGTATACACATCTGTAATAATATGCAGATAGATGAACTGTCTTAGATAAATAGAAAAAAGTCAAAAAGTCTTAAATGGGAGAGGGTACCAAGGATTTGCAAAAAGTGCACAAACCCATGGAACTACAACCCCCATAAAGCCAAATACAAAAGTTGTTCATATGGTAAAAACGAGCAAGTATGCGTGCAATAGAAAGATCAGCATGTATTGAAAACCTATTGAGTTTTAAAAAGACATGGCAAGTTGAATTATACATTCTCATATTGAGTCCGATGCATCCCATAGTATTGAAAACCTAATAAATTTAAAGGAACATGTCAAAATGTATTAAAAACCTGATGTCTTTAAAGGGACATGGCAAGTTGACTTATTTCACATTAAGTCTTATTGACACCACTGTGTTAAGAATCTGATATATTTAAAGGAACATAGCAAATGAAATTTTCTCATTAAGTCCTTTAGGCCAAATTGTATCAAGAGTTCTTATCTTTGTAGGAGTAAGTTCTTACTGTCTCCACCCTGTTGTATGATTTGTTCTGCTTTCTTCTCGTGCATTTTGGCGGTTTCAGTCCTACACACACTTATTAATGGTGAGCATTTAATTTTTATGTCATGTGGTATTTGCCATCCTGAAGAAGGCTCCAGATGTGAGCCGAAACGTTGATGTTAATTTTATTTTGAATATGAATTAAAAGTTATATTTTATTTTACAAAGACCCTGGAGTGCATTCCGTTTTCTGGATACCTATGATTTTTGCTGGATTTGCACTGGGCACTACACCCGGAGTGCAAGCACCTTGGATTTATCCATGTATATATGTGTGTGTGTTTTGAGTAACACAAATACACACAAAAAGGCATTTGGAAAAGGATAATAAAGAAACGTTACATCACTTCGATCCTGTAAAAACACATACCTGTTGTGATTTTAAGACAGGCGTTTTGGGTCGATGGACACGTCATTTTCTGCTCACACTGCTCACTGCTATACGATTGGCAGTTATAACACATCAAGGCCAGACCTATGCAAACAAACAGATATACTAGGTTTCACACTGAACCAGAGATCGGAAAGGAGTTGGAGGACGTGCTGGGGAGAGAGGAGGAGGAGGAGATGCGAGGAGAGAGGAGGAGGAGATGTTGGGTGAGAAGGGGAGAGGAAGAGGATAATCTGGGGGAGGAGGAGGAAATGCTGGGTGGAGGACGAGGAGATGCTGAGAAGAAGGGGAGGAGAGGGGAGGAGGAGGAGATGCTGGGGGAGGATGAGGAGGAGATGCTGGGGGAGGATGAGGAGGAGATGCTGGGGGAGGATGAGGAGGAGATGCTGGGTGGAGAAGGAGATGCTGGGGAAGAAGGGGAGAGGAGGAGGAGATGCTAGTGGGAGGAGGGGATATGCTGTGTTTAGAGAAGGGAAGATGCTGGGGAGAGAAGAGGAGAATTAGTTTGGACAACTGTATGAGTTCTTTTTTCTAAACTTAAACCTCAGTATTCAGGTTTAAATGCAGTGTTGGCACTTTGAGGGAAAAAAAGTGGCGGTTGTATGTATTGCAGTTTAGGCACTCGGGCTCAAAAATGGTTCGCCATCACTGATTTAGTATTTAGTAAATAAAGTCCACCTACGTGCATGTGTGTGAGTGTGTATAATATTTAATAGACAATACGAGAGGTAGAGAATTAAACAACTGGAATGCAGTTATTTTAGACAGTCTTTTTTTTAAATTCAAAGCTGCACAGAGCATCTGGTGTCACTTGATGTTTTCATAGCACATAGCAACACTCCATGGGGATGGCTGACAAAGGACAGACAAATGGATAAATAGGGACAATGTAGGGGTAGATTAGATAGACACGGAACCCTTTGTGACTTGCTAATATTTTTATCTCACTCGTTTAGGAGCTCTGTTCCAGTCTCTGCACTGGAACAAAGAGGCCAAAATGAGTGGACATCAGGTAGGGGAAAAGCTTATTTAAAGGGACTCTAAGCACAATAACCATATAGTAATTATGGGGCAAGCGATTTGGAAACAGTCACCCCTGAGTGTGGAAACAATGGATCAAAGCAATGGGTTGAACTGTACAAATGTTGCACATTTATAGCTGGAGTACGTCTCATACGAATATGCATTAAAAGCTTACCAGTGGAGCAGAACACCAGCATAACCAGGCTGAGAGGGAGCATGACACGGAGTCCACACATACCACTCATGGTTCCTAAACAAAGAAGAACATTAACAATCAGCGGCTTTCAGTCAATGCTTTCTTCTGAGCAGGGACCATGCCAAGTGGACAGTTCTAAGCCCTGTCCCCACCCCACCCCACCCGTAAAATGTTCTACGTATCACATTATGACAGCAAATCATTAAATTAATTCACAGTATCATATAAACGTATATTTATAAACTCCACGCCTGCAGTATTTACCCCATACCTGATTTATTGACCCAAACTTACAGCATTAACCCCTCACCTGCTATATTAACCCAAACTTGCTCTCTCCCTCCCCTCCCAACAACAACACTTGCAATCAAAACTTGATGGACGCAAGTCTCTTTTCAGCTATGTAACTATGTAAGCTTCTTAGACTTATCCATTGCTGCCTGGAGAAGTATGAGAAACACTGTTTTGGTGCAATTTCTCCTCTCAGGACAGGACCGTTCTGCTGAAATTGGGATACACATATTTTTTTCTGTCAGGCTCCAGTGGTTTATCAAGGGTCTGATTAAAGCAGCTTGAACACGATGCCAAACATTATTAACATAGCGGAAGGCTATTAATACTCATTTGGGTTTTCGGTTTTGAGGACTATCAAAGCTATTTTTGTCTTTTTAGTGACAGCTGTAAGCGCCACCGCATGCCAGGAAAATTCTAGTTTTTAAAAATATGAAAAGCTTAATAAAGGGTTTAACAATTGACTTCAGGCCAAGTTATTCACATTGGAGAGAGATGTCCCACATATTCAAGAGAAGACCTTATTTCTCCACGTTTTGTCCTAAATGTCCAAGTCATGTCCAAACCTACTGGATGACAATATTTTAAAAGCATAGCTTTCTACCAAATGAGAGAAAGAGAGTGTGAGTGTGTGTGTATGTGAACTTTTTTCCTCACCCAAACATTGGTTTGTGCTCCACAAGTAACGTTAATGCAACCTCTTGTTGATGAGTTGCATTAACAACGAAACAGCTGTCCATGAGTGGCTCACTGGCTTTGCATCTCTTCCTGAGTTGTGTTTCAAAGCGGTTGTATATAGCAAGCATAAACTGGGATTCTTTGTTGAACTCATTTGCATATGCCCACCTAGAATCCCTTGCAGTGGTAACAGCATTGTAAATGTAAAATTTCTGTGGGAAAAGCAAGTTATTTTGGCTTGACTGGTGTGTGCAGATCTTTGTTTGACAATGTATATTCAAGACTGAGGGCCTCCATATATATCAAGGTATAAGGTGTAATTTTTTTGAGATAGAGAAGTAGAGGTCACACATAAACATGAAATGAGAGTCTAGACCTGCTTAACTGCTACTGCAACAGCAGACCCAATGAGGGGCTACATGAAACATAGGTCGATGAATAAAATAAATAAAAAACTAACACACAAAAAAATAAACCTACATTTACAGCAAATAACAGAATGTCAAGAGAAAATTGGTTTCACAACTGGAATTAGAAAGACTACACAAAAAAACATGCATGCGCCATGAAGAACCTATACTTATTGCAACGGTTTCCCAAAATGGTGTAGCTGCAGACAAAAGATGGAGGGGGACCAAAAACAAATCAAACAAAGAAAAACTGACCGTATTTAACCACCGGACAAGACTATGAAAGATCATTGGAAAATGCTGGACTGCCCACAGACCCACCTAGAGCTTAGACTTAACAGTACTGGAAGAACATTTGAGAGTAAGAACCACCACATAGCACCAAGGTCTAGGGGCTACTAGACCTGAAAGCAGACAACTGCATGATCTTGAATGCTAAGCAGCACAAATTTACCAACTACTAACAACAGGCTTTCAACCTGGCAGGATAACTCAAGTCAGAACGATATTAGTCACATAGGACCCATTTACCGGTCTTTCAGCTTGTACACAGACTATTCATTCACTTTATATTCAGATGGCTTCTCATTTCTCTCTGTTCTGCCCAGCCACTTATGATGCATCTTTTTATTCTAAATTGCTACTTAAGCTAGGTGTGACCTAAGTTCTAGACTTGATCGTTTCATGACCAGTTCCACCCAGAGATGGTATACTGGCCAGAAGCAAATAGGTCTGGGCCTGAAGAGTGTCCAGACCAGATAAGATACAGAGCAGCATCCACAAGTACATCATGAAGATGGCTCCTATAAAATGATGAGCTTCTAAGCAGCAACAGAGAATGCAAAAACATGTGGAGGTTCCATGGCAAGAAAGCCTCTCCATGGCATGTACCATCAGCAGATAGCAGATGTAGCTCACATGACAAAATCTTACCAGTGGCTGGAAAAAGGAGGAATGAAAGACCAGACTTAGCACTAATCCTAGCAGAAAAGGTAGTCATTACCAGACCAATAAAAGTGGGGGTCTACCACACCAGACAGGACCCAAGGTGTAAACTGTGCAAAAAGACTTCAGAGACAATCTAGTAACTAGTTGCAAAAGTCAGCAGGGAAAGCAATACTGAGAGGCACAAACAAGTTGCTGGAAATGTGAACTGTGACAAATGCTACTTGCCCTGAATGTTTGCCACAAATTCATGGAGGAGCATAGAAGCTGGCCTCCTGCCCGCCAACTATCGGCCACATACAAAGACTCTGTTCTGGAGTTAAATCTCCCCAACCACCATTAGTAGCTTGCCCTGTGTGCCCCTGGTTCGGCACTTTCCCTTCATGCGAATGGAACTGAAAGCTGGCTCTCTGGAGGCCGTTTGCGTGAACCAAACCCACAAATAGTCCCAGCGGTAATTAGCCGTGACCGCTTTGGAACTAATTTCAGCATGAGAACTTTGTGGGTTTCCGGTCACCTCAGTCGGACTTAGCCGCGAATGTTATGGAACTGTTTTAGGTATTAGGTGACCGTGCAGTTCCTGGACGACATGGTTCGCGGTTTTGAACCACTTTGAAATCCGCCAGGAGAGTGCTATTTGGAGGGGAGTGCAAGGAACAGAAGACTGCAATGGTGGTGGACGTGGCAATACCCAGTGACTATAACATCAGGAAGGTCTTACAAACACAGAGAACTACTCTCACAAGCTTTCAGAGATGTATCAGCATTCCCAAAGAAATTCCAACACTTAAGATGTTTCCCAGACTTGTCCAGATCCACTAGAATATTTAGAAGATCTTTCTATGAGACTACCACCACTATAAGAAATAACAACATAAAAATATAGTTGGGGTTTCCCAGCAAAATTGGTTGTTCACTATGAGAACTCCTCCATTATGTTTGATTCTGCCCAAAAAGCCACTTCTTGGCAGAAGTCAAAACAAATTTTTTCCTTAATGATGATAATGGCAAAATGTAAAGTCTCAATAGTTAAAACTTATTTATTGCTCTGCTTATGTTTTTCTTTCCTCCCTACTATAAAGTATAGTTAATTTAGTATACCTATCCCCTTCTATGATAAATGCACTTCATAGAATCACTATTGATAATGGTTTCACAAATATGTACAAGTATGAACCAGACAAAATGATTAAAGTTGGCACTCTTATAAACTTGATAAAATTCGAAATAGAGTTGGTGGGATAAGATAAGGACGAGAGGGGGTAAGAGAAGAGGGAGGGGTAGGGAGTAGACATATGATGAGAGGGATAGGGTATGGATAGGGAGTGGAGATAATGGAATAAAAGAATTTAGATATTTACAATAATGGGTAAAAAATAATGAAATAAAACTCATATGGGATTTTTTTATAGTTTAATTGAAATTGCACAAAGATAGAAAGTTTGACTAAGTTTGCTAGAATGGATAGATAATGCAATATCTATTAAACATTATAGTTCAAATATAATATTCACACAATTTAAATGTTGGGATATACTCACGAGTACGTTTAACTAATTTTGATATTTACTTATGCTTAATAATGGATGAATGTGTATTAATATTGTAGAATAAATAGCATAACTATTCACTAGGGGGATAGAATAAAATAGGGGAAACAAGAAGGTTGCAATTAGATAGGTGGAGAGAGAAAGACAAGAGTATTGTTCTACAGCTTTGGGGCCCTCACGATTAATAACTATATCGAGGAAAGATAAAAGTAATTAAGTGTATATGTTCAAATTGGTTGAGATTAAGAACAAAGAAAGGGGGGGAAAAAAAAGAGAAAAAAAATGTCATAGGGAACATTAAATTTAATTGCAAATCATACTATATATGTGACCACGCTCATTTTAAAGAAAGGGAAAGGAAAGAGGAAGAAAGGAGAAAGGAAAGAGGAAAAAAAGGGGGGTTTTAAATATCTGCTAATATGAATAGGTCATAAGGAAATATTTGATTTGCACATAAATTAACAAGGAGAATATGGACACGTTAAATTATCTTAAATAAAGAAGTAAATGCACATGAAATGAAATTAAGAAAGTCTAGAAAAAGTTTATTAAAGTAAGAAAGAAGAATCAATGCGTACAAGAAAATGTTTTCTTTATAAATTTAAAAAAAATATCTGCATTCCGTTGCCCTACAGTACAGCTCTTGATAGAAGAGCTGACGGGAAAAGTGTCTAGCAAGGGAAAGGGGGTAAGACACACTATTTGGGACAATGACGCTCGTAAGGGTTTTTCAAGAGTCATTTTTTTTAAACCCTTTGAGGTTTTTTTTGTTATATGGTTGTATTTGTCTTATATGTTGAGCGGATTGTGCGTGGCCAACCTGAGGAATTACGTAGCATAGGGAGGATTAATGTTAGAGGGGAATAAGATTAGGATTATAACTTTGAACGTTAAGGGTTTGAATACTCCACAGAAACGTAAGCTTTTAGTAGATCATTTATGGAAAAAGAAAATTACTCAAAAAAACTCAAAAATGAAAAGTTTCTATTATCCAACTCTTGTCTCCTCAGATTATAGCTCTAAAAACAGAGGAGTTGCAATTTTTATTTCAAAGAATGTAACTTACAAAGAACTATATAGAGAAGTGGATAAGAATAGCAGATATGTGTTCTTGATCTGTGAATTGCAGGGGGAAATCTACTCACTGCTCAATATATATGCTCCAAATAAACAACCAGAAAAATGTATTAATAACATATTAAACAAGTTTGAAAACAAGGTACAGGGGTCCTTTATAGTTGGAGGAGACCTTAACTGTGTGGTAGATGTATCAATGGATAAAAAGGTTCCACAAGAAAGGAAACAACAAAATATCATTAAAAAATTGGTTCTGCAGAATGTCATATCTAAATTTAATCTATATGACATGTGGAGAGTAAAACATCCTGATGAAAAGAGTTCACTTTTTACTCTAAACCTCACTTGTCATATTCTAGAATAGATTACTTTTTGGTTAAATTACAGTTAATTCAACAATGTTACCTAATTAAAATTGAGGATATCATATATATGGAAATAGGATTAGATGCTAATGAACCACGATCACAATGGAGGCTGAATGAGAGATTATTTTCTGATTCTTAAACTATTGATTACATGTCGGAGAGGATTAAATTATACTATAAAGAAAATAGGACACAAGAAATCTCAAAGCAAATCTTATGGTGTGCCTTTAAGAGTGTAATAATGTGTTATATAATTAAATTGGGGTCTGAAAAAAAAAGGGGAACAAGGCCTATCTTTAAATTAACTATACCTTGAATTCTATAATTTAAATTAAAAAAATTAATAAAATCTCCCCTACAAAGGAGTTCGATCAACAAATATCAGAAATATCCAAGAAGATCAATACTACTTTATTGGCAAAAGTGAATTTCGCTCTACAAAAGCTAAATTAGAATTGGTACCATAAAAGCAACAAAGCTGATAAAATGCTTTCCAATAGACTAAAAAATAGAAAAGCTAGATCGAGATTCAAAAAGATCATAGTTATAATGACCCAAAATCAATAGATAATGACTTTAATAAATTCTATGCACAATTTTATAATCTCTCCTCCAGCCCCCAGGAATTAGATATATCTGAATATCTGGATGGGATTAAATTGCCAACTCTTACAGATGGCCAGCAGAAAGAGTTAAACTTACCTTTCTCTGAATCTGAGGTTAGTCTGGTAATTAACAGGCTTAAGCTGAATAAAGCCCCAGGTCCTGATGGGTATACTAATTGTTTTTTAAAGAAATTTAAAAATGAGCTATTGCAACATCTAGTAGATACATTTAACGAGATTAGAGAATAGGGTCTCCCTTTGAAAGAATTATTACAGGCTAATATCTCACCGATATTAAAATCTGATAAGGACCCAACTAATCTGGTTAATTATCTGCCTATATCTCTTATAAACTCAGATATTACAATTTATTCTGCTGTCATTGCAAATAGACTAAAATCGATTATTGCATCTTTAATTCATCACGACCAGATAGGTTTTGTTTAGGGTAGAGATCCAAGTAATAACACATGAAGATTGACTGCCCTGATTGATTATGTAACAAGGAGCAAGATCCCTATGCTGGCCCTGTCACTAGATGCTGAGAAGGCGTTTGACAGGGTCAGCTGGAGTTTTATGAACCAGACTCTGGACAAATTTAGATTTGTTGGCTCCATTAAAACTGCAATAATGGCTCTTTATTCTAGTCCAACGACTAAAACCGTGGGCCCTGGCATCTCCGCAGTTTGGTTTACAATTTCTAACAGGACCAGGCAGGGATGTCCCCTGGCCCCGCTTTTATATATTTTGACTCTTGAACCGCTCGCAGTGAGCATAAGAAACAACTATCAAATTAAAGGAGTTATTCTGAATCATTCTGAATTTAAGATCAGCCTATATGCTGATGACATAATATTAACATTGTCTGATCCGGATATATCACTAGGGGCCTTGTTTCGGGAGTTGGAAGACTATGGTAGAGTTTCAAACTATAAATTAAATATTGGTAAATCCAAAATTATCCCCATCAATTTAGATTTTACGACAATTAATAGATTATCAGTTAAATATCCCTTCACTTAGTCATCACAAGGTTTTAAATATCTTGGGATTCATTTCTCTTATAGCTTAAAAGAAATGATCGATAAAAATGTGGATAATCTTATAAAAGATACCAGTGATAAATTACTCAAAGAGTGGAGAAACATACGAATTTCCTGGTTGGGAAGAATAAATATCATCAAATCATATATTCTACCACATTGGTCATACCTGTTCAGAATGATCCCTTTATCTATAACAATAACTAAACATAGGCAGTAATCAGCACAAGTTAGAATGTGGGCAACTTGGCAGTTGTTGCGCAGGCACAGCAGCGTGTAGTCCCTCATGAGTGCCAGGCTGCCCAGAGGCAAGGACAGGCTGTCCTCTGTGGGAGGTGTATCGTCTGTGTCCTCTGTATCCCCCCAGCCACGCTCCAGTGATGCCCACGAGCTGCGTTGGGTGCCACCCTGCTGTGAACACGGTTCCTCCTCCTCCTCCTCATCCTCCAGAACTGTGCCCTGGCTGGACAATTGTGTACCTGGCCTATGCTGGTGCAGGAAACCACCCTCTGAGCCACTTGTGAATGCCTGGCCTAATAACCATGGAAATGACCCCTCTTCCTCCTCCTCTTCCTCCTGTGCCACATCCTCTTCCATCATCGCCTGAAGCGTTTTTTCAAGGAGACATAGAAGCGGGATAGTAAGGCTGAGAACGGCGTCATCAGCACTTCCCATGTTGGTGGAGTACTCGAAACAGCGCAACATGGCACACAGGTCTCGCATGGAGGCCCACTCATTGATGGTGAAGTGGTGCTGTTCCGCAGAGTGACTGACCCGTGCGTGCTGCAGCTGAAACTCCACTATCGCCTGCTGCTGCTCGCACAGTCTCTCCAGCATGTGCAAGGTGGAGTTCCACCTTGTGGGCACGTCGCATATGAGGCAGTGAGCGGGAAGGCTGAAGTTACGCTGCAGCGCAGACAGACGAGCAGCAGCAGCAGGGTGAGAACGCAGAAAGTGCGCACAGATGGCCCGCATTTTCTGCAGCAGCTCTGATATATCTGGGTAGTTTTTCAGGAATTTCTGCACCACCAAATTCAGCACATGCGCCAGGAAGGGATGTGCGTCAAACCGGCTAGGCCCAGAGCTGCTACGAGATTTCGTCCATTATCGCACACCACCAGGCCGGGCTTGAGGCTCAGGGGCAACAACCACTCATCGGTCTGTTGTTCCATGCCCGTCCACAGCTCCTGCGCGGTGTGAGGTTTTTCCCCCAAACATATGAGTTTTAAAACAGCCTGCTGTCGTTTCCCCCTGGCTGTGCTGAAGTTGGTGGTGAAGGTGTTACGCTGACCGGATGAGGAGGTGGTAGAGGAGGAGAAAGCAGAGTAGGAGGAGGAGGCAACAGGAGGCAAAGAGAAATGCCCTGCAATCCTCGGCGGCGGAAGGACATGCGCCAAACTGCTATCCGCCTCAGACCCAGCCGCCACTACATTTGCCCAGTGTGCAGTTAGGGAGATATAGCGTCCCTGCCTGTGCTTACCGTCCACGTATCAGTGGTTATGTGGACCTTGCCACAGATGACGTTGCGCAGTGCACACCTGATTTTTGTCCGACAATTGGTTGTGCAGGGAAGGGATGGCTCGCCTGGAAAAGTAGTGGCGGCTGGGAACCACGTATGTGGGTCAGCCACCGCCATCAGGTTTTTAAAACTGACTGTCTCCACCAGATGGAATGATAGCATTTCAAAGACCAGGAATTTTGAAATGCTGGCATTCAGGGCCAGGGATCGCGGGTGGGTAGGGGGGTACTTCCTCTTTCTCTTCAGTTTTTGGGAGATGGACAGCTGAACGCTTCCATGGGACAGTGTGGAGATGCTTGGGGACGATGGCGGACGTGGTGACGTTGCTGCCACATCCTCTGTTTGCGGGGTGGCAGGTGCCACTTTCACTCCAGAGGTGGAGGAAGAGGCCGAGACAGCAGCAGAAGAGGAAGCAGGAGGAGCCTGAGACCTTTCTTGGTTTTTGAGGTGCTTCCTCCACTGCAGCTCATGCTTTGCATGTAGATGCCTGGTCATGCAGGTTTTGCTCAGGTTTAGAACGTTTATGCCTCGCTTTAGGCTCTAAATGCACTACGTGCAAACCACTCATGTCTTGTCGTCAGCACATTGTCTGAAGAAATGCCACGCCAGGGAACTCCTTGGAGATGGCTTTGGTGTGCTCGGTCCAAGGGTGCAGTGGGCAGTAGCAGGCGTACTGTCTATGGGATGGCCGCTCCGCTTTTGCACTCTGCTCCCTCTTATGCTGTGCTGGTGCCTCTGTGAGACCACCGCCTCTTCCTCCAAATGGCACACGGCACTCGCATGACCTTGATTCCATGTGGGGTCTAGGACCTAATCATCCTCCACATCATCTTCCACCCACTCCTCAACCATGCCCTCCTTGCCGGTTGGCACCTGTGTTTCGTCATCATCAGAGATGTGCTGAAGTGGTCCTCGCATGTCCACATCCTGAAACATAAGTGGTTGTGCATCAGTGCACTCAATCTCTTCCACTTCTGGGGCAAGGCTAGGTGGATGGCCCACGAAAACTCAGGCAGCAGAGTCATCAAAAAGCATAAGAGACTGCAGCATGACCTGTGGCTCAGACTGCTTGGCTGATTTGCAAGTGGGTGAGGTGAAAGACAGATGGCCATGGGCTGCAGGTGCCAACTCTGAACTTTCAGCAGGGGACTGGTTGGGAGACAATGTCAAGGAACTGGAGGCACTGTCAGCCACCCAATCTACTATTGCCTGTACTTGTTCTGGCCTCACCATTCATAGAGCGGCATTCGGGCCTACCAAATAACGCAGAAGGTTCTGTCGCCTAATCGCACCTGAGGAAGGTGTTTCACTTGTGCATGTAGCTGGCACAGATCAACCACGTCCTCTCCCTGCAACAGGAACTCCACCATCACCAGCAGCAACACGACCAGGGCCACGTCCCTTATTTGACGCTCTCCTCATTCTTTGCGTTCACCCACCAAACTAACAGATGGTTGTCAGGCGGCAATGTAACCGCCAATAGTCAACAATTAAGTTCACTGACAGTAAGGCAGTGCCGGTGTCCTAAAGAGAAAAAATTTCTAGAGATCACACAACAGTGTGACAGGCGTAATTAATACAGTTACTTCACTGTCTCAAAAAAATGTGAATTTGTCAAACAACAATGTAACAGTAGTATTAAACGGTTTTATTGGACTGCAAGAAATGTACTATTTAGCACAAAAAAAAACTGTGATTTTTTTTTAAACCAACAATGTAACAGTAGTATTTAAGGGTTTTATTGGACTGCAAGAAATGCACCGCAGGCCGCATCTGTGCTATTTAGCACCCCAAAAAATTGAATTTTTCAAAGTGCGATGTAACCACAGTATTTGATGGTTCTATTTGACTCTCAGATATGAAGTGCACGCCCCAAATTTACTCTTTAGTACCAAAAAAAGGTGAATTGGTCAAAGTGTGATGTAACCACAGTATCTGACGGTTCTATTTGACTCTCAGATATGAAGTGCACACCCCAAATTTACTTTTTAGCACCAAAACAAATGTGAACTAGTCAAACTGCAATGTCACAGCAGTATTTGACGGTTCTATTTGACTCTCAGATATAAAGTGCACGCCCCAAATTTACTTTTTAGCACCAGAAAAATGTGAATTTGTCAAACTGCAATGTCACAGCAGTATTTAAAAATGCCTAGATGTTGCCCACTGAGCTACCAGGTACATTAAAGTAATGTGCCTGGCACACATGCAGTTGCAAGTGCACTGCACTTGCAAAAATGTCCGCCGAGGCCCACCTAACAAACAGACTGATTGCTTATTTCTCTGTGGCACTGGGCTCAGGGCAGGGTACAAAACTGTAGTATAGCACCCACAAAAATAAAATCGCTGTAGTTTGCAGATTTAACACCAGAATTCTTTCCTAATCTGTCCCTCACAGCTGCAGCATCCTCTCCCTACACTAATAAGAGCTCATGTGACTCCTGCTTATATAGAGGCTGGGTCACATGCTGCACTGGCCAATCACAGCCATGCCATTAGTAGGCATGGATGTGATGGCTTCTTAGGGCTCACGAGTCAAACGCTTGTTGATTGGCTGCCCTGGAGCTTTTCAAAACGCGCCATTAAATCGCCGAACTCGAACCCGAACTGTTACTGAAATGTCCGGGTTCGTGTTCGGGGTCAAAAAATCGTAATGTTCGATACAAACCCGAAATTTACAGTTCGAGTTCGCTCAACTCTAAAAGCAAATTAAAAGGTAAACAGTCACATCCCAGTAATTTGATATGTTTATTTTTGTTTGTTTAATCTATTCATAAGAGATTTGTACGTTTTATTGTAATTTTAGTTTTTATTG
Source organism: Pelobates cultripes (assembly GCA_933207985.1). Classification (NCBI taxonomy): domain Eukaryota; kingdom Metazoa; phylum Chordata; class Amphibia; order Anura; family Pelobatidae; genus Pelobates; species Pelobates cultripes. Next base: position 51,805,908 of record OW240918.1, on the reverse strand, counting down.
AGGAAAATACAATAACGCACAAGTAGACACTGCAACTGTTGTGTCAGCATTGGTTGTGTGATTATAACAAGTTTTGCAGACAATATTGTCGCCTCATTTTAACAGAGAAATAAGAGTGTTTGTAAAAGTTTAGAAAGGAGGTATATATGAAATCAGCAGTAGATGCGTAATCTTATTACCATGGATTGCAGATTACAGCTATACCTGAACATAAAGGATCATATGATTGTAAGATAAAAATAAACAAAGAGAAAATACCACTTGGTTACCATAAACAAGCGTTATGGCTCAAATAAAAACAAACCAGGATCTTCCCACTGAATGCCGCCATCCTGAAGGTGTGAGCTCTGCGTGGGGGCTTGGCCCAGGTGAGTGTTGGCGAAGTTGGGAACGGGAATTTCGGCATCAACCTCTGTTTCTTCTCCTGTCTCACCTCTCATGGTGCTTTTCTGGGCACATTTGGCGTAACCTTTGCTCCATTGTGTCGTAATGGAGGTGAAGTCGTGAAACATCTGGCGTAGAGCGTAGATGCAGGACCAACCGCTCACTGGTGTAGCATAGCCCAAAATTGTGAGCATAACCGATCAAAGGCTTGAGTAAGCGGGTACAGGTGGGAGGTTATCGTGGAGGAATATTGTAAAGCAGACCCCAGATAAGTGGTCATCTTGAATAGAAGGCCTCAATCTGCCAACTTTGCTGGGCTGCAGATGTAGTGATGACTGGGATATCTTCCACCAGTCCAAAAGGAACAGGGCCAAAGACAGTTTGGAGCTGATAAAGGGCTGAGAGTAGGCTGCTTCCTCCACCTCAAATACATCTGCAGGCCGCCGAGGAGGCTAACTCTGGAAATACCCTGTACGTCCAGTTAAAGGACCACTCTAGGCACCCAGACCACTTCAGCTTAATGAAGTGGTCTGGGTGCCAGGTCCAGCTAGGGTTAACCCATTTTTAATAAACATAGCAGTTTCAGAGAAACCCCTAATCCTCTAGTGGCTGTCTCATTGACAGCCACTAGAGGCGCTTGCGTGCTTCTCACTGTGATTTTCACAGTGAGAGCACGCTAGCGTCCATAGGAAAGCATTGTAAATGCTTTCCTATGCGACCAGCTGAATGCGCGCGCAGCTCTTGCCGCGCGTGCGCATTCAGCCGACGGGGCGGAACGGAGGAGGAGAGAAGGAGGAGAGCTCCCCCGCCCAGCGCTGGAAAAAGGTAAGTTTAAACCCCTTCCCCCTTTCCAGAGCCGGGCGGGAGGGGGTCCCTGAGGGTGGGGGCACCCTCAGGGCACTAGAGTGCCAGGAAAACGAGTATGTTTTCCTGGCACTATAGTGGTCCTTTAAATAGAATTTAAAATGCTCAGTCTGGTATTCTCCAATGAATAGAGAAAAGTACTGGCAAAAAATAAGTGTGGTTTTGTAGGGTTAAAGGCTGAGTTTCAGGCATTCCTTGAGAAGCACCAGCTACATGCTACTATTTTGGTGGGTAGTCAGGCCCTGCCCTCCTTAATCATAAAGTTTGATAACACGAATGGGTATGACTGCTGTGATCAGATAAACTGTAGAAGCCAACAGTTCAATCCACTCATTTAATAAAAAGACATAGATAATAGAAGATAAGACAAAAAGTTAACATAGATCATAGATAGATAAAACAAGACAAGTTAATGTAGATAATAAAAGCACACATCTGAATAAAGTGTTACACTTTCTAAAAAAAAAGAAAGAAAAGAAATAATAAAATAAATAGAGGGGTGGGGAAGGAGGTGGAAGATCCTACATAAAATTAAGCAAAGATTGATGGTTTCATTAGTAAATCAATTAAATAATGCAGCCCAAACCACATTAACCCAGTACGGGTTCGGTATAGAAAACCGATAGGGAGTAGCTTAAAATGTTTGCGTGGTCTAAAAACCTAAATGTGGAGCAGTCACCATGGAAACCAACAGGCGCATTCAATTGGTGACGCTGCCCCTATTCAGAACAATCAGTCACTTTTTATACACAAGAGAGAAGAGAGAGAGAAAAGTTATATTCAACACCACACTACATGCACTAAACACCAGCCCTGGTCGGACATGTAAACAAGAAATAAAACCACAAAATTAAAGGGGTACTAAAAAGGCACCATGACCACTTATTATACAGAGCTAACAAATTCCTAAATGCTTTACAATGGGTGGACTAACAAACATGTAATTGTAACCAGACAAGTTGGACACTTTGAAAAGGCAGTGTTTACATAAAAAAATCCTACAGGGACAGGCTATAGACACCAGAGCAACTACATTAAGCTGTAGTTGTGCTGGTCACTGCAGTGCCCCTTTAAATATGACTTCAGCATAAGCACATTACCTCTCCTGAGGCTGCCAATATACTCCTCACTGCTCTCTATATATCAATTCAGTATAAACACATTATACATTGACAGTCCCTCCAGGTGCTGTCAATATACTCCGCTCTATATATTAATTCAGTATAAAAACACATTACCCCTCCTGATACTGCCAATATACTCCTCACTGCTCGCTATATATTAATTCAGTATAAACACATTACCCCTCCTGATACTGCCAATATACTCCTCACTGCTCGCTATATATTAATTAAGTATAAACACATTACCCCTCCTGATACTGCCAATATACTCCTCACTGCTCGCTATATATTAATTCAGTATAAACACCTTACCCCTCCTGATACTGCCAATGTACTCCTCACTGCTCTCTATATATTAATTCAGTATAAACACCTTACCCCTCCTGATACTGCCAATATACTCCTCACTGCTCTCTATATATTAATTCAGTATAAACACCTTACCCCTCCTGATACTGCCAATATACTCCTCACTGCTCTCTATATATTAATTCAGTATAAACACATTACCCATCCTGATACTGCCAATGTACTCCTCACTGCTCGCTATATATTAATTCAGTATCACATTACCCCTCCTGATACTGCCAATATACTCCTCACTGCCCTCTATATATCAATTCAGTATAAACACCTTACCCCTCCTGATACTGCCAATGCACTCCTCACTGCTCTCTATATATTAATTCAGTATAAACACATTACCCCTCCTGATACTGCCAATATACTCCTAGCTGCTCTCTATATATTAATTCAGTATAAACACATTACCCCTCCTGATACTGCCAATATACTCCTCACTGCTCTCTATATATTAATTCAGGATAAACACATTACCCCTCCTGATACTGCCAATATACTCCTCACTGCTCTCTATATATTAATTCAGGATAAACACATTACCCCTCCTGATACTGCCAATATACTCCTAGCTGCTCTCTATATATTAATTCAGTATAAACACATTACCCCTCCTGATACTGCCAATATACTCCTCACTGCTCTCTATATATTAATTCAGTATAAACACCTTACCCCTCCTGAGGCTGCCAATGTACTCCTCACTGCTCTCTATATATTAATTCAGTATAAACACATTACCCATCCTGATACTGCCAATGTACTCCTCACTGCTCGCTATATATTAATTCAGTATCACATTACCCCTCCTGATACTGCCAATATACTCCTCACTGCTCTCTATATATTAATTCAGTATAAACACATTACCCCTCCTGATACTGCCAATATACTCCTCACTGCTCTCTATATATTAATTCAGTATAAACACATTATACATGGACAGCCCCTCCTGGTGCTGTCAATATACTCCTCACTGTTCTCTATAAACACATTAGCCTGATTCCAGCATATCCCCACTGATCACAATTTATTTTAGTGACCATATAAACAGTCACACCCAATCCCCACATTCCATGAATAGCGGCACCCAGTATACTCACAGAGGTTTCAATGTGACTCCTTTCTAACGGTGAGTAAACACTAAGCTCTGCCACTCTGGATACTGTATCCTCTATTCCCACCTACTGTAACATGCGCACTCTGAGCCTGCACAGCGAGCATGGGGGTGGTTAAAGGGACAGTGTGCCAATTATCATGATGCTTTGGGTGGGAGGCGTTTGGTAGAGACAGTCTGGCCGACAAAGCATCAAGGGAGTTGTAGTTCTAAAAACAATACGGGAATCGAATTTCTGGCCACTTCTAGACCCAGCTCCTTCCTCAATGTATCCACACTAGACTAGGCTCAATTATGCTACACCTGCTACCTGGCACAATATTAAAAACAACAATGAAAAAAACAACATTATTATTGTTAACAGTGTAATCACAACCTTTTCATTAAGCTTTAAATTGTAGTGCATTAAAATAATGTTACTACTTTTTAAATAGTGCTATTACAACATTTTAATATTGTAAGTACAATTTAAGTATTTTGTTTTAATTAAAACCCAAGTTGTAGTGAATTAAAATCCCTTGGCTATTTATATTTGAATTTTGCATTTCAGATATTAGTTTGCTACAATTTAGAGTTCAGTGAATAACCCTGTTTCTGTCTTATGAATAAACACCTATGGATTTGTTTTTACAACAGAATTTAAAGTAAAACTACAAGCACCATAACCACTACAATTCGCCTTAGTGGCTATGGTGTCAGGAGTTCCCTGGTGCCCACTATTATAAGGACTCAAACTGGATTTTTTTTAACAGTTTGACGGCACAACTGGACTTTGCCAGACACGTTCCCTGTCTCCAGTACCATCTCCCCAGAATGTATGGTTCTGCCTATGAGCTAAGACCTGCGTTGCAGTCCTCAGCTAGTGAGCTAAACCCTGCATTGCAGTTACTCATCCAAGGAATAAAATCCTGCAATGCAGGGAGTAGTTCAGGAGAGCTAACGAATGTTCTTGCTGGGGTATTTTTTTGACTTTTGGGAGATTGGGAGATGGGAGTGGGGCTGAAGAGCGGTGGCTGGTGGACCCCAGATAAGGCATTAAATTGTTGATTGGGCAGGGACGCAGGTGCATTTTTGGCACCATAACCACGTAAGCTGGTTATGGTGCTTGGAGTGTTGCTTTAAGTTCCTCAGTTCAACTAGTTACTTCAAATTAAAAAAAAATGCAAAAAGCATTATTGTTCCATTTTATTTTATTATTTCTGTGCCCCAAGCCTTTTGATTCAAGCTGAATCAACGTGGCTTTGTGAAGGGCATCTTACTGAATGGATTTGCACTACTAACGTCATGGTTTTGGATCTTATCCAAAAAATGATAATTGAAAAACATTTTATGCCAGCTTGGGCACTTTTATAAGGCAGTAATTCTGAAAATTAAATACAAAGATAACACAAAGATAAGATGCACATCATCATACGGCAATAATTTAAAAAATAAAATCTTTTGGTATTTGTTTGCTTAGAATAAATAAAAAGTCAGGTTGTCGAAATCACTGTGGGGTTTATTCATGTAATAAAGATTTGCACTAAATTGAAAACTGAAACATCAAACGTGGGGAAAAGAGCTGATTTGAAAAATACAAATTCCAAGTCTGCTTTACTCACAGTTTAGCCAATTTTAGCCCAAATGTTGCCATTTTGTTTCCGTTTCAGTACTGGTATTCTGAGTGAATAAAACCCAGACTGTTAACCCCTTAAGGACCAAACTTCTGGAATAAAAGGGAATCATGACATTTCACACATGTCATGTGTCCTTAAGGGGTTAAATCACTAATTCAAATATTTTGAACTTTCAGAATGAATGTAGAGAAAAGCTTCATAAACTGTGAAAGAATTATTAAATTTTTATTTTATTTTAAAGAAAATGACTTGAAACAAGATTTGTTTAACCTTTAATTATATCTACAGGTGAGATCAATTCTGTTTTCTTTCTTTGTTTCCTAATAGTAACAAAAAGTATTGAAAACAATAACCAAAAATGAATGTTGTTTTTGAGGTAATGTGCCATGTCAATAATTGTTTAGACCAATGTTATGAAAGAGGGAAGTGCTCATGCCATTGTACAGAACACTAGTGAGACCTCACTTGGAGTATTGTACACAGTACTGGAGACCGTATCTTCAGAAGAATATTGATACCTTAGAGAGGGTTCAGAGAAGGGCTACTAAACTGGTTCATGGATTGCGGGATAAAACTTACCAGGAAAGGTTAAAGGATCTTAACATGTATAGCTTGGAGGAAAGACGAGACAGGGGGGATATGATAGAAACATTTAAATATATAAAGGGAATCAACACAGTAAAGGAGGAGACTATATTTAAAAGAAGAAAAACTACCACAACAAGAGGACATAGTCTTAAATTAGAGGGACAAAGGTTTAAAAATAATATCAGGAAGTATTACTTTACTGAGAGGGTAGTGGATGCATGGAATAGCCTTCCAGCTGAAGTGGTAGAGGTTAACACAGTAAAGGAGTTTAAGCATGCGTGGGATAGGCATAAGGCTATCCTAACTATAAGATAAGACTAGGGACTAATGAAAGTATTTAGAAAATTGAGCAGACTAGATGGGCCGTATGGTTCTTATCTGCCATCACATTCTATGTTTCTAAGACTTAATGCTATTATTTCACTAACCTTCCTTTCTGTAAAACAGTCTGTTCAAAAACAATACAAACAATACAAGAATCTTAAAAAGAAAGATGGCACTATAGCAAGCAAAGCCTTGTGAAGAGCAAGTAGAGGATTTACAAAATTGTTCAATGGGCATTGTTTGAGAAGTGCAAGTTTTAGGGTGTGCACAATGAAGCTCTGTGTCAAACAAATAGCTCCACTGTAATCTCATCTCATCTCTAAATGTAATCATCTTAAACAAATAGTGTATTACAAGATATGCAACAACTCAATTTCAAAACAAAACAAATATCTTTTGAAGTTCTCGCAGTTCTTGTGAATAATAATAAAATGAACGTATTTAAACAGGAAAGGTATAGTTCGCTACTGCTAAGAGCTGGGGTCTAGATTGTATAATTAATGTATCAGTTTATGCAACATACAGTATTGACAGCAATGTGGTGTGTTAGTTATGTTAAGAGGAGTGCACCAGTCCCAACTCAGGGTTAGTAGTCAAACCCTTTTCGAATGTTTTCACATGTATCTAGCTCCCTTGGGTAACTATGGTTAATCCTCTTTTGATATTAAATAATATCAATTAGTACATCTTTAAACGTAAATTCAATTAACTTAAAAAGGCAGAACCCGGCCTTTTTCCCAACAAATTTCACTCCAAGTCTAAAGCTTAAACCAGTGATAGTCAGATAAAACAACTTCCATGATAGGTACTCAGATTTTGCAGAATTGTATATTGCCCTCTCCCGACATAAATTATCACAAAACCAAAAAGCATGTCTCCACTAGAACGATTGATGCAGAACCTAGGAAGCCGGAATGGGAGTGGACTGTAGGTGTGCCAGTACTGCATTGTGTGCGACTGCAGAAACGATGGCACACATGCCAGATTACCAGACAACTAAAATCCTATTTTCAGGAGCAGATCCGCAGCCCAATTTTGGGCAGGGGCAATGCCAGATTTATTTTAGTTTTTATCTTTAGAAAATGGACACATACATTTGCACAGACACAGATACACATACATACAAACATGGAGACAAATACGTAATTTTACACTCATTAATGCACTGATTCTTCCTTATACCCAAATGCAAATAATTACACCCATATATAGAGAGACACACCAATATACAACCACAAACATACAAACTCAATAGGGGAACTGCAGGATTTTGTTAAATTTTCTAAAAAGGTAGACTCCACACAAATACAGGTACACAAACTACAAACAGGAAAACGCTTACAAATAACTACAAAAATGTACAATAGCCATTTTTTCAATGACATTTTTACTGATTTCATTTGTATTGGGATGAGGATAATTGTATTCTATCACTCAGAACTTTAAAAGTCATATCCACAGTGTGTTCCTAGGCAAATATAATTTCTTAATATTGAAAGCCTTCACATGAAGATTGCTACTCTGCAGAATATGAATTCCACATACAACAAAGCAGCACTGTCTCGTGCTGTCTAACAGTATGTATGTATTTGTTCTGCAAAACAGGGAGCATCTGGTGATCCTAAGTCAATATGTGGAATTAGTACAGGGTTACGAAATGTGAAATACAAGGACCTCAGGGTGAATTTAGAGTGATATTCAAATTTTACGTCAAAAAACGTTAAACCATGGCAAGCCATAAACTGTGCCTTTGGACCAGCCCCACCTGACTGACTCTCTATACGTTCCAGAATTCAATTTAAAATCCTGCTTCTTCTCTATAAAACATGTCATAACAGTGCCCCAATTTATAACCCCCCCCCCCTTATTTTTTTAGCATTATTTTTTTATTAGTCTGCGTTGTGGATTCAATGCCCAGCTCCGCAGAATATTTTGGCACTTTATAAATAAGCAATCATAACAGGTTAATGCAACATTTACTGTCACTAGTAATATGTATTAAAATGTTGAAACACCTATGCCTATATAAAACAAAATGATATGATATTGATCATACACAGTTCTCTTTGTGTATTCACTTACGGTTTCTTTGGAAAGGGAGTGCCTTGGTTCTGATACAGACAGCCCTGGAATTAATAAAGAACTGTACAAGGTCTTTGGATGTTATAGAGAAGGAGTCTGGAAAGAAAGGTGGGGCATTTGATTCCTCTGGGAGGGATGTTTCCCGTAATAAAACAATACATTATCCAGCTCTAAACATTAACTTTGGCAACGTGTACTGATTAAAGGCCCCGCAGCTCTATTTGATCGTGCATCTTAATAACAAGAATAGTTAACAGCAAAATAACTGAAGCCTGTGCAGGCAGGATACCTGCTACAGATGTCGTAATATTGCTTGTTACAAATTAATCTCAATAACATAAAAATATTTCATACATAAAACACAGCTAACTTTTTGGGGTTTGCCCCTGTGCACCCCTCCCGGTCACAGGTGCCTCATTCCATGGCCGTATTTAGCCATGCACTGCAGAGAATCCCAGGGTTTATATCATACGAGCAGGCATTAGGCTGCTAGAGTAGGACCTGCCAAGAATGGGGTACATTGACGTTGTGGCAGGCTTATGCAATGTATGATCATATACTCAGTGGTGTACTAATAGGGGAGTCGGAGAGGAGGATAGAGGGGGCAAACACAGAATCCGCCCCGTGTGCCAAATGCTCTATGTACTCCCCTGCATCTACTGTAACTAAACCCTCATTATTTTTGCCTAGACATTATCACAAAGCACCGCAGTGCTGACCGGGCCCCCTGAATATGAATTGCCATCGGTACCGATGGGGCCCTGAATGCGCGGACCCGGCAGTTGTACCGGTTATACAGCTGAGACCCCTTTGACCTCGGTAGTTCTGCCACTGTGTGTGTGTATAGTGCATGTAGTGTGGTATTGAATACGTTTACTGTGAGAGGTGAGCAGGCAATGGAGGAGGGTAAAATTAATTTCCTGGGGGCCATGACTCCATGCAGCACTTTCACAGGGGTGGCATTTTGAAGCCCGAGTACATATATATATATATATTCGGTTTCGGGTCCCTGCAGCCTTGGTTAATGAAGGGAAATACACTGCCTGGAGCGATGGCCCCACCTGGTTCTATGGATGGGCCAGCCTTGTGTCAGACAAAAGTTACATTGCAGGGCCAATTCATACAACAAACCAGATCCAGCACTCTCCCTCTTCCACTAAACAGAAATTTCAAAGCTCACTGAATTTATTAGTTATTTTTAAAAAAACACTGGCGAGAAGGTAATATTACAAAACTCTTAGGAAGAAGAGAGATGAAGTGGCAATTTTATAGATAGCAGCAAAAAATGGATAAGCGTTGAATAACTGAACAAAAGAAGTGAAACAAAAGCAGCAAAACTAGGGTAAGGGGACTACATCAAAGACCCGCAAAAAAAGAAATACAAAAATGAAACAAAAAATATAGGTTGCGCCAAATTATGAAACACGCCATAATTAATAGAACAATAAACAATAGTATAATAGTGAGGAGCACTTTACACCAGAAAACAGTACAGAAAGACAAAGATAAGTACAAATATATAAAATATACAATTGTTTGCAGACAGTCCCAGTTGTAATTAACTTTCTTCTCTTTCAAAATGTGAGATCGAATTCTGTATCGTGACTTGGATTCGCAGATACATTTGAAAAGAACAGAAGATAAAAAGGGTCCAATAGTGCAATACGTCATGAACAGATGAAACACACACAATGCTCAAATGTGAGATTGGCAACTCACGTGGAATGAAGGAGATAAGTATGGGATTGGGCAAAAGCTGAAATGGTAAAATCAACACCCATGCTTTTTTTCAAAAAGGTGTGCACCAATACAATTATAGATGTCTAGTTGCCAAAAGGAACTGCTCCGAGCGGTTGGACTGCTCCGAATGTTGTAAGTAAGAATTTAAGTATCATTCCCCCAATCATCTGTACACAGAGCACTATATGATCTCCTTTTGTTCTGCTTTGTATGGTCCTTATGGTCACCTATCTCGCTGGTAAAAACTATATGAAGACATATACATCCATAAGTGGGGATTTATATGTACACCCTATATAGTGGACCTGGTTTGAAGCTCCAATCCAAACTGTGCAGTCCCCCAAGAGTTGCCCTAGGGCTTGGATGGGTATCTTTAATTTGATTACCCACTATAAAAATTATTACAGATAATATATAACTTGATTTATTAATTTTAACATTTCATTTCATATTACATGTATATATAATTGTGTTATTCTCTTAATACCGAGTATATTTAGTGTTTAGGTAAGTACTAGTGGCTTTTCCACGGTGCCGAGGTATTTATAGGGAACGATTTATTGGTCTAGGTTTATGCTAGAGGCTCTTTAGACGTTCCTACACTATTCTTTTACCTTTTTACCTCTTGCTATACCTGCTTTATTTTTTCATTTGCTCCAGGGCCCATTTTTTATTGATGTGCAACCTTGTGGTTCCTGTATTTTTTCTGTCTTTTGACATTTAATGTGTTTCTGTCGTGGGACTCTATTGCCACTGCCCCCCTGAGTGTTATTTAGTCTCTCCCCCTTCGTGGCTGTAAATTAGTCTTTATATTTATTTATTTTCCCTTTTACTCCCAAGAATTAAGGCAGGGTCCCCTTCCCTATTACTTTAGTCATCCTAGGACCCCCTTCTATTGAGGGTTCTTATCTCTTTCTACCTATACCTATTTTAGGGTTATTCCCTCTATTCAGGAGCTCAACTGTAGGCGCTATCTAGGAAATAGCCACCAGCCCTAATTTCTCTCCTGGGGTTCTGTGTGCTGTTCTCTTCACATTAGTATGTCTCTTTTCATCTTTATATATATATATATATATCGACTGTCTCCATATATATGCTGCTTGTCTGTATATATGTATGGTTATGTATGTTATGGTTTAGTCCACTCATATTCAATGCTACTCTTTTATTTTTAACGTTTTTAGCCTTTTCCTAATTTCATTCCCCTATCTACCATATATATCTTAAGTAGACCTGTCCCCCTATTGAGTGACTAGGGGTTCGAGCTCCGGCGCCATTTTGGTGGAGCCACATTGTATTGTAAAACTCCTTGTTTTTCCACATTTTTAGTTCCCCCACCTATTCTCTTTATGCCTGTCCTAACAAGTTGTGTTTACATTCTATATACTTCACTGCCACAGCCGTGCCGATTACATGACATGGGCTGTGGTGCCATCTTTGTTTTTTCTTTCAGGCTAATATTTATCTTTTTATTGAGAAGAACCCTCTTTTTAAAAAAAAAATCTTTATTTTTTCTGTGCACAAGATAATACATAGGTTTACGATGCCACAACAGAATTAGCAAACAGTGATAACAGTGTAGAACATATTTATGGCATGAGAAAGTGGCACAGTTTTTAAGTATAATAATACACAGGCTAGACTTGCTTGTTTAACTAGAGGTTACAGGACTGAAGGTAGATGCAGGTACAAAACAAGTGATGGTAAAGGCCTCGCTTAGTATAGGTTGCTCGATAACAAGATTAATAGGCAAGGTCAAAATTATTAAGGCATATACATTGTTTGTTCCAACCGTTTAGTTATTTTTGCTAAGTTAGTAAGCTCATTATAAAACAATGGAGAACATACAAGCTTTTACTGACTAGTCTCGCTTATCTGTCTGGGTGTTTAGATTGAGTCTGCAGTTCGCTGTCTGACTGCAGGCTTGTGAAAAGAAAATGAAAGCAAAAAAACTTAAATCATAGTTAAGATAGGTTAGGTACACATTTTGCATTACTGAGTTGGCAAACAAAATGGTAGGATGCACTCGCTGCACTCTTATGGCTAACAAGATACTGGGTTATGAAGTCAGTGGGCTACACACGAGTTGACAAAGCACTTATTGCAAAGCTGCAGAAATGAGGCAGACATAGGGGAAAAATCAATAGGTGCTAAATAATAGAAATCAACGAAAACCTTGCTCATCCGCATGAAAGAGTCCTTAGCAGTCAGGAATTAAGCATGGAGGCAGAGTGGGTAAGAGCAACAGGTGTCCCGATGAAGCTTATAGTGGGTGTGGGACCTAGGTAGCCAGTTTATGTTAGCTACTCAGCCAACGCCAGATCTTGAGGCCCGCAGCTCGGGAGCAAGGATCCGTTCTGCGACCGGGTGGGCCGCTGCAGGGTTGTGCCTATGCAGGGCTCTCCTCCAACTCCCAGCTTTAGTGGGGGCTTGCATCCCTGATCCTCGTGTTTGGGTGTTCCCAGGAGCCGAGTCCCTGCGCCGTCTGGGGATAGTAGGGGGTCTAGTCATTAAGGACCGTCAGCGGTGGGCTGTCTTCCACTTTTGCGGTGAAGTTGCTGAGGCATTGTCTTTGGGAGGTCTCGGCACTCAAGGGCAAGTATTGAGTTGAACCGGTGATGGTGTTGCATGTTTGCCTTGAGGAGGGCTGTTCGGTTTTGTTAGGATGGTTCCCATGCTGGCTGCACTATGATCCGTGATTGCAGCTTGTGCCCGTTCATGTATACGTGTGCAAAAGCTCCACAATATTTAGTCGAGCTTGTGTAGTGTGTGCTCCAGAGACCCGGGGTGAGGTGGTTTAGGCAGGCCCAGTGCTCCTTGTACAGTGGAGGGGACTGCCGCCATTTTGCCTGAGCCGCGTGGTCAGAATTCAGCTCTTCTGCAACCAGAAAGCGTAGGTAAGTACAGCATGAATCGCATACGATATGCCCGTGAGGACCGGGATAACCCCCACCGGTCCAAGGGGGAAGGGGGAAGGATAGCAGTGAGAACGGGCCCGGGGTCTGGAATCAAGGAGAATGGCCGCTTCTCCCAGTCTCCCCTCCAATAGGCCGCAGCAGAGGCGTTCCGGTTTCCCGACGGTTACAGGCTTGAGTAAAGTCTCGGATTGTGCAGTTGGGTACTGGGGTTCAGACGGTGCCCATGGGTGGGTTTGTGTTTTCTGTCTGTAGGTTTTTTTAATCCAAATTGGGCTCGAAATGCGGGACCTCTGATTCCCCACATCTGCTCTAAGAACCCTCATTTTTAAGTTTTAATATACAATTGGAGTTGTTCATCTCCTCCCAATCAAGCCCATCTTAAGTTTTTATATTTTTAATTTCTTTATGTTAATTAATAAGCAGTCATGGGACTATGCTGTCACATGAAGGTTAATTTCAAACTGAGTCTCTGTTATTTAAACAGTGAAGGTAACACTTTGATAAAGCCTAAGAAAAAGGTTAAACATGTTAGTGTACTGCAGTTACTATTTTTTATTCTTTTATTACATTTTTTTTTTATTGTTTTTTTACATCAATAAAGTACTTTTTTTAACAGGACCGTCCTGTGTTGCTGCTTATCGCTTGGATATCATTGTCTTGGTGGGAATAGATATCACCTACACTACTAGGACTGAGCAAGCAGTATTTGCTCATATTATTGTAAGCTAGTTTCTGTTTTTATACTCTCAGACACAGCGTGCACTATACTGTTTTATCTTCTCATTCCATATTTATCCAGAAAGGAACTGCACTACCCATATATCTGAAAGTGAGGATAATACCACTCCACGCTACACCTTAAGAGCCACTAAAAGGTTCCAATAAATGTGAGTGTATATCTACTTACCTACCTACAAAATATCCCACTGCTGACTACACTATATTATTTTATGCGGTTCTCCTTCCATATCCATGAGACCTTCTACCATAACCCATAAGGATTAATCAATTGAGAAGCAAGAGCTACGCTTTATCCATAAGCAGGGATCATACCCCTCAAGCGCATAAGTTGGCAGTGTGTTGTAGCTCCACAAAAGTGTAAGCGTACCACCTAATTTTATCCTCCAACTATTAAAGATATACTACACTACCATCTCCTATATTTTCTGCAATTTACGTCATTCCATAAACCACAAAGGCAGTGGCGTACATACCGCGGTTGCAGGGGTGATTATTTCTGATGACTTAAAGGTAAGCAGACAATGTAATAGAGCAGCAGGAAATGCTAGCAGAATGCTTGGTTGTATAGGGAGAGGTATTAGCAGTAGAAAGAGGGAAGTGCTCATGCCATTGTACACTGGTGAGACCTTACTCTGAGTATTGTACGCAGTACTGGAGACCGTATCTTCAGAAGGATATTGATACCTTAGAGAGGGTTCAGAGAAGGGCTACTAAACTGGTTCATGGATTGCGGGATAAAACTTACCAGGAAAGGTTAAAGGATCTTAACATGTATAGCTTGGAGGAAAGACGAGACAGGGGGGATATGATAGAAACATTTAAATACATAAAGGGAATCAACACAGTAAAGGAGGAGACTATATTTAAAAGAAGAAAAACTACCACAACAAGAGGACATAGTCTTAAATTAGAGGGTCAAAGGTTTAAAAATATCAGGAAGTATTACTTTACTGAGAGGGTAGTGGATGCATGGAATAGCCTTCCAGCTAAAGTGGTAGAGGTTAATACAGTGAAGGAGTTTTAGCATGTGTGGGATAGACATAAGGCTATCTGAGATATAAGAGACTAATGAAAGTATTTTAGAAAATTGGGCAGACTAGATGGGCCGAATGGTTCTTATCTGCCGTCACATTCTATGTTTCTATGTATGTGTGTGTGTCTATGTATGTGTATGTGTGTCTATGTATGTGTCTGTATGTAACGGGGTGTGTGTGTGTGTCTATGTATGTGTGTCTATGTATGTGTGTGTGTCTCTATGTATGTGTCTGTATGTGTCTGTCTATGTATGTATGTATGTATGTATGTATGTGTGTCTATGTATGTGTGTGTGTCTATGTATGTGTCTATTTATCTGTGTGTGTGTGTGTATGTGTATGTATGTATGTATGTGTCTATGTATGTGTGTGTGTGTGTGTGTGTCTATGTATGTGTCTGTATGTATGGGTGTGTGTGTCTATGTATATGTGTGTGTCTATGTATATGTGTGTGTCTATGTATGTGTCTGTATTTATGTGTGTGTTTCTGTCTGTGTCTGTCTGTCTGTATGTGTGTCTATGTATGTGTGTATCTCTGTGTAAGTTTGTCTGTATGGGGTGGCGGTGGGGGGATGTGGTGGCATTGGGGTGGGGGGATGTGGTGGCATTGCACCAGGGCCCCATGGATTGTGTGTACGCCACTGCACAAAGGTGCTATACTCACTCCCCATTGTTTTCCACATTTCTATTTCCCGGAGAAGAGAGACACTGTACATAGTTGTTGAGCTGCCTGTCAGTACCGTGCCAGTATATCAAATTTCCTCCCCTTTTTATATCCATAAATAATACTGCAACTCAGTAAAGTTGACCTTTATATTTGATAACATCCTTTTTATTAACGCCAAGTTAAAGGACCACTATAGTGCCAGGAAAACATACTCGTTTTCCTGGCACTATAGTGCCCTGAGGGTGCCCCCACCCTCAGGGTCCCCCTCCCGCCCGGCTCTGGAAGGAGGAAAGGGGTAAAAACTCACCTTTTTCCAGTGCTGGGCGGAGAGCTCTCTCTCTCCTCCTTTCTCCCCGCTGATCCGCAGCGCCAGCTGCCATTCAGCCGGTCTCATAGGAAAGCATTTACAATGCTTTCCTATGGACGCTTGCGCGCTCTCACTGTGAAAATCACAGTGAGAAGCACGCAAGCGCCTCTAGTGGCTGTCAGTGAGACAGCCACTAGAGGGAATAGGGGGAAGGCTTAACCCATTAATAAACATAGCAGTTTCTCTGAAACTGCTATGTTTATTAAAAAATGGGTTAACCCTAGCTGCACCAGGCACCCAGACCACTTCATTAAGCTGAAGTGGTCTGGGTGGCTAGAGTGGTCCTTTAAGTTTAATGTCTGTCTTGTGACAAGGAGTAATTTTTTACAAATGTCCGATATATTTGTTGATTCTGCATAATGTGATATAATGCTACATGGTAGGGTACCTATATAAGCTGACATGTTATACCAATAAACTCAGAATTGATTTGAAACCTCACTACTTCTTAGTTGTGTGTGTCGGTTAGTTCTCCGAGCTCGTAGGTATGATGTGCTAATTAGATTGCTGAGTACGGATTGCAGCCATTAAGATTCCCTGGGGAAGAAATTTAGCCCTAATTCCCACACTCAGATTCAAGGCCGGTTTATTATTGTAGAGAAACATACTGGAAAGAGAAGTAACTTAAAGGAACTTTATAAGGTCTGTAATACAATGTTCCTCCCCATAGTGTTAAAAACACTATTTAGGTGGACTTCCCCCCTTTGTCCTCTTTAAATTGGTTAAAAACTCACCTTTATTCCAGCTTGGTGTGAGTCTGTCGGTGCTTAAATGGGAAAGCATTGGATTGCCTGAGATCATCAATTCTGAGGCCGGGTGGGGGAAGAGCTAAGCTAGCCAATCAGCCTTTCATCTTTGAATCAATGCTTCTCTATGAGGAAAGTTCAGTGCCTCCATGGAGACGCTGAATGTCAGTGCTGCATGTCATGCCCTCAACGGCTCCACTCCTTGTTACATTTCTTCTTTAATTTAAGTTACCCCTTCGCAATCACTGCAATCACTTCGCAATCAACAGGGTCGCAAGAAGCGTGTGGAAAAACCAAGGCGCAAAATAACTGCCCATGAACTGAGAAAAGTCAAGCGTGCAGCTGCCACGATGCCACTTGCCACCAGTTTGGCCATATTTCAGAGCTGCAACATCACTGGAGTGCCCAAAAGCACAAGGTGTGCAATACTCAGAGACATGGCCAAAGTAAGAAAGGCTGAAAGATGACCACCACTGAACAAGACACACAAGCTGAAACGTCAAGACTGGGCCAAGAAATATCTCAAGACTGATTTTTCTAAGGTTTTATGGACTGATGAAATGAGAGTGAGTCTTGATGGGCCAAATGGATGGGCCCGTGGCTGGATTGGTAAAGGGCAGAGAGCTCCAGTCCGACTCAGACGCCAGCAAGGTGGAGGTGGAGTACTGGTTTGAGCTGGTATCATCAAAGATGAGCTTGTGGGGCCTTTTCGGGTTGAGGATGGAGTCAAGCTCAACTCCCAGTCCTACTGCCAATTCCTGGAAGACACCTTCTTCAAGCAGTGGTACAGGAAGAAGTCTGCATCCTTCAAGAAAAACATGATTTTCATGCAGGACAATGCTCCATCACACGCGTCCAAGTACTCCACAGCGTGGCTTGCAAGAAAGGGTATAAAAGAAGAAAATCTAATGACATGGCCTCCTTGTTCACCTGATCTGAACCCCATTGAGAACCTGTGGTCCATCATCAAATGTGAGATTTACAAGGAGGGAAAACAGTACACCTCTCTGAACAGTGTCTGGGAGGCTGTGGTTGCTGCTGCACGCAATGTTGATGTTGAACAGATCAAAACACTGACAGAATCCATGGATGGCAGGCTTTTGAGTGTCCTTGCAAAGAAAGGTGGCTATATTGGTCACTGATTTGTTTTGTTTTGTTTTTGAATGTCAGAAATGTATATTTGTGAATGTTGAGATGTTATATTGGTTTCACTGGTAATAATAAATTGAAATGGGTATATATTTGTTTTTTGTTAAGTTGCCTAATAATTATGCACAGTAATAGTCACCTGCACACACAGATATCCCCCTAACATAGCTAAAACTAAAAACAAACTAAAAACTACTTCCAAAAATATTCAGCTTTGATATTAATCAGTTTTTTGGGTTCATTGAGAACATGGTTGTTGTTCAATAATAAAATTAATCCTCAAAAATACAACTTGCCTAATAATTCTGCATTCCCTGTAGAGGAAGCTCTGGGAAAATGTACATATCACCCTCCACCCCAAGAAAACCATTAGAAGAAATAAAATGCTAACCAAAATGTATCAAAAATATATTCAGAACACAGCGAGACTATTACATTTGCCATCAGAGTTGCTTCTAAAATTCATATTCAGGGCAAAAATGTTTAGCATATGCCTATATTTAACAAATATATGTTTGTGAGGTTTAACAAATTCAATTAATGTAACAACCCAAGATCCAAGTACAGGTAGTACTCTAGCTCCTTCCCAGCAACCTCTGCAAGCTTCTGCAGATTGGGGACCGGCCCGACAGACTACTTCAGTACTTCTCAGTGGGAACCAGTTCCATTTCACATGTGAACCTGCCCATAACAAAATGGAAATTTCAAGCATTTAACATTTTTCAAACAGACAGTCACAGAGTAATTTGCTGATTAAGAAATTGGATAGGGATCACAGCCCTTCCTATGGATCTTGGAGCACAGGGAATCCATCCTGTTGATAAAGGGACACACAAGGTCTGTATGCATGGAGCCTGGAGGAAAGATAGACTATTCCTATGTACGATTGACCTAGGGCACATTTGGCAGCCTTCAGTCAATAATCAGAGTACAGATTAGTAAATACCAGGTGTTTGCAACTTTCGATACTCCATGTGCTCCTGTGATGGCCTTACATTGGCCTAGAGCTCTAGCTCTATTAGCCCCTACATTAATCTGTCTCTGGAATTGAGGATATGGCCAATAGAGCATTAAAGAAGGCTAGGAAAGTTTAACAATAACAGATTTAAAACAAAGAAAGACCAAAAATAGGTTTAAGAGAATACCAGGAAAAGTTCTTTAAAGCTGCACTGTCACCGTTTGGGGACTTTGCATAATTTGCAAGGAACCCCTGGTGGTGACATCACAACTGGGGGGGTCCAGTAGCCGGGGGTGAGTCAGGCAAAGGTTATTTTAACTTTAAGTAATAGGAGTAGGTGATGTGTAGAGTCCCACAAGTGGAAACCAACATCAGGAGAGCTCCACTGTATAAGAAATGAGGAAGGGAGGCCCTACCTTTAATCAATCTAAGGATAAAAAGGTATATGCAAACAAAAAGTATAACTTGAAAAAAAGGGCTCCTGACGACGACGTTTTGAACACGCCGAAACGCGCGTCGAGCATTTTCTTTTTCTTTAATCTCTGCACTTAGTAGCACTTTTTTATTTTTGTTACCACTATGGTTATTGATTTTTAGGTGTTTATTTATTTATAACTTTAGTAGGGAGAGTTGGTTCAGTCTCCGGACTCCTGACCTGCACTCTGTTTACTTTATTTCTCCATTTTGTAGTTTAACGTTAACCTCGCGGGCGCTGCCGTCTTCTTTTTGAGACGTTTCTCTTCTGCTCCTGGCGTTTCAGTGCCAAGAGCTGACATCACTGCTGTACTCTCGTGCATGTGCAAATGTACAGCATTGAAGTCTATGGCGATGGCTGGGGGATTGACATTTCACTCCACTCCACTCAGTATCTGGAAGTGTCAGGCGTATGAAAAATACTGAGGCAAAGTAGTCCCTACCTTGTGTAGGTTTATCTTGACTTGGTGGGAATTTCAGTAAAATTCAAACAGTCAAAATGAGTCCCTCAAAAAGATTCTATCTGTATGCAATTCTGAAACAAGGTAGCCTTTTGACTTGGTTGGGATTTTAGTGAAATTTCAACACAGTCAGTATGAGTATTCAATAAAGATTGTATCAATTTATTTTTTAATTTGCCACAAGTTTAGTGAATACAGCCCCAGCATTACAAATGTCCCTGAGGCAGTTATCACATTTTTGCTGATGTTATCTCACATCAGAGAGAAGTAAGATTTCCTTCCAAGTTTTAAGCTAGCAAAGCAGAGGTGATCTGTCAGCACTTTCGGGTGCAATTTAAAACCAATGTGAAGGAGTGAGAATGCAAAATAAGAGAGATGTTTATAGTGAATCAATAATAGCTTTCAGGCAATAAAACGAAGGGCACTTATCTTTGCTGATAGAATATTCTAATGTCTGCAACAGACGATAATGCAAAATGGGAATAGTGAGATTCTGAAGATCAAATGGAACTCCTCCAAAAAAAGTCTTATCTAAGGATGAGACCATTAACGATGCAACATTAAGCCCTGCGCTCAAGCTCCCATTACTCCCGGCCAGCAGCAATGACTACACTACACATCAGATCCAATACATACATTAAAACCAAAAGATAAAAGTTACCTGCGCACTATCCCAAATCCCTATGCACATTTAAATAACTTTAGTATCACTCCAATGACCATTAAAGTGTAAGCTCATCTGCCCAGTCAAGGCAAAATCTCTTAGTTAAGTCCTACACTAACAATTCACCTTGCTGCTTTTATCTAAAAGATAAAATCTCTAATGAGACAGATAGGTTAACCATGGGGTGGGTGGCAGCACGGTTACATGAAGCAAAATACAAACATACAAAATTAAGCCCAGAATTTAAACTCTGATTACTACTGGGTGACAGCAGGGGTTTAGGGCTCTCATTGGAGGTTTCACATTTTAGATAAAAGCAGCTAGGTGTTGTTGTTTTTTCCTTGACTGGGCAGGTGAGCTTACACTTGAATGGCCATTGGAGTGATACAAAATCCTCCACTTATTTAAATGTGCATTCGGATTTGGGATAGTGCGCAGGTAACTTTTTTCCTTTGGTTTTTATTATCGCAACGATGCAAGAGAGACATTAACTGCAGCCAAGGAATGAAATAAAATATACATTTAATATAGTATGGGTAAGAGACATTGGGGCCATACTTTCCTATGACAGAGCTTAAAGGGACACTCTAAGCACCGTACCCAATGCAGCTCTCGGTAGAGGCTATCATGCCATCAGGCCCCTGATGCCATTGTCTGATTCTGTGTAAAAATGTTTTCAAGATGTATGACACAAACTGCAGTTTCTTGTTTCCAATTCATTTTACATAGATAAAGGGGAAAAAAAGTTTAGAAGAGAAGTAAGAAACGTCTTTTAGTGTCTTGCTCAGTATTTTTGGTAGACGTCACCATAATGCCCACCATTCTCTCTTCCTCGAACCACACATACATGATGATGCACAATCTTGGACAATCATGGACACGTTTCAACTTCCAACAGACATCCTCAGCACAACTGATGTCATCAATCTCATCTCCTTATATGACCGCCTACACTTAAAGGACAACTGTTACCTATTTTTAAATATAATAATCCTCTCATTAAGTTTTAAAAGAATCCTTCAGCCATATACATGCACCTTGGGTCAGACAGTGTTTGAAAACCGACAGTTCGTCTCTATGGTCTTCCCTACTTCACTCCCTACACAAAAGCAGGAAAGACCGTAAAGACACTGTCTGACCCAAGGTGTATGTATATGGCTGAAGGACCCTGTCATATACTAAAATTAGGGATGAGTTATTCTAATTTTATTACATTTAAAGAAAAAATCTATTTCCTTTCAATACTTGATAAAAAGGATATTTTTTTTTTTTTTTTAACTTTTTGAGGTGTCACTTGTCCTTCAAAATTTTAAAATGCTATAACCTCTGGTTCAGATATACTTTTAAATATTTATTTTTTTAGCGCATTCTGCATAATGTATATGGAGACTTAATAAGGATGTATTTTTTAATATAAACAAAAAGGGATTCAATGTAGTATTATGTTGGGTTTTTCTGATGATAAATAAATGTGTAATTCAAACATTTTTATATTTGAAGTGGTGATGGTGCCTGGAGTCACCTGGTTCTGACACACTGTTCAGTGCCAATGGCTTCCTGGCACACATGCATTAGTTACGTAAACATGGAATCAAACCAACTGAAGACTAATGCTTTAACCCCTTAAGGACGCAGGACGTTCTATGCCGTCCTTAAGGGGGTGGCTCTAAACACTGCAGGACGGCATAGAATGTCCTGGGCGTCCTTGCCGCCCACATGGCCGGCGCCATTACCCCGCTGCAGATCGCGGTCGGGGGGAATGCCTGGCCCTCCGGGGAGCCTCCCTGTGCTCAGTGACCGCAGTCTGCAGCCTCTGATCGCAGTGACAGGCTGTCACTGCGATCGGTATTTAACATGTGTCAGCCGATTTGAAATCGGCAGACACATGGAGCCGCAGCATTTTCACTCTGCAGATCGTGGTTGGGGGACATGCCTGGCCCCCTGCCTTTGGAGGACTACTCACATAAAAAACTAAGTATACACTTTATCATAATTCTGGAAATTGCATAATTGATGAACTTTCACCTTCTTGCTAACATTATCCTGCTTCAACTTGGTTGCCACTATCTCTGCTACAGTTGCTTTTGCTTTCAACCTATCCACGAATCCTCAAAGCTACAGTTAATTGTGCTTACTTAACCCCTTAAGGACCAAACTTCTGGAATAAAAGGAATCATGACATGTCACACATGTCATGTGTCCTTAAGGGGTTAAAGGACTTTTTCCTATCGCTAATAGTACTCTGGTTAAATAAATAAGGAAAATTCTAATCTGCAGTTGTGTTCCACATCTCTTCTACCTGTGGTTTGTTTACATTTTTTTGGGATCACAACTTGTACATTTGGCTCCGTCCTTAAGGGGTTACATTTTTTACTTACGTATAATTTCCTCTTCCAGTGGCCTTCTGGCACTTACCTGGTTTTTTAAATGTGCCAGGAAGGCCCCTGGCAGGAGAAGCAGTCATAAATAAATAATGAATATAGACACCTACCATCAGCAGCAAATGATTTATTTCCTTATGATCTCCAGTGGTGGTTTCCTTGCAGATGGCAGAATCCTTACATCGACATTAAAATCCAATCCGGCCCCATATTCGCCAAATCAAAATCATTACAAATCAAAATCATTACAAATTTATTGAATTAACAGTGGCATGATGTCATCAGTGAAGCCTAAAATAAAAGTGTACTGTACACCGACTATAGGAAGAAGAGTGAGTCACAAGTGGAGTGGTTCAGGACAAGAGGATGGGAGGAGGTCTAACAGTGTACATCTTCCAAGTGCTAGTGGAGGAATAAAGTACACTGACAATGTTCGAACCATAGGGCAAGTAAAACAAACAGCCTTTTTTCCACGTTAAACACACAGGTCCATGGTCACAACATTAAAAACATGGGCCATCAGCCCAAGAACAATCAAACACAGTGACGGACAATTTCTGCCTGCTGCCTGACTCCTGCCTTACTGTGCTAAATGGTGCGGCCATTGGCGGTTACCAAAAAATGGAATACGTGAAAAGTAAAAGTGCTTGTTTCCATAGTACGCCAGTAGGCGGACAATATTTCTGTCAGAAATTCATCCTCATCAATGAAGGTAAGACGCTCGTAAAATTTTTGGGTGGGATCTGTTAAATTATCACAAACTAAAAATTCTTAGTTCTTAATGGTAAATATACTATTAGCTCATATAAACACATAAACATAAACACGCTCCTATAAAAGCATTTTAATTTAATCTAAAACTGTTAAAAAAAATTTGCAAGACATAACAAAACAAATGATGTGTTAAAATATTAAAATATTGTCATTTAATTAAGCTGCTCAACTGGTCATGTTGAGAGAACCTCTTTGTCACGTAGGTTTATTTTTAAATCTATATTTTCTGCTTTCAAAATCATTACGTTAGAACGGAGTGAACCTTATGTAGATTTTTGCCCCTTCTTGATGAGAGTAACATACCACAGATTTTTGTGTGAGGGTGCACACCGAGTTGTGGAATGCTGCTGCATATTTGGGGACGTGGCATCTTCATGAGCATTGCGATAATTCCCACGGATATAAAGGAAAAAAATTGAAATTCGAATTAACTTTTCATCTTTCTATTTTGTAGCTCTCTGGGATGGCTCCATGTATAGACAGAAATTGTTTGTAAAGTGGCACTGAATCCTGTTTATCACTATAGATGCACTTTAAAAGCACATGGTTATTATATTCTTAGAATCATGGCAACGTTGCACAAACCCATTGACTTTACATATTTCTGAGAGTGGAGTTGTTGTCATATGTCTCAAAATGAGTCTTCTCAGAACATGTGTTCTGTATTTTCATAACTCTTCTAAAATCTCATGATGTTATTGAGGATTTTTCCAGAATCCAATATCACCCCAAACTTCACATACACAAAAAAAAATAAAAAAAATCCTTTGAGATAATTAATTGAACATTTCCATGGAATTTACACAAAACTTCCTCCTTTTCATGAGGTAGCAGGTCATCGATAATACCCGTTGCCTGTTTGGACGAGGCTGGGTAAATTATCATAGCACTTGCCTACTCCAAAGTAGATGCCCATTTAGATTTCTGCACAAATGAAACCTATTCTCTTTTTTTGGGTATTGTAGCACACTCCAACCATTTTCCATTCTCTCGTTATTCATCCCCAGTTCTGTCATATCCAGTATTATCATACATATGGACTTGGTAGACTATATCTGGACGGATGATCGGTGGGCGCTTGTCGATGGCAAACCCAGTTAAATTGATGTACCTTGAGTCTTTTCGAAGTGGTGTATAGGAACTAGTTTTGTTCCATGTGGGTGATGGGACTGTAATTTCTGGTGGGACATCTGTATGGACCATGGGTTTTTCTTTTACGCAACAAATAAACCGATTCCTTAAAAGAAAATACAAAAATTAGCATTAGGTTTCTGTTTAGTAACAGCCTACAAAAGCCAGCATTGGCCACAAAATGTCTATTGTTCAATATATTCGCATTCCCTCACACTTGCTGAAGACAGCATTTGTGGGTTCTATTATTTTTTAATCCAAGTTTGTAGGACAGTATGGAGCTTGTCAATCTCGCTCTAGAACTATCTGCTTTGGTAATTAGTTTCTGATGTGTGAATTTAAAATGCCTAAATCATTTGGCTCGTGCTCTATACGGTTTTTATCGTCTCTTACCCTTTCATGAATACGCCAGCAAATAGCAAGATAAGAAATATGGATCCAAGAACGCATCCCATGACAATTCTCTTCAAGGCTGCAGAGATGGTAAATAGGCAATGAAAATTGTTTTAAAGATAAATCTGAAATGACAGCATATTTTCTTGGCAAAATGTTTAGTGTTAGGATGTACAACTTTACAATATATTCATTATGTAGCCCATGGAGCAGCGTAGCTAAGGGGAGTGGGCCTTGACATTGCCAGGAGACAGGCATCTAAGGGTCAGTGGTTAGGGATTGGTTTAAGGAAATGGAGTGGGGTGGAGTTATAAGGGGAGTAAAAGTAGTGGCCATTTTAGATCTAGGGATCACTTTAATCTAAGTTGCACTTACCTGTTGTTGTCCCACCCACCCTCCCTTTGCTTTCAGGTGTTTCCCGTTTGGTCACGGCGGCGGGGGATGGAGAGTAAAGTTGGGGGGAGAAAAGAGTGAGATGGGGAAACAGTTTCGAGTTCAGGGCTAATAGGTAGGCCTTTGGACTGGTTTGGTAGGTTCAAGCTCGTAGGTAGCGCCGAACTGGGGTGTGTAGGGGTGTCTCGGTATGCCCCTACACATGTGGTGCCCTTTGGTGGCAATGGATGGTGCCCTCTGGTGGCAATGGTCATGTTTCAATGTTAAGTTAAATGTTACAATGTTTGTTTGGGTATTATGTTATGTGGGAGTGGGTCATTGTCAGGGGGTTTAATTTGTAAAATGCAGGATGGTAATTGGCCTGCTGTTGACAATAACCTTTATATTTTATGTTAATAATCAATAAAGCTGTGATATAAATTTTTCCAAAAATCCATGGTGTCAGTGTTTTATTGGAAATGGGTATTGGTGGGGTTTATACATATGCAGACAAGGCGACCGTGCACATGTCATGCACCAACTGTGAAATCTGCTTAAACTTCAGCTCTGTATGTTTTGTTCCTGGTAAAGTCAACTCATCTTTCCATCCCTCTAAGACTGATACACTGTTGAGATTGATAGATTTAGCAGCTATCAATTCAGCTATGTCCATGAGCAAGCAAATATCCAGCTGATCCAGTAGTATAAGACAGAGATACACCTACTACCTTGTCAATAGATGCCCTTCTTTTAAGGTCCAACAGCAAAATAGCAGCACTGCAAAGCAGGGGGCTACTTCTCCCCACCCCTCACTGGCATTGGAAGCCTTACAGCAGACTCCAGTTATAACAGAGACCTCACTAGGACAGCGACAGCTCCAGGGCACACACTGGACTCTGCACAGATGGGACACAGATCCCAGAAGCCTAATGTGGCGGCTCCCGTTGTAAAAAGAGACATCGGCATTCTATTGCAAAGACAGGTGCACATCAAGATAGCCGACTTTGAAGGCTGAGAGGCATGTAACACAACCCCAGCGCCAACAGACCAGAACCCTCTGGTCCTCAAAGGTTCTGCCCTGGCTATTAGACAGGACATTCAAAACCTATTCGAAGACATTCAGAAGTTATTTGCTAAAGATGTAGCAGTTGTTAAAACAGAAATCCAAGCAGTCCCTGATTGAGTTAGAACCTCGGAGGAGGACATCATGGATCATATATATTGCTCTTTAGTAGATATATCCCCAATAAAAACATGCATGCATTTAAGTATGCATTGTTTCATTGGGGATATATCTAAAAACAGCTTGCAAAAACTACAGATCTCTTGTCTTCAGTCTTTGCAAGACCTCCCCTTCTTACCTGTCCAGACTTTCTGTGGCTGTCCAATCACAGACTTCCCAATGAAGCTCAATTAGAAGTCTTTAGAAGGCTGGTGCTCTGAGCAATTTCCTGCCTCTTGAGGTTAGGTCCACCGAGCTCAGCTAACCAAACCAGGAAGTAACAGGTCCAGCTGTCTGATGACAGGCAGGGGTTGTATCAAAGTTAATTTATAAAAGTGACAATTTCAATTGAAATCTGCACTTTTTATAAAATGAAAAGAGAGCATTCACCCTTCACACATAAAGAATTTCAGGAAGCTAAAGTGCTTTAGGGGCCTGAGCGTCTCTTTAAGTCTTATTCAAGGCCATCCTTAAATATTGGAAAGCGCAAATTGAGAACTTACTTGTGTCATTTGTTGATTGAATGGTGTCTGGCACTGCAGGAAACAGGAATGAAAACACAGAGTTACTTTCATTGAAATAATTTAATTTAATAATATATCACCTGATTGCATTATATATTAAACTATTTCATTCAGAGGAAAAAATCCTGCACAATATTGTACATGTAAACAAAAAAATATAATCTATTCATGATACGAAAATGATTGCAAAGTTAAGCGATCGGTGTGTATGTGTTTTTGCATTGTTATCACCTGGTTTATAGCAGGGCTTAGCGGACTTTGCCTCCATGCTTCCCCAAGGCACTTACGTCAATGAGCCTCAGCCCTTCACACATACACTGATGTGGTTTGGTTTGTGTGGTTGGATAAGTGAATGTGACTAGTTTTGGTTGTGATTGGATGGTGAGCATGTCGAGATGTGTGGCTGTATGGCAGTATGTGGCAGGGTGGGTATGTGGTTGTAAGTGACATCTTACAAGTACGTGAATCTGATTGCTTGAGTGGGTGTGACTGGGATATGAGGGGAGTGAGGCTATGGCACTGGGAGGGCAGAAGAATATGACCGATTCAGAGTTTGGAGCTGGGTGGGTGGCTGGATGTCAATGTGTGAATGGGTGAAAGCAGAAGGTTTGTGTGAATGTGTCATGTTGGGGGCGTGCATAAAAGATGGGAGGTAAATGGGATGTGTACAGTCCTAGGTGCAAGTGATTTGGAAGTGAAGTGGGGATGTGATACAAAGTGAATGGGACTCAGGAGTGATGTGTGTGTTTGTGTGTGTGTGTATGTAAGTGACTAAGAAGTAATGTAGTGGTGACAGGGTGTATGTGTTTGTGTGTGTGTGTTATAATGACTGGGAAGTCTGCACTGTGAGATAGGAAGCACCTCTAGTGGCCATCTGAGTGACAGGTCCTAGAGTTGTTACTAGGCAACAATGTAAACACTGCTTGACACGACAGGATATATACATACATTAGAACCCATACATTAAGATGTAGTGGTTCTGTTGACTATAGTGTCCCTTTAAATGAATAACCTGGTGTGAGAACTAAAAAATACATGTACATAAATCAATTCAACTGTAACATTACAGAAAGTAATAAAAAGTTGATTTAGAAAAAAAGAAAAAGTTCTTGCAAGTTAAATACAATTACTGGCTACAAAACACAAGATAATTTAATTATTTTTAAGGGATTGGATGCTCATTTGAACAGAGCCCTCAGTAAATCTTGTTTATTTAAATTAAACGTGCTTCCTTGAATTTTTTTGTATGTCTTGTCCACCCATTGTACTGATCTGTGCAATATGACGGCACTTTGCAAATAGTAACGACCATGTAAATCTGAAGATACTTACAGTTTGGGTTGTAGCAGAATGCTCCAGCTTGGCTCCCATAATAACATGGCATGTTTTGAAATGTACCATTGATAGCAATTAACCCAACTCCCCAATTGTACCAAGCATATCTGCAAGGAAAAATTGGACCAGTTTGATAAGTGACAGACAGGGATTAAACAATGAAAACTGTGCACGGAGTATGTCACGGTACAGACAGAAAAGTTATTATGTACAGGGTGCACCTGATAATGCACTTTTTTTCTTCCTAAGAATTGCTAGTCATGAATCGTGACACTACCCAACTATTTTTGGCTCTGCCAAACCCACCATCCCGTGGACCACCCATAATGAAAAGGTTTATTAATGTGTCCCACCACCAACACAATACAGAGGTAGCCTTACAACAATGACTTTGTGGTGGGTATAAAAGACACCAATGTGAAAACAAGTGAGCATGTAGATCAACCAATATAGATGATTATTAGTGTCTTGGGATGCCTCCCTTGGTATTTCAGGGCGGTCAAATTGAACCCAGCGATTAGTGGAACAAAAAATACACCCCCTCTTATTTGTAAGGAACTCCAAAGGATGACCAGAACCAGGATACAAATAAATGTTATTGGTACAAAGTAAAATCAATAAAGCAAAATTGATCCAACACATTTCTTTCCAAACTTGGACTTCTTCTTCTTCAACTAAGCTAAACAATCACGGCTTGCCCCGTTTTTGTTTATATACTGTGTAGAATTTCAATAAATACTGTGTAACAATGCAGAAAATGTAAATGAATGCAGTAAAAAAACATAAACTTATGTTTATGATGCTATTACTGAAACATCGTGTTCAGCTAACGTTCTGAACTTATAAACACATATTGTGTATTGTCAGGTATTCAAAGGGAATTTCAAATTTTAGACTAAAACTGAACTGAAGATTCTGCTAGCAGTTTGGAGATTTTGTTAGAATACTAAATGTTACCTGTTAAATGTTATATTGCGGTTACTTGTAGTCTGAATTGCACTCAGTGTGGGAACGGTATCGCCATTCATAAGGCAAGTGAGAGTGGCTTCTGTGAAGTTTGAGTTAGGTCCTTCTAAGGAGGCGTCGTACAGCAAATTGGACACTCCTAAAATAAGGAGAAATATTAAAAAAATAAGGAATGGAAGACACGGCATATTTTGATTTAAATGTTTCTGTGCTCCCTGAGGTTGGTGTTATCGGTTATATCTATAAGGTAGTTATTTTTACTGCAACAGAATGCAAGCTAAGCAGGTCTCAATTTTCTTATAAATATTTGTGATATTGTCTCACCCTTTAACTTCTGCTCAAATCTAAAATATACATGTAAGCACATGGAAATTGTTTCACTTATGTGCCAAACTTATCTAATCAAGGTGACAATAAGAAACTCACTAGCTTAACCTTTAGTCAGGCTCGGACTGGCCATCGGGCACACCGGGCAAATGCCCGGTGGGCCGCGGTGGCCGTGGGGCCGAGGCCGGCAGGGAGATCACAGGATCTCTCCTGACGGTCTTTGCAGGGCCGGCGCTATCTGAACGCCGGCCCTGCAGTAGTCCATCAGAGATCTCCCTCACCGGCCCACATGCAGGATAGTGCGGCCGCCGGGGGAGAGAGGGAGGGAGCCAGCCTGCCAGGAGAGGAACCCAGCGGAGCTTTAACTAACAGCTCCGCCGGGTTCCTCTCGCGAGATTCGGAGCGTTGCCATGGCAACGCTCCGGGTCTCGCGAGAGTGAATTCTAGCCTTAGAGGCTAGAGTTCACTCACCACTAAGACCACCAGGGATGGATGGCAGCCCCAGCAGCTAAAGGCTTTAGCTAAAGGCTAAAGGTAAGCAGGGAGGGGGGAAATAATCACCTAACTAACATCAGCCTCACAGACACCCCTAACACTCACAGCACCCTCATTCACACACACACACTGCACCAATGACACTCACACACACACACACTGCACCAATGACACTCACACACACACACACACACACTGCACCCCTGACACTCACACACACACACACTGCACCCCTGACACTCACAGCACACACACACACACACACTGCACGTCTGACCCTCACAGCACACACACTGCATGTCTGACCCTCACAGCACCCTCACACACACACACTGCACCCCCTGACACTCACAGCACACTCACACACACTGCACCCCTTACACTCACAGCACCCTCACTCACACACACTGCACCCCTGACACTCACAGCACCCTCACTCACACACACACACTGCACCCTGACACTCACAGCACACACACACACACTTCACTCCTGACACTCACAGCACCCTCACACACACTTCACTCCTGACACTCACAGCAC
>OW240918.1:51642596-51774967 GCA_933207985.1 Pelobates cultripes | reverse complement strand
ACAAACAAGTTGCTGGAAATGTGCACTGTGACAAATGCTACTTGCCCTGAACGTTTGCCACAAATTCATGGAGGAGCATAGAAGCTGGCCTCCTGCCCGCCAACTATCGGCCATATACAAAGACTCTGTTCTGGAGTTAAATCTCCCCAACCACCATTAGTAGCTTGCCCTGTGTGCCCCTGGTTCGGCACTTTCCCTTCATGCGAATGGAACTGAAAGCTGGCTCTCTGGAGGCCGTTTGCATGAACCAAACCCACAAATAGTCCCAGCGGTATTTTGGCATGAGAACTTTGTGGGTTTCCGGTCACCTCAGTCGGACTTAGCCACGAATGTTATGGAACTGTTTTAGGTATTAGGTGACCGTGCAGTTCCTGGAAGACATGGTTCACGGTTTTGAACCACTTTGAAATCCGCCAGGAGAGTGCTATTTGGAGGGGAGTGCAAGGAACAGAAGACTGCAATGGTGGTGGATGTGGCAATACCCAGTGACTATAACATCAGGAAGGTCTTACAAACACAGAGAACTACTCTCACAAGCTTTCAGAGATGTATCAGCATTTCCAAAGAAATTCCAACACTTAAGATGTTTCCCAGACTTGTCCAGATCCACTAGAATATTTAGAAGATCTTTCTATGAGACTACCACCACTATAAGAAATAACAACATAAAATATAGTTGGGGTTTCCCAGCAAGATTGGTTGTTCACTATGAGAACTCCATTATGTTTGATTCTGCCCAAAAAGCCACTTCTTGGCAGAAGTCAAAACAAATTTTTTCCTTAATGATGATAATGGCAAAATGTAAAGTCTCAATAGTTAAAACTTATTTATTGCTCTGCTTAAGTTTTTCTTTCCTCCCTACTATAAAGTATAGTTAATTTAGTATACCTATCCCCTTCTATGATAAATGCACTTCATAGAATCACTATTGATAATGGTTTCACAAATATGTACAAGTATGAATTAGACAAAATGATTAAAGTTGGCACTCTTATAAACTTGATAAAATTCGAAACAGAGTTGGTGGGATAAGATAAGGACGAGAGGGGGGTAAGAGAAGAGGGAGGGGTAGGAAGTAGACATATGATGGGAGGGATAGGGTATGGATAGGGAGTGGAGATAATGGAATAAAATAATTTAGATATTTACAATAATGGGTAAAAAATAATGAAATAAAACTCATATGGGATTTTTTTATAGTTTAATTGAAATTGCACAAAGATAGAAAGTTTGACTAAGTTTGCTAGAATGGATAGATAATGCAATATCTATTAATTAAACATTATAGTTCAAATATAATATTCACACAATTTAAATGTTGGGATATACTCACGAGTACGTTTAACTAATTTTGATATTTACTTATGCTTAATAATGGATGGATGTATATTAATATTGTAGAATAAATAGTGTAACTATTCACTAGGGGGATAGAATAAAATAGGGGAAACAAGAAGGTTGCAATTAGATAGGTGGAGAGAGAAAGACAAGAGTATTATTCTACAGCTTTGGGGCCCTCACGATTAATAACTATATCGAGGAAAGATAAAAGTAATTAAGTGTATATGTTCAAATTGGTTGAGACTAAGGACAAAGAAAGGGAAAAAAAAAAGAAAAAAATGTCATAGGGAACATTAAATTTAATTTCAAATCGTACTATATATGTGACCACGCTCATTTTAAAGAAAGGAAAGGGAAAGGAAAGAGGAAGAAAGGAGAAAGGAAAGAGGAAAAAAAGGGGGGGGGGGTTAAATATCTCCTAATATGAATAGGTAGTAAGGAAATATTTGATTTGCACATAAATTAACGAGGAGAATATAGACACGTTAAATTATCTTAAAGAAGTAAATGCACATGAAATAAAATGAAAGTCTAGAAAAAGTTTATTAAAGTAAGAAAGAAGAATCAATGCATACAAGAAAATGTTTTCTTTATACATTTTTAAAAAAAATATCTGCTTTCTGTTGCCCTTGATAGAAGACCTGACGGAAAAAGTGTCTAGCAAGGGAAAGGGGGTAAGACATACTATTTGGGACAATGACGCTCGTAAGGGTTTTACCCTTTGAGGTTTTTTTTTGTTATATGGTTGTATTTGTCTTATATGTTGAGCGGATTGTGCGTGGCCAACCTGAGGAATTATGTAGCATAGGGAGGAGTAATGTTAGAGGGGAATAAGATTAGGATTATAACTTTGAACGTTAAGGGTTTGAATACTCCACAGAAACGTAAGCTTTTAGTAGATCATTTATGGAAAAAGAAAATTACTGTCGGATTTATACAAGAAACACACTGGAAAACTGGAAACTAAAAAATGAAAAGTTTCTATTATCCAACTCTATAGCTTTAAAAACAGAGGAGTTGCAATTTTTATTTCAAAGAATGTAACTTATAAAGAACTATATAGAGAAGTGGATAAGAATAGCAGATATGTGTTCTTGATCTGTGAATTGCAGGCAAGTACATACATCAGGGCATGACAACCGTAACGGTTGTCATAGGCCCGGCGGTCCTGGGGGGCCCGGACTGCTAAGGTCGTCCGGGCCCCACATTCAGTGGGTACATACCGGGTCGCAGGGGGCCCTGCGACCCGGTATGTACCCACAGGGTCAGCCTCTTCTCCTGGGGGGCCCCAGAGGCTGGCCCTGCTGACACCCGACACCCGGCGGGCCGGCGCGCGAGGGAGCACTCTCTGTGTGCTTCCTCTTCCGCTCCCTCGCGCACCGTACTGATGCCGGAGCCGGAAGATGACGTCATCTTCCGGCTCGGCATCAGTACGCGGCACGCGAGGGAGCGGAAGAGGAAGCACACAGAGAGTGCTCCCTCGCGCGCCGGCCCGCCGGGTGTCGGGTGTCAGCAGGGCCAGCCTCTGGGGCCCCCCAGGAGAAGAGGCTGACCCTGTGGGTACATACCGGGTCGCAGGGCCCCCTGCGACCCGGTATGTACCCACTGAATGTGGGGCCCGGACGACCTTAGCAGTCCGGGCCCCCCAGGACCGCCGCGCCCATGACAACCGTTGCGGTTGTCATGCCCTGATGGCGGCCCTGATGTCCGGCACCTAGTTCCATACGCTCTGCACCATCACTGGTTATTTTCTGCTTTAATTTCATATACTTCCACCATTTGAAGACTGGACGGTTACCGGTTGAGAACAGACTCTAGCAATTGTGGACTAATTGGACTTTATATTGGCGTAACCTATATTTTGTATAAATAGTTTTCTCTATATCTTTCAGTAAGTGGTTGAGGGTCTTACTATTAGTGTTGGCTGCCTGCTATCATATATACTCAGTTGACACTCTAGCGCTTATCCTATCTGTGTGTTTTTTGTTGTGAGTAGGAGTATCTCCCAGTCCTTGCTCTCTGCCTCTCCCGCGCAACTCTGATTCAATTCCTCCTAGCACTGACCTCACGAAGGGGTACCGGTCAGCGCTGTCAATATCACAAGGGCCCAGTCGCACTATTAAAGGGCTGCAGCGCTCACCGGGCCCCTATGGAGATATTGCCATCAAGTATCCTTTACTGAATAGATCACCCCATGGGCCCCCTCAGGATGTTCCGCTGCTTCCTTAGAATACATCTTTTCAAGCACCACAGAAGACAGGTGCATGTCTGCAGAGGAGGAGGGACTACATGCCTGGCGGGGACCCAGGCAAGACCATTACATAATGGTTTACCTC
Organism: Pelobates cultripes; assembly: GCA_933207985.1. Classification (NCBI taxonomy): domain Eukaryota; kingdom Metazoa; phylum Chordata; class Amphibia; order Anura; family Pelobatidae; genus Pelobates; species Pelobates cultripes. Next base: position 51,771,290 of record OW240918.1, on the reverse strand, counting down.
ATTACCAGAAAATGGGGCCAGGGCACTCCTCACACTATAACCACTACAGCGGACTAGTGGTTTTGATGCTTGGAGTAACCATTTAACCCTTCAGTAACCCTCTTGAGAGACAAGATAATTCAACTGCTGTTTGACTGAAGTTGGCTTTGGCATCCCTTCAGCCATTATGATGATGCATTAGGTCAGGGGTAGGCAAGCTTTAAGGAGCACTGTGCCGATATAGAATTGTGATGTCCCGTAGCGTGCCGGACCTTTTTTTTTTTAAATTGAGGAGTGTATGTTGCCGTATTCTGCTTGTGTTATTTTTACTGTAATTGCTTTGTATCGTTGTTTTTGTACGTATATGAGTTATTATATTGTATATGTTCAGGAGTAGTTTGTGGTGCTGTGTATGGGGGCTGCTTGTGGAATTGTGTGTGTGTGTGTGTGTGTGTGGATGGATAGGTCACATTTTGTGTTTGGTGGTGTGTGTATGTGTGGGGGCTGTTTGGGATATTGCATGTGAGAGGCTGCATGTGGGGTTGTGTGCATGTATGTGGATTATTAGTGGTGTTACGTTTGTGTGGATTGTGTGTGTTTGTGTGTGGGCTGTTCGTATTATTTGTATGAGGGGAGGGTTATTCTGCATTTCTGTTTATATCTAGCAGTGTGGGTGGCTTCCCTGGGTTCCAGTGGGGACCACGCTGGCCAGGAACAGGTCAAGGACAGGAGCTGCAACAGCAGCTGCAGGCTGCTCTACTACGGTGTGGATTCCCATTCACAAGTGCTGGGAGGAAGTGATCTGAGATCATTTCCTCTACATGCTACAATGCATAAATTGAGGATTGTCCTTCACCACCTTTTTGTATTAGCAGATATCTGAAGTTTCACCGGGACTACTGATAGGCCAGAGCCTGTTTGGCTGTAGCAGCCTTGAGTGCTGTGCAAAGACACCTTGAGTGCCGTGCATGGCACTAGTGCCGTAGGTTGCCTACCCCTGCACTAGGTCATTAACTTTTGATTCTCCAAAGTGGTAGTCCATCAGCTATTAACTATATCTCTCATCTTGCATGTACACACTTTGGGAGTTGGGAGTCTCTGGCAGCTCTCAGCACACAATGAGTGCAAATCTCGTTTTTTGGTCAAAGGACAAGCTTATAGCAGCGGGCATACAGATGGTTACTGAACCCTGCTCCAAACAGCAATTCCAAGGGAAGGAATTATGGAGGTCTGCAACAGTAGAAAAGAAGGAAAGCTTATTCATTAAGCCAGGAGCTTACAGTTGACCACAAAATCTATAATTGATGCCAAAATGGCTAGATAGAGAATTGGTCACATTCAGAGTTCTCCGGCATTGTGTGATGACTTGAAGTTAAACATAAAATACTTTGAAAATCAAATATAAGGAGGAATTGCCTCTAGTGGCTGTCAACCTGATATCTACCAGGGTATAATTTTGGCAAAATGTCTGTTAAGTGTTAAAATGTCTGAGAAAAAAAGCAACATGCATGCACCAGAACAACTGTATTAAATGGTTACTCCATGCACCGTGGCCACTTCCGTGATTTGAAGTGGTCATTGTGCCTGTAATCTGTATGTACAGCGTTTTACAATGAATTGTCTCTAGTAGCTGTTGGACTTAGCCCTGCAATGTAAATATTGCAGTTTAGAAAAAAAAACTGCAATGTTTTACACTGAAGGGTTAAAAGGACAGGGCCACAGCACCCAGGCAATTTCATTGAGATGAAATGGTCTGGGTGACCATAGTGTCCCTTTAAATGGTTACCCTGCTTTATTTTTTACTGTGGGTAATGTACAAGTGGGACTTTTATATAATAGTCATATTCCCTGCCCCCTTTCAAATCTCATCTTCACATAGGATTATCGTACATGCTATGCCTCTATCTGCTAACGCATTCATTCAATGGAAAATGTTCTGTGTCTAATGCACTTTCATCCACTCTCCGTCAATCAGAGCCCCCAGCAAAATTCTGAGCATGCTTGTTCATCAGACTGTACAGTTCTTATTCCGCAATATAATTTAACATGTAATGAGACAATCTGCAACAGATTTTGACAGGAACAATAGATTGATGAGGACTCTGCTCAAACGAGTTTACAATCTATATTTTAATATTGTAGCTGGCTTGTCTATAAATAGATACATTGTATGTATACATTGTACAAGCCGCAGCAGTGGATATCCTGTGTCCCAGCTGGTAGCCCTTGTAACAGTTGCAAGGTGTGCGTTCGGGTCCTGTGATTGGTGGACGGGGCTTATTCCCTGATTGTGCCAGGGAGGGTTTGCTGCATGTGTCCTGCTCGTGATTGGCTGCCCCCGAGCCCCCCCTCTAGCTCAGCTCACTGTTGACGTCACTGCAAGTTCTGTGCTGAATCCTAAAACAGCTCCATCCCTCTCCATTCATGAATCTCTCGTGACGTCAGAGGAGCACTGGGCTCCCTATGCAGTGGGCTGCAGGATTGTGTGGGTGGCATCTTCCCATCCTTTTCAATATCACTAAGCATTCCCCCGTACATCTTACTCTATCTCTTTTTCCTGGTGCATTCCACATCATTCCTCTTAGGGGTTTTTTTTTTTTTGTGTGTGTGTGTGTGGATATTTTCTACAGGCTAACCATGGAAAGCAGCCTCATGCAGCACTGTGAGTATCATCTGTCAGTTCAACCTCTTTGTTTTATTCCTTACAATAGAGCATAGATGTAGTGAAGGGGGGTGGGGGCTTGTTGTGACCGTGTTATGAAGGACAGATGGATTGGTAATGAAGATCCATCTGTCCCATAAGATCTCCGGGGTACAAAATGATGCTGTGGGACAAGAAACCTGATACCTCCCTTTGCAGGATGAGCCAGGCTCAGCTGCTGTATTGTAGCAATTTCTTCCCTGTCAAGCCTCCTACTAAATGAAGTGCAATTTTCCTTTGTACATCCCTACCTATCTCCAGCTGAGCAGTGGAAGACGGCAAGAACCTAGTATTTTGCAGGAGACAAAAACAAAAAAAAGACATTCCGCTTATATTCTTTGGACAGATAACACATATCTTGAGAAATTTAGAAAAATCCAGAGCTTGTCTGCGTTCTAGGTATTTGTTTCCCCGCTGTTCTATTCATAACGGTAATGCATGAATTCTTTTGGTGTACGTTCTATTTTAATCTGTGGGGTTTATTCACTAAACACTGATTTGTAGTAAACCGAAATCTGAACTACACGGCTAAAATAGCCATGCTGTGATCATTACAGATTTGGAGTATTTTTCTAAATCAGCATTTTGTGCCTAAATGTAAAATTTTTCCGATTTTTAAATCAATACAGTTTGGTGTTTAGTGAATAAGACCCTAAATATATGCATTCAATCTATATCACGCTTTCCTGTGCAGGTTAAGAATGTTGGGTTTACAGGAAAGAGGTGCAAGTGGAGTGTGTGTGTTGGGGGGTTTAAACAGTTGGATTATCAGAGAGACTTGCAATGAAATATGGATCATTACAGTTTTGGGCCTTGCAGAGATTGCACATCCACTATGGATTCGATCTGCTAGATTAGGAATTATTTATAATTGATTTTTTTGGTTAAGGAAAAAAATTGTACAGAATATTTCAGTATATTGTGGGAACCAGAATGCCTGTGGTTTTTGAACATAGTATATAAAGCAGGCCAATGTAGAATGCTATTGCTTTACGGAAAATGTAGTAGATCCATGTTATGACCTCCCAGAGGAGTTAAACACATCATGTGAATTTATTGAGTACCTGTGTGTACGTAAGGACGTTCCAGTAATTTGGAGGGTCTGATATTTTTATATGTCGTAGAAAATGGTAATGTGAGGCATTTGATTTTTATTATAGTTTTATAGATATTTCTAATAATGCATTATTTCACCCAAGTGAGTTCTGTCAATAGTACCCAGGCTTTAGATATCGCTGTGCTGGTGGGTTGTAACTCAACTGGTATAAGCACCATGAATTTGACTAAAGCAGGACTGTGCTAATAGATGTTGTGGCGTAAAAAGAGTTCATTCATACTTGCTAAAGGTTTTTAGGATGACAGTCAATATATTTTACCGTATGTTCGGTGAATTCAAGAGTTGTGGCACCTCCTCTCTCTTGGACCAGGTTAGTGAAAGCTAAGCATGTGTATGTATCTGTGTTAATTACTTGACTGCATTTCTTTGCAATTAACATAGAGTGGGTGTTTGGCATCCAGCATTGGGTAACCAATAAGCAGTTTCTATGATGCGGTTATTTTAAAAGGAAAGAACCAATAGGCAAGGGGAGATGGAATTATTAAGGAAATTAAGATAATTTCAGACCAAAAAGAACCAGCTAGGTTTCATCCCTTTAAAAGTGACTTGGCAGAATTTCCCTATTACATCCCAAAGAACACGTAGTCAGTTGCTGAATTGCTTACGGCTCTTGATGTACAAGAATTCATGGCCCAGTAAATTCTGCAGAAAATAAAATCTCTGCATATTTTTATGCCATGATGTTATGTACCAAAAAAACCCAATTTTTGCACTTGCTCCCTTCCTGTTATATAAAATATTTCTTCCGTTTCTGTAACTCTACAACAGTGCATCTCAAGATCAGTATAAATGATAGAAATGTTGGTTTTCTTAGGATTGGTCCTCCATTTATAGCTCTACCCCTCAAATGGCATGAAAAAAATTATTCTACCTCTGATTGGTCGAGAGGCCCGGAGTGGAGTTATAAATGTTGCAGATACAGTCGCGCTGATGTCAGAGCAACTGTATTGTGATGTATTTCTGCTGTGCTGGTACTCAGCCAAAGATAACTAGTCCAGGGCCTCAATCCAATAGGGCACAGCAAACTAGTGTGTGCCGATGGGCCACAGGCTTCACAATACAATGTGTATACAGTGGTATCTACCCCCTGCCATTTTACTTATCCTGTTTCTTTTAAATCTCTACTGCTCAGTCTTCCATTTAAAATGTTGTTATGCAATGAGGTTCTTCTATGCTAAATAAAAACCCTCTATTGTAAGAATAGATTTTTAAAATCTAGTGAGAATATGTTTTTATTTTAAGAAAAGGCAAAATCCCTTCTCTGGGTTTAATTCTGCTGAATTCTACAATTTAGCTTCATTGGAGTATTTCACAATAGATCCATCCACTACCTGAAACTTTTTTACTCTAATTTTACAAGAATTAACTGTTGTACTACACATTATGGCAAGATCTATTATTTAATGAAAAGCTAGATTTTGGTTGTGTGTTTTGTTATTTGTGTTTGCTTAAATGTATGAATGTTCATCATATGCAACTCAATTTGGGTACAGCCCGCCATTCAGTAGAAGTTGCCTATATGCCGTGAGCCAACATGGGAGAATGGCAGCTGCCTTTATGAGAACAAGTTGACTTGGCTTTACGTACCTGCACTGCACTCTCCACTGTAGGAACATTTTAAGACCATAATCAATGCAGCGTGCATGTTGGCACAGTGCTTGGCTCATTGACTGAAAGCGATCAGCTGGCCCAGCTTGGAAGGGTTTAACGTAGGAGAGCTAAGCCTCCTAGCAGGAGCTTCTCTGTCTCAATGAAGGAAGTTGTCAAACTGTAGGCAAATGATTATGGTGCTTCATGCTTCTTTACTTTTTCTGTGTAGCTTTCTTGGTTGAGCATAATGCCATCTCCAGAACGTGTCTTGATTGCACTTGCATACTATTCTATTTTGCTCATGGATGATTGACCCTTATTTAGAGTAGATAACATACGTGGTTAGAAAACGGTTATTTCGTACGAACTGGTGTCACAAATATTAACACATATTCAAGGTGTACAGCCAACTTTTCTATTCTGATGTAGTGTACTGATCATAACTGATAATAGCTTGCTCTCTTGAGCTTACATGCAGATGCTAAACCTATTGACATTGAGTACTGCCAGGTTCTGTTCAACTCAAGGTTTCCAGAAATAAATGAAGATAATTTCAATATTTGTAAGTTTATTTTTCTTCTACAGATGTATACACCTATTTATTGTGTTGCACCACAATTCTCCCTATGTTTAACCCATTAAGGACCCATGACTGTTTGTTATCATAACCTATGTTGTTTAAGAATCTGTTCGAAAATGAAACGATTTACTGAACGACTGCAGGCGTTTATAGCACTAACTATGCAAAACATTTCATACCGGCATAGCATTTTAAGTGGTTAAATCCCTTTTCATAGAAATAATACACACTTCACGGGTTAACATACATCTAACATAATTTGTGTTCGGTTTCTTTTTGTTCCAATTTAAAGGGGAACTGCCAATTCTCTAAAAAATTACGCTATTGGAAAAAAAAACAACGAACATCACCTATAACTTATCTTAACCTCTTTTTAAACCTACATGAAAGATTTAGAAAATGACATCACATTTCAGTACAGTCAAGGTACAGCCAAGGCACACAGTGCAAATGAGGAGAAAGAGAAAAAGTGCTTTATTTCTCCTTTTCAATGTACGCTTTCTCTTTGGGAACTGTCAGGTAGAAAAGACAGATCTTATAACAATTAGACATAACAGGTAGCTAAGATTGAGGCACCCAGTTTCAGGATACAGAGGTGTTGATTTATACATGTAATTACATTTTTTACACCTCACAAATACATATTTGTAAGAAGATTATAGAAGATATGTAACAAAGTATTCAAATTCCTGGTGACAATTCCAAAGTGACATTTTTTTTTTTATCTTACCATAATTATTTTTAATTTATAAAATGTAATCATTGTTAAAAAAAAAATGCATTTAACCAAATTTGCAACCATATTTTTGAAGGACTGAAAACGTACCTTTCATGAGCTGCATAACTGGCCTCTACATTTAATGAAGATGCAACCCTTTTTTGCCCAATGCTTACTTCCTCGTTAGTGTGTTTGGGCATTGTAGTGACCAGTCACATGCTTTCAACACGGAAACATTAAGGACAAATTTCCAGTACAAAGCTTCTCGTGGAGATGGGTGATTCTATTGACATTTAGGGATTAGTATTAAAACAAAAATCCTTAGCCATTTTAAATATTACGTTTTTGCTGCTAAAATGGTGGCTATATAAAGCTATTGTGGACTAAAATTCTTATCAAATCTCATGACATCAGATTTCTATTTGCCAATATAGCACCACTGAAACCGCTTTAACCACTTGCCTTTAGCTCCAACTCCTACTCCTAAACCTTGTTCTCTAACCTTAATGCTTAGAGGGACACTATAGTCTCCAAATGCAGTTATTCTGGTGAGTATATGTTTCTTGCAGGCTTTTTGCTGTAAGCCCTGCCTTTTCATTCATCTAGAAAAGGGCCATTTACTGTAAATATTTGAATTCTTCCTTTAAATTGGTTTACTCTCCATGTGAAAAGGCTTTTTCTCATCATATGCATTTTTATTTAACCAGTAAAGCATTGAGGCCATTTTGTTTTTAAATTAAAGTAGATCATATAATCTATTTCTTTATTTATTTTTCATAAAAAGCAAGTAAATTAGTTTGGCATGGCCTATTAGTCATAGATCCATGTTGGCTCGTACTAATGATTCTGTTGCATAAAGCAATTTCCTGTAAAGCATCTTTAAGCAGTTCTTCAAATAGATTTCCCAGCATGCATGTGAAGGATACGGGTTTGCAATTTCCAGGCTCAGGCTATGTTCCTTTTCTTAGTGTGGTTATCACATTCACTTCTCTCCAATCCAGTGACACATTTCCACATGAAAAAGAATCCATAAAAATGTAAAATAATAGTATGTCAATTTCTGGTTGAAGTGCCCAAAGTAACAGAGGACGAATCTCATCTATCTGGTCCAGGAGCTAAAGTGTAATTAATCGCTCTTGAATTTTGTGCTGTATCCGCCAAGAACGTGCTTTTGGCAAGGTTAATGATCTGTGTTCGTGTGCTCACCCATGGATTTCTAGTTGGGATATACTGAAAAATGTCAAAGAATATACACTCCTATCTAGCTTTGCTATGTAATGTTGCTGTAACTACATTTAACCAATTTTTGGTCCACCATTTTAAGACTGTATACTTTTTATTTTTTTCAATTTATAATTTTTATTGTAGGATAGCAGAAACATATAGAGGTAAAGAAGAGAACATACTGTCACATTTTAAGTGCAACATTAGAGTAATAAGAAGATAAGTAAATAAGTTTACAGCTGCAGGTTGCACATTTGTAAGGTAAATCATGGTGGACAACTAGCTATGATAATTAAGCTTTGGTACCACTGGATAGGTATAAAATAGCATAACGCTTTGTAATGCTTATAGAACAGATAATATATCTTCAGATAGGAGTCATCCGATACCGCAAGTGGGCCACAGCAGAAAGGCAGTCGCTATGTCAGGCACAACTTTGCTGCTTTCCCCTTTGCTTCGCTTTAACGGTTTCATAGACCGTATTCCACAATGTCACAGCTCCACACCTCCCAGAGCCCAGGCCTTAGTGGGAGTCTCTCCCTTATGTCCAAGGATTCACTCTCCAAACGACAGGATCATAGAGACCTCTGGATCATGTAGAGCCCTCCGGGAAGGTGAACAATGGATAGGATGTAGCTCCATGTGGGCCAACAGCCCAGAAGAAGAGCCATGAACTGAAATATTGGCTTGCGGCAGTGGTTCAGTGAAGGTAGTTGAGGTGAGAGGTCAGCTGTCCATACAGTGCCAGAACTCCTGGCAAAGTTTGTCAAATTTGGCCTCAAAATGTTCCTTCCATGTCAGGTCCTTCTGGATAGCTAGGCTTGCCATCTTGACCCTGCCACGCAGTATCCAGAACAGTTGAGAATAATGAGTGATTATTCCAATAGAGCAAAGTGAGTAGATTCCCCAGTTGGGACCAGAATATCTCCAACCCATTCAAGGGAAGGGTAATGGAGTTTCGCTTTAGTAAAGTTGTTATAAAATGTGCACCCCCGGTTGAGAAATCATCCGTCTCTTCTGATTTCCAGGTCGGCATTCTGTTAGGCCTCGATGTCGGAAAAGGTAAGTGCTTGACAGAGCAGTGTGGATAAAGCCAGTAAATTACAGTAAGCTGAAGTGTCAATCTGCTAGAGGTATGAAAGTTCATCCAGCCCAAAAAAATAATAATTTTAATAATAATGATTTTTTTATTTTTTATTTAAAGTATACATAATGTCCCCCCTCCCTTCTTACCTTTGTTTAGGGAGGAGGGGGGACATTTCTTGATCCCTAGTGGTCCGGTGGGGAATCCCTGGTGGTCCATGTGGTGACAGTGAACTCTAGCTCCGGTCTCCAGGGCTAGAGTTCACTCTCGCGAGATCCAGAGCGTTGCCGTGGCAACTCTCAGTGCTCGCGAGAGAAGGACCTGGAGGAGCTGCCGACTGAGCTCCCACGGTCCTCTCTCTCTCCCTCCTCTGCCGGCGGCCAGCAAACAGTGCCTGCGGACCGGAGAGGGAGATCTCTGATCTCCCCTCCGGTCCATGAAGGCACATTGCCGGGCTGGTACTTGGACAGCGCCAGCCCTGCATTAGCCGGCAGGGGAGAGGGAGAACCTCGGATTCTCGGGCAATTGCCCCGTTGCCCCCCCTGGATCCAAAATGCAATTCAAATACAGATTTAATCAAGATTCTGCTCATGTACCAAGTGCTGGAACTTTGGTAAAAGAACCTTATTTTCCTTAAAGACTTTTATTTTATTATTGAAGGAATTGCTTTGCCTATTGTTTATATTTGCATTGGGACTTGCATCATATTCATTTGCCTTTCTAAAATAAAAACCTTTTAATTCAGTGACTGTGTCCGTATAAAATCTCTGCATCCTGAGCCCATTCACCCTAAACCTGTGACATTACAACTGAGCCAGTCATGGAGCTCGCAGAGATTGCAGAAGCTTTAAATACTCTGACCTGTCAAGTGAATTCCCTGGGTCAGACGATTCAATATCTGCAAACCTGACAAATGCAGCTACAGTCACAGCTAATGGCATCACCTACCTATCCAGCTCATCTGACTCCACTTTCGGATGATGAACTTCATGCTCCTGAACCTCAGGTTCCCCGGCCTGAACAATTTGCAGGAGATCTAAATAAGTATGATGCCTTTATTATGTCTTGCGAATTACCATTTGTTTTAAAGCCACTGACTTATCACAATAACTTTATAAAAATAAGAACTGTAATCTCCCTCATGACAGGAGAACCCAGAACTTGTGCCCATAATCTCCTATGTAATCAAAGCCTTCTCCTAAACAATTGGGACTTCTTCAAAGCCTATTGATTCATTTTTACGAGGATTCAAACAAGACCTCCACTGCTAGGTCTTCATTATTGCTAGGTCTACATATTCGTTTGCCTTTCTAATATACAAACCTTTTTATTCAGTGACGGTGCCCGTATACATCTCTGCATACTGAGCCTATTCACCCTAAATCCGTGACACATACACTGTTATTTGTCTATTCTCTTGACAGGAAAGTAGACTCTTCTAATTTGGAGGAGGATACACCCCTCACATTGGGAGTAGGACAGCTCCTCACACACCTGCTGGCCTTGAAACCTTACAAACAGTGAACTCTTTGTTACAAAATAATTATACTGCTAAGCAGTTACAGTGCTGAGCATACACTTTGCCTATTAACCATTCCATTACCAGACAACAAGCTTATCAGACATATCAGTTGGATTACACTGGTTTTGCATTTTAGCATTACATAACTATAGATATATATAAGATTATGTAATCTTATCGTGAAGGCTTTTTTTTTTTTGCAATGATTTTAATTAAAAAAATGTTTCCATGTATTTTTAAATAAAATCCTTCACAATTAAAAGGGAAGGTTCATTGGTTATTTCAAGTGGAATCATTTTGTCCACCACCAAGAAATGTAAGGATAATATTAACATGAGCATTCCGTCTACAGGGTTTTACAAGTACCCTTTAACCCTAAAGGAATTTCGGTCAGCAGGTTATGGATCGCTGTCAACCCCTGGCATTTTCATAGACTATAAAAGCCATAATGCTCTGGTATTATTTTATACATAGCTGGCTTTTATCCTGTAAACCCTATTGTATACCTGCCGGGATCTGCTGAACCACTTATTACACACAAACTCAGCTTCCTCTCCAGTGGAAGAGAGAGCTGTTAGTTTCAGTTATGCATGCTCAAGCAGGTTTAACACTCTCACAGGACAAAGGAGGAAGTAATATTCTTCTGTTTATGCTAGTGAGCTGGGAAGGCTTATAGATGTGGCAATTGCATTCTAATGGCATTTTATGTGGGGTTGCTGTAGAAAGATAGTGAAGGGCTTATTACAGTAAATGGTAGTTTGAGGATGCAGTCCAACATTTACCCATGCCCCTCTTAGCCCACTCCTGTCCTACGGTTAGTTTTTAGAAAGAGAGTGGATATTAGGCTTTGGATTCTGCTTAAAGTGACTTTTTGGGTCGTTTGCATATTTTGTAAATACCCATAAGAGAAAACACCATGAGTTTAACCCAATGCAATAATTGAATATTTCTGTAATATTTGCATATAAGAGAGAATTCAGAGTGCAATGCTCATGTATTTCCATTTTTTATTTTATGACTTGTCAAACAAAAGTAAAGCAGTCCTCACTTTACATACTTGGCAAAACATTTTACAAGATGCACAATATTTGCCAAGGGGATTGATCCCTTTACATCAAAGACCCGATCTGCGCGTTCACTTACTGAGAGCACAGAACAATTTAATTGTTAATGGGTCATTTTTCTGCTCACTTGTTTGTATCCCTTTAAATAGCTAGGATCTTAGAAACCAATGTTTTGATAAACATAGTATCATTGTTTGCTCCTGTTATTCATTGTAGAGCCAGTACTAGACCCTGCTTTCATGAGTAAATTTACAAAGAGCTGAATAGCTGTGTGAGAACTAAAGTGGGGTTTATTCACTAAACATTGAATTGAAAACTGCATTTGTAAAATAAGGGTTAAAATAGAGTAAGAAACATTCACAAACGCTTCAATATTTCTAAATAAACTTATTAAACCCGAATTTGAAATAATAAAAGAATAATTAAAAAAAAAAAGATTCTTACGTTTAACATTATTTTTTGGGTGGAACTCCCCAAACATCACATCAGCCTTTAGCTTTGCCTAGACCGGGAAGAAGCTTGGCCAATCAGCAGCCTCCATTTCTGGTCTGTGGAGTGCGGGCTACTGGACATGTTAAATTCAGCCCTACATTAATTAAAGTATAGGCAGAGGGGCTGATTAGAAGGTTTCAAAGCTCTCTAAATGTAACCTTCTGCTAGGCTTGTGAGTTTATGGGACCTGCAGTTCAGATATCTCCTGGTCTACTTATGAAAGCTGTTATTTAAACTACATCTACCAGAAACTCTTTGCTGTTCTTTGTGATGGCATGTGCCAGTATGCTGTAGACCTCTAGAGGTTAGGAGAAAGAAGCAGAAAGGTAGTTGTATACAGGTAGAGAAACAAGCAATAAGAAAGCATTTTACAATGGGATAGGTGGGACAAAGGAGACCGGGTTAATAATAATATAATGATATGATAATACCGCAAACGTTTTGCTATTATTATTTTTTAGGCCAAATGCTTTAAACTGGAGTGTACCTTTTAAGGGGTATACTTATTTGAGTAATAATATTGAGTTGGAATCAATCATCACTTATTTATTTTTATATTTTCACCTATACACTTTTTTGGTCAAAATGTGCATTATTTAGAAAATAAACTTGAATGTTTTTAATAATCTGATTTGAACTTCAGAATTGGGTAGTGTTCATTAATATTTTCTACAATCTGATGAAATTGTTGCAAGCTTCTTTGCAAAATGTGTTGACAAGTCAATGGAGGAGCCAATAAGCCACAAAATGCTTTTCACAATTTTACTGCAAGTTTATCTTCTTCTACATCCCCCACTGCGCTCAATAGGGGTTTAGTTTAGTTTTGTGATCTGCTTGCATTTAGTGCATTTGCAGAGCACTCCAACACCAATTCGAGTCCTTGATTTTCATTACAACTAAAACTCTTGTTTTCAGTGAATCATCAACTTTATATTTGGATACAATAGGTCATTGCATGTCTATAAAAGAGCATGGAATCTATATTTTGTTTAGTTCCCTGTGAGATTACGTTTTTCTGCCTAACTTTTTATTTGGTGACTGAAAAACAACCGAGTCACGTTGCTTACAATTCACAGGGTATTTCACTAAAGTGTGAATTAAAAATTAAGGCAAAATCAGCAGAACAAAAAGCATAGCTGACAGAATTTTTCCAGGTCGGCTATTTTGACCTTAAATTTGAAATTCTCCTTGAGTCCACTTTGAATTCCCACTGTACTGAATAACCCCGTTAGTGTTTGTAAGCTAACACATGAGAATGTAAAATAAATTATGTTCGCATGATAAATAAATGTTGGAGACATTGTGCTGCCTGAGCGTGACAGGAGCTGTAATCTAAAAGTTAACGATTTACTTGCGCCCGTTTGCCTCATCTTGAAGAAAATAAATATCAATTTAAAACCAGATGGTTGTCCAATAGACATGAATTTCCCTCGTGGGTAGGTTCTCATTTCCCAGAAATACACCCACTCTTGTCACGCTGGAATGCGGAGATTGTCATTCATGTTCTTTCAGTCCTGCTTAGCTCCTGTTTTCAGTTGATAATTGTGTGGTTGGAAGCTTTGTTTAAATAATATCGTGACATCTGCAGAGTACCACTAGGCCGTAAGAATCGTTTACCTCAGCAATGTCACCATTATCCCCCTGGAACTGCAAGGGCTATATTAAGTTCTATCAGGGTTCTTACCACATTTTTGTCCTTGTAAGTCAAATATTTATACTATTTGCCATTACTTGTCTTCCACCCAGTGTACAGTGCAGAGCAATATTTTGACATTTTAATAAAATGTCGTGTACGTTTTAATGTACAATTAATGCATAATTCAGAATTTTTATCTGTGTAAATTTTACCTGTCTGCATCATTACAGTTCTAGACTGTATTTGTAGCAAATGTAAAAATGTTATTTTAAAACTTTAGTTTGAAATTTATACGTCTGCCACGTCTGTGGAGAATTGGAAAGTCAATTGCAAATTGTAGACTAGAAATCCCCCAACTTTGGCTCCCCCTCGTCCCCCCTCAAATTCACGTTTTTAATGAATATATTTTTTCGAAATACACGTCCACCTTCATATATCCAAGTATGCTTGCTTCTCAACCACACAGAGCTAGGTGCAGAGCATTGTGGGAGGACGCAGCTGTGTCTCACAGATCTGATAGTTACATAGGCTGAAAAGAGACATGCGTCAATCGAGTTCAGCCTTTCTCTGTTTTTGCCGTTCATCCAAAAGAAGGAGGGGAAAAAAAATGTTTTAAAGAGTTTTTTTTTCAATTTTACATATCTGATATCAGTTATTTTTACAATGTATTCACAATTCCCCTAATGTATTTAAATGACACCTTCCAATATGACCCTGTGCCCGCCCACAGATATAAATTATCCTCACTCTTCAAGGGATTCCCAGCTGTCAGAAATGCTTGGACACTTTCCAAAGGATAACATTGGGACACAGACAGAAATGTACCTCTGCCTGGGAATATAAGCAGATGATGTTTATACTCCAATTGAGAGTGTGTGATGACAAAATGTGCTATTAAATGCCCTCCTATCATTTTGTCTGCCTTATCTTGCTCACTTAACATACTTCAAATCATTCTGATGGAAAACATAAGATTGCTGCAGTATGCTCATTTGTGGATACAAGCAATTATTCTCTCACATGTGTGAATGTGTGTATAGATACAAAAAAAAATATGTTGTTCTGAGGAACGGTCCCGAGTGGAAGTGAAACGTTGATTGTTATGGAATATACTGAATAAAGAAGATTTTTGGGGGGGATACCTTGAAGTGCTTGAATAATTCAATATTGTGTGTGTGTGTGTGTGTGTGTGTATAGAGATAGAGGATACATAATGGACATCGAGACATGACTACCACTCCCCTAATACGCAATTTTTTAACCCTTTAAGGACACATGATGGAAATATTCCGTCATGATTCCCCTTTATTTCAGAAGTTGTGTCCATAAGGGGTTAAATTATGTATTTATTTATTAAATTACAACTAGGGTTTAGAGTTTTGCTAATCTTAAAGCAGCACCACAACATATATGCCATGGCCTACCCAAAGTTTATGGCAGATAGACTCTTGGGTAGAATCTGCTGCCATTATTATATCCTCTCCCCCATTACTGATATGCTAAGTGGGGGCCTAGTAAGAAAATGGTTCTGTTTCAGCATATCCGTGTCCCGCCAGACCATGCAATATGTATTATATTATATGGTGTGTCATCCCCCACTGTACAATACAGGACCTGAAAACGTGATCTCCCCATTAAATAACAGACAAATAATGCAATATATATATATATATATATATATATATATATATATATATATATATATATATATATATATATATATATAATATATGCTGTATGTGAAAGTAAGCACTTTGAGGATCTGATATAAAAGAAATTGATGTGCAGAGAATAGTAGGATTTATCAATGATCCAGTACGTATGTTGGACTTTTTATTTTCACGTCTTCCTGTTCTGTACAAATCTTTACAGTGTTTCAGGTACTATATCTCGTGCTCAAATTCAGGCATCTGGGCAATTAATACTGGTGTTGACTATATGCATTTAGTGGGTATGCATGTAGAGGAAAAAACAAAATACATAAAAGATTAATAATATTAATTGATCAGTGATTATCTAAATCAATAAACAGCTTGATTTCTCTGTGATTACCATCCATTTTGCATTAATTGTGTTATCTACTGCACAGCTTGCTGTTTTGACGACTACAGAAGTATCAGTGTTGCGTTGCAGGTGGGCTGGAGAGAGGTCGCCTTCCCGTAATCATGCTGACACTCTATTGTATGGGTTCATGGAAAGTAAGTGGGCAGCTGCTGGGATGGGAAAGTCCCTTGAGTCTTCACAAGGGAGAGGAAGGAATTAAACCCTATTGATTTGTTAATTCTCCACCAGCTGTACCTCTCTTTTGTTCAAAGACATCTCAGGGGAAAGTGTTGGATATGAAGCATTTCCTGGAAGACACTTGCTAGAAGTGCAGTTATATCTCTGTATGTTACAATTTGGAGATCAGGGTATTGTTATGTCTAAGAATGATTGAGAATAAAAAACATTTGCTCACATAGTTTTCTTTATTGTTTACGTTGTGTTTGACAACTGAAGGGGGGGAGGGGAGGGTTGGAACAGACTGTTCAATCTCTAGCTCACTCGTAGCAGGAATTGCAAATATATCTGGCGATAAAGGGTTTTTTGTTTTGTTTTATTTTGTATTGAGCACATTAATTGACCCTCTGTTCTACCAAAAAAGGTTACGGTATATAATGTATTTCACAAGTGTGGCCAAAGCTAATATAAAATTTTAGGCAAAAATAGTCCTGGTGGAAAATTCACCTGACTATGCATTATTTTGGCCCCAAATTTATCAGGTTGCAACCATTTTGTAATTTTTCTGACTTTTTTTTCAGTAAGCCAATAAAGTAAAATAAATTCTCAATAAAACACTTTTATAGAGACTAAACAAAGTATTAATTTTCTGGGTTTTGCAAATTACAACTTTGATTAAAAATACAAGCAAATTTCCATTGTCCTTAGTATATAATGAACCCTTTAAAGTTGCGGGGAGTCAAAATCCTAAATTTGGTGTGGCCAATGGGTTGATACCAATCATAAAAGCTTCCATAATAAACAGTGAAAGCCGTGGAAAGCCATAGCGAGCTCACATATTTCATGGCGTTTTACATTCATAATGTTAATGTTGTGTATCGTGGAATATAAGATGTTTTGTACATGCTAGTTGTGAGAAATAATTGTCCACAATTTTCCCAGAATGCCCAACTGCATATGCAAATGAGCACGGACAGGCATCATATATCGAATTTCATAGCAATGTTTAAAACACTGCCTTTTAAACCAAAACATGGGATCTCATCTAAAAGAACCAAAGAGAAACATGGATTGACTTTTCAGTTTCATCCTTTTGGGACTCAGTGTTGAATTTCATCATGTTCTGCTCATATCTTTTTTAATACAGTACTTGACAATAAGGACAACATATATGCAGTATGTCTTCTATCAAAGCAATAAAACTATTGTAGATGTAGCTTTAAAGTAAGATCAGTTAGCAGCGTGCTGTTTTGCATACTGTTTTTTCATAAATGAATTGTGATAATATCAAAGCATTTAACCAGAGCAGGTGGATTTATATTTTGCTTGTAAATATTGTTATTCGTCATAATTATGCCACTATTAATATTGTGTAGACTGCTGTATATGTAACAGTGTGTGGAGTATTCTAGGATAATATGTATTCTTGAACTTTCTGTGTGAACATGGAGATTATATTGATAGAGATCTAGTGTGTGAATGGTGATAATCTGATAATGTATTAGATATACCTTTGTGCTGATTGACTTTCAAGCTTGAGTTTTAACATCACAGGTTGTTGTCAAATCCGTGCTTACAATGTTGACTCAAGTGCCTGACTGTAGTGAATGGCATTTATCTGGTTCTGTCAGGCTACGGAATTGTGCACAGTGACATTTTGCGTAACAGTTCTGATGTGTTTGCAAACAAAGGTAATTGCACTGTCTGCATCTAAAAAGCAGTAATGTCAATGGGGTACTCTGGGCACAAAAGGTCCTACAGCCCATTGTAGTGGTTATGGGGCCAGCATGCCCAGAGTCCTGCCATCCCAATTCTGTGTCATATGATTATTGAGTGTCCCGTCTCGTGCCCGGGGTATGAACATATTTCAAACACTGGTCAGAATTGATTTTCCTAATGCGGAAGTGTAACTTCAACAGTTGCGATATGGCAAGTAAGGGGCTGGACTGCAGGCATTCAGGGAATCCTTCATTTGTGTCAAACTGCTTGTAATCATTTTAACACAGAAAGGGTTGGACTGTGTCATGGTTATACTGCTTGGAATGCCCCACTAATAGAGCTGGCAGGGCTGGACTTGAGCAGTGCAAGGTTTGATCCTTTGGTCTGCTGACGGTTTGATCATGTTATTTGCGGGTAGGCTGAACATGTTGCATCCATCTTGGTAAAATGGCGTCCAGTAATTTCCACATGCAGTAAATTCTGCATAATCATTTCTCATAAAGGTATTCCAAAGTAATTCTGAGACATGTCCAGCTGTCCGCTTTGGCTTGCATATCTCTATATTAGTAAATACTTATATACAAACCAAAGAGTTGGTCGGCTACCACATGTTAACATTTATCGACCCACTCTCTGAGGAACAATTAACTACACAGGTAGAAAAGGAAATGGTTCTTTGTTAGGCCAACACCCCACTTCACATAAGGATGGTGAGAACCACAAATAATGCTGTAGTCCATGCATATGATACAACACAATGCTTTCTAATCTTCCATTCCCAGACCTAAAACTGGTAGACTGTAATTTAAAAGAATACATTTCTTTAAAAATGTGTGCCTCAGCCAACTTTTTGATAAAAACTTTCTGAGTCATTCACTAAAGTGAGAATTGCAGGGAATTCTAAATAAATTTCAAGTTTAAGGTTAAAATGGCCGAACGGGAAAATTTCTCCCAGTCGGTTATTCTTTTGGCTACTTTGGCCTTCAATTTGAAATTCTATTTGAATGCCCTACAATTCTGATTTTAGTGACTAACTCTGATTATTGATAGCCAATCACATGATGTGTATGGTGCTCACTTGCTAATCAATAATTACTAATATAATAAACAGCAGAGACCCATTAATACACATTGTAATACCGGTGGAGTACCCCTTTGTTGATGCTATGCTTGACCGCTATGGGCATGGGGTACGTGGGAGAGACAGAAGACTTTCTTTCCTCTTTAACTCCCTCAAATGTCCAAGAGGCTCAGCATTAAGCTTTTCAAACCAGTGTTCCCCAGAGCAAATCTAGAGATTTAAGAACAAATCCAGGCATGTGCTGTTTATGGCAACGTAATCAAATAAAATCGGTATAGGTCTTCTAAGGAGAATGACAGATAAGGGCGCAAAATACAAAACCATTTGAAAAGAATACATTCAGCTGCATAGAATGTTATGTGAACTGAACAGTGTATTGATCTATAAAATATATTTTAGAATGCTTACAGTTATATTTAAAAGCAAATTGAATAATGAAAAATATGATGTGAATGTTTTCCATTAACATTGTGAGTACAATGGATGTATTGCTGCAGGCCGTTTCTTGGCTTTGGATACGTTAAAATGCAACTGTACACAAAGAATTTCTAAAGAAATAGATCTCACAATTGAGGGGCTGATATCAGTATGAGATCCTCAAATATCATACATTTGCTGTTCCTAGAAAATATTCACAGCCACACAAAGGCTTTAATCCCTTTAGGACCAAACTTCTGGAATAAAAGGGAATCATGACATGTCACACATGTCATGTGTCCTTAAGGGGTTAATCAGGTAAATACCCAACAAAAAATGCCTGTGATTTAAGGCGTGATTAGGGAAAAATGGCATGTGACCCAAATATTTATATAGTTTTTCCTAACTCCATTTAAAAACAAACTGGTGATAATACTATTTTTCTACACCTTTCCTTAGTAGGATGGGAAATATAATCATCTGGATGAAAGAATTCTTATACAATGCCAGCGTAGTCAGAGGAGATGTGCAGACCGCAGAAGCCATTTTGCTAATAAGGCAGACCTTTTTTTTTTCCTCTATGCAAAGCTTTATTTTTTAGTGCACATATTTCAGTGTTCTAGAGAATATCCTCTCCCACCTACAGTATTTTACATAATCTGCTTCGTCTATCGTTATGTGGATTTTATGGACTGAACCAATTTATCTGTATATTTTTAATAATCTTTTTCCAAGCAGCCTATTTTAATTATTTGTAGTTCTCTGAATCACACATTTCTCCTTATCAGATTTACTGTGGGAACTTATATAGCAATAGTAACATGGGTTAGTGAAATCCCTTTTTCCCAGCACTGCCATGGCTAAACCAAAGCTGCTTAGACTGGTTCTCTTAAGGATTATCAGTGCTTATGGGCTCAGAACATGCTCTCATAATAATGCTCTGGTCTGAAAGCCAGTGTATATTGAGTTGCAGATTTTGGCACTAAGGCACATGTTCGCGTTGATGGGTAGGAAGGCACTGTAATTACTCTATTTTATATGGTTTCAAGCAAAAAGAGAAACCTCCTAATAACAAAATTACTTTGGGTTGACCCCCTAGTCATCTATATGCAAAACCATACCTTGTAAGTGTCCCTATTAAGGAGGAACAGTCCCTATTTGGAGTCTAAATCCCTCTGTCTCTCATTTCTATCCCAATGTCCCTCTTTTCTAGGAGCTTCATATTGTTGGTGAGTTTGAGTGCATAACAGAGCACCACAGTAATAAAACTCACTGTAAATGAGCCTCTCTTTGTCATTATGAAATGATGGGCGGTATGAAATACTACCACCCGGTATGTAGAGCATCTTTGAGTACACTAGCAAATCCAAGGCAAGCAACAGACCTGCTTCCATTTAATTCCTAAGCAGAGTCAAATATACAGGTATATTCATTGTGTACACCCTTTGATGACGGAAAAACCATGTTTCCCTGCGTCCCAATTGTACCTATTTCTTTTTCGAAGGGAATGCCTCTATTTTGGGACAAAACCCCTCTATCCTAATGTCCCTCTTTTCTCGGAGCTCGATATTGTTGGGATGTGAAGTATAACAGAGTTATACCTAGCAATAACATTCACAGTAAAGTTTTTTTTTTTTAAACATTCTTTATTTAGATTTCTAAAGTACAAATTCTTTATGCAAAAAGAACATTGCATAAAAGGAAAACAAAACAAACATGATATACGATATACAGCGTATATGGGATAGTGGGATAGTTATACATTTGCAACTGTGACACATGTATTGTTAATTTCATGAGGTATAAGTATCACAAGTAAGTAGATATATTGAAACATTGGCAATAGGTTGATAATGCAATTAGATATAATAAAAATTAACACATTGAAGAAGTACCTAAGATATCCTGGTTGGATTTCCTCTGCTCTGTGTCCACCAACACGCTAGGTAATAGTACTCATCAGAGAAATTCAAATAGTAAATTTGTTGTAATACATTTTGTTCCGTCAAAAAAGGAACAAAAGAATGGGGGTGGGGGGAGAGAAAGCAATATATATATATATATATATATATATATATATATATATATAAACAAAAAACATAAAGGGTGTGGGTGTGGGTAGGGCTGGGGGACACAGTTCACAAAGAGGGAGAGGAAAGTGTGTGTTGGTTAAACAGTGTGTGCCAATGACTGTATCTGTCAGTGACTGTATAGCAGTGCATGTATCAATGAAGGCATGTGTCTGTCAGTCAAAAAAATGGCCTTGACACAAATTGGGGGGGGGGGGGGGGGAATTTAGATTTTGGGGGTGCCCAAATTTAGTAATGCCTAGGGCAGCACAAATCCAAAATACACCACTGATCATAATGGATGCGTTTAGGTAGGGATGGTTGTAATCTGTTAGCTAATATTTTGTTAAATAACTTATTATCTACATTTAGAAGGAAAATAAGTCTGTAGTGTTCTGGTTTTCAGTGTAATTTATTAGATTTCGGAAGGAGGCATATGTTTGCCTTGTAGCATTTCTGTCGGAAGCTTGCCTTGTAAAACAAAATTAAACAGTATATAAATATATTATTATTATTATTGCCATTTATATAGCGCCAACAGAATCCGTAGCGCTTTACAATATTATGAGAGGTGGATTTAACTATAAATAGGACAATTACAAGAAAAAACAGGAACGATAGGTTAAAGAGGACCCTGCTCAAACGAGCTTACAGTCTATAGTATATAAATATATACATACAATACCAAACGATTCTGCACTCCAGCTATCCCTTGAAGTATTGCCTGGTGCTCGGTTGCACAATGTATAGATTAATGAAACTTCATCTTCAACTTCTCAGGTTTTATTCCAACAGTCAACGTTTCAGTTCTTAATGAACTTTCTTCAGGACATAAAAATTTTTGGCGTGTGTGTGTGTGTGTTTGTTTGTTTTGAGAAATTTTTTAAAAGTATATGCCTGAAAAAACGTCCAGACATGGGCTTTTATTGGGTTTAGATGTTTTAATAGATTTCAGTATTTATTCCGAAGTGATTTCTTCCACAGCTGCCTCCAATTTGTTCAAAAACTCAAGTTATGTTGTATTGAAGATGGGTTGGGTCTGCTCTGAGATGTGGAGAGTGATCGTATAACTTTTGGAATTATGTGTGAAATACTTGAGCAATGCAATTAGGTAGCTTAGTAGTGTTATTAGATGCCATCTGCATTCTGCCGATTTGTCTATCTTGATTTTGCTTGCTTAATAGTCTCAGTAAGAGAGTATCAGCTTTGTTCGATTTCTCTAATTTGTTTGTCTCTGTCTGTGTATAGCTTTAGTGGTATCAACCCGCACTAGTGTTTGAAGGGACATGTTTAAGGCAGTCCAGTTCCGCAAGACTTATGGACTGCTGGACATGTGGCAGTCTAGTTCAGCTACCAGGTAATGTGGGTAAAGAGAAATCTCACAAGTCTCTGAGTTGGAGCCGGAATCCATGAGGCCATGTGAAGGCAGTAAAACATCTTCCGTGTGGATGCAAAACACGGATACCACTGACGGCGTGGATTCTCTAGGTTTTGCAAGCCTCCCACAACAGATATCTTGTCGGGTGTTTAGAGGGTTATGCACTGTAGAAAATCCTGTATAATTGTGAGTGGTAGTGTGCTAAGAATGCTGTTATAGCAGGGCACCAAACCTAAGCATTCATCTTGGGTCGAGGTCAAGCTCCCCCTCACGATAATGTGTTTTTAAACTGCTATAATTTTGTTTCAAAATCAGTATAAATAAGATACATAGTTCTTGTTCTAAATTGCATTTTAGTTGCATAATTTAGTAATAAGTAATTCAAAGAGATCCTATAGTGTTATGAATACAAATCTGTATTCCTAACACTAACACTGGTACCCCCTCACTTGCGCCCAGCCCCCTCCGCCTGGCACCTAGTGGGTTAAAAAAACCTTTAGTCACTTATCTGATATCCCTTGGCTTGGCACTGACCTTCTCCAACATTATCCGACGGAGGGTCTAATGTGCATGTGCGGGCAGCTCAATAGGCCCTCTCCATAGCATTGCTTCAATGCATTCCTTTTGGGGTTTTACGGATTCTGCACGTCCTCTTGCAGAGCGTGACGATGTCCAGTATTATTTAGGGGACCAAAAGTCTGTTGGCAAACAGGAAGTGCCTCTAGTGGCTGTCTGAGGCTGTCTTAGTCCTGGGACAGGGCCACTGCACCCAGACCAATGAGTCAATGAGATAATGTCCCTTTAAAATATCTCAGAAGAGCCTGCCCCTGACCACACTCACACTCACACTCATAAAGTTAAAGCATCCCATTTGACCTTCTGAAATGCTAGGAGGTTTCCTTGTAAGAAGAAGGTACAATATGGTTTTTCATATAAGCATCTGTTTACTAAACCAGAAATTATGAAAACTAGCAAGGGAAGTCCTATTTTTGGGCCAAAAAGGTCAGGTTTGAAAAACGATAATTTTTCATGTTTTGCTGTTTTGTCCTAGATTTTGCAATTCGTTTTCCACAAATCCTAGTTTAGTAAAAAAACCCTACTGGGCTTCTGTCATGTACTTGGATCAACCCATGGACCACCATGAAGGTCTGTGGTTGGCAAACCACAGTTTTTAGGGCCAGTTCCAGGAGTAAGCCTGTGGATCTTATAAAGAACATTCTATGTATTCATTTGTCTGCGAGCAACCTATTCAGAGTGTGTCTGTTTGAAGTGTGCTTTGGCTTGTTCTGCATGTCCTTAATGAACCCTTGCCTGATTGCTGCTGTTTTTCTTAGTTATTTAATGCTAATGAGTGCTGTGTTGGTTAAAAATGTTAGTTAAATGTTGCCACATTACACAGACACTGCAGATCTCCCTGGCAGCAGATTTTAAAATTAAAAATGTATGTAAAAGCACGCTAATCATAGCAGAACATGTTATTTATGTAAGCCAATTTAATTTTTATTGCTGGAAAAAAAAAATATATATTTTCCTGTTTAATTCTCTCTTTTCATGGGATGTCAGCCCATGGCTGGTGCATCCTATAGGCGACTTAGGCCCCCGGGCGGGCGCCATATTTAAGTGACCCGGTAGGAGGTTAGCGCACAGTGCTCCCTCCTACTGGGTCACTCAGTGTAGCGTGGCTGGGCGGCGAGGACCACGGTACAGAAGTTCTGTTTCCTGTACCTGGCCAGATTGAAAGGACGTACTCTCTCAGTGAGGAGTTATGCTGACAATTATGATGGGCCTAATCACAGAATCTTATTGACCAAAAACAGTCATACCTCCCAAGGGTCATGTATCTGATGGAGATGGTGCTGGTGGGAAACTCATAGGATGCAGCTATAAAAAAACACATGTCCTATGCTAATCTCTCTAATTTATGCTTTCATCTTTCAAGCTAATCCATACCCCCTAACAGCAGTGTCCAGTGAAGCAGGAAGTCAATGGGCTGGGTAAAAGGAAGTGCCACTGATGCGAATCACGTGACCAGAACTGCCAAAAGGGGCGAACATGCCCAATAAGGGGGCATGTCTGTCCAAAGAATTGGAAGGCCAGCCTGGCATGAATACATGCCAATCATACAGGCTTTCCAACTAAGGGCATACTATGCAGACAGCACCCTGAGCTTGAGATAAATGCATCAAATGATGCCCCTACTCCACGCTTTCGAAGGACTGTCCCCTTGCACTTACATGTCCACTTGTCTTCTTACCATCTTACTAGCAGGCAGTAGCTCCTAGTATATGGTCCGGGACAGAGAAAAGGTGTATGTAGTGAGTGTAGAAGAAAGTGGACATGCCACAGTGATAGAGAGACCAAAGTCTGCATTACCTTAACTAATTTTATTGTCAGCCAGTCCATACATGTTTTGTTCCCATACATCCCCCTTAAGCTTCCATATTTAAAGGGACACTATAGTCACCAGAACAACTTATTGTATTTGTTCTGGTGAGTAGAACCATTCCCTTCAGGCTTTTTGCAGTAAACACTGTCTTTTCAGAGAAAATGCATTGTTTACATTATAGCCTAGGGATAACTCCTCTGGTCTTTCCTTAGATGGTTGCTAGAGGTTCTTCCCGGAGCAGTGCTGCCTATTGTGCAGCACTGCCATTCAGTGTTTCCACCCTGTGCGTGCAGACACTGCACTTTCCTCATAGAGATGCATTGATTAAATTAATCTCTGAGGAGATGCGGATTTGGCCAGGGCTGTGTTTGACTTGTGCTGGCTCTGCCCCTCATCTGCCTCCTTGACAGTCTCAGCCAATCCTATGAGAAGCATTGTAATTGGCTCAGACTAAAACTTCTGATGATGTCAGCAGATATAGTCCATTCAGAGCCAGCAGCTGCAGACTTGAATGCAAGTAAGATTTTACTATATTTCAGAAGGCTAGATGGTGGTTTCAACATAATGGGGTCAGAAATACACCTTTCTTGGAAAGTAATGCTAGCCTTAATATAACTATGTATACATGACATAAGGAGTGTCATAAGAGAGAATTCTGTAAAATCACCAACAAACTACTTACAGTTTGATTCTGCTGAATAGATGGATTGCTCCCACTGTCTCCCTGTCTCTGTGTCCCTATGTCGCCCAGTCCTCTAGTCTCCCAGTATCTGTCTCCCCATTTCTCCCAGTGTCCCCATGTCCCAGTGTGTCCCCATGTCACTAGGATACATGGGGACACAATGAGACATGGGGACACAATGAGACATCGGGGCAATTGTGGATACAGACAGGGGGACACTGAGACACTAGAGACACTGAGAGACCTGAGGACACTAAAATACTAGGGACACTGGCTGGGAGACATGGGGACACTGGGAGACATGGGGACACTGTGTCCCTAGTGTCTTCGTGTCCAATATCTGTGTCTCCCAATGTCCCCATGTCTCACAGCGTCCCCATGCTTCCCAGTGTACCTAGGTCTCCCAGTGTCCCCTAGTGTCTCAGCGTCCCCATGTCTCCCTACTGCTTTCCCCCCATCCCCCACTTACATGAGTTGTAGTCTGTCTCTGCAGGCTGAGCTGCTGTCTGGACTCTGTGCTGTGTAGCTGCTTCTCCGCAGATTAGTGAGTAGAGAGTGGCAGGGATATGCTATAACTTCCTATCTATGCCTCTCCACACACAGTGACCCCTACTGGCCGGTGCTGGTATTACAGAGTAATCTCTATTCATACTGATAAAAAATATCTCCATTTGTATTGCCGGTATTACTTCAACACCGGCACGGCCAGGCAGCCTCAAATACCAGTCAGGTAGCAAACCTAAGAGTAGTGTGCCCCTATGTTAATCTGGCCCTGGACAAGGGTTACATGCATACTTTTCTTATCCATTTTAAATGGATTAATGCATGTAAAAACTAAAAACACTCTACTAATTTTAGCATCTTCCCTCCTTATAATTTACCTGTACTTTCCCTTTTATTTCCTGAGGATTGGAGAGGTGTGCAGGTGACTGCTGGAGGGGCCCCTGCCTGTGATTGACTGACTTTATTGCCAATCTGAGTTCTGCCAAGCTTGCCTGATGATCTCTGTAATGGCATACCCAGTAATGTTTCCCAACAGATTGCCCAATTCTTATATTTATTGTAATTTGTGGGGGCTTTAGCTGCTGATAGTTCATCACCAGACTATTGGTGGTTGCTGTGCAGGTGTGCTCCCTTTGCCAAGCGTAGGCGTTAATTTAATGCCTCAGAAATAAACATGTATAAATACTAATAATTTAATAGTGGCGAAAATTAAATTAGTTTTCATTCTAGCTTGGAATATTAAAACCACCAACTGGAAAATGCTAACAGTGATGGCTATAAATTACTAAAATGTTATCATAGACAAGATAAAAGCACTAACTGATATTTACCTGCTGTCACAGTCTTTGTAAACATGTCTAGACACTGCGGTGTAGCCATTGTGGGAGCAGGTGCCAGTACTAGTTAACTGCAGCTAAGAACTAGTTATGTGGAACAGTGTTGGTATAAACTAGTCTACCAGGGCAGATGGTTGAAAAAAGTTCTGTGATGACTTTAGGGTTGAAGGGAGATACATTAGATAAACTCCTTTATGGTTTATTGTTTTTCTGTCAAAATTTAGGATTGCATCAAGTTCCCTAGACTTCACAACCCAAAAGTCAGCAAAAATAGTTTGTCAGGAAGGATACATGGCTGTAGAAGGAAGTTTCTTTGCCCTTTCTGTTCCTCTGTTTACCAGCTGCTCAGGTGATCCGTTTTGTTTGTGTATACTAGGGGACACCTCCTAATTTATCAGCCGGATTCAGCTAATGCACACGCAGCGAGACGATAAATAGCAGTGCGTGCCAGAGGATTTTCCTGTGCTGTGTTGGCAACAAAGTCTTTATTTAAAACACTGCTGGAAATACATTTTAGCAATTAATTTTTTTTTCATTTTTTTAATTAATATTTTTGCAGAGTAATCTTTGTAGTAGATTGATCTGTCTTTACCAATGGAAGATCTGATCATTTTGTTTACGTGTAAAAAAATTTAATTTTGGAATTGTAGTGCTCAAAATCTGTGGTTTGCTGTGTCCAAAAGAAACGCAAACCCCTATTTCAGTTTTTATAAAAAAAAAAAACACAAAACAAAACTACTTTAAGTATTTAAAAATTATTAGCCTAAGGCACAGGCAGTTTTTAAAATTTCTATATTATGGTTTATATACAATTCTTGACAACAAGAAGATACTAGGAGGATATGTTAATGTTTCAAAATAAACTAATATTAAACAGACACTCTTGCATGCCTATAAGTATCCTGATCTAATCCTATTAAGTTTATCTGTGATAATATTTTTTATTAAAGAGACAGTCAAGTCACCATAACCACTAGCTCCTAGTTCCATCCTCCTGTTCTGTGTGGAAAAAAAGTTTGAGTGTTTTATGATACAAACCAAGGGTCCTTCGGGTAAACATGGCCTGCCTCCTCCGTTGCCAGTAAGCTAATATAGAAGTTATAGTTACGTATTCGTAATATCAGTTTCATCCTTATTTGGACAGCACCGATTGGCTAAGAGCATTCCAACACATTTGGCTATTTAGTGCCGTCCAAATAAATCAACACTATTATTGCCAAAAGTGGATTTTTGTTATTAGTAATACAGGGAGCGATGAGCCAGACTACAGGAGAATATAGTGTTTTGGATTGCGAATGTGCTAGAGACGCATATGGTACCTGCCAAAATTTAGAAGACTTTATCGATCAGATAACGATATCCGATAGTGATCAACTTGAAAGTTTTAAATTCAACTTGAGATTTGCTTTGAGTTTCAAACAATTCACACTTTATTGAATAACTCTGACGTTGCAAGGAGATATATGATGAGATATATGGTATGGGATGGGAGATATATGATAAGATGGAAGAAAAACTGGGAAATAAACTCTTATAGAATATGGGAAAATAGTCAGGAACTGGTCCAGGGAGAGTGTGTGAGATAAGCAGTAAAAATGATAGTTGTCAAAACTAGATGGAAATAAGTCTGAAAGACAGATGACACAGGAAAAATACTTTTATTTATATATTTTTGGGCCTCTGATCGTACCTTAATCTTAGATTCGGCACTCTGTAGAAAATAATTGTAACTCCTATGCATTATGCCATTGTAATAAATGGGTCACATTTGATTAGGTGTGTTTACGCTAATAGAGAATTATGGAGATCATATATTTGTACTTTTCTCCAGTCTTCTATGCAACAAGAAGGATAAACTAGCTAGCCAAAGACAGTTTGTCTCAATGTAGGATGACTCTGAGATATGGTTATAGTTGGCCTTCATCACTTTCATTGCACCTACCGGAAATTGTGTATGCATGTGACAGTAAATCGTTGGTTTATCGCTCCCAGTGGTTGATGACAAAATTATTCATTAATAATAAACAAAATTTAAAAACATTATTTTCTAAGAAACGCAATGATCTTTGGAATGCACCATTTTAAAATGTCACAGACATACAAGGTTTCCCTAGTTCAAATATTTTGATCTAAAATTTGTGAAATTATTTGGTCAGTTCTACATAATTACCAAGTAAGTAAAAAACTCATGTCAACTTAATAGAAGTCATTTCCTAGTGACTAAAACCCTTACAATTCCAACATCATTACTGTACGCCAAGTTCTGTGGCTTCTCTCTACACACAAGATACATGGAAAGTTGCTAGCTTTGTTTGTTAGCGAGGTGCACCATCATCATGACAACACGTGCTGTCCTTCACCACCCTCTGGTAGAAATCCCAACCTCTTCAAGCCGTGT
Source organism: Pelobates cultripes (assembly GCA_933207985.1). NCBI lineage: Eukaryota > Metazoa > Chordata > Amphibia > Anura > Pelobatidae > Pelobates > Pelobates cultripes. The sequence goes on along the minus strand of OW240918.1, from coordinate 51,741,893 downwards.
AGAGTCAACTGAGTCACATGCTGTTTGTTCTGGCTGCCCTGCAAGCTGTTTGAGAGTACATTTATTTACATGATAACACCTGGTCACACTATAAATGCCAGCACACTCCTTGCAGCATATAGGTTAAAAATAAAACTTACACAAATACAAGAGCATTGCTGCAGACCTTATTATCTGCAAGCCAACTGTGTGTGTGTGTGTTTCTGTCTGTCTGTCTAATCTCTCTCCGTTGCACTATTTGCACATTTCCTTAACAGTCTCTGTGCCACAGGAGTGTGTGGGAACTGAGTATCTCTCAAACTGTACAGGTATTCCAGGAACTGTCTCTAGATTTATTTTATTGGCCTTTACCCTGATGTCTTTTTTTCACAAGGTGTGATTAATAAAAACAAAACCAATCACCTCCTTTAATGTGAAATTTTTATATGTTTTCCCCACTTTTCTTTCTGTTTTGATCTTTAACCCCTTAAGGACACGACATGTGTGACATGTCATGATTCCCTTTTATTCCAGAAGTTTGGTCCTTAAGGGGTTAAAGGGACACTATAGTCACCCAGAGCACTTCAGCTCATTGAAGTGGTCTGGGTGCCAGGTCCCTCTAGGGTTAACCCTGCCTGCTGTAAACATAGCAGTTTCAGAGATACTGCTATGTTTACATTTGGGGTTAAGCCAGCCTCTAGTGGTTGTCTTCCGGACAGCCACTAGACGCGCATCTGCGACGCTGCAGGCATTTAATGCCCCCACCATGCAGAGCCTCCATAGGAAAGCATTGAAAAATGCTTTCCTATGGACACTTTGAATGCGCACGCGGCACTGCCGCGCATGCGCCTTCCACTCTGCTGACGTCAGCCACGGGAGCTGGCGGGGGAGAAGAGGTAAGGGAGCCCGGCGGTGGAAGAAGGTGAATAACTGAAGGGGTTTTAACCCCTTCAGCACCATGGGAGGGGGACCCTGAGGGTGGGGGCACCCTCAGGGTACTATAGAGTCAGGAACAACGATTTGTTTTCCTGACACTATAGTGATCCTTTAAACAGGAATTGTCACTTGTGGGTCATTTTGCTTCCATAGTGGCACTCAAGGGGAGAGGAATGAGGTAGACCTGTTTTTTAAATACTTTTTTATTGGATGATGGAAATGTAACACTGGAGACATTCCTTTTTGGTTTGACCAGGAGATGGAGTTAGGGCACTTTTTTTGCCCCTATATAGTAGAAAAAATGTGCCTAATGATTTCTGTCTGCATTGTATGACCATTTTTTTCCTTTTCGCTATCAGCCGTGGTTTTGAGTACAGAATTTTGGAGCGGTTCAATGTATTTTTAAAAATGGGTTTGTGGGATTTATAATTCAGCACTTGGCAACAATTCTATGAATGGATGGATTTGATGGCTAAGCTGATATCAGTGACACTACTGCTGACATTTCCATTCATTCTTCTATGTTTGATTTTCCCAAGATTAATAGGAGTTACACTCCCAGACAGCAGCTGTTATTTGAATTGTGTCTAATAATTTATCCCTTGTCCCAATAATGATTTGATAGGAGAGGGGCTAGGCTAATTTAGACAAAGTGATTCTGCCTCCATAGCACCTCTCTCAGTATACGATTATTAAGAAGGGGCTAAATTAAGGAGTCCATTTTCAGGAATGTAACTCCCACTATTCTAATCCCTAAGATTAAAATAACTCTCATCCTAATTTTAAAAAGTCCTGGAATATAACAGATTGCTAATGGTGAATCACACATTAAGGGCAAATAATGCCATACCTGTGATGTAGACCAGGTGTAGGCAAACCTTGGCACTCCAGATGTTGTGGACTACATATTCCATGATGCTTTGCCAACATTATGACAATAAGAGCATTCTGGGAGCTGTAGTCCACAACATCTGGAGTGCTGAAGGTTGCCTACCACTCTCCTAGACATAATATTCTCATGGTTTATTATTATGTATTCAGAACCCTCCAGTGGCATTACTTTACCATAGACCCTGCTTCAGTATTATGTATCATATTTATAATATTTATGTGAGTGTATGCACACATTATATATACAAGCACAGATAGAACACATATTATAGCACCGATATAACACATATTCTAAAATCCAGAGAGTGTAGTTATTCGCTGTCTGTCTTAGCACTGCAGGACATGCCATTTAGATGGACTGCCTTTATAAAATTGTAATTCTTTAGAACATCTCTAATGGACTTCAAGTCAAATAAGTTTATTACACCCAAGGACAGTCAGTGTTAGGCAGCTGTCACCAGAGGTTCGGCTCTGACTTATTCACGCTCTGTTAATTTCTGCGCAGTGCATTCTACATAATTAAATGTGAGCAGTAGACCAGGCTCGGCTGACTCAGTGTTCTAAAGAAGATACCACATTCTTTATTATCAAATACTTTTTTATTTATTGATGGAGGCTTTCCTTAGCTGTTTAAGAGTATCATTGCCACACATGTTCTACTCAGTACATTCATTTATGTGAATAACTTCTACTTACACAATGCTTGTTTGTTTGGTTTTATTATTTTTACGTTACGGTAGGAATCATTTTTAAAAAATGTAAATCCTTACTTGCTTACCCCGTTATCTGCCTACTTGTACTTGTAAATAAGATTAGTTCTTGTTTCTTCTTCACCTTTATGTTTATTTACTATAATTAATATGTTATTAGATAACAGCATTGCGTGGAATCCTGTGATTTTAGTGTTACGCTTCACTAAGATCAGATGTTCTGGAGGGGGAGGGATGGGGGATAAAAGAGGTTATTTTTGTTTTGTTTGTTTTTTTCTCAAACATAGCTATGTCATACTGATGATCCCTAATGATACCTAATCATGTACCCTATTATTTTACCGATGATCTCTAATCATGTATCCTATGATTTTTTTTCTTTCTACAGGTTCATGTGTCCTACACCCCAGGACAACGTTGAGTTGAAGCAATTCTTTTAGAAGGTGGAGTCTTGGGGTTGGCTGCCCCATACACCCAAATGGTACCATGGCAAGTCCACATGAGCCTCTAAGTTGGTCCCCTTCCCCTAATTTCATTGTGGAATCTATACGAGATGATAAAGACTACATGGTGGCATTTGGTGACCATGCCACCAGCGTCCACAATCATCAACAAGATACTCATGATAAGTGTGATGAACTAGAGAATGCTAGCAGCCCAGTCACAGCAGCTGCCTTGACATCGATAAGTGAAGACTCACGAGATCAGTTTGAGAACAGTGTCCTGCAGCTAAGGGACCAGGATGAGGCTGAGAATGTCCCACCTCAGGGAAGTAGTCACTCAGGAGACGGAGGAAGCAACAGTGGGGCAGAAGATATCAGGATACATTTCAGCCGGTCTGGGAGTGGAAATGGAGGCTTCTTAGAGGGGCTTTTTGGTTGTTTAAGGCCTGTGTGGAATATCATAGGAAAAGCATATTCTACGGACTACAAACTACAGCAGCAAGGTGAGTAGGTGTTAGCTAGTGAGAAAGCGTCGGTGTAGACGCAAAATGCGTCCAGTTGTTTTTTTTCTGATCATTCAATGATATGCTAATTATGTTTGCATGTTTATCAGCTAAAAGTATGTGGCTTTCTTTTTGCCTTGTACTCACAAGTTTTGAGTGAAGATCACTTTTTTTTAATAGAGATCCCTCAAAGAGTGGTGTGTGTCAGATGAGTAGGGCTTATAATGTGATTGCAAGGTGATTATGATACAGTCACTTTTTACTGCCTCAGTAAACCTTGCCCACAGTGGGGTCACATTGTCTGCCATATGAGCACCCCTTAGCCCCTACACAGCTCTAACATGACTACACTAACCATTAATCTATACACTATCCTACAGGGCCGTCTTTAATAGTGATTGGACCCTGGGCAAGCATTTGCCTTGGCCCCCTGGACCCTGCTGCCCTCCCACTCCCTGGCATGCAATCATGCCTTACACTCCAACCCAGTGGCGGAACTAATGCAGAGAAGCCCTGGTACAAGAAAGTTGTTTGGGCCTCCCCCTCTAGCACAAGAGTGGCGAAAAGATACATCCCCATCTGTCATACAATTCCCACAATGCTATGCCAGCTGGGGATCTATACTTTGCTCATCCTTGTAGGGTTGTATTTGTGTGCAGTGTTTGTGCATTTGAATGTAAGCCTGTTTTTGTATAGAGTATATGTGTGAATGTAGAGGTGTATTTGTATGTACTATTACAATTGGAATGCAAAGGTGTACTTGTGTGTAGTGTTTGCGTTTGAATGCAGTGGTGTGTGTTTGTATGTATGGTTGACTTTTAAATGCAGGTGTGCAACTGTGAGTTGGTGTATGCATATCATTTTGGCATTTTAATACTGGGTTTTGTTTGTATGTAATATTTGCCTTCAGGGTTGTTATAGAATGTAGTGTTGTCTTCTAAACATTTGTGTATAGTATTGGTGTTTGGGTAAAGGGTGTGTTTTATATATAATTTTGAGTTTGAAATCAGGGGTGTGTTTGTCTGTAATGTTTGTGTTATCAGGGATGTGCTTGCATGTTGTTTTTGTTTGCTGGGATGTATACACATACACAGTTACATACACATCAACACACATATAAACATACTGACCCATGCACATACCTTGACACACAGATACACACACTGGCACATGCACACAAATTCTGATATGCACACTGGCACATAAACACTCAGATACACACCTACACAGTTACACACACATACACACAGATACACACACTCTGACATACATGTGATAATTTTTATGTTTGCAGCAGGGCAGGAGCAGAGAGTTGGAGGAGGCACAACGCTTGTAAATGCTGATGCTGCTGTGGCAAGGCAAGCTGGTACTGTTATATGTAATGCACAACAAAAAAAATAATTTAAATATAAAATACAAAAAAAATACACACCAATTATGTTTCTCATCCTCTCATCACCTGTGCTTAAATGCAACTGCAGCAATAATTAAACTAATCTAAACAGAAAAAAAGCAGTGAGTGGGGGCACATAGTAGAAACGCAGTGAGTTGGGGCACAGGGTAAAAAAAGCAGTGAGGGGGGAAGGCAGGAGCAGTGAGTGGGGGAAGGCAGGGCAGGGGCAGAGAGTGGGGGCACAGAGAAGAGAAGAAGTGGGTAAGGCAGGGCAGGGGCAGAGAGTGGGGGCACAGAGAAGATAAGCAGTACGTGGGGGCACAGAGAAGAGAAGAAGTAAGTGGGGAAGGCAGGGCAGGGGCATTAAGTGGGGGCACAGAGAAGATAAGAAGTAAGTGGGGGCACAGAGAAGATAAGAAGTAAGTGGGGGCACAGAGAAGATAAGCAGTAAGTGGGGGAAAGCAGGGCAGGGGCATTGAGTGGGGTGGTTTTTCTAAAAACTATCCTAGCTGCAGCCATTCACCCAGAAGGAAAGGATCAGGGACTGGATACACTTACCTTCAACTCAGCTTAGAGCTGGCTGAGGCTGATGGGAGTGGGAATGAGCAGTAGCTCATACTTGCCTCTCCCCCCCACCCCCATGCTGATACCTGCTGCTGCCTCCTTCCTCCCGCGGTGCTCTCTTCTGAAGCTGGGAGGAAGTGATCGGCTGTCACTTCCTCCCATCCAGCTAATACTACAGGGGCCCGGTCTGCTCTTAAAGGGCCATGGCACCCCACCGGGTGCCTGTTCAGAGACACCCATCGGTGGCCCTAAATGCATGGGCCACCTGATAGGCCCCTCCAAATTGTTGTGGGCCCACAGGGCAGCTGCTTTGGGCCCCCCAGGAGTAACTGGGCCCAGGGCAGCTACCCCGTTTGCCCTGTGTTAAAGACGGCCCTGCTACCCCAACACAAACACCTTAACCCTTGCCAAAAACTATCATGTAATATAAATTATACCTAACAAGGAAGTGTATGTTAGTGGTCAGTAATGCCGTTTTGAAATTGAACAAACATTTATGAACCACTCGACCTTTGGTCTTGTTATTATGAAGCAAGTTGCATCACTGACAGCGCCCCCAGGGCCCAATTACATCACAAATCCATGCCTCCCAATGTTGAGAGGTATGCTTCAGGGTTTTTCAATAAAGTGGGAATTGTTGGGAATTTAATGCAAATTTCAAATGTAAGACTAAAGCATAGTTGAACTGGAAGCAGAGAATTTTTACATTTCAGTTATTTTGGCCATAAAGGTACACTTTATTCACCAAAAGGTATATGTAGCGGAGAGCTGGTATTACACAGCCTATCTCCACTTTAGATCCCAGGGAGGTTCAGGAACAAGCAATATAAATCCATAGGGTAAAGTATCCAGCAGGCAAAATAACAAAGCAGTATCCCAACAGCAATCCCAATAACTGGACGACACACAGTATCAGGAGCAGAACTAAAGATTTATTCACACAGTGGCCTTCTAAAGCCTGCTCCCATGCAAGGGAGGGATTTCCATTAATTTGTACAGTAGCCAATCCTGCTCTGGTAACCTTCCACACATCTCCTTCCCTCAGCCTGCATAATAATCCCCTTATCCAGCACACCAATTCCCCCCGTTTCTGGATGTACCCCTAAACTTAGGGGTACCCCTTTAAATTATACATCCCCTGGTAGCCCTGATCTGGGTGAACAACATATCCAAAAATCACCCAGATCAGACTAGGGGTTTGGGAAATTTATGGAGGGAATAAAATGACCGACCGCACTGGAGTGAACAGCTGAATGGGGTTCCATGCGATGGGGCCCTGCGGTCGGTCCTGGAGTAAGGGAATAAACTGCACGAAAGCCTCTAGCTACAGAGACTATGGAGGGTTCGCCTGAATCCCCTCGTTCGGTTGTTTCTATCTACCGAACGAGGGGCCGTTCGGTAGTTTGGAACCGAACGGACCGGGCTTGTGGAGGTGCCAGCGGTGTTCGCCTAGTCGAGTGCCCGATTTGAGTTCCAGACACTCGACGGCAAAACACCGCTGTTCGGGAGTTTTAAAATGGCCGCCGCCACGTGTTCGTTTCCCGAATGACGGCCACCCCCGAGAACAAAGGACGGCTACTCAGCTTGTCAATTACCCGTTCGCAACAATGTTGCAACGGATAATTGAAGGCACACTTCACACAGAGGAGGTCTGACTGTTCGGTAGTTTCATTCGAACAAACTAAGGGAATGAAACTACCTAACATTCAGACAAATACAATACATTTAACACATATAACTTTGCTATTTTACACGAATGCTGTGACAAATACAATACATTTAACACATATAACTTTGCTATTTTACACGAATGCTGTTATATTCAAACACATGTAATTCTCAGGACAGCCCAGTGCCATCCACTACAGTATACTTTAGTCACCAATGAAAGCATTTTTTTTGGATAAATCATGCCGTCAGTAGCAGCAAAACCTTCTAGTGTCAAAATAGGAGAGAAGATTACACAAAGACAATCTCTGTAAACCGTTAATTGTACTGAATTGAAATTTAACGTGCAAAATTCAGGTTATATTAGCCAACTGTTCACGTTCCTGTGTTGGAAAATTTTTCTACATTTTGTAATTTAATTTCAAATTTATATTAAATTAATAGACATGTCATGGTGTTACCGGAGGAATAACAGGAACAAACCGCAGAAGCCACACATAGAGATATGGACACAAGTCTTCAGGAAGTAACAGGTCTTTTATTTACACACCGATCGGGTCTCAGATGAACTCCTGTTCCAAAAATATCTGAGAGGCAGAAAGCATGGTGCAGAGGCCTTTTGTTAGCAGCATATCCCCTCCCATACAGTATAACCCCTCCTATATTCCTCAGACCAATCAGCACACAGGATATTCAGGATCACCTTATATGGGCAGACCACATGGCATTTACAAAGGAATGTACTATCCACTTCCACACATGCTCAGTATACTGATGACTCATCCAACTGTTTGTTATAAGATACTAATTAGCATATGCCATGTGGAGATTTCGCCCTACTAAATTTTGACCATGCTGGAATCCCATCACAATGGTTGATTATTTATTTCCATACAAACCAACAACACATGGAGAGACACAATTGTATTAAATAGCTAGGTGCAAACCAAACAAACACTCCATCAAATGTTTCAAATATCCAAATATCCAAATATCTATATAATATAGAATGCACACTATAACAATCTCAAAAAACTAGCTTCATTATGTACAAAAAGTACCAAAGTAAAAACATACAAGAAAAATAAACACAATGAAAGAAGCAAGGGGAGGGAGGGGTTGGTAACGTGTGTTTCTGTCTTGTGGCTTGTAAGAATCGTTTTTGGTATTTTACCATTACATTATTGTATTTGCCCTTGCTTCTGTCATTGTGTTTATTTTTCTTGTATGTTTTTACTTTGGTACTTTTTGTACATAATGAAGCTAGTTTTTTTAGATTGTTATAGTGTGCATTCTATATTATATAGATATTTGATTATTTATTTCCTACCTGTTCTATGTTAAATGTTGTATATATTGTGTATTAATATTGTTTTTGTATTTTATTGTATCCTATTGCATCAATGCAATGTTTTGTGGACCCAGGACATGCTTGGAAACAAGAGAAATCTCAGTGTATCTTTCCTGGTAAAATATTTTATAAATTAATAAATAAATATTTACAAAACACCAGCTTGATAAAAAAAAAAAAAAAAGGAAAATGTTAAAAATCAAAATGATGTTAAAAATCAAAATCCTGGGATAATGCTGGTTTTTATTATTAATATTAATTTTAGCATTTCCCCTTTTAACGTTAAGACCTGCTGGGAGGATTCATGATTTATAGTGTTTATAATTAAGGCTTTCTTAATCAGCCACCGGACAGATGGTTAAAAATCCCCTCCCTCCCAATCTCCATTGTCTGCTGCGGGAGGTCTGACATTACAGTGTTTATTGTCTGTCAGTGAGTGAGCAGCGTGCGTGTCAGCCTCTGTCTGTGTCAGATGGTCATGTGCAGGGCAAGGCCAGTGGGGAAAGGTGGGTGTGTGGGACCAATGCAAACAACAGCTGATCATCATTTATTGCCAAAGCCATTCCTTTTCTTATAGTGTGTACTGTGGGAGTTGTGTAGAATATTACCAAGAGAATGATTAAAGCGGACCTGAAAACATTCTTTACAGAAATCAGTTTTAAAAATTATACCAACATATTAATTGTGTTTAAACCAAACAGTTGTAAGTTGATCTGTTATTGCCATTTCAGAACTGGTGGTTTGTTGGCGTGGAGGTGGCACCACAATTTTTTAAGTAGTAAAAGGTGTTTAAAATAAAATGCTGATCGTGTGTGATGTAAGCAGCCACTCAGAACTTGAGATTATAACAGATCAGCTGTTAAATTCCAACAAGAAAAATTAAAGTCTAATCTGTCTGATATTGAATGCAATCAGTGCCAAGAAGAATTTTTATTATCCACTTCGTCCGTCCTAGATGTTAGTGATAGGCCGAGAGAGCTTGGGACATATCTCAGTGTATCAGCGCTCACCACACAGGACAGAATTGTTATTGCAAAGTCGAATGCACTACCAATCGTTGCACAAAACCTTTTTTATCATTGTATTTTCATATTTCGTTTTGATACCTTATTTATAAATTAATTAAAAACATAGGAGTTAATTTTTGAACAACAGTATTGTGTTGCAGTAATACATGTTTTATATTGGATTGGTAGTGTGTCCTTTTTTTTGTTTTTCTCTTTTTTGAGAAGTGGTGCTGTTCATATTCTTCTTTGGATTGCTGACATAGAGCGGATTTAGTCTAATAGGATTGTGGAGGAAGACAGAAAATACATGTTTGTCTACTCAGTAGGTGGGAAGTTGAAAGCCAAAATCCTTATCCAGGAGTCTAATACTGGCCAAGCTTGTTAACAGATTCTGGCATTTTTTTTTTAATGATTAATGGACCTTTCTACATTTTACATCCAGTTTATTTCAAGTAATTATTAGTCCCCAGATTTTGTTAGGTTCAAGGTTTAGTGCTAGATGACATTACAGCTTTATTCTGGACTTCAGTCCCATCTGAATGATTCAATTGCTTGAATATAAATGGCCCAGTCAATACACATATTTGTAGAAATTAGAAACGACTTAGACATAATCTGGAGTTTGATTCATTTTTTGGGGCTGGAGAAAGAGGATCATCATGATTTAAATGGCTTCAGAAAATTTTCCTTGAATGTTAGTTTGGAGTGGGTTAAAAAACGTTACATACAGTGAGTTCAGAGAGTATTCAGACCACTTCATTTTTTTTTTCACGTTTTTATGCTTCGTCCTTATGCTACAATTGCCAAAATATCACATTGACATAAGTATTCAGACCCTTTACTCAGTACTTCATTGAAGCACCTTTGGTATCGATTACAGCCTCATGTCTTTTTGGGTCTGAAAAGGGTAAGCATCTGGTGTTTCCGACATTCATATCTGCAGATCCTCTCGTGCTTTGTTAGGTTGGGTGGGGACCATAGGTGGTCGCTTAAGAGATGTTAAATTGGTTTCAGTTCCGTGCTCTGGCAGGGCCACTCAAGAACATGTGTCCGTAAGCCACTCTCACATTATCTTGTGTTAGTGCTTAGGATCATTGTCCTGTTAGAAGGTGCACCTTTGCCTCATTTTGTGAGGTTCTGAACCAGGCTTCCATTAAATCATGAGAAAGGTTGCCTAAGAGGGTGAAAGAGTGAAGGGCGACCTGCCTTTCCTCTAACACTCCCCCTAGGTATACCCACAGTAGTGAAAATAACTCATAGGGTATGAATAAAGTTATTTTCTATAAGTTATTTTCACTACTGTGGGTATACCTAGGGGGAGTTTTAGAAGAAAGGCAGGTCACCCTTCACTCTTTCACCCTCTTAGGCAACCTTTCTCGTGTTTGTACTATTTAGGGTTTAGGACCCTTTATATCCACATAGTCCATTTATATGTTGACTTCGGGATCAAGCTTTGCTTGACCCCTAAGGCTTCATCTTTTCTTTATCTTCCATTAAATGATCTCTGTATTTTGCTATGTATAGCTTTCCCTCAACCCTGACCAGTCTCCCAGTTCCTGAAAACACATCTCAAATCACGATGCTACCACCACACTTCACTGTTGGTATGGTTTTGCACAAGTAATGAGTGGAGCCTGTTTTCATCAAAACATAATGCTTAGAATTGAGGAGCAATAAAAAAATGTTTTTTTGTTTTTTTTTAATTTTTATATATATCAAAAATCATTAAGCTTATTACATATTTTAAGGCAAGGTTGTGTATTTCATACGTGTTCATGTCTGTGTGATTCCTTCTCTGCGTATGGAAAATTGGCTGCCCTCCACCCATGCTGCCTTAACCTATATAAATATCTATGCAACTGTGCTAGCCTGTATGGAGTCCCTGCGTCTAACCTCTGTTTTGTATTCTACTTTAGACACCTGGGAAGTCCCATTTGAAGAGATTTCAGAGCTGCAGTGGCTGGGAAGTGGTGCTCAAGGTGCGGTTTTCCTTGGCAAGTTCCATGGGGAGGAAGTCGCCATCAAGAAAGTGAGGGAGCAGAAGGAAACAGACATAAAGCATCTGCGAAAGTTAAAGCATCCCAACGTCATTGCATTTAAGTATGTATCATTGCTGTGCACTGAATGGTTTCGCCTTGTTACAGTGTTACAAGATGGTTACTTGACTGTTCAATGATTGACAGCTCACACGTACTTCCAAACCTGCCTCAAGCATAGAGAAATGAATTGAGGGAACAATGGATGCTAATTTGTTGGTCCTAAATTATGTAAATTATAATTTTGAGTTAAATAATTTGCTTATTTGTCATGGGGCACACCAGTCCTCGATCTTTATGATATTTGATTGTGAAACCTATGACGTCACAGGTAGAGTACATGGATGCTGATGTGATCTTTTTAGGTTTAACTGCTCCAACAAAATCCTTCAAAGTTTTTCAATGCCATATTTAGGCACAAAGAGACAATTCCAAGCCTATTGGAAATTGTAGCTATATAGCCGAAAAGAGACATGCGTCTATCAAATTCAGCCTTTCTCACATTTATTTTGCTGTTGATCCAAAAGAAGGCAAAAAACACAGTTTGAAGCAAAAATTTTGCAACAGTCTAGGAAGAAAATTCCTTCTTGACCCCAGAATGGCATCCTCCTTGGATCAAACAGCTGTTACCCCACTAATTAATAATTATATCCCTGCATATTATATTTTTGCAAGCATTTATTAAATTGCTGTCTAAACATTTAATCCAGATCCAGCATCTCAGCAATCCATCCATCTCTCTCTTTTCTTGTATCCCTCCATCTTTGAGATGTCTATTCCTGTGATAAGTAAATATTGCAGTGGGCATGAAAGTGGATGATTCATAAGTGACATACTCCCACTACTAACTAAAATCAGAGAATGTGTAATAACGCTGAAACCTTTTACAATCCTGCAATAACATTCATTATTCCTTTATTGTTTCTACTGGTGGATATATTCTGAACGTTGTATCTTGTATCTAAAATCTAACAAAGAATTCTTGCAGAATCTTTTATGATGCACCAGTGGCATGCAGACTTTTCCTTTGAGAGCAGACCCCTTGAAACATTGGCTGCAGTGATCTACTCTTGCAAATAGAGCTTAGGGGACACATATGTTTTATAAAATATTTTGTGAGTGCTCCTGATTCTTTGCAAAATGTACATTACATGCCGTTACTAACTGAGCACTTACGAAATGATTGCTGTAAATGGAAAATTTACGGTGTCTGGGTTAAGATGAGCGTGTTGATCTTGTTTATAGTAATAAAGAATAATGCCCCCATTTCACAAACTAAGTTACACTGAATTGCACCTGGGCATAGAAAGCGATTCATGTGAGTGCCATGTAATGTACTTGAGTAGAAGCCTAAAGGAATCCAACAACTGGCAGAGAGGGTATGAACAGATTATTGGATCCTACGGTGTAGTGAAGATTGTGACAAAGCTGGAACCAGAATGTTTATATAACCAAACACCTCATTTTGTAGAACTTGTCCGTAGTGTCCGTAAGTATGACATTGTCTTTTTAATAGGCAAAGTGGGGGGAATTTTTTAAGACATGAACAAGTGGAATTGTGAGGCAATGGGGTGAGCAAGGAGCATCTTGAATATCAATAGTATGATTCTCAACAATTTCCACCCATTTTGCCTCTGATGACATGTGTTTGACCCCATATATTTGAGTAATGAGGCAGTTTTATTGATGAGTTAAATTAATCTGATCATCTTTATTGTAGTGATCCAATGGTCCGGTACCAGGCTTATCTATAAAACAATGGGAAGGAGGAGGCAGTTCCTGTGTAGAGCAATGATATGAGAAACCAGTTCCAACAATTATGTGTGTAAGAGCCAAAGGCCAGAAGTGTTTGGGCATAAATGTCTGGACGTTTTGTGGTCTATTCATCACCTGCTGTAGTAGGCACTTTGTAAGCCAATTCCTTAAAAGGGCATTAAAGGCATGCATGCACATTGACCAAGATGCCACAGCAGTTATGCTGGGATAGATACCTGCCTAACTCTATTTACCATGGCAGCTAGAACCATACCATGTTTTGTGTTGTGTGTTTGAAAGTCAGAAATGTCCTTTAATAGGTTTATTGCAGTGGGTTTTGAACTTGTAGGATCCACAGGTTACATGCAAAACTCTTCCTGCTTATGGTATGTGCTGTTAGTAGATCTCAAGCGTTAACCCTATCAGGTCCAGGATTTTGAGACACTCTTGTTATCATGACAATCCTTACAGGCTCTCAATGAGTTAACAATACATCACTAAGCAACTGCATGGTGAGCTGTACGCATGCAGTTATTACATGCCCATCTCTGTGATGTTGCTGTCTCTACAGCTAAACTCCCCTTAATGCTCTGCCTTTTTCTCTCTCTCTCTAGTCTCATACTATATCCTCCCTCTCTGAGCTTTTTTGTTCTCTCTTGCATGCCTGATTCTGGTCTCTCTCGCACATTTTTCCTCCCTCTTCCTGTTTCGTTTTTCCACTCATTCCACTCTCCCTCCTCTTGTTCTGTATGATTTGCACATGCGTCTTCAACAGTAAACAACAAATGACACGTATTTGGTTCATTTAAGGTGAGAGGTTGGAGAGTCAACCAAGTTATTTTAGTGAAAAAATGTACGGAGGTGTGTACTGCATCATCCCCAGCTCCATCTAACAAGCTCTGCAAAACTGTGCTACTTTTTTTATTGCAAACCTTATGAATTTTGTTGTCTTCCCCATTGAACATTGGCAAAAACAAATCTCTTAAAATGAAGAAAATAAAAACATAACATTTCCAAAATCAATCAGTGTCTGTACCCGCGGCAGTAGAATAGCGATACTCATTCTCTTTACCTGAACCAAAATATACCTTTTTGTATGCACCACTATCTGTCCTATGAAATGAAAGTATAAAAAGAAGATTACAGGCTGCCTGGTTTTATTTTAGGAATCCTTGAACTGCACAGTAGAACACAGCCGAGCTAGATGTCATCTAACTCCTTCACTGCCTTTTCTGCCAGAAGTAATGTGTATAAGATTTGTTTGCCTATCAAAGTGTAAGAGCATAAATTGAGGAGGGTTAAAAGTAATGGGTTTATGGCTGGCAACATAATTATTTTATAAGTTTTGGCAAACCATTCATTTCTTATGGATTGAATGTTGTAAGATCATTCAAAATATTTGTAGAATTTACATGTTTGAAATAGTAATGCAGATATTGAGAACCTGTGGCTTTGTGGATGTTCTTGTATATCAACCAATCCTGCTACAGATGCTACTGATGGGAGGAGTAGTCTAAAATGGCTGATGAGCCCCAGGATGGTTGTTTTTGCTCTAGAATACTCTGACCGCTTCCTCTTGTCCTGGAGAAAGCCTTCCTATTAAATAATAAATTATTTCTCTTTTACAGAGGTGTTTGCACACAGGCCCCCTGTTACTGCCTTATCATGGAGTATTGTGCACACGGACAACTCTATGAGGTGCTCAGGGCAGGACGAAAAGTAACCCCCCGGCTACTAGTGGACTGGTCAACTGGCATAGCTGGTGGCATGAACTACCTCCACCTGCACAAGATCATCCACAGGGACCTCAAATCACCCAAGTAAGTTCTACTTTAGCTGGTTCTACTCTGGAACATGATCTCACTGTACTCCAATGAAGTTCAGTCTCCATATTAGGTTGATCAGTAGCTTTTCAGCATCATGCCTGGATTCTTTGGTTTTTTGGAGGGTTATTTTAAGAGTACAATATGCACAAGGTCCTAGTTGACCATTTAAATACAGTAAGCTGCTTACATTAGCTTTCTCAGATTGATTCATTCAGTTTAATTTCTCCTCGTCAACATCCGTGTAAAACACACATCTCCACACCTGCCATGACATGATGTCAAATGCTTATTGCTCTTACATGATGGATTGCAAAGCCAGGCTTAAAAAGCATGCGGCACATTGGTATGAAATCCATTATGCCAGTTAGAAAAACAAGAGACTGTTTTGTGTTTAAAAGGAAAAATCTTCTAAGGTTCAAATAATGGGCTAGAGCCATACTTATATTGAGATTTTCACATTGTGTTTACCAAGATAGCCACCCACCCCTGGCCTTTAATGTCCATTTACACAGATGACACTCATTTTCTAGTAATATAATTTTTATTTTTAGGATATTACAGTACAGGGCGCAATGAGTTACATTTTTATATACATATTATGTAAGGTTATCATACTTCAAATTTGTATATTTGTTGATTGACTCCCCTCCCCTTTCCTACCCTACCCTTCTCTTCCTTAATTGTTTTTGTTTAAAAATTATATTGAAAACTGTTTAATAAAAATAATTTTAATAGAATATAATAAACAGTAATAACATGGATTTGCCACGCTTATATCTAAATGGCAAAATCATGTCATGTGGATTAATTATGCAAAGCACAATGCAGTTGCTGTAGAAATCACTATTATCGGTTGTAAGAAAGCTTAGTACAGTAACACAGATAGTTCCTGTTGCTATAGGTGCTGGAAAGAATACAACAATATAAATATATTTGTTCATTCTACAATAAGTTTTGGGGAACGGAGAGTGAATTTGCCAAATGTAGGCTTATATAGCTGGATAAATAGGTCGGCTTCATTGTAATGATCTTGATGCTACAAGGTTGGACCTAGGTTTGAACCAATGTATTGTCAATGTTTATAGATAATCTGTTTCAAATAAATATGTAGGTATTCGCCCACTACAGAAAATAGTAATGCTGGTCAGATACCCAATTTGAACTAGAACAAACTAGAATTCTAGATAGAAAAATAAACTAAAGTATATACAAATAAATTAGTGGAAGGTGAACATATTAGTTACTAGAACAAGTGTAATCTTAATAATGAGGTTCTGTTCAAAAGTTTTCAGAAACCTTCATCCAGTAGTACGTGCAAAACTAAGTTTTGCAATTCACATGTGCTGCGTAAATTGGAAACTCTATATTGTAGCAGGTTAAACATACGGACCCAAAGTATCAAACTGCGGTCTACCTCAGATCTCCAAGGGAAGCTGATTCAATGGCGTTCCGCGAGTCCTACAGGGTTATAAATAAGTATTAACTATGTTCTGTGTAATTTCAGCGTTACGCTGAATATGTTGGTCAAATTGTAGAAAGTCTAGAAAATTAGTCTATACCAGAAATGTGGATCCAGTACTAAATCATAATCTTATTAATCAGCATACCGATCTTGTTAGACGCTGCACCCCAATCCTGGTAGGAGGTAAATACTGTGTTACCGATCCCTGCTTCTAAGCGCTATGTAACTGAGTTGATCAGCATAAGTGAATAAATACCTAACCACTACAGCTAAAAAATATATATATGTTATTAGATGTCCCAAAGGATCACCGAAAAGGACAGAGCATCTGATTTGCCAACAATTAACTGTACTAGTGCTGTCAGAAGCTAAAGTGGTTAAGTCAACTCGAGATCTCGGAGCTATGGTAATAGCTGGTCTTGTACACAAAGCTTCAGGATCACGAGTTCCCCTGATGCGTGTGTTTCGCCCACGACTCATCAGAGTCTATATATGCTTATCCAGGAAGAATATTCCTATTTTTTGAGAATTAAATACATGTTTTACTATTACCAATAAAAGTTAAATTTTAAGGGCACTCACTCCTTTTCTCTTACTAATTTCTTAGTTAGAGGGTTAACCCCTTTAAGAGTTCCCTTTCAGCTTCCTCCTTTTTGTACTATTTTCTAATGCTATAAGGTGTTATAAAGCCCACTAGCCATTGACATGCTGGTCTTTGCGTTCTCCCTGCAGTGTACTGGTCACCCACACAGATACAGTGAAGATCTCAGACTTTGGCACATCCAAAGAGCTTAGTGATAAGAGTACCAAGATGTCTTTTGCGGGCACTGTGGCCTGGATGGCACCTGAAGTTATACGCAATGAACCTGTCTCTGAGAAAGTAGACATCTGGTGAGTCTTTATACACGTTATTGTATAAATGTCTGTTTAATTGAAATACACTGTATACTGCATCATATGTTACTTTACTGCATGTTCCATTCCTGCTTGTTATAAAGCACCTGCCATAGCATTTATTTTAACACAGTGTACAATTTCAGAGTGTAACCTAGGGGTGGTTAGCTGGTAGCTCTTTTACCAGCTGAGAGTTCCGAAAGCTGTTGTTCAATAATAGCTGGAGTTCTACCTCTTTGCGATACGTAGCCAATTGAGATTACTTTGGAGGCATAGCGATGATGTTGGATTCAATAAAGGAACACTGTTATACATTTTTATTATTATTTAATATAAAAGATTACATGCAATATATCCTGTTTGTGTTCATTTGCAATGTATGCACATACATTAATAGTTTTTATCAGTGTATTGAGGGTTCCCTTGCTCTGCGAAAGCAGTCAATCTTTAAAACCTCTTCAGTAACAAGTAGGTTCTACTTATGTGCCAACGCTAAAAGTACTTCAAAGAAATAAAGCTGGCATGTGGCATTTCTGGGACTATTTACCATAGAACACAAAAAAAATTTTTTGGCACTTTTTATCTAGAACACTACCTTTATTTGCCTTGATAAATGCCCGCCCCGTCCCCCTCCCCCACCATAATGTTTTAAATAATAATAACTGATTACATTTTTCCTTTAGGCTTTTTACAGGTATGACTATCTATCAATCTGAAAAGTGATGACACGTTCAACTATGCACTGTTAGCCAAATAGTATAAATGACAAATTCAAGAACAGTAAAAACATATAATAGCCATGAATGCTCTGCTTTGGGGAAAAAAAATGTTTACAAAGATCTCCACTGCTTTGGAATTGTAATCCTGGTAGAAAGCAAAGCATTGTTTGTTGACACTTTGTTGTACTTTACTGATACAATATGAATCAATTTTTATATTTACTGTTCTTCAGGTCCTTTGGTGTCTTGCTGTGGGAACTTCTAACTGGAGAGATTCCTTATAAGGATGTAGACTCCTCGGCCATAATTTGGGGTGTTGGCAGCAACAGCCTCCACCTACCTGTTCCATCAACCTGTCCCGATGGCTTCAAACTCCTCATGAAGCAGACATGGTAAGATGATCTGTTCTAGGGTGTCATTAAGTGTAAATGTACAATGTTTCTGGTGGTATGTAATTATTAGATGGTCCATACCATACCTCGTGTAGAATAGATTTAATATCACACACTGTTTTCATAGAGGTGGCTTTTCTTCACAGTTACTGTATGTGAACTCATATTCTATGAACAATACAGTTGTGTAAGAATCGTCTCCTGCTGCCTGCCAAGGATTGGGTTACCACTAAAAATTTATTTTGAAAGTAAATATTCAAATATTGCTAATGGAATGGTCTAAAAAATAATGGCAGCTAATGTCACTCATGGACATTTTGAATCAGAGAAGAACAATGGTTGCACCTTAACGATATCAGTGATAAACAGATATTTCACAGAATTGTTACTACATAACACAAAAAGTACAACCCCAAATATTGACGGAGAATTGAATCCACATCTTTGTAATAGAGTCTCAATAAAAATTGTACGCCGTGGTCTTCACCAAGCTAAAATTTGTGACACATCCACCATTTGGATATGGCTTGTATCCAGCACTAAAACATAAAGCTTCATAGCCAAGTATAGAAATCCAGATAGCAGGATAGTGGGTGAAACTTTCACTCTAGATTTTTTTTTTTTTAGATATTAATAGGTTTTCTTTTTAAGAAAATCAAAGGGTTCTTCCAGTGGGCATTATCTTTCTAGTGTCAGCTGTTAAATATCGTGGGGACACATATCAGACATTTGTTCATGAATGTCGAGAATATATGAAACGGATGGCAAATCCCATTTGCTACTGTGGTCAGTAAAGCAATCTAGGTTTTTATTCACTTCCCAAATTTCAAAAGTCAAGGATTAAATGAGTGGATCCAGTCAAAGAAGAACTCCCCATTATATTGTTTGCGCTGGTTAGGTACAGACTAATGTACCTAATGCAGTGTCCCATCCATCAATAAACCCTGAGAAGCATCCTGTCCATTACTAAACCCCCGAGCAGCATCCTATCCATCACTAAACCTGGAGGAATGCCTGTCCATCACTTAACCCCGAGCAGTGTCCTGTCCATCACTAAACCCCAAGCAGTGTTCAGTCCATCACTAAACCCCAAGCAGTGTCCTGTCCATCATTTAACCCCGAGCAGTGTCCTGTCCATCACTAAACCTGGAGGAATGCCTGTCCATCACTTAACCCAGAACAGTGTCCTGTTCATCACTAAACCCCAAGCAGTGTCCTGTCCATCACTTAACCCCAAGCAGTGTTCAGTCCATCACTTAACCCCGAGCAGTTACCCTGTCCATTACTAAACCCCGAGCAGTTACCCTGTCCATTACTAAACCCCGAGCAGTTACCCTGTCCATTACTAAACCCCGAGCAGTTACCCTGTCCATTACTAAACCCTGAGCAGTTACCCTGTCCATTACTAAACCCTGAGCAGTGTCCTGTCCATCACTAAAACTGAGCAGTGTATAAACAAATAAAGAGAGGATTACCGTACACTTATTACAATCCTGGTTCAACCAGACCTGGGGTGGCTACCCCTCCTGTGATAGTTGAACACAAATTGCAGTCCAGGCACTCAAGGATCAATTCAGCAGGTTTATTGGAACAAAGTGCAATGTTTCGATCCCACAAGGGATCTATCTCAAGACTGAGGAGCATCCTGTCCATCACTAAACTCTGAGTAGCGTTCTGTCTAATACTAAACCCCATGAAGCATTCCCTTCCATCACTAAGCCTCGAGCAGTGTCCTATCCATCACTAAACACTGAGCAGCGTCCTATCCATCACTAAACCCCGAGCAGCGCTCTGTCCATCACTAAACCCCGAGCAGCGCTCTGTCCATCAATAAGACCCGAGCAGCGCTCTGTCCATCAATAAGCCCCGAGCAGCGCTCTGTCCATCACTACACCCCGAGCAGCGCTCTGTCCATGACTACACCCCGAGCAGCGCTCTGTCCATGACTACACCCCGAGCAGCGCTCTGTCCATCACTACACCCCGAGCAGCGCTCTGTCCATCACTACACCCCGAGCAGCGCTCTGTCCATCACTACACCCCGAGCAGCGCTCTGTCCATCACTACACCCCGAGCAGCGCTCTGTCCATCACTACACCCCGAGCAGCGCTCTGTCCATCACTACACCCCGAGCAGCGCTCTGTCCATCACTACACCCCGAGCAGCGCTCTGTCCATCACTACACCCCGAGCAGCGCTCTGTCCATCACTACACCCCGAGCAGCGCTCTGTCCATCACTACACCCCGAGCAGTGCTCTGTCCATCACTACACCCCGAGCAGCCCTCTGTACATCACTAAGCCCCAAGCAGCATCCTGTCCATCACTAAACATTGAAGCCTGTCAGAAACGCTCAGGTGTCATTAAAATAGTTGGAATAAAGTTCCTCTTTATATTTATTTACTCTTACTATATGTAAGATAACTTTTTTTTTTTTTTTTGCCGATCCCACATTAATTTAATCTTTTATTTTTTTATTTTTTTTATTTCGTATGCAACATGTTAGCAGACATACAACAGATTTGAAAAGTGGGTGCATTGTTGCCTACACAGAGGCAGATGACGTCAAACAGACAAGAGTAAGGCTAATTACATATTTCGTAGTCGTTCCGACCTGGGTAATGATGGGCATTTCGTAACCTCTGATTGAGAGCAGTTTACCCACGCAGGGGTAGTTTTGTATACTTAGTAAATGGTTTGGGATGTGGGGTTGTGTCATCAGTAGTTTTACAGCAGTAGCCTACGCAGAGACTTATAACACATGGTCCCTGTGGTTGTTTTTTTTGAGGCCGGCATCTTGTTTTGTATTGTGCCTTTCTTAAGCAGATTGGGTATGTGATCTCATAGGGTGTAGCGACTATGGTGATATTGTTTTACGATATATTGCACAGTGGGTGCCATTGCATGTCTTCCGTAAGGAATTGGTTAGTCGATGTTAGGGTGCTATATAATGTATCTAGGTCAGATTTTGTTGCGGGATAAGGCGGTCCGTCCCCATTGGTTGCCTTGTATGAGCGTCTGTGTTCAGAACCCGTGCCGTGGCGCCCTTGTGTTATTTCTCTCGGTTTGAGGCTGTCTCCGGGTTGGGGTCAGTCGGGCTATCTGTATGTCTTTGTGTGGTTGTGGGGGATGTGTTCTTGTGCGTGTGTCGCTGGTGGTGTTGGTTTAGTAGTTTGGGGGCGATGGTTTATGGTCCCGATGGGTGGGGGACTCGTTTGGCGGGCTTCTATAGGTAGTGTCAGCTTCCCCTTATCTAGCGTGGTGCCCTGGTCCTAGAGTCCGGTCTCAGTCACCCCGGATCCCGGTCTCATCCTTCCATGTCCACGGTCGGGGTTCAGTGTTGGTTCAGGGCAGGTTCGTGTCTCGACCCATGGGACAATGTGCGCTTCGGGGGTGCGGGGGTGGCGTGTGGTTGTGTGGGGGGGGATCTTGGGTGTCCTCCCTCCTCCTCTCCGCTTGGGCGTGATGGTGTCTCTTGTGCCTTGTGAAGGTTAGGACCGTGGGGATGGGACGGGCGTTCTGTGTGGTATAGCATGGCCCTGTGGTGGTATGTCTGAGTTTGTTCTGTCTTAGTGTTTTGTGGGGGAGTATGTCATGTTCCTGGGGGGGGGGGGTTTGAGGTGGGGTCACCCCGCAGGACCGGAGCCCCCGCGCCCCACCGGCGCCCGTGATCCCCGTCGGCACAATCTGTTGCATGTGTTCCCATTGCAGTCTTCGGGTGTCGCTGCCTTGGTCCTCAGGTGCCCTGTCTCCAGGTGTGTGTGCCGTGGTCTCCTGGTCTGCGTGGTGTGTTGCCCTGTGATCCGTAGGCCCTCAACCGTCGTTGTCCATCCGTCGTGGGCGTGTTCCTGGGTTTTGTCTAGTGGTTAGCCATTGTAGCCAGTGGAACCATGTCTTCAGGTACGTCTGGGGTCTCCCTTTTGCAGTCAGGATCATTTCCTCTATAGTCCTTATGTCCTCTACCCTTGTTATCCAGTCAGTCAGGGTTGGTATTATGGATTTTTTCTAGAATGTTGGGATTAGGCTACGTGCCACATTCACTAGGTACGGGGTGATCATTTTTTTGTAGGCGGGGGGTTGTAGAGGAGTCAGGTGTAGTAGGTAGTTTTCTGGCGTGAGTTCTATGGCGTTGTCTGTGAGCGTTGTAACCACCTGGTGTATTTCATGCCAGAAGGGTTTAATCCGCGGGCATGTCCACCAGATGTGGTATAGCGTGCCCAGCTCAGTTCCGCATCTCCAACATTGTGGTGCGCTTGTGTCATACATAGTGGCCAGTTTCTCTGGTGTTCTTGGTATCTGGTGCTTATGGAGGTTTTGTGTGTCATCGTGAATGCTGTGGTCCATTGGTCTTGGGTCAGCGGATGCTCAAGGTCTCTTTCCCAGTATCTGGTGAAGTAGGGAAGTTGGGTGTCTCCCTGTGGTGAGTTTAGTAGTCGGTACAGGAGTGATATGGCGTGCGGCGTGGGGGCGTCTTGTGTACAGATGGCCTCAAACGTGGTCAGGGGTCTAGCAGCCGAGGGTAGGTTGGGGGTAAGATAACTTTTTAATGAAAAATTTAATAACATAAATATTTTAATTAACTAACATTTAATTTTGGCAACTGAAAAACTGTTTCAATGTTCTGGAAATGTTGAATATAAACATTAGACTTTGCATTGATGCTGCTGGTATAAGTGTATCAAAGTATTTAATGTGCTCATTCTTCTGTACAGGCAGAGCAAACCCCGTAACCGACCATCATTCAGACAGATTCTCATGCACCTGGATATCGCCTCTGCGGACGTCCTCGGAACTCCCCAGGAGACCTACTTTAAATCGCAGGTAGGAGTAGTGTCTGATCTGCCTACTCAGTTCATCAGTTTATCCACGAGTAAACCATCCATTTATCAAAAACAACACCTTTATAGAGTCTAATAATAAATGGCAAAAGCATCTTTCTTATTGCAAGTTTTATTCTAAATGTCCCATTATGTTCCTAGTTAAAGTTCAAGGAACCTGTTGGAGCAGAAATTGCATTATTCTTGCATTGTAAGCAAAATAATGTTACCCTAGTGAACAGCCATAGTTAGATAGTGCCATGATGCTGTTTGTTTACCAATTTGTGTCGTACACGTTTATTCCCGAGTGCATGTTGAACACTGACAGCCATCAGAAAGACACTCCTCCTCATTCCGAGCTCAGACTGTGAGTAAACTGTCAGCAGGCTACAGGTAAGGTGGGTGGATATTACGAGTGGCAATTACTTTGCTGTGAATGCTCCATTAATTTCCCAGTTGATTCAACACAGTGTTAAAGATAATGGAAGAGTGCAGCCACCCTCCATCTGATGAACATGACTCAGAGGTTTTTAGCTGAGCCCAAAAATAGCTAATTTCTTTCTGATAACGACTCAAATGGCCAAAGCATTTGTGAGCGTATTATGACCTGTATTGTATCGTCAGCTCCTCTAAGAGCCTTTAATGGCTTTTCTAATGTTAGAGTACTTCCGTTCTGTGCAGACTCCCACCTCCCTCCCATTCTCCTATCTGCCTTATTAAATCAATGCCTTAGATTATTTTTTGTTCTACACTTTCAGTATTTCCTTACATCAACATCCACTTTCCATTTACAGTCCTCCATGAATACAAAGGATCATAGTAATTTGCAGATTCTTTTAACCCTGACTGTAGCATAGAGTACTGATAAAGCTGTACTGTCTTACTTAAAATGTTACAGAGATGTTAGCAGGAAGAAACTATTCCAAATTGAGTACGTCAAAGTACTTGCTTTTTGTGTTTCCACAAAAGAGGATTTTTTTGTTGAAAGGGCCATATTTGTGAAGCAGAGGTCATTAGTGGTGTTACTTAAGAACTGTTGATTTAGGTTTTTACATTTTTTTAAAAAAATGTATGGGGTGGTCGAATAGAGCACTTTGGCTCTTGCTAAATATTATATTATAACATAGCAGACGGATATTTATTTTGTCACTGACATTATTGATGAAAGAATTGTTGAACCTTTTCTTACAATTGTGTAAAAAAAAATTTACATTTAAAAAAAGAAGCATTTGGAATGATGTTGACTTGTCAACCTCTTGTTTTGACTTCTATTCTTGAATAGGTGGTTCTTTATATTTTTGGTCTGTCATCCTATTCTTAGGCTGAGTGGAGGGAAGAGGTGAAAAAGCACTTTGAGAAGATAAAAAGTGAAGGAACCTGCATTCATCGCCTGGATGAGGAGCTAATCCGTAGGCGCAGAGAAGAACTGAGGTGGGTTCTTAATCCTTCTCATGTAGGATTAAAACATTTATTGTTCCTTGTAATGGTATAAGATCTACCCCAATATGATTTGAAATGGCAAAGATCACACCACATCAGTTACCTAATAAAATTGAGTAATATTCCAGGGCTAATGTAAGCCATTAATAGTTGTTGAGTAGACTGTTTATTTGTGAATTCTCCATTGATGATCTCATAACAATTAACCGAGTCTTAGGTATGTTTTTCCATTCTCTTAGTTCAACCTAAAATTTGCAGTTTTCTGCTCAAGTCATTACGATTCTCAGGTTTGTGAATAAACATGACGGTTTGTAACTGTAACTGTTGGGTGTTGTTAATTGGAATTCCATATAAAGATTACAGGATTTGAAGAACACAGCAGTCTTAAACATGATGGTGGAATCAGTGCCAGCTATATTTATCATCTTATCGTGATGCTTACTGAACTATGGATTTTTATTTTAATAAACTGTGTAAATGGTGTTCTCTTTTTCAGGCATGCACTGGATATCCGCGAGCATTATGAACGCAAACTGGAGAGAGCGAACAACTTGTACATGGAGCTCAGTGCTATCATGCTTCAGCTGGAGGTGCGGGAGAAGGAGCTGGTCAGGTATGTATGCTTATATAGATCTAGCCATCACTGGCGTCAAATCACAGAATCTGGTATTAAGTAGAAAAGACGAGGGAATAGCAAGTTTTAGGCCAAATAGATGAGCTTGAAAAATAGCTGAATGGGAAAGTTTCCAGTTTGGTTAGTTTTACCTAAGAGTTGTATTTTCCTTTTTAGTTCTCCTTGCTTCCCAGTTTAGTAAATAAGCACAATAATTCCACACATCTAGCTACTCGTCCAAAAAGTCAAGGAAGCAGCACAGCACACCAAGCAGACACTGTTCGGCTTATTCACTGAACTCCAAATGAAAGTCAAAATGGCAAAATTAAGGCATTAAGCATATCCCATAAACCAATGTCAAGAATGGGTTTACACAACATATAGTTGAGATGAGTGGGCATGTTGCTTAAGCTGATGGTAGTTGTAATAGCTGCAATAGCTTGGTCGTGGTTCGGAATCCCCATAGACAGCTGTGAACAAGCTAGTTAAAACTCCTATAACACTTATAATATGTGCCTGTCTACAGATCACACATCGTAAAAGTAGTTTGGATAGAGACAGTAAAAGATTCTTCAGTGACATCTATGAATGTGTGGATATATTTAAAGCTGTGGGGATATTTGGAAACTGCTGTAGCAATAGTCAGTAACGATCAGTGGTGTAGGTGATTAATACGTGTTTTTGGGCTTTCCTATACCAGACGTGAACAGGCAGTAGAGAAGAAATATCCGGGGACATATAAACGCCATCCTGTCCGACCCATTGTCCATCCCAATGCTGTTGAGAAACTTATCAAAAAGAAAGGTGCTTCCTCTAAGACCGTTTCACAGACAAAGAGGTAAGTTATGTCTCACTGCCCATACTGCAACAGTGACCATTTTTGTTCCTCTGTCTTGCAGTTATTAAGCTTCTAATTACTTATTGACATCTACCTGTTAACACCTTCTCAAGCATGGTGGGACTCGCTAAACTGCTTAATGTGCATCAATTGCAGTCTAACACTACTTTTTTCACTTACAGACCAGATCTCCTCAAGTCAGATGGCATTGCCAGTGTAGAGGGGACTGCACCAAGTGGATCACCCATTTCTGGAAGTCCCAAGATCACAGCAGGAGGGAAAAACCGGTACCGCAGCAAGCCACGTCACCGGAGAGGCAACAGTAAAGGAAGCCACAGTGACTTCCTAGCTATCCTGAAACAGCAGGATTCTCAGTCTCCTTCTCTTCCTTCCACTCATCATCATCCTCCTCCTTCTCCACTTTTTACTCCTAGCAGCACTCACAATGAACATACCCCACCCACACCATCCCGTCAACAAACTCTTAATGTGCATGGTCAGAACATCGCTTTATGTGCCAACAATCTACGCTACTTTGGCCCTGCAGCTGCACTAAGGAGCCCCCTGAGCAGTCATGCACAGCGGTGTATGTCTGGATCTAGCCCTGATCTCCTCTCCAGTACTCTGGAGGCAGACAGTCGTATTAGTTCTGTAAATGACTGGGAATATTGCCAACAAGATACTTATAAACCCTGCCCTGGCTGTGCTGAGGTGTCTGCTCATCAAAACTTGGACTCTGGAAATTGGGACAATTCTAGTATTGGGCGCATGGAGATGGGATTGGATGGAATTCCACCAGACTCTCCAAGGCACAACCACATGCAAGATCTACCTGAGACTCTGGAAGGCGATGGCGATCAGCTTACCAACATTAGGGCAACTCTGGGTGTGGTTGCACTGACAGCACCAACCCCTTCTGCACTGCCACGCAGGATACAAGCCCTGCGAAAGGTACTTAAAATGCATATCAAGTTCTGGTATCTACTATGTTATATAATTTAGGTACATTGTTGAGAAAAACACAACTTTCAATCTTTTCTAAAATACCCAAACCAGTTACTTAAAATATTAAAAACTCTAAATGGGCTTGTTATATAATTTCAGTGGCAATTTATTTTGTCTAAAAAAACCATAAATAAATTTGGCATATATAATTAATATGGACCCATCACAACCCAGGATTTGTAATATTATGTTTACTGATCCCCTTTTCTTGACAAACTATGTGTATGTAAGATACGTAAAAACACAATTTAAGGTGCCATGGGAACCACCTATTGTAAGTAGTCAAACTGATTTAGAATGATTTGATTTCTTACCTGAGGCCCGCCAGGCTTCCCCTAATGCAGGTAGCAGTAAAAACCAGAAACTCCTTTTAAGAGCTCTCCTAAGCTACGCCCTGCAGTGCAGGGATAGTTCTTTGACGTAACATAAAAAATATCTTCTTTTTCACAGGATGGTGATGAATCATCTGAAGAAGAGGAAGGAGAAGTGGACAGTGAGGTGGAGTTCCCTAGAAGACACAGGCCTTCCAGAGGCATGGTTACCTGCCAGTCGTATTCAACATTCAGTTCAGAAAATTTCTCTGTGTCGGATGGTGAAGAAGGAAACACCAGCGACCATTCCAACAGCCCAGATGATATGGCTGGATGCAACAAAGACCACTTGGGCGACAAGTTGGAGGACATGTTGTCCCAGACTCCAGAGATTCCCATTGAGATTTCCACGCAGTCTGATGGTCTTTCTGACAAAGAGTGTGCAGTGAGGCGAGTCAAGACTCAGATGTCTTTGGGAAAACTTTGCTCAGAGGAACGCAACTATGAGGTGAGTTCAGCATGACAGATGCCAATAAGATATCTTCAATTTCTAACCTTGTGTCTTCATCACAGGCATATATGGTTACAAAGAAAACAAAAAAAGCAAGGAACCCCAGAAGGGGAACCTGCTAAAATGTGTGTCTGGGGCAACCAGAATAGGGGGTAACCCTCACATATACTTGTGTAGATATAAAAACAGAGTGAAGACCCACAGGGTCAGAGTTAGGAAGCCCCTTGGTTAAGTTGTATGTATATAAAACGTAACTTTTAATAATGATTGTAAAAACATCCATACATTGAACCAAACATTAACAAACGGGGGGGCGGAGCCAACTGTGGAACAGAGAGGACACGTTTTCCCCGAGCCTGGCTCGCTTAAACAGCAAAATATACCGTGAACGGACATCTCCGAAGCCTAATCCCAACACCAGTGGGGGAGTTAAAGAGAATGGGACGGAAAAACAAAAAACCCAAGAGCGATCGGACCACGACAAGCCGAGATATTGGTGAATTCCTGAGGGGCGCCCAAAGAGCCGCATGGGACAAAATGGCGCTGGAGGGGGATGACTCCTCGTACTCCTCGGAAGCCAACCCGCTTGACATTGGAGAGGAGATACCACTCGATATAGCCATGAGACCCGCAGCCAAACATCCAGCCCTAGCTGAACCCGTAACAGCTGCCCAACTGAAAGACATGTTGGCTGAGCTTAGGGCGAATATAGCGGCAGATATGGCCTACTTCAAAACGGCCATTGAAAGCGCCACCTCCCGGATCACTCTCCTAGAGGCCACAACTAGTACCCAAGACTCCAGGCTAACCGTGTTGGAAAACCAGATTGCAGAACTGCAAACGCAACAGCTGACAACCACCGACAGAGTGGACGACATGGAGGACCAGAAAAGGCGCTACAACCTTAAAATCTGCGGCATCCCGGACTCGATAGGTCTAACTGACTTACCTCACTATGTCCGCTGACTGCTCAACACGTTGCTGCCACCCAAACAGGCCAAAGTGGTGAAACTAGACGGCCTATTTCACCTACCAAAACCGCCTACAGCGCCCACGACTGCCTCTGCCAACCTTATCATACGATTTCAATCAATGTCGGATAAAGCCCTGCTGCTCACAGCCACAAGGGGGAAGACCCCAATGCACTTCGAAGGCTCATCCCTAACGCTGTTCCATGATCTCACCCGCAACACCATCGCATGGCGAAGGTCACTGAGACCGCTGCTGAACATCCTTCAAGCACAGGAGATCCAGTACCGCTGGGGAATTCCTAAGCAGATTCTATTCACTCACATGAATGTTGCCTACAGGGCCCGGAGCTACACGGAACTTGAAGCTCACCTACATAAGATCGGCATCACGGGACCACAGAGAGAAGCCGGCTCAGGACTAGCACACATAGACCCCTCTGACATCAAAGAATTCACCCCCCGCATGGGGCGACGCCTAGGACAAGAGAGACTGACCTGAGGATTACTCTACGAGCAACCACCCTCAGCTCACTGGTTGAACGACCGGGCTCCTCCTAACACCACCACCGATGACCACTCGGACTTATAACCCTTAACACTGGTTTGAACTTTCTCTCTGTTCCCAAAACGCTTACGTTTATTTTTGTCTTAAATCTACGTTTTTGTTTTCTTTTGTTACTTTTTCACTGGTTGACTGTTTAATATAGCCCTCGCAACGCCTCACACACTTAGGCCAACACAGCCGACCTATGTTACAGGGGTACTCCCTCTGGCCTGAGGATACATAAACACGGACGAGACCTTTCTCCCCTCCCCCCCCCCTCCGGGCCTCGACACCCTAGAGAGTTGCAGCCTGAGACTTACAACCGATACCGGAGAGGTAACCCCAAACAGGGATACACGAGACCCAATGACGCGACAGCACATACACACCCTGGGGACAACACTGGATGTATCCACTCATAAATTGTTTTACTTCACTCACCATACTTTTCTTACCCTCGACTCGACTCACCTGCCTAACATATACTTTCCTACAAGCCTAGCCGACATGTGTGACGTCTTCTGGCCAACCCTTCTGATCAGCCACATACCGTACACGACAATAGCGGACAGATGTCACCATATGGGCTGGGACTACCCTATAATTGATGTATTCTATGTATACCACGCCTTTAACCGAAAAATAACAGTGCAGCATACATAACCATCTCTGCTTGCCAATTGTCTATGATGGAAATGTATATGTTTATACCACTGCAATTTGTATACTCCCTGCTGCACTGTCAAAAATAAAGAATTAAAAAAAAAAAAAAAACATTAACAAACAAATAAAAGATGGTTTGAAAAAATAGGGAGACCAGAAGAAAAATAAATAATAGAAAATAAAAGGGGGCACAATAATGCCTTTAAAGGAGATAGCTTCTAATTCTAAGGTCACATAAGTGAATCTCATGTACAATGAAGAAATCCCCCTGCTCTTCTCATATCCTGCTTATATAATGTGATCTATTGACGCTGCTACTACTCGGAACACTCTGGGTGAATACACTGCTCGATGATAGCAAAAAAACGATACATATTGACAATGTATCATAAAATGGAAGGTGTCAGCACACCTGGGGAATAAAAATACAAAGTATCCCCTGGTGTGAAACCATAAGATGAAGAGCCAAAAAAAAAACCCCAACAAAAAGCCTTGCAACAAACACTAGTGGGATATACAGCCACCACCCCCTTGAGTTTCCTAAATACTTGTCCCAGTGAGAAAGCTAAGAATACCCTAGCCGAGCAGCAAAAAACCCTCTCTAAAACTTCGTATAGCAAGTGATGAGAAGAGTCAAAATGGTCTCCCTGCCTACTGCCTAACACGTGTTTCGGCGCTATAGAACGCGCCTTCTTCCGAGGCTTAGCAAACCTCTATCTGTACAAAAGGCTGTTTAAATAGCCGCGTAACGCCAATGAAAAAGAGGGGGCGTGTGCTTACTGTTCGGGCCAAAAAACTAGGTCCGAACAGGCCACGCCCCCAAATGTGCGTAGCGGCAGTTGATTAGATAGCATCATACACTTGTGGACACCCATGAAAGAGAGGGGGCGTGTGCTTACTGTTCGCACAAAGAGCTAAGTCCGAACAGCCCCCAGCCCCCTGGTGTTGCGTGGCAACGATTGATTGAATGACAACCTAGACTTGTGAATGAGCAAGTCCATGTGTCTCCTCATCGGAGGAACAAGCATTCATAGTAAAAATGTGTTCAAAAAGTTGATATTTTGTTAACATCTCCTCATGTATCATGAAGCATTAATACAGTAGTGATAAACACTTCATCATGTCCCCTAACAGTATATCGGGAGGGCACCTGTTAAGGACCCCCAGATAATAAAATATAAAGTGTAACATTTGCCCATATGTTCTTATCTGGGCAAAGTGGCCCAGGTAAAAATGTGGGCGCAAAAATCAATAGAAATAGGTGCATCAAGCCTAAAATAACTGAAATTCATTTATTTAAACGGCCTCATGATTACACTTCTGTGATGAACATAATATCTATCTGTATGCCAGACTCAACTAGTTGGTGGCATTCAGCATTCAAAAAGGTGGATAAAATCATATGGACTCTCAGAAATGATAGTGGTGAGTCCTATTGGGGATCACTGGTGTTAGATTTAATGTGTGCAATCTATTGGAATTGTCACTAAAGGTTAGCGCCATGTTTAATTCACTTGATTTACATATAAACCAAGGGATAAACAATACCAATGATCATGACCCTGAAAGGACCTAATAAGCCACCACAGAAATATTTGGGAGAGAAAAAACCTTTTACAAATTAATATGTTAACCACATAACACAAATATGCACAAATTTAGATGGATCAAGCGATTAATTCTAGTTCACAGCCTCTGTATATCAGAAAAACTAATAATAAAAAATAAATGAATGAAAAAATATATATATAATCTCTATACATGCAACAAAACAAAGTACAGTTACTCCTAGGTACTCTCATTTGTCAATAAAGGGAGTTTAAAGGTAAAACCCTCATTTAGTCCATAGGGGGCCAAAGTTTTGAACCTGTATATCCAATAACATTCCCTTTTGAGGAGGGTAGGATCAAGATCACCTCCTCTACGTCCCAAAAGAACCTTCTCAATCCCTGCAAACCTCAAACCACTTGGGTCCCCTTGGTGGCGGTTCTTTAGATGTCTTGCCACCGAGGTATCCTTAAGATTTCTAACAGAGTGTACATGTTCCATTACCCTCCTTTTGAGAGGACGAATGGTTTTACCAACGTATTTTAATCCACATGTACACACCATAAGGTATACGATGCCCTTAGAGTTGCAATTAAAAAATTGCTTCACACTTAGCACCATTTTATCACACATTTTAGCAGGTTCCCCTTCTGGGGTTCCTTGCTTTTTTTGTTTTCTTTATATACAGGGTTTTAATACCTTCGTGTGTCATTAGCTATACTCCAAGTACTCTACAATATGGCCAATTTTTTGAACCAATTAAAAAAATCCAAACCAACGGTGCTTGGATGCCGAAAAGGTGTTCACAGATAAGGAAAGCACCTTTCTCTCCCAAGAGACCAGTATTGATTCTAAATTTAGACATGTTTCCAATGTCTGTAAACAGCAAATACGACTGTGCTGGGAAATCTCATCCCTGCAAAATTACATGAGTAAATCTATGATACCTAGGGGTCTCAGGATACAGATTATGCCCAATATACAAATGGAAGATCCCATTCTTCTGAAAGAATGGGAGGAGGCAGCTAATGCATGTTCCCGTACTTTTATGGACATTATATGTCACTTTGAGAGTCAAAGATTAGTGGAGATTAATGAGAAAGTGAAGGAGGCAGTTGAGGCCATTCATTTATTTTTTATTATTAGTTTTTCTGATACACAGAGGCTGTGAACTAGAATTAATCGCTTGATCCATCTAAATTTGTGTATATTTGTTATATGGTTAACATATTAATGCACCTATTTCTATTGATTTTTGCGCCCACATTTTTACCTGGGCCACTTTGCCCAGATAAGAACATATGGGCAAATGTTACACTTTATATTTTATTATCTGGGGGTCCTTAACAGGTGCCCTCCCGATATACTGTTAGGGGACATGATGAAGTGTTTATCACTACTGTATTAATGCTTCATGATACATGAGGAGATGTTAACAAAATATCAACTTTTTGAACACATTTTTACTATGAATGCTTGTTCCTCCGGGAGACACATGGACTTGCTCATTCACAAGTCTAGGTTGTCATTCAATCAATCGTTGCCACGCAACACCAGGGGGCTGGGGGCTGTTCGGACTTAGCTCTTTGTGCGAACAGTAAGCACACGCCCCCTCTCTTTCATGGGTGTCCACAAGTGTATGATGCTATCTAATCAACTGCCGCTACGCACATTTGGGGGCGTGGCCTGTTCGGACCTAGTTTTTTGGCCCGAACAGTAAGCACACGCCCCCTCTTTTTCATTGGCGTTACGCGGCTATTTAAACAGCCTTTTGTACAGATAGAGGTTTGCTAAGCCTCGGAAGAAGGCGCGTTCTATAGCGCCGAAACACGTGTTAGGCAGTAGGCAGGGAGACCATTTTGACTCTTCTCATCACTTGCTATACGAAGTTTTAGAGAGGGTTTTTTGCTGCTCGGCTAGGGTATTCTTAGCTTTCTCACTGGGACAAGTATTTAGGAAACTCAAGGGGGTGGTGGCTGTATATCCCACTAGTGTTCGCTGCAAGGCTTTTTGTTGGGGTTTTTTTTTGGCTCTTCATCTTATGGTTTCACACCAGGGGATACTTTGTATTTTTATTCTCCAGGTGTGCTGACACCTTCCATTTTATGATACATTGTCAATATGTATCGTTTTTTTGCTATTATCGAGCATTGTATTCACCCAGAGTGTTCCAAGTAGTAGCAGCGTCAATAGATCACATTATATAAGCAGGATATGAGAAGAGCAGGGGGATTTCTTCATTGTACATGAGATTCACTTATGTGACCTTAGAATTAGAAGCTATCTCCTTTAAAGGCATTATTGTGCCCCCTTTTATTTTCTATTTTCTATTATTTATTTTTCCTTCTGGTCTCCCTATTTTTTCAAACCATCTTTTATTTGTTTGTTAATGTTTGGTTCAATGTATGGATGTTTTTACAATCATTTATTAAAAGTTACGTTTTATATACATACAACTTAACCAAGGGGCTTCCTAACTCTGACCCTGTGGGTCTTCACTCTGTTTTTATATATGGTTACAAACCTACAACTTGTTCAATTAAATAGTTATATGGGAAAACTATGGAATACATACAGCCTCCTGGGCTATTCTATTAACAAGAATTCTTATAGCTATGTAGCTATTACTGGGATCCTTTTCATATTAAGCTAATATTTTCTTCTTCATTTTTAGAACGGTGGAAACTTTCCGGAGTCAGACTGTGATACATCAGATGGGGAGTGCTCTGATGCAACTGTAAGAACCAATCATCCTGGCAACTCCACCAACTGGTAACAAAAACACCAGTCGGCCAGGATCAGTATTCCGTTCCCCCTTCATATGGCGCTGACCCGATTTCCCCTTTAAGCCCTGTATAGTCCGTCATCTTTATATTTAACCCTTCCGATGCTATACAAAGGACAGCAATGCACTGCAAAACAATACATTGTTGGTCCTTAACTCCCTTCCCTCCATGCCCAGGAATAGGGTTAACTGATATTATGTTTGCAATAAAGAGGGCCCAAAGACTCATGGGAATATCCTCCCAAAACGAACAAGCTTCTTAAAGGAAGCATTTTAAAGAATGGCAGGGATAAATATTTTCACTAAAAAAAAAAGATCTAGGTACTGTAAAAATTCCATATTTATTATTACTTTTATTTGTGTTTGGTCCCTTTTTACTGGTGAAAAGTACAGACTTAAATTAAAGCACTAACAGGATGGATCAAGGAAAAAAGATGGCGATGGACTCACAGATATATGAACGTTTTTGCTGCTGTTATTTTAGGGACCAAATAGTAATTTAAAAAAAAAAATTATGATTTTTAAAATAGGCTTTCTGTATGTTGATATTGAAAGAGGAGTTTATTTCACAGAAAAGCGTTTGAAAACAGGAACTTGTAGAACATTTGTGTGGATACACGGTATGACCACTTCTTTCTACAGTGTTCTCATCTCATCTTAGAAGTGGAAGGCCACTGCAAAGTGAAATGAAGGAATGTTGCACAAAGAATGGTATTGAACTTGTGGTGAATAACAAAATTGTATTATTTTGTAGTCTAACAACAAAAAAGATCAACTGAATTGTGTCAGAGATTTACCATGGCAATGTTTATGTAATTTCTTTTTTTTTTTAAAACAAGATAGTTTGATGATGCTAAAGATCATCAATGGCCATGTGTGTTTGAAAAACAAAAACACACATTAGCCCTAAGCTCCCTAAAGATCAATGGCAATTGGCTTTAGCTTTTGAAATCTCTGCTCTGTCCTTAGAATAAACCTTAGAACGGGAAGAAGGTGGCCAGTAAACTGAGCAAAATTTTTTGGAAAGCTTTTAAAGACTTTGTTTGAAGACTCCAGACACCAGCACTTGTAAACATGTCCCATGATGTGTATTTATGTTTTTGTTTTTCGTGGCTACAGACCGGACTTGAGGAAGTCGAATGTTGACTCACCTTCCCACTCAGGAGCAATCCCAGCCATATATATTTTTGTGTAATAATTGTGACGTTTCCCTTCTTTTCAAATACAACCCATTGCCCCTGTTGTCCATGTGAGCAGACTAAAATGCCCTTTTATCCGGTACTGTAACCTACTTAAAGCACACAATGTAAAGGAGAACGCCGTAAATTAAATTGAGAGTGTACTCTCATGTTATACAAGGGAAACTTA
The DNA here is from genome assembly GCA_933207985.1 of Pelobates cultripes. Lineage (NCBI taxonomy): Eukaryota > Metazoa > Chordata > Amphibia > Anura > Pelobatidae > Pelobates > Pelobates cultripes. The sequence goes on along the minus strand of OW240918.1, from coordinate 51,705,953 downwards.
ACTTTCCCTTTGTATGCTTATGGCATTAGAGATGACCTCAAGGTCAGAATTCAGGTATTTGGAGTAATAGGCTCATTCCAGAGATACTCTATGGGGTAGTTCTATACATCTAACTCTTTCGTTTCAGGGTATGGTCCTTTCTTTCATGGGAGTTGTTAAATGTATCTCACTCAGTGAGATTACAATTTTAAACATATAATGTAGGATTGTACCAAGGTGAATGCCATTGGTAAAAGCTAGGAATAATGGTGTGATAAAGAACATATCTGTCTTCAGCCTTTCCTTCACATATTGTGAACTGCATGTCAATTAACTTAAACTGGGGATCCCTTTACCAAAACATAAGACTATGTCAAACTGGCATGCAGGGAATAGTGTCTCATATTGGCTAATGGAAAAATTATTATGGTTATCTATTTCAGGATTAATGATGGTTTACATCCACATATCAGTCTAATCCTTAGAGCAGTGGAGGCTGGTTACATTTCAAGTTGGTGGGGCGTCAGACTGGACATATGGTTTTATTCCACCTCTAAATGTTTTAAAGCTTGAATAGGAATATGTATATATGACTCTATTACCTCCAAAATATGTGGATGATCCCATATATAGGGAATAAACCATACAGACATTTTTCTGTTAATTCATTATAAAAGTTGGCAATTTTGAGGCTTAATTCATATTACAAGTGTAATACAGACTTTAGCCACAAGATGTCACCAAAGGATTACCGGGGAGGAGCTGGGAGGGGAGGAGAATGCAGACACATACTTCAAGCATCCAACTACACCAGGGGAAGTGGAGTTCTGACAACCCCGCCCTCTGATGCAAACAGCCAATCAGATCCCAGTAGGAAGGTCTGCCTACTAAGGGCTGTTTTTGTCTTGCATATTTGCCGCCTTAATGAGCTCCATTAGGAAACCATAGGTGCTGCCAGGCAGCCAATGATAGTGGAGTAAAGCACTTTCCCTGGAGGTTCCCTGTTGCCTAACAATCTGATTAGGTTTTTATTTATTTTTTTTTAAACTCTACCTAGCAACAACAGAGGGCAATGACAATGGGAACTGCAGCACTAATATTTAAAGGAACAGAACACATTTTTATCACACAGGCATATATCCGAGGTGTAAGTTTACCCCCAAAAAGTTAAAAACCCAACAGAAAACCCCCCAGTTGGGTTATTGTTTTTTTGTTTTTTTTTAAATTTAAAGAAAAACTGGTGCGGTGCTGCCCCTATGGATGAGCCTCCACTGCCTTAGAGATCTTACTCTGCCATGAAATGTCCTACACAAACAGATTTAATGCGTATACTGTTAAATGGTATTTAGAGATGATCTTGTGAGAATGCCATTGATTATCAGGTTAAAGGAACACTCCAAGAACCATAGCTACTACAGCATGCTATAGTGGTTATGGTGCTAGGAGAGTACAAATACCCCCATTGTAACTAGTCAACTTGTTTTAAAATAGTTTGACTTCTTACCTGGGTTCCGCCAAGAGCTGCTTTCCCCTAATTCACTGTAGTTGGAAGCTCTCTTCACTGAGCTAAGATGGGGTGGTACAGGGTTTAACTAATTGGCCAAGATCTGTCAGCTGATACTCTGTCAATGAGCTATCCCTGAACTGCAGGGCTTGACTCAAGAGAGCTAGTGGAAGCTCATTTTACTGCCATCCATTTTTTTTACTGTCTCCTTTTACTGGGAGGCCCAGTGGATGTCAGGTAAGAAATCAAATTGTTCTAAATCAATCTGACTACTTACAGTGGTGGTCTCCAGGGCATTTCTGACACCATGACCATTACATAACACTGTAGTGGTTATGGTGCTCCGAGTGTCCCTTTAAATTCTTTTTGATGGCCGAGAAGTTAAACAGTAGTGCTTTCCTTAAATATTAAAAACTGGAGTGCGTTAAACCATAAACGGTCATTTTATAAAAGGGCCAATACTGGTTACACTAGTCCAGGAGTGGCCAAAAGGTAGATCCCAAGCAGTTGTCAAAGCATTCTGGTATTAATAGGGCGACTTCTCCATTAGCCAATCTGAATTCACCATAGAATGGACCACTCTTACATTTAGTTTGTATTTTTATGTATATTACTTGTGTGTTTTTACTTGTGTTTTCAGTTGTGTATTTTGTATGACAAGTAATTTATTTCCCTGAAAACCTCAGTCCAGATTCAATTAGAATGACATTTAATCATGGGGGCTATGGCAAAGAATTGCTTTGTCCAGTATATAGTGTCTATTAAATGACTGTGAATCTGGCACATCTTTTTTTGAAAATGTTTACACATTTCTGTGAATTTAACCTGTCTGCTGCTGGGAGGAACACGGCATTGGTCAAATTTTTCTTCTATCACATTGTTAGCATGCAATTAGATCATCTAATTTTCTAGAACAAACACAAATATCCAGACAGAAACCCGTTATTCGTAAGGATTCAAATGTAATTTACATTGAAATTTTCTTTGCAATGGGACGTAAGCAAATCAGCAGCTATTTCATTGATCTTATTACCCAACTCACAGGTACTTTCATTATTAACTTCAGAAGATTGAAAAGGCTGAATTGAACCCCATTCATAAGATTTGAACTGACTCTATAGTTATGAGATAGAGGGACACAAAAAAACCCAATTAGTTTAAAAAGCTAAACCTGAAAAGTTGAACAGACATTCCAGACCCATAAAGCACTTTAGCTTGCTGAAATGCTGTAGGTGTGAAGTGTGTGTCCTTTTAAAAAAAGGTTTTTAGAAAAAGTGCAGATTTCGATTCGATGAGTAAGGGTTTTTTTTTTTTTACCCTTTCAATGCCGGGGGAGGGGCATCGAATTCCTTTAATGCATTGTACCATACATTCTGTAACCACCCCTTTCTCACCCCGGCCTTCAGACACACCAAAAAGGGTAGATCTTGGTACTTTGTTTAGTTTATTCAGTAAACTGGGAGTTGTGATGTGTTTTGAACATATGAAACCTTAACATAAACTTTACAGTTCACATCAGCTTTCTCCAACTCAATGTAAACCCTTTACATATAATACCATTTCATCATATGGCTGGTATACGTTATCTCCCTGCCATACCTTTCCAGTAGTAAACAGGTTAGACCTTGACGTAACCCTATTATAAGGTGGGCTGCACTATCCTACCAAGTAGAAAATGGGTTAAACCTTGTGTAGCACCTTAGGACGAATGAAGGGAAATGTCTTCTTGTTAGGGGAAACAGTATTGTCTGAAATTTAAATTATTTGATTATTTTTTTGTTTGTTTTGTTCTTGTAGCAGGACTACATCGTGATTTTAAGTTATGACTCATTCTAATTATTATTTCTGTAATAATTTGATTTCTGTAGATCGGAATGTTATGTTCTGTTTACTGTTGGCACAATGATTCCTTTATTCAGAAGGTGAACAAAACGATTTTGTGATGAATTTATGATGCAATTAATGAGGTGAATTTAAGGCTTATATATTTGTTTAGGAGATAACTTTGATATTCCACAGCCACATTCTCATTTCTGCTTCCTATGCTATACGCCATGCAGCAGTTGTTCTGACAATGCTCTGAAAAGTTCTTCATTTTAGGTCCATAGCATGGTTAGACTGCCACTGCGTCAGTATTCCAGTTCATTGCAGCTGCTTATGTAATGATGTTGTTTATATAATAAATCAATAAACGTTAATATCTCCTGGCAATCCTATTGATTAATAGGAATACTGAGATTCTCCTGTAACTTACGTCCGTCATTGGACACCATTAAAGAGACACACTAGCAGGTAGGGATACTGACCCAGAAATCTGATGGAAATTCCAAATATACAAATTAGAATGTGATGCACTTTGCAGAGCAAGCATATATCAATAATATTATACTGAATCTAACTAAAATGATATACAAATATAAAAATATAGGAAGGAATAACCATGTAAAACAAGCTGTGGAACTTTTAAAATGTTGACACTTATTTCATTGCAAACTCTGTTAAAGAGAGTCTCATGCTTCTCCCACTAGTTCAAAGGAGACTACATAAATATCCTTTATTTGCATATTTTATCAATTAATGTACCTGATTGACTTCTGCAAAGTGCCCTAAGCACCATCTCCGTAATGCAGGGATGAAGCCACGAATGAAGTCTGTGAGATGGAGGAACACACCTGGTTTCACCACAATAAATTCACTTAACAGTAAGTTGTGGTGAGTTGGCAGTCACTTGCAGAGCGTAAGGCCAAAATAGCAGAGTTGGGAAAAATATTTATATTGCACTAAACTCTGTCACCCAGTTGCTGGCTCCTCTCCGCTCAGTGTTTCTCTAACCATTGCTGCATGGCTGCTTTCTACTCATCTATCAATTGTAAAAAAAAAAAAAATTCTGCGTTCACATGTCTCCTATCTTTTAATTTTTTTATTTGTGAAAGTATGCTCATATCTGGCAATAACCAACCAATCCAAACCTAGCCCTGCTGTTCATCCCACATTCATTCTTGTACTGTGACGCTCAGTCTGTCTCTGTTTGTCCTGCATCCATAATTGCTAATGTGCTGAAAATCTGAAATGTGCACAACTGCTGTATTAGATGTTTATAGACTGTAGGCACTAGTATGAAGAATTTGTACCGAATGAAGTAGGGCCAGCAGCATGTTTGTTAAGAAGTATGTTTAATTAAAGCGATGGATACGCAACTTGTGACATTTCATCTGCTGTAATCTACAGCAATTATAACTAAGCATGATGGGAGTTGGAACCCAGCAAATAAAACTGCAATGCTGAAGGTTGCATATCCCTGATATAGTTTGAGGACTCTTTCAGGGCCAGAACAACCTGCATCACAACTCTGAAAATGAATTGTAGGCCAATTTCTGGCACTGAAAGAGTGTGTCTTAAAGCAACACACTTCGTCATTTTTATGATACCTAATGTGAATCCTCCAAATTTAACAAAATCTCATACAATGTATTTTCTATCAATGTTATGTTTTCCCCAACTCCTTAAGGTCCCTGTTTCTCTGTTCTGGTACGAGCCTGACCTTTACTGTGTTTGTATGGGAAAGGGAAATCAGAATGAATATCAAAGCAAACAAATGCATGGAATTAAAAGCCAGTGTACCTTATAACGTTGTACGATTATTTTTTATTCTTTATTTTTACTCAATATATACTTTCAGAAGAATATTTCTTATTCAGATTGTTATCATTGGGCTGTTGATGGTTTTAAATAAACAAGGAATTCACAGTTTCCCATTTCTGGTTGTGAAGTAGGTTAAATAGCATTAGATCATTTCAGATCCGATAAAAGTCATAGGACTTAACTTAAATTTTTTACCTACATACTGGTACATAGTCTTCTTTGTTTAACTTGCTAATTGGAAGGTGACACGATTCCTAGCAATGGTTGCTCAATATTGTCCACCCAAAACATGTTGGCTTTCGACTAAACAAGGAAGTCCCAGAACACATCCACAGTGTTATTTATTTACTAAATTTAGAATTACAAGTAAATTCTATGTGAATTTCAAATTTAAGGACAGAGTAGCTGAACTAAAAACATAGCTGACTTATATTTTGACCTTAAAGGAACACTACAGTCACAAAAACAAATGTAACTTAATGAAGTAGTTTTGGTGTATAAATTATGGCCCTGAAGTCTCACTGCTCAATTCTCTGTCATTTAGGAGTTAGATCTCACAGTTTGTGCAGCCCTGGTCACACCTACTTGTATGTGCCTTCCTAAACACTTCCTGTAAAGAGTAATTGCAGTTTACACTTCCTTTATTGAAATTTATGTATGTTTAAGAATTTGTTTTTATCTCTTGCTCTGTTAATAGCTTGCTACACCCTGCAGGAGACTCCTGTATGTAATTAAAGCTCAAGAGAAATTTTTTTTTAAATTAAGTTATGTCTGATTGCCTGCGTCAGTCACAGCTAGGGGAGGTGCTAGGGCCGCATAAACAGAAACAAAAGTTTAACTCTTAAATGGCAGATAATTGAGCAGAGAGACTTCAGAGGCATATTCTATACACCAAAACTGCTTAAGTAATCTAAAGTTGTTTCGGTGACTATAGTATCCCCTTAAATAAAAATGTATTTTGTATTCACCTTGGATTCTCTATCTAGCGAATAACTCGTATAATATGCATTGACTTATGGAATCCTATTAAAAACACATCTAGACACTGAACACGCAGCCAGTTGATGGGTCTGATTTGGATTTCATGTGTTAAGTACTACAGTTTACCATGAATTATCTTTATAGCCGAGAAAGCTCAGCATATGTTTCAGAACTAAAAGTCTTAGGATGCTTTGCCATCAGTCTCATTGGACTGCAATAAAATGAATTCTAATAGAATACACGTCTGCTCTGTCAGCTCTTTTTTTCTATATGAATTTAATATTTTACATTGTGAAATGGACACAGTCCAAGAAAATGCAAAATAGGTCACCTATAAAATCTGCTTATTAAGTGCTTGTGCTCTTTTAGGTATTGCATAACTAGAAAGCTCTCTCAAACTATAGGATGTTCTGTTCAAATTGTATGCAATATATCAATGACTCCTATCACAGATGGTATATAATCATCCCTACTGTAGGATCTCTATATATTGAAACGTCCTCCATGATTTAAAATAGTGGGCTTAAAACTCACACTTGACTAGCATGGTGTGTCTCAACATTCCACGTATAGAATGTGCGGATCTGCTTCCCAAACTCACACACAATTCTACTTGGAAGATGATTTTCATACCTGATAAATACCAATTTGTTATATATAGGGGTAAGTAAACATAATAACAAATTCCTAGGAAATTATAATTCCCTATTACCAAGGAAGAATATACATCTCCAAATTACTTCCACCTCCCCTCCCCCTATACATTCAGCATCTCTTACAATTACATTAAAACATAAATGACAACAAACTTTACATTTGCAATGTGGTTGGCATAATGTACAAATCTAATATTACCAATAAAAGAAGCACTATGTTATCTTTCCACGACAGTCACAACAAGCTTCTTAACCCCTTGATTGGGAGTCTAATTTGGGTCGCTATGCTTCACTGAGTTCCCATTGATTGGAACAGGTACATCATATTCTTTAAAGCACAGGCAACCATCCACAATAAATTGTTTATTTTAGCAGCTTTTCCTTCCGTTGTACATGGTGTGGAGACACCTCTAACACTGGAAGAATTTAAAGAAACATAAAAGTACCATAACCACTACAGCAATATGTAGTTCTTGGTGTCCGCAGTGCACTGGGACCCTACCTATTGTAGATACTACCATTTTAGATTGGTTTGATATCTTATTTGGGGTCTGCCAGGCACTGCTGCCCACCTCCACCACTAACGCCAGAGAGCCTGAAGCTTCTAAGCAGGAACTGCTCTTAGGTCTCCTGAGCTAAACCATGCAGTGGTAGGCCTTAGCTCATTGTATGAGTGTGGTCAGTTGATCGCAGTCAGCAATTATGAGCATTGCAGATTTGTATAGTGGTTATGGTGCTGTGAGATTCAAAATACGATTTTTCAGGGACAGCTGCTCAGCATCATAAACAAAGTAACAGTAGTTTTGTGATATATAAGAAAGCATTTATTATACATGTGTGTACAGCATGATGAACAGAACAATAGATACAATAAAAATGACGTACAATAATTGGCTATTAAAATATATAAAAAAAATAAATTATTTACTTAAAGGGACACTATAGTCACCAGAACCGCTACAGCTTAATGTAGTGGTTGTGGTGTTTATAGCCTGTCACTGCAGGCTTTTTAATGTTCAGAGAAAATGCAGGGTTTACATTGCTGCCATGGAACACCTCTAGTGGCAGTCACGCAGACGGCTACTAGACGTGCTTCCTGTCTCAGTGCGCTGCATGGAGATGCTGACTGTCCCCCATATAGATACATTGATTCAATGCATCTCTATTAGGAGATGCTGATTGGCGCAGTGTTTCGCTGTGCATCTGCAATAGCCTCCTAATACTTTCCTACAATCTCAACCATGGAAGCAGGGCCAGCCGCAGCATAATCGGAGCAGTGAGGAAGAAAAGGTGAGTGAACTCACCTTTCCACTGCAATCTGAGGGGAGTCGGGGTCACCACTCCATTTAATTTTTATTTTTTTTAAACACCATGCAGTGCTAAGGTTTGGTGAATCCCTTTTCAATTGTAATGAGAAATCATTGGCACTGAAGGGGTTAACGGGCTCTAGTTTTGTGTTACGACTGATGGGAGGATATTCTAATTGCTCTAAGAAAACCTGAGAGAGTTGCATGAGAGATTGATCACTTTTAGGTATAGCACAAACCTTCACTTCTATTGTATTGCAATGAATTACCCATTATCAGTGATTTTACAGTCAGAGGGAGCAGAATGGAGAAAGATCCCTGTGTGTTCCATGTTCCAAGAAATCCTTCTGCTCTAAGCAATTGGACAGAGTCTTTGGTGACTGACTCACAGAATATATGAATCCTATAGCTTCAAACTGGGTAATGAAGTTTTAAATTCCTTTCTTTACAATAGTCCACCTTTCTAAAAATGTGCCACTGATCAATGGTGCAGGTAGGAACTCGAACACTTGCCTGAATTGGTCATTCTTATGATTTGAGCAGTCATTATTCTGAATAGTCCAACAGAAGACCCATAAAGAGTAAAACAGCACAGATATCCACATTGGCGGTCTATCAATTATCACATGGCACCCAGCATTGCAAGTGGATGTACACACCCTGCATTAGCTATAAAACCAGAAAACTCTGAATGTTTTATTAAATATCTCACCCATACAGACATATAATATTACAATACAATGTAGGTTCTAAACGGAACGACCACTACAAAAACAGGCCCATTAGCAGCATCCATACAAAGAATAAACAAAGAGTCATTATTATACATTCCAGAATATGATATATTGTTTGGAGGTTTACGAAAGAGCCTGTTCAGCTTCGTGTTTTGAAAAGATCTGGAAACGTTTTAAAAAATAAATCGTGCTTGCAACGTGATACTGTATTTTAGAACTCCCTATACAGCAGTCACACAGACAAAGCATGGTTGTTAGGGAGTTTTAGTTACATTGACTTTGAATAGAAATACAGGTTATTACTCTAGAAACAAAAGCAAATGTTAAGCACGCTGCTGCACCAGTATAAAACAAGTAGGTCTCTTTGCAGATATTTACCATTTTACACAGACAAGGTTCTTCTAGAGCAGGGGTGTGAAACCTTTGGCGTTTCAGATGTTACGGGATACATCTCCCATGATGCTTGCCAGCATTATTACTAAGAGAATTATGGGAGATTTAGTCTGAGACTTCTGGAGTGCCAAATATTGCCTACCCCTGTTCCAGAGGATCAGGATGGGTAGGGGTGATTATTTCAGAGGATCAGGATGTGTAGGTGTGATTATTCCAGAGGATCAGGATAGGTATGTGTGATTATGATGGCAAAGCCGGCCTGTTGCTGGTGAGACACTGATAACTTCCAACACTGGAAAGTATACAATTGGAAGAGGATGGTACAGGACAGTGTGAGGCATTCTGGTGACCAAAACTGTGTCAGTGGTGTCATGCCGAAGCTGGAATTGCCCTCCCACCCAGCTAACTGGAGCTGCTGTTGCACAGAGGTTTGTGGAAGCATTCTTGTAGGATTGTAAGAGTTGGGTGAACTGGGTGAGCTAATTCAGTGACACATAACTGTACTTTGGGGAGTCTTTTAGTGTACCTTGTAGAGGGACCCAAGAAGGGAAAAAAAAGAAGAGGCGTGGGGAGCAATGTTCCAAATCAAGCAGGCATAAGGAATTTTAAAAAAAGTCTCACTGTTTCTGTAAGAATTGGTTGATTTTAAGAATTGGTAAAGAGCAGATTGTGAAAAGCCTCACTATGGAAGCAACGTGTGACTTTGGAACTGCCAGTGTGCTTAACAGTGAAGCAGGAAGACAGCAGAAAAAAATACAATGTTAACCATTCTCCATTTCACATAAGTGCATGGCTTTTAAAAAATTGAGTTTGGGAAGAAAAGCAAAAAAAATATCCGGAGAACACAGAAAACATGGAAAAGCCTGTCTCAATGAGGAGATCACATATTGCTCTTGAAGCAAGGCTAACAATCTATTAGAATGGTAAAAAAAAATTGACTTTTGAGATTTTCCTGAATAAGTCATGCTGCACCTTTTTTCAATATACCCCATAAAAGAAGTAATTGCCGTTTTTGGTTTTACTAACATTCCGCTCTTGCTGGGAAACATCTTAAATTGTGATTTGTACAGAAATAAAGTCCTGCTTAATTCTGATAGGCAGGGATGATCAGTTTGAAAAAAAAAAATGCATGTAAAATTCCAGGCAATTACTCGCTATTTAAAAATAGTATAACATATTTTTTAAAATCCCTTTATAAGAGGCAGATATAAATGTTTTGAAATGTCTTACAACACACTGGATATTTCTAGTTTCAGACATTATTTAAGGGATCTGCGAACAAGCAGACTAAAGATGGCTAAATAGTAACTGCACCCCATTTATTAGTTTCATTTTTGGGGGTAATGGTTGTAGTTAGTACTTTGATAGTGCTTGTAGTTTGGGAGGTAAGCCAAGATGTAACCGAGGAAACTTGCAGAAGCCAGACACAGAGAGATGGATGCAGGTTTTCAGGAAGTAAGAGGTCTTTATTAACATACCGATCGGGTCTCCGATGAACTAACGTTCCAAAAGAGGTCTGAGGGCCGAACACATGGAGTACATGCTTTTTATAGAACTATAACTCCTCCCATTAATAGCTCCACTTGTCCCCCCTCCCGTCTTACCTTTGCTGAGGGAGACATTGCTTTCTTCCAGTCGCTGGTGGTTCCAGTGGTGAGAATGAACTCTACCCTGCAGTTCAGGGTAGAGTTCACTCTCGCGAGAAGGCCATGGTAACGCTCCGTGCTCACGAGAGGAGAACCCGGGGGAGCAATGTGCCTGTGGGCCGGGGAGGGAGATCACTGATCTCCCATCCGGTCCATAAAGGCACATACAGCAGGGCTGGCGCTTGGATAGTGCCAGCCCTGCATGAGCCGGCAGGGGAGAGCATCGGCCTCACTATTTTCTCAGTGGGTGGGGGGGAGGGCAATTGCCCCGTTGCCCCCCCCCTGGATCCGCCACTGAGTGGATGTCCAAGCAAATTCACCCAAAGGTCAGATCGAGCAATGTTCAGAGAATGTCATGGTCTTATGCAGGTCTTATGCAGACTTTTGCCATGGTTAACGTTTGGTTCTTTATTGGTAACTTTAGACATGGTTAAGTAACAGGAAAACCTATAAGTGAGATTATAGGTGATAGGAAATAGAACCTAAATTATAGGCAATAGATAGGAGAACCTTTAAGCAAAATGATAATCAATAGGTAGAAGGAGAACCTATAAGTGAAATCATAGGCAAGAGATAGGAAAAATAACAGAAAGAGTTTAGGCAATAAGCTCCAGACAGGTTATTAACAGGATATAATTTGATAGTAAGAAAACCTATAGATGAAAATATAGGTTATATAGAGAGTCAAGAAAAACAGAATAGTAAGGACAAGTAAAATAGACGTTTAGAGAATCAGTCACCTTGTTTAGAAGGAGCACGGATCATGCAGGTAAATTATTTTTTGCAACATTGATTAGTAGCGTAGTTCAGGTAGGTATTATGCAGGCTGGTAATATAAAGCAGGTTGTTAGTATAGATCAGGTTTGTAGCGTAGTACAGTTTGGTAACAAAGCAGGTTGGTTGTGTAGATCAGGTTGGTGTAAAGAAGCTTGGTAGTGTAGATCAGGTTGGTATTCAACAGGCTGGTAACAAAGTAGGTAAGTTTATAGGAGTCAGGAACAGAAGTCTTTCAGGTAGACCATCAACTTCATTGTAAGGGTCCAGTATTGAGCTGGGTGAGGCCTTTTGTATAAGTAATCAGCCCAGGCAGGTGAGGTAGAGTGAAGAAAAGTTCAGTCCTAGTGGTTACGGAGGCCACAAGGGGTGGAAAGTTGGAATTGTTGTAATGAAACAGATAAAAGAAACATAATTTTGGTTGTCAGGATTAGATTCTGACAGAGAAATTGCAAAAAACAAAAAAAGAGTTAATTCACAGACTCTACAGGCATCCGTTAGCATGCTAAATGTTAAAGTTCGTGACAGTACAATTAGAAAAAGACTGAACAAGTATGGTTTGTTTGAAAGGGTTGCAAAGAGAAAGACTCTTCTCTACAATAAGAACATTATAGCCAGGGACGTATTAGCCGCGAGCAAACAAGGCATTTGCCTTGGGCGGCATTTTTCAGGGGGCGGCAAAAAACGCCGCCCCAAATGCCCAGGACAAATGCCTTGTTAGCCTTGCGGCTAACTAACATGCCGGGCGGGCGGGCGGTGCTGGCTGATGGGCGGGCGGACGGCTGGCGAGGGAGCTCTTCCTCTGAGCGGTCTGCTCAGCTCCCTCGCGCGCCGCAGAGTTAGGCTGGGAGCCGGGATATGATGTCATCAACCCGGCTCCCAGCCCCACTCTGCGGCGCACGAGGGAGCTGAACAGTCAGCTCAGGGGGAAGTGCTCCCTCGCCAGCCACCCACCCAGCAGCCAGCCCATCAGCCCGACCGGCAGCCACTGGACCACCAGGGAGATAATGAACCCCTTCCCCCCCCAGCATTCCCTAAGGTAAGGAGGCTGGGAGGGGGGAGTTAAATAAAAAAAAAGTGTTAATGTGTCTGACTGTGTGTGTCTGTCTGTGTGTGTGTTTGTGTCTGACTGTGTGTGTGTCTGAGTGTTTGTGTCTGACTGTGTATGTGTGTCTGACTGTGTGTGTGTGTGTCTGACTGTGTGTGTGTCTGACTGTGTGTGTGTGTGTGTGTGTGTGTGTGTATTTAGAAGGTGGGCGGGGGGAGGGAGGCGCCTGAGTTTTGTCCTGCCTAGGGCAGCACAAAACCAGGATACACCACTGATTATAGCACTGGTTAAGTTTGCAAAGTTGCATCTGAACAAACCACAAAACATCTGAAACCATGTTCTTTGGACAGACAAGACCAAAGTGCAGATGTTTGGACATAATGTACAGCCCCACGTTTGGCGAAAACCAAACACAGCATATCAGCAAACTCATCATGCCAAATGTCAAGCATCGTGGTGTAGGGGGTGATGATCTCTGCTTGTTTTGCAGCCACAGGACCTGAGATGCGTGCAGTCATTGAGATAACTATGATCTCCTCTGTATACCAAAGCAATTCTAGAGTAAAATGTGAGGCCATCTGTCAGACAGCTAAAGCTTGGCCAAAATTGGGTCATGCAACAGGACAATGATCCCAAGCTCATCTACAACAGAATGGCTGAAAAATTAAAGAATCAAGGTATTGCAACAACCCAGTCAATGTTCAGACCTCAAGCCTAATGAAATGCTGTGGCGGAACGAGAGCTGTGCATAAACGAATGCCAGCAAACCTTAATGAACTGAAGTAAAGAATGTTGTAAAGAAGAGTGGGCCAAAATTCCTCCACAATTATGTGAGAGACTGATAAAGTCATACAGAAAACTATTACGCCAAGTTATTGTTGCTAAAGACAATGAATCCTAAGGTGTACTTAGCTTTTCACACATGGCGCTTAATTTGAGTTTCAAAAATCATGACACAGTGTGTTGTTCATCTGAGGTTGTATTTACTGTATGACTGTATGTAAAGGACCACACACTTTTGCTGGAAAAGATAGTGATTGTTGGATCAACATGTCAAACAATTTATACAAAAAGAATTATATTTATAATATATATGTATATATTTTTTAGGGCAGCATATGATCATTGACTAATTAACTCCTTTACTTTGGAGCAATGATCAGATACATAATAAATCACTCAGAAGGGTTACAATTCTCTTACTGCAATAGACGGACTGAATGAATGGAGAATATCATATCGATTTCAAAATTAAGAAGTGTAATAAGATGTGTTTAGAGCTTGGGTCCTCAAACTCTGGCCCCCCAGATGTTGCTGAACTACAACTCCCATGATTCCTTGAATTACATAGATAGCCAGAGAATCATGGGAGTTGTAGTTCATCAACATCTGGGGGGTCGGAGTTTGGGGACCCATGGTTTAAAGCTTGCTCTGTGTCTCACCTCCTGTTTGTGAAAATGTTTTACATGATCCTTTATATGGCACAGCAACATCAAGGTCACTAAACGCACCAATTACAAATATATTAGCAATATAAACTTTACCACAAACAAAATTGTGGATACTTCCCAAACACCACAGAAAAAGACTTCTTAAAAAGTTCACAAGGAATTGATTTAAGACTGTTCATTTCAAAGTCAATTCAAAGGGTCTGACATTATTTGCTTTTTTGCAGAGCAAAATGGATCCCCCAATTGACTTGGCATTGCACATTTAAATATGTTTACTTGATTAAAGACCAGTTAAAGGCTTTTAAAGAAAGGGTACATAGGAGCCTTCATGTGGACTTCTTCCCGTTCACCAGATTATCGTTTTTTTCCAGTCCCATACTCTGATGTGTGAGCCTCTTTACCATGGTGCCTGGTATAAGTGCAGCCAGTGCAATTGCCAGCAATGTTCTAGAGACTTGACCTTTGAGAGAATGGAGCCTGTCTGGACGCAGATGAAGTTGTAAGGCAGGAGACCTGTGGTCATAATATATTCAACAATTAATCTCAGGAACATCAATGGAAAAAATAAACTGAAGCAGTTGGAAATTAAAAATCTGATTATGGTTCCATCAGGTCAGGTCCAGTCTTATACATTGTGTTTTGTAAGTTTTGCAATAGTTATTCTTCTTTGATTTTGCACTCACGCGGGATGCAGTGACGTCATGTATGTGATTACGCATGACGTCCCGGATGTTTCAAGAGACCGCAAACACAGGGAGCGTCACGTTGATGGGGTAGACGGACGCCCCCCTCTTTTGTCTATTTAAACCTATGTTTTTATGGTTGTTATACCAGGGCCTTCGAAGGGACATTGAGGTCTTGAGCGCGCAGCCCAACATCCACCTGCACCACAGCCGGACTACAACTACTACCGGACTCCAGCTATCACCCAGAGCTCATTCAGTGACTATTTCCAGCATCCATTCCATATGGATTTTCTTTATTGCACAGGACTAATTTTCCAAACTGAAGATGGGTGAGATCCAACCTTTTTGATTATCTTTCCCTCCCTTTGTGGAATTTTTTGTTTATTTTTTCTACTAACATCTATATGGAATAGTTATATCCATTCTGATCAGTGGACTCAAAATACAGACATCGGGACATATTTTTGTACATTTTTTTGTTTCTTTTTTCACTTTCTTCTATTTTTTCCTTTTTTTAACTAGCCTATGTATTTACACATATTCTTATGAATTAGAGGGTGGATCCACCGGTGTCATTGACAGTGATTTCTATCAACTATGCATGAATTATTGAATTACTTTTTATTAATTAATTTAAACTTGGTGTAAAGTATGTGTTCAGCTGGTTATCTACATCATGAACTATAGGTGTGGCTCAGGTGATTGATGTACATAGTTACTCTGTGTGTTGTTGGTTTCAATATACCTATTTTTGCATCATTTAGAGTGCGGTATTTCTTTCGATTGATTATATATTTTTGGAGGTTAAAACATAAGGGTGACCTCAATACCTGCACCTACTCACGTGCAGAGTGCCAACATCATCTATTTTTATGTCAAACACTTTATATATAATATAAATATATATTTTTTTGTATAAATATAATTTTTAAGGCAGCACATGATCATTGACTAATTAACTCATCTACTTTGGAGCGATGATCAGATACATAGTTATCACTCAGAAGGGTTACATTTCTCTTACCGCAATATGCAAGATAAGGAGATGGACTGAATGGAGAATATCATATTGATTTGTGAAAATGTTTTACATGGTCCTTTATATGGCACAGCAACATCAAGGTCATTAAACGCACCGATTACAAATACATTAGAAATATAAACTTTACCACAAACAAAATTGTGGATTCTTCCCAAACACCATAGAAAAAGACTTCTTAAAAAGTTCACATGGAATTGATTTAAGACTGTTCATGTCAAGGTCAATTTAAAGGGTCTGATATTATTTACTCTTTGCAGAGCAAAATGGATCCCCCAACCGACTTGGCTTTGCACATTAAAATATGTGTTCACTTTATTAGAGACCCGTTAAAGGCTTTTAAAGAAAGGGTACATAGCCTTCATGTGGACTTCTTCCCGTTCACCAGGTTATCGTTTTTTTCCAGTCCCATACTCTGATGTGTGAGTCTCTTTACGATGGTGCCTGGAATTAGCGCAGCCAGTGCAATTGCCAGCAATTTCAGCAATGTTCCCCAGGAGAACATATCATCTAGAGACTTGACCTTTGAGAGAATGGAGCCTGTCTGGACACAGATGAAGTTGTAAGGCAGGAGACCTGTGGTCATAATATATTCAACAATTAATCTCAGGAACATCAATGGAAAAATTAAACTGAAGCAGCAGGAAATTAAAAATCTGATTATGGTGCCGTCAGGTCACACAATGAGCATCATAACTAGACATTTCCCCAAATTTCCACTAGTTGCATACTTAGAACGTATACACGATCAGATGTCCTGGGATAGGACTACATTAAACAACACTATATCCAGCCTGTACTATGACTGTGACATGAGAACATCCTTTAATAAACTATGAAAAACATTTATGTAAGCATTGTGACACTTTTGATATAATTTAATTTGCTTGTATGGAGATTGACAACCTCAAACATCTTAACCTAATATGTAGATAATTAAAAACAATCAGCCTCAACATATTAAGGAAACACTCCAAACCCCTAGAGCACTTCAGATTGCTGCTTGTTAACCAAAATACCTTCTCCTACTCTCTAGTTCCTAACTTTTCTCTAACCCCTCCTCACACTGTTATCTAGCCCCCTATAAAGTGACTTCTGCGATTAGTTATAGAAAAGTAATCTGACCTGGAGAATAGATTGTAACAAAAAAAGTCTGTAATCAATTTGACTCTGACCAAATTGTCTTATTTAATCAGTATAAACAGGTGCATTTTTCAGCATTCACATGCCCACTATCTCTGTGGGGCAAATACCACTTTGGTTTCCGTTCCTCACCAGGTAAAATAATCCTCTGATTAAACAGCACTTTCAGGGGACAGTGGCAGACAAGAGCTGCTTACTCCCAAATAGTGATGTCCCGAACTGTTCGCCGAACGGTTCGCCGCGGACTCATCATTGAGTAAACTTTGACCCTGTACCTCACAGTCAGCAGACACATTCCAGCCAATCAGCAGCAGACCCTCCCTCCCAGTCACTCCCACCTCCTGGACAGCTCATTAAGAATGCAGCTTCACAATGGATGCTGTCCAGGAGGTGGGAGGGTCTGGGAGGGAGGGTCTGCTGCTGATTGGCTGGAATGTGTCTGCTGACTGTGAGGTACAGGGTCAAAGTTTACTCGATGTGTCCGCGGCGAACCATTCGCGGCGAACCGTTCGGGACATCACTACTCCTAAACACTGAGACACATGCTCATAAAAATCATAAAGGCTAAATATTAAAGTGTAAAGTTATGTGTTTACCTATAAGGACAGACATAAAGAACTGCCCCACTGGGATGTTCAGTATTGGAGATGTCAAGTTCAGAAACCAGTTGGGTGTCATGGGAAACAAACGCAGGAAGAGAAGGAAGAAAAACAGGCTGCTGCGGTTTTCTTCAACCTGCCGAGAACAGAGGTAGATTCAGGGTTATGTGTATCCGTGGGGAGGCAATCCATACAAACTCTGTGTATATCCAAGACAATTCTTCCTTGCAGATTGGTGCAGCTGTACATCTATGGGATTTATATAGTTCACAAGCAAAATAAAACCAAAGGCCATAAGTGTGCAACATTTAGATTAAACCAGAATAAAACTGAAATGGAACGGAGTCTCCATTCTGTGTGTACTTTACAACTGGTAAGACTAATGGGAAGTGGAAGGTATATTTAATAGGATATCAACAATTCAGCTATGTTGTTTCCTACATATCAAGAAATCTCACAATTGTTTGGAAATTGGACGTGTTCTTTAATTGTGTGTATACCTATCACTTTTGTAGTAAGATCTTTCCAAATAACCTTGAAAATGATTACACTTTTTAATATTAGATAGGGAATATGCACATAGAACTACAGAGCATGAAAATGTTTTTAAATGATTTATCTGAGGAGGTGGGTTGGAATTATGTATTTACCTTTGATTGCAGCAAGGAGACTTTTTCAGGGAAGTAGAGCACAACGATCTGTTTGCCAAATGCACGAGAGAGAAGATAACAGAATGTGGCTCCTAGGGAGGTTAGTAAACAGCAAAGGAACAGGCCAAGCCACGGCCCAAACAGCGCTCCACCCAACAGGTTCTGTGGAGGGATAAAATAAAAACAATAATGGACTACAACAGAAATATTGCAAAAGCTAATTTAAATGGCCAGTAAATCTCACCAGATCAACTAGTTGCACACAGAGCAATGTATATTATTGTAAAAGAACACTCCAAGCATCATTAGCAATACAGCCCACTATAGTGGTTATGGTGCCAGGAGTAGCCTGTATAAAGGACAGTAGTCAACCATTTTTACAAAGCTTTTAGAAACTTCAAAAATTATATAAACATAAACCACAGATTAAGAAACATTGACAAGAGAGGACAAAATCCAAGGCATGTCCATTCTCTCACTTCCAATCTTGAATATGTACTTTAAGGATGTTTAATAAATTTTGTATTTTAATCTTGTTGCAGCACACATTTTATATAAGTACATCCTACGGGTTGATTTACAAACTATTCCCGCTTTCAGGCTTTTTTTTTTTTTTAATATACAAGGTTTTTCACTAAAGTGAGAATTCAAAGTGAATTTTACATTTATGACATACAGAATTTTTTCCAGTTAAGCTACTTTGACCCTAAATTTGAAATCCATTTTGAATTCTCAATTTGTTCAATAATCATATTTGTATTTTCTTCCCTCATTTCCCAGGGATAAAACAAACAAACAAACAAAAAAAAAACATTTGCCAAATTTATGCCACCATTTCAAGATCATAAAATAACTTGTTTATTTCAGTGTCTAGGGCATCATTATTTGAATATTGGCAATTCCAATACATTCAGATTAATTTGCTGATCCAATATACTCCCGTGGAATCCAGCTCGAAAATAGCAGAAAGCATTCGGCCTCAATGTATTGAATTTAGGGGGTTTATGAATGCAGTAGTATACGGACAACCTAAGAGAACTGATCTGACATAAGATAGCATGGAAGATAGTGCATGGAGCAGAGAACAATGAACAGGAGTGTTTGATCAGATAATGAGAACAATAAGAGAAAGGACTAGGACTCATTCCCCATTGTTTCCATATAACACACATGATAGGTGAGATGGCTGGACCAAACAAACCCAATATAAGTGAAAGGCAACTGAGAGAATGAAAGAAGGCGAACAAGACCTGCCAGGCACCTGCGCCATCTGCCGGATGAATTAAGGAAATGGGAAGATCTTAAGTAAGCTGCCATACAGTAGTAAGTTTCATCCCCAGTGTATCACGAGGTGTCTGAGTCTGAATGCCAGCTGCTCAGTCTATTGGGATTCACTTTATAATTACAATGGATGGAGCATGTATTTGATGGAACAAGATAAGTCCCTGTTTGTGTCACAGTTGCAGAGTGTCACGTAGCTCTTTTAAATCAACAGTGTCCTCCATATAACTCTCCCACCAACCGTGCTCGAATCCTCCTTTATCATCATAATAAAAATAAAAAAAACAGTTGAAACCACTGATTCATTGATTGAACAAATTGATCATTGATTTAACAGGCAAGTATGAGACAGAAAGCTGTGATTACTGATCTGCAGGTGAGGATGCGGAAGACAGTCAACAGCTATTATTGATCTGACATGATATAATGCATCAGAAAGCAGACGGCCTGAGATTATTGATCGGTCAGGATATGATGCAGTAGAAAGAGGATACTCTGAGAGTACTGAGCTCACATTAGATTGTGACAGTGATATATGCCAGAAGAAAGCATAGGAAAAGTAGGGGACACACAAAAGAACATGTCCATAGATTAAGGATAGGAAGAGGAACGTTTAGGAGTTGCCCCTTCTCATAGCTCCCCTGTAAAACTATTGAGAAAGGTGATGACTGACACAGACCAAAATATATATATTTATATTTATTTAAGGCTGTCATGTGGGAAGTTCTTAATCACTCTGTCATGCAGCCATCAATTTCAGTGTGTCAGGAGGTGGCTGCCAACTTTGCCAGGATTGACTTTACGGCAACAGTGAATGCTACATTTAAAAAAAAAAAAAAAGAATGATTGTCACTGTTCATACCCAAATTAGCAAAATCTCCACGTGCCCGTTTCCACAATTTGATGCTCCATTCCTCTTCTGTGTTTCTATTGCCTTTCCAATATCAATTCGCAATTCTATTTATAATCCCCAAAAGAACCATTTAAACTGACCATTTATCATCCTTACTGCCATGTGTCAAAACACATAATGCAAAGAACAAGCGGGAATTCCATATTCCTTTGTATTCCCTTCTTCAATATTATTTCTATAAGCTTTTCTTCTCTTACAAGGAACAGATTTTAGTGTGCTCTGCTACTAGGTCTGAAATTTTAAAATGCTTTGATTGATATCATTTGATAGTTTTAGGATGCGGAATCAACTCTTTATTTTATATTAGGGGTTGATTACTGAAACATATCACAGCTGACTATAAAACAATTTATTTAAATTGTCTGCTGATGATGATGTCATTGACTTAACAGGCAATGATACGACTGAAAGAAGGCCACCTCAAATTACTGATCTGGTAGGATATAATGCAGCAGACAGAGGACGTCCCAAGCTTATTGATCTGGCAGGATATAATGCAACACAAAGCGGATGGCCCGCTATTATTGATCTTACAGGTTGCAAAGCTGCAGACAGTGTATGGCCTGAGAATATTTATTGGACAGGACACGATGCAGAAGAAATGGTGTGAGATTATTGGGCTGACAGACGAGGACAATACTTTCGCCCTGAGCAATGGGCAGAGAACAACAATGAAAAAATAAAAAAAATACAACAATTTGACCAGAGCGTAAGGACAGGAAGAAGATGGTCTAGAACAGTGATGGCTAACCTTGACACCATAAATTGTTTCCTGGACTACATTTCCCATGATGCTCAGCTAGCTTTTAGATTCTAAAAGCTAGCTGAGCATCATGGGAAATGTAGTCCAGAAACTATTTATGGTGTCAAGGTTAGCCATCACTGGTCTAAAATAAAGTTAGGAAACGTTCGGCACTCCAGATGTCGAGGACTGCTTCTCCAATAATGCTTTTACAGGGATAATGCTGGCAAAGCATCATGGGAGATCTACTCCTGGTCTAGGTTTTGCTCACCTTCCTATTCACATGCAAGACCATCGAGAGTAGTGATAGCGGTCTGTAACCAATACATTAGATATGAACGTGAAACAGGTATCAACAGAAAAAAAAAAAAAAAAGAAAAAAAAAAAGAGGGTGTAATATGTAACCATGTAGTGCCTGATGGACTGTGAAAGTAAATAGCATATATACACACTGCTAGCACCAATTCAAATCTAGTATCTCATGAGCTGGCTCCAACAGAATGCCAGCTATCTGCTTTGCCACAATCAACATTGAGGTTACAAGGGATGCTGCATTTATCTGACACTGTGTGTTACCCAGGTGGCAGTGTACACACCTGTCCACATGCCAGGTACCTAGACTGAAGCTTCACTTGTTATTTTCCAATATCACTTTTCATCTCCTCTGCAAACCTCCAATAGAACCAGCATTTTTTTTTTTTAAATGTTTTGCTTCCCTTGGGTATTATTGTTATTAAGAATACATGGAGTTTTGTGTAAAAGTTCCTATTGAATTTCCTGTTCTATTTTATTTCTTCAAGCTAAGGACTGTATAATTAGCTCTCTGTTGGCAGGTCCCGAGACAATGTGTGTGTGTTTCTCTTATCAGATGTGTACTCTCCAAGAGATTTATTTCAAACATTCACCAATGAACTTGTGAAATCTCACACTCCTATGCACTACCTGTCTTCTATTAACTCTTTCTGTGACATCGTTCAGAAGAGGCTTCTAATGCTGATGCAATCTATTCCCAGTATCTTTTACAGGCACTCCTTGACAGCTTGCAATAGACCCTATCAGTGTGTCTCGTAAGCTGCACATGCCTGAGTGTACAGATCTGTAAACACTTACACCGAGAGACATATTTGTTTCTCTTACAGCCTTCAACTGTACAAGTGCCTGGCTTGTAACTATCATAACTTTTAGTAAAAAGTGATTAAATGATTTCAATATTTATCCATTATGTCAGATGTTATTCATCTATATTGCACATATCATTAGGTTTCGCTACTAACTTAGGACTCCGTTTTCAGTCGTGCCTTTAGGGGTTTAGCCAACTCTATGAAGAGGCATAACTCTTCCATGATATTCTACAATTCCAAGAGAAATCATTACTTGTTTTAGTGTCTTGTATTGGCAGTTTTGTGACTGAGTGGATATCGTTTCAACTTACATCCTTTATAGTGACACAGCAAGTTGTAATTCCTCTAATTCTTCAAAGGGTAAACTGATACAGTTAAGATAGAACTCTCTGATGAAATATATACAATTACGTGGACATTCATTAAAGTGAGAATTTTTGGGAGCTCAAAGAGAATTTCAAATTTAAGACCAGAATAGCCAATCTAGAGAAATTCTGCAAGATAGATGCGCTTTTAGTAGGCTACTTTGGCCTGGTCTCTGATGAAGCATCAGTTAAAGCCCGAAACGCCAACTAGTGGTATATGTTTCTGCCTGCGTGTCCCAGTCATAATGTGAAATTAGAATAAAGGCTCGTTTTATTTGTATCCATGTGGATTGAGGCATTTTTCCTTTGTTTGGAGGATATTCCCCAGTCAAACAATGAAATTAACTTTAGTAAATAATTCTGTTTGATTCTATTGACATAAATTATGATACATATGAAAGTTTGAATTGCTTAGTTTCTAAACAATAGTATGGAGGCCTTCCTGTTGGGTTGGATTGAAGTTTACTTCATCTCGTGGGTGTTAGAAGTATTATCGGATCTCTATTTCTAAAGTGTCTAAGCTGTGTCTATTTATCATACCATCTGTTACGTTCTTTCTGTTCAATTTAAACAAAGTTGGATATGCAGTTAGGCTAACTATTTTCAGCCTTCCTCTAAATAAATTTTACTTTAAAAAAAAAATAAAAATATTATTTATTCATAAATACTATTTTACCAGTGTACAGATACATAAAGGTCAGTCTATAAAAATGTATATTCCAGTCACAGAAAAGTTTACACTAAAAGTCAACTACATGATTGTTGCTTATAATAATGATTTTTATATAATAATTAAATGTATATTTAGTTTTTTCTTTAATGAAAAAGGTTTATGTACTTACTAGGAAGCTGGAGCCTGGAATGGCAAAGCTTTGCTTGTAGAGGTACGCACTACAGAACAAAAGCATCACATATGTTTGATGTTCTCTCTTGTAGTCCAGCAAAAAGTCAGCCAGCTCTCGTAATTCATCCAAATCTGAAGGAAACACCAGGGACCTTAAAAAGCAAGACACATTACATAAAAAAAGCAAAATATGTAATAACTTTAGAAACAAAAGAAAGTAATCTGCTCAAAATGATGCCATAAAAACACCTCCCACCTACTACAAAGATCTATGTCGCTCATTGCTTGTAGCAAAGATTACATGAACAGCTTTAACTTTGGTTCATTTTACTTAAATGAGAATCATGAAAAAAGTACAATTATAAGTGTCCCAAAATATGGAACTTTTTTTTATTTTTTTTATTTGAAGAGGTTTTTATTTGAAATCGTGCAGGGAACCACTACGTAATTTAATGGCATCTATGCATTTTCTTCTCACTGACCTGGATTCCGATTAGCTAAATAGGAGGTTCTGAGAACTTCTGACATCAGAAGATTTTTTTGTACTATTACATAGCACTGTCAGGAAACACGACGCTAGTGGCTGTCACACTGAAAGCCACCAGAGGCATTTCCCTCCTTAACACAAGCTGAAGAACTCTATATCCAGCATGATGACGCTGAGGAAGAGCTGGATTCCACAAAACTTAGCATGCAACGGAGCAACGCAGATCCATAATGATTCTGTATGAGAAATATTTTACAGCAGGACTTGAAAAATCCCAGACGTCAGGTCTCCATGGCGACTAGGAATTATAAAATATGAAATTTAATGTATCTAGCTAATTTTGCAAGTTTGGTATATTTCATTCAAGTATAGTAGCATAAACAACTTAATGAGATGAGGGCCCAACAACCAATATGAAAATTCTCGAAAATAGTCAAAAACAAAGTCAAAGTGCATTAATCATACATATAAAACACACACTTTATGGTCATCGTAAACACCAATTGGCTAATAAACAGACTAGACCCATCTTGTCCACTTGTGAATTTGCCTCTCATTACTCCAATATCTGATTTCACACACATTTGCTCCTTCTAAACTTAGCACAGGAATACGCCATTTGATATTGTCTGTACAGCATTCAAGCCGCTGGTTAAACACGCAATATGATACAGTTATTTTAAGGAAATTATCTCTCATACCATTAAATCTTTTTTTTTTTTTTAAAGTCTGTTTGTATAATTTTCTAATGATTTTACATTAAACAATGAGTGGCCTGTACTCCAAAAATGATCTTCACTATGTATTTGCAATAGTTGCTAGAGAGTTCAGTACAGTTGTAATTCTACCATCTAAATTGGAAATTATTTATAAATTTGGCTGATTTCGACCTAAAATTTTAAACTTTGATTGGCTAATAGTTCACACTTCTGTCAATAACCTTGTTGGACTTTGGCATTAGTGATTGTGAAAGCTCAAGCAGCAATTCTCCTGCCACAGCCTTGTATTCATTGAAATGTACCTTTCAGAGTAGAATTCTCTTCCAAATTAAGGGGATAGTGGTATTTTAGAAAGGGGTGGGGGGAGTTGTTTAACCCCTTAAGGACACATGACATGTTTGACGTGACATGTCATGATTCCCTTTTATTCCAGAAGTTTGGTCCTTAAGGGGTTAAAGCATCACTTCTAATTACAATGAATGGGTATATTAGACAATGTTACATGCTAAACCAATAATGACTTCCCAGCTCCTTTGGGTTCTCTGTTTCCAAAATGCCAGGAGCAGATTGTGCAGACTTTATTCTCCCCCCACCTACACCTATTTAGCTGCCATGGATATATCCGGGGAAATACAGATTGTGCGTTTATTAATTTAGACTGGTGGTGTTTTATTGATCTGAGCTATGTCCTTATATCCAGTCAGAGCTAGAATGTATTGTAAGCTCCTACCTCTCCACTTCTTGCCCTCTGCCGGGTCGCAGGTTGGTGCTAAGTACGTACAGGTAGAAAGTAGCGCAGCCAAACACCACGAAGAAACCTGCCAGGGAGCGCATGGCGGCTTCACTGAACAGACAGGTACGGAATAGCAACCGGAACCAAAGCACGCAGGCTGCAGTACCCAGGGGGATGGAGAGAAGTGAAGGACCGGAAGTACAAAGAGCGGAATGGTTGTATGAGCGTGAACTGTAACCATAGTAACACTGTGCTTCCTATGGTACCAGCGCGATCATTTTAGGGTTATTCACTAAAATACAACATCAAACGAGTTAAAATCCGAATGACACAAAGCTAAAATAGCTGAATTACAAATAAAAAATATTCAACAGTTATAGAAACAGCTTTGCAAATTATTGGAACACCCCCAGAGGCGAAAATAGAAACCACGGGCCCTTCACCCCCCGCCCCACACACACACACAGCCGACAAAAATGATACACATGCAGAAACACACAGACATACAAATACACAAACATACACATGTAGACACACATATATACAAACACACGCAGACACAAACACAAAGAGAAACATACATTCAGACACACGCGCAGACATACAGATACACACAGACAGAGACACATACATTCAGACACACACATACATACAGATACACACAGACAGAGACACATACATTCAGACACACAGGCCGAAACACATACATTCAAACTCACACACATACATACAGATACACACAGACAGAGACACATACATTCAGACACACATACATACAGATACACACAGACAGAGACACATACATTCAGACACACATACATGCAGATACACACAGACAGAGACACATACATTCAGACACACATACATACAGATACACACAGACAGAGACACACATTCAGACACACACATACAGATACACACAGACAGAGACACATACATTCAGACAAACACACATACATACAGATACACACAGACAGAGACACATACATTCAGACACACACAGACATACATATACACAGAGACAGAGACACACATTCAGACACACATACATACAGATACACACAGAGACACATACATTCAGACACACACAGACATACAGATACACACAGACAGAGACACATACATTCAGACACACAGAAATACAGATACACACAGACAGAGACACAAACATTCAGACACACACACAGACATACAGATACACACAGACAGAGACACAAACATTCAGACACACACACAGACATACAGATACACACAGACAGAGACACATACATTCAGACACACATACATAGAGATACACACAGACAGAGACACATACATTCAGACACACATACATACAGATACACACAGACAGAGACACATACATTCAGACACACATACATACAGATACACACAGACAGAGACACATACATTCAGACACACATACATACAGATACACACAGACAGACACACATACATACAGATACACACAGACAGAGACACATACATATAGATACACACAGACAGAGACACATTCATTCAGACACACATACATACAGATACACACAGACAGAGACACATACATTCAGACACACATACATAGAGATACACACAGACAGAGACACATACATTCAGACACACATACATACAGATACACACAGACAGAGACACATACATTCAGACACACATACATACAGATACATACAGACAGAGACACATACATTCAGACACACAGACATACAGATACACAGAGACAGAGACACACATTCAGACACACATACATACAGATACACACAGACAGAGACACATACATTCAGACACACACACACAGACATACAGATACACACAGACAGAGACACAAACATTCAGACACACATACATTCAGACACACACACATACATACAGATACACACAGACAGAGACACATAAATTCAGACACACACATACATACAAATACACAAACATACACATGTAGACACACATATATACAAACACACGCAGACACATACAAACACACAGAGAAACATACATTCAGACACACACAGACATACAGATACACACAGACAGAGACACACATTCAGACACAGATACACACAAACAGAGACACACATTCAGACACACATACATACAGATACACACAGACAGAGACACATACATTCAGACAAACACACATACATACAGATACACACAGACAGAGACACATACATTCAGACACACACACATACATACAGATACACAGAGACACACATTCAGACACACACACATACATACAGATACACACAGACAGACACATACATTCAGACACACACACAGGCAAAATGTCACCCTCCTTTTTCCTACCTCTTAGGTGCCAGAGGGTGACTTTCCCTGGGGCCCGGTTGCTCATGCTGATGGGAGTTAGAGTTCCCACTCTGACTCCCTCCTCTCTTCCTCCCATGCGGCTGTCTCTGTTTGCTGGCAGGAAGTGACCGGGGCAGTCCCTTCCTCCCAGCCTCTGATGTCATGACAGGGGCCCGGTTGCACTGTTAAAACGCCACAGCGCTGACCGGGCCCCCTGGAAATTAATTTCCATTGGGTGGCCCTAACAGCATGGGCCACCCATTGGGCCCCTTAACACATGGCCGGGGGCCGCAACACATGGCATCCGGTCGCAGGGGTCTACAGGGCGGCCTGGCCCCCTGGAATGACGGGCCTGGTCTCAGCTGTGACCGTAGTAGTTCCGCCATTGAACAGTCCCATATCTCCAAACATTGCACTCTTGAACTGGACAGGTGGGCGGAGTCGTAAGGGGGCGTTTTAATTCTCAGGATGAGAATATCATTTTGCCTCTTTATAAATCACTGGTAAGACCACATCTTGAATATGCTGTGCAATTTTGGACACCTGTTCTAAAGAAGGATATTATGGCACTAGACAAAGTGCAGAGGCGGGCTACAAAATTAATAAAAGGAATGGAACATTTCAGCTATGAAGAAAGGTTAACAAATTTAAACCTCTTTAGTTTAGAAAAACATTGCCTCAGAGGGGATATGATAACATTATACAAATTTATCCGGGGCCAATACAAACCATTGTGTGGAAATTTATTCACAAACCGGACTTTACATAGGACACAAGGTCATGCATTTAGACTGGAAGAAAGAAGATTTCGTCTAAGGCAAAGAAATTTTTTTTTACCATAAGAACAATAAGGATGTGGAATTCTCTGCCTGAAGAAGTGGTTTTATCAGAGTCCACACAGATGTTCAAACAGCAACTAGATGCATACTTGCAAAAATAGAATATCCAAGGATATAATTTTTCAAAGTAGAGTAATAGTTTCTTGATCCAAGGATTAATCTGACTGCCATTCTGGGGTCAAGAAGGAATTTTTTTCCTAGTTTGTTGCAAAATTGGAAGTGCTTCAAACTGGTTATTTTTTGCCTTCTTTTGGATCAACAGCAAAAAACAAATGTGAGGAAGGCGGAACTTGATGGATGCAAGTCTCTTTTCAGCTATGTAACTATATAACTATGTTTCCAGTGATGTAAAACACTTAGCTTGCGATGCCCAAAATGGGCGTGACCAATCCAAAGATAAAGATAAATTACCTGGATGTTGGACAAAAGTAACATCAGAGACTACCTGAATGTACCTTTCCTGGTTAAACACTTTGTTATTATTCTAATAGAGTAGACATGCGCAGTGGCGTAGCTAGGGGGGGGGGGGATTGAGGGCCGATCCGCCCAAGGAAGCATTTTATTGGGGGTGGCACTTGAGCCTGTGGGCCAGCACCTCCGTCTGGTGCTCTGTCAGAAATAATGACCCGTCAGAAATCTCGACAAAACGTCATGTCTGGTGCAGGGACATCATGTCTGCATCGGACATGATGTGGGTCAAGATTTCTGAATTGCAGCCTCTCTGCCCCACTGCAGTCTCAGCCCCCCAATCACAGCCCATACACCCCACTACAGTCCCCTCCCCCCCAATTGCAGCCCCAAACTCCCCTACTACAGCCCCTATCCTTCCCATTACATCATCTATCCCTCCCACTACAGCCTTTATTTCCTCCACTTGCAGCCCAAATCCAGGACTACAGGTCCGAACACCCCTTTCCACTATCGACCCTAATTCCCCTTTTGCACACCATTCCCTGATTACAGTCCTTACCTCCCACTACAGTCCCATATCCTCCCAACTACAGCCCCTCTCCCCCAATTGCAGCCCATATTCCCCACACTACAGCCCCTTTCCCCAATTGCAGCAATCCACCTACTTAAGCCCCTAACCCTCCTAATACAGCCCTTATCACCGACTACATTTCCTAACCCCCCATTTATAACTCATACCCCACACTAAAGCCCCTGTCCCTCCATTAGAGTCCCTTACTCCTCAATTACAGCCTCTATCACCCCACTACAGCCAACTATCGGTGCCCCTCCCGAGATTAGGATCTAGATTCGCCCCTGCCACATCAGCTACTCCTGGGATCTGGAGAAACTGAGTGACAGACAGACATAGTGAGAGAATGACATAGTGCGCTTCTTGATTTTTCAAAGAGAGACCAATCAGGATGAATACTCTGTCACTCTCACTACGTGTGTAAAGTCCTCCTACCAAGTAGCTTGTGAAGCTGCCTCCCTGAAATGAGTTTTGGCATGTTGGGATGTCTGCTGATGCTTTGCTACGTCTACACCGGACATGGCGTGGGTCGAGATAGGAACGGCAAACTCGGGCAAGAACTCTAGTTACACCACTGGACATGCATCTAGGAAATACAAGGGGGTGCAAAGGACCACCACTGATGTCTTTTGTATCTACCAGCACTTCATCAGAGACTAGGCACAAAACACATTAGTGGGGATCTTCTGTTGCCCTTGTATGTTCTACCGCCATGTCTCTTAGAATAAAGGTAATCTATGCTTATCTTTAAAGCAAGCTGTTTTTGGCTTCTGTATAGAGGAGATCCAGTGTTCTGCCATTTTTCTTGACCTGCCCACTCACCTCTCTATAAATATATATATATATATATATATATATATATATATATAAACATTGATTTCCCGATTTTTTAATATATTAATATTTTGATTCAGCACTTACAATATAAAAATAGGTAAATCAATGTTTATTAAAAGTACTTAAATCGGCAGGAGGTTTGTGTTTGTGCATGAAATTGCGGTGAAACAGCTGATTCTGTGTCACCAGAAGTGACGCGGCGCAGACTTCTGATGTGTCCAGAAAAATAGCAAAACACTGGTAATACAGTTAATTTTAGGTATTTAGTATATCATTGGCACTACACAAAATGGATGGTACTGCCAAGAAACGAGCAGGGCTGCCCATTGGCATGAACTCATGCCAGGTTAACTGACAGACTTCCTGCCCCAATCAGGGCACGCCAATTAGGGCACGCCATGTAGACAGGGCAACTGAATTTCAGCATGGTTCTAATGCATAAAACACAGCGTTTGCATTGTGCTAAACGAGGGTCAGTTCCCTGGTGTCCCAAGATATGGGACACTAGGGAACAAAATGTGGACCTGCTGAGACAGTTGAGGGACATGCATTGCATTACTATCTAATTGTAAGACAAATTACAGTTGTGCTTTACATTTTTATTTCTACATAGTGGCACCAGTTGTTCTTTTTATTTATTTTTTGTTCACTAGTGCCTTTAATTATAGGAAATAATTTTAGATTTAGGTTCCTATGCACGTTTGCACCCTGCAACAAATTTACATGTTTTAGAACTGCTTCCTTCTTTCAACAACACTTTCTTTGTAGCTCATAACAAATTGGTAGAAGAACCCATTTCTGAATAGTCCAGCCATATTATTCCAAGCTTTGCAAAAATAGATCACAAAAAAAAAACATTTATTTTTATGAATATGAAAATAGTAAAAACATTTAAAAAAAAAAGTATTTATTTTTTGCTTTAAATATAATTATGTCCGAAAATGTATTGAGCTTTAAATATAATTAAATATATTGATCTTATGTTTTCTTGATGTAATCAAGTAAAAAATCTCTAATTGCTGTGTGGATAGTTATACAGACATCTAAACCAGTTTCCTGCAAAGCCTTTATTCCAAAGTTCCACTGGAAGTCACGCCTATCGAGCTGCTGATTGGCTATAAGAGCAGGCAGGGTTGTGACAGTGAATGTCATGGCTTCTGTTACTAAATGATTACCTTTAGAGCTAGTTAAAGCCCACAGACCTTTACACCTGGGTAGAAGCAAGTAAAATATGGCTGCTACACGACGTCTGTCTCACTCAGTGGCCGTGATCACAATCAACCACCCTCCTGTCAATGCATTAAGGTAACCAGTGGGATCACTCACATTGCCCCTTCAATGGTTGCTACATTCTGTTTCCTGATACTGGCAGCATAAACTTTTATGCATGGGAAAATTGTCTGATCAGCTGTATATCCTGATTACTAAATAATATAAATGTGCAAAGTAATCCCTGTTTTCATTTCACAGTTATTAACAGATTGCCTGATTTCTTGTTTTATTGACAGATTTTCTTGTAATGCAAATTGCCTATTATGAGTATTGTAGGAAAGCAGATGAAATTAATATTAATAAGGGATAGAGTGTGGTCACGGCAGTGCCATAATTACAAAAATAATTTACAATTTATGCAAAACTGCCGTGGTTCAATCAGTACTAGAATTCTACCTCAAAACAGTAGAAAAAGCACAATGTGCAAACTAGTTAATATGGGCCACTTGTGAAACCCTTAAAATTTTACATCTGGCCCCATAACAACTTCATCAAAATGGCGCTTCCTTACCATTAGGGGCTAAACCAATTATGAACGGTTTAACCCCAATGTCTGTGCTCTATCATCGTATTGTTCTACCTACCTGTCATTTTGCTCTCTGGATTTCTTCAGAAAGCAAGGATCTGGCAGGGGCGCTGCTTATTGCCTACCAGCGGTCAGCTGGTACTTCAGATTTTGTTGCCTATATCTCCTATAATGCTTTTACAGCCATAATGCTGGTAAAGCATCAGTGAAGATGTAGTCCACAAAGTCTGAAGTGCCGGTGGTTGCCTACTCTATGCCCATTAGTAGCTCCCCAGTCATAAAAAAAAAAGTATATTTTGTTCCTTTTTGATTTCAGGTATGTAGTGATGACACTTGTAGCTCTGGTGTTCCCGCTTCCTTTGGGCATCACCAGTGGCGCATTTCGTGTCACTGACCCCTCTACCACACCCGCCCCTGTCCCTCTTGATGGGATATCTGTATGTGCAGCATTTAAAAATAAAAAAGCAGAATTGGTCAGGGTGTCTGGAGTAACCCTTCAACTAACCTTCAAATTGTGTGTGTTTTTTACTGTTTTCGTGATATTAATATTAAACTGAGTTAACAGCCCCCCCAGCAGATTGTGAAAAATTATCAACTCTTTCACAATCTTCTGGGGGGGCCGTTAACAAATTAAAACTTAAAATCCATACAAACCACTTGGATATTTGCCAAGCATTGTGGCACTGGTATTCCTGGTGTGAAAATGTTTATTTATTTTTTTATTTTATTTTTTTAGTCATTTGACGCCGAACAGGATTTTAATGTTTAATTAACTAATCATGTTTTCTCCTAGCATCAAATTATGCAGTTTTGCTAAGAAAAACATACGGTGCTAGTGTTGAGATCACTTGTAAACCAAAAACTGAATTGTAATGTTTAGGTAAATAATGTCAATTTGCAAACATTCTCCAAATATGCTCCAAGTAGGGATCGACCGATTATCAGGTTTACCGATATTATCGGCCGATATTCGGTATTTTCGGCCAATATAGATACCGATATTGACGATAATACCTCCTAGGACCGCCGGGCCCATTACAAGCCCGGCGGTCCTGGGGGGGGCGCAGGAAGCTGTTACTTACCTTCCCAAAGCTCCCTTCAGCTCCCTGTGTAAATCTTGCGAGTCCCGCAGCCACAGAGCGTTGCCACTGGTTACCATGGCAACGCTCCGCGCGGCACTAAGGGCCGCAGGATTTACAGAGGGAGCTGAAGGGAGCTGCTGGGAAGGCAAGTAACAGCTTCCTGTGGGCCCCCACAATACTTAACAAGCCATCCCCCATTTTACACAAATTACATCTCTATACACACACTGCATTTTATTTATATATATATATATATATATATATATATATATATATATATATATATATATATACACACACACACTGCATTATGTTCACACTACACAAACACTCTGCATTCACTATGCACACTACAAAAACTCTCTGCAATCGCTATACACACACACACTCTGCATTCACTATATATGCACAAATACTCACTGCATTCACTATACACACTACACAAACACACACTCTGCATTCACTATACACACTACACAAACACACACTCTGCATTCACTATATATATATATATACACACTACACAAATACACTCACTGCAATCGCTATACACACTACACAAACACACACACTCTGCATTCACTATATATATATCCTACACAAACACACTCTGCATTCACTATATATACATCCTACACAAACACACTCTGCATTCACTATATATACATCCTACACAAACACACTCTGCATTCATTATATACACACTACACAAATACACACTGCATCCACTACACACACATTACACAAACACACAGCTCCCCTGTCTAAACACACTTCATCCACTACATGTGGCATGTATATTTTGTGCATTTACCTTTAGAATTAATTTATTTTTTCAAAATGTTAATGTACAGAATATCGGCAAGTTATCGGCTATTGGCCTGAAAGTTCACAGATTATCGGTATCTGCTCTAAAAAATAAATATCGGTCGATCCCCAGCTCCAAGTTTGCTAAAGGTTTTTTTTTTACCATAAAATGCTAATTTCACTACAATTCCGTGTTTAGTGAGTAAACTTCAGAGGTGTCGTTTTTTTCGAAAGGCTTAAAGGTCTATGCTAACAATTGACATTTAACATGTATGACCATATCCCTTTTACGTTTATTAAAATACCGTAAGTATAAATACCATATATACCAATATGTCTTTATCTAGCAGGGTAAATACTTTTATCTGAATGAAGATAAAACTGCTTAGTCCAGCCTCAGGCAATAATCTCAGCCAGCATTTCCAAGCAAAGTGCGTGCTCCCCACTGAGTGTCAAGTAATTGGCAGAACTCTTGTGGAGAAACACCAGGGATCTGACAATGTTCCTTTATATTTGTTGCCACAGATACATTTACCACATACAATGTGCTGGACTGCTCGATATGTTGAAGGCAGCCATACTCTGGCTATTATACATTTTTAGTCATGACTTTATGAACTGGGCTGTGTGCAGTCACCTGGCCACATGCCACCCAGCCATGCATATCTTGTGGCCATTCTTTGTGTTCTCTCATGAGCTGGAGAGAGAAGGTGAAAGATGTCCTCTTTGTACTCACAACATATGGATTCTCCATGGTGGTATTACCGGTGTCATCACCAATAATATCACTAGGTCTAATTCTCTATAAATGCTGTGTACACCTAACCTATTCCTAAGGAGAACTCTACTTATGACCTCCAATGATGTAGGTGAGGTCCAGGTGTCAAACAGTAGATGGTTCTTAACTGTGCCCATTGGAGTGGCCTTGTGGTGCTAATGCTTCACAAAGGAATTACGTCTGTTTGGAACTATAAGTAACATGCATTACAGAGTAACTCTGTAATTGACACAGAGTTAAGTCTTAATTGTGAAGTGGAGCTCTTGTATACAAACCGTGTACTGTGGGACACACAAAAAATTCAACTTATCTGCAAAAAATATTTATTGTGTATTCACAGTTTTAAACAGTAAAACTGTGTGTGTGTGTGTGTGTGTGTGTATATGTATATATGTGTGTGTGTGTGTATATATATATATATATATATATATATATATATATATATATATATATATATATATATATATAAACCTGGATGTGACGAATCGGCACATAACATAGAAGTAATTACACAAACTGGAGGCTTGAAGCGCAGGGCATCTCCGTTGCCATGGAGATTGCCCGCGAAAAATTGGAGCCAAAACACCTGATTCTTCAAGCAAGTACGGTATTTAAAGCAGGAAACAAGTCCACAGAACTTACAAAGAATCATTCCAGCTGAGGAAGCCTTTGGCAAAACGCGTCCTGGAGCAACAGTGAGCAAACAGATTTTTGGACTGTATGCCGAATAAGTGATTAATTTGAAAATTATTTTGAAAGTTTTTATACTGTTATTAAATTATTTTTTTTAGCAATAAAATATATATTTTTATATCACTTACGGCACCATATACATTTTTTCCTGCTTATACAAAGAAGGAATGTGGTCCTTAAACCACATATGCGAACTGAAGTGAGCCCTCATTGGCTCTGGGTTTGTGAGTACACATTCACTTTCTAATAATATATTTATTACCAAAACGATATATCACACTATATACCTTCCCTCTACATCCATTATCTAGGATACTACCTTGTGGACAATTTGGATATAAAGGAGGGAGAGGGTCGCCTTAACGGACCCTAAGGCGCAAGAACTTGAGCTAAGTGTTTTTTAGCTCATGGAAGTGTAAGTTGGCATTTGATTTTCATATATATCACCTTTTATTATACAGTTTGCTCTGTTATGTGTGTGTGTGTGTGTGTGTGTGTGTATATATATATATGTGTGTGTGTGTGTGTATATATATATATATATATATATATATATATATATTCTCTATCTCTCCATCCTAGTGTAGCTTAACCCCTTAAGGACACACGACATGTGTGACATGTCATGATTACCTTTTATTCCAGAAGTTTGGTCCTTAAGAGGTTAAAGAGTGATGAAACTCAGTAAGCTGGATAAAAAGGCAGATTGATGAAACTGAGTGAACCGTGTGCATTTGCTTTTAATAAAGCTGACTTTTTTTACTTTGTCAAGTTGGTGATTTGTATGGAGAATCCGGATACCCATAGAGTCGGTGTTGACCAACCCACACGCTGCAAGCTATTTGAACCATGCAATGTAGGCTCTGATCTATGAGTTATTTAGTTATTTTATATGGTCAATTAATTTGATGTGCAATATTACACTATGAGAATATTCTCTTTCGTTGGATTGTGATACGCTCCATTGAAGAATAACTTTGGATAATACACCTAATATTGAGGGGAATGACCGCGGAAATGGCTGTTACAGTTAGAGCCAATTTATTACCTCGAATAAATGTGAGTGGTTTTATTTAAAAAATATATATGTAAATGCTACACTATGATGGATATACAGCAAAGAAATATAAATTCACCTGTGTGCAGATAGAAAACACACTTAGTGGGTATTAAGTGAAAAAACACATAAATTACCCTTAATTAATTGTATTGTAGATGAAAGGATTCCTCTTATATCCTCAAGACAATAATAACAAAGTGCCAAAAAAATGGCTATCTACAATACAAAAACAATAAAGACGGACATAGCGCAATAATGTTGCAAAATAGAAATTATAAATATAACTTGTTGCACTCACAAAAGCAGTTTGATTGAAGGCACATCAGATACAATGATGTATGAACCTCAGGACTTGTGGAACATCAATATCATGCATAGGAGGAAAAAAAATATATAATAGTGCAGAGTATCCAAGTAAAAAATGACACACTTTATTAATAGATACACTTACAAAATAGAAGTGGCAAATAGGCACATCAAGCTCTGATGGAAAAAACACACGAATCCCAGTCAGGGTCCAGTGGAGCAGGAAAGCCAAATAAACAATAAAATCAAGAATAAATAAATAAAAAATATATAAAATACTTTAAACAATAAAGGACATAAGCCCAATATATAGAATACTCTAAGCAGTAAAGGACATCAGCCCTACGCGTTTCGTTCAAAAATGAACTTCCTCAGGGGCATCTAACAGAATATTGTCCATAAGCATGCATACACTATGATGGTTGCATATATGTTTTATTTTTATCATTGCACTAGTGCTGATCCAATATCATCTGCTGCTGAAGAAAATCATTGATTTAAATGTTTTTTAAAGACTGCTATGTTTTTTTCTTATAATTAAGATACATGTGGCATTATTGGTATCATTTGTATTTCCTAATATTTACATAAAAGTTTTTTTTTTTTTTTATACTTATTTGCTAATTTGTATCATAAGATGCTCTCATGAGTAATAACAGTTCACCTGGATTGCGTTACTAACTCCCTATAAAATTAGGAGAACTTGTTCGTATGCAGGATAGTCTTGATAAAGTCCTAAATGGACAAAATGCGTAGACGTCTATTTTGTATACTGCCTATATATGCCAAAAGCACAACATTTTCTGGTGCACTCAGGACAGAGCATCACAAAACATTGTATGTTCTCATCAATTAATTGTCACGAAGACCATTGCATGCAGTGTTATTTATAATTTGGATATGATTTTAGTATACAGCGGATGTTCCAATTCAAGAGGAGTGATATCGACTCTCTCCGCTCCCAGTAAACCACAGGGGGTCTATTACGTCAACGTATCCGAAATTTGGAATCAGTGGGCTGTAAGACTGTTAAACCTGCCCTTAGACCGCGATCTATCACCTACATAATAACACAGCTTTTTAAATACAGACTAGTCTCTTTATTATATCATATAATCCTGTGACTAGACGTAATATTGTCCAGATTACCTTACTTTATTTTGTTTTATTATTTAATGTGGTGTATTTCATACTGTTTATTTTTTTTAAAATGCATACATGTTTTTTCCATGAATATAATGGTAATACCACCCCTCCATTATTTAGTTGGTTTTATGGGAATAAATAAGAAATCATTTTTGACGATAAGTATGAAAGTTTAGTGTGTAAAGTACACAGGTGGTATACCAGTACTCCACTTTATGCTTGTTTTATTAAAGGGACACTATAGGCACCAAAACCATTTTAGCTTCATAAAATATATGAAAATATATATATATATATATATATAATTATAGATAATGCCCCTGTACTCTCAATGTTCAGTTCTTACCATTTAGATGTTAAATCACTTTGTTTATACAACCCTAGTTACATCTCACTGCATATGACTTACACAACGTTCCTTGTATAAACTCTTAAAGATAGACGTAATGTTTAAACTTCCTTTATTGCACATTCAGATTAATTTTGAATTTATTTTTTTGCACTTTTAATAGCCTTCTAGATTCTGCAGGAGCCTCTTGTGTATGGTTAAAGTTCAATTTACAGAGCATGACATAAAAACTTCTTAAGTAAGTTAACATCTGACTGAAAAATTAAACCATTTTTTTTTTCATGCAGGTCGTATAGGTTAAAGCCAGGGGAGTTGTGACTAGAGCTACATAAACATAAACAAAAGTGATGTAACGCCTAAATGGCAGAGAATTGAGCGGTGAGACTGCAGGGGCGTAAACTATACACTCAAACTGTTTAAGCTAAAGTTATTTTGATGCATATAGTATCTTTTAAGTAATTTGGTTTTGAGAAGAGCACTATAAATGTGGTAGCAGCTATTTACTTAATGTTAATTTATTTTACTGTAGGAGTGGTATTTGTTATATACATGTAATAGTTAATTTGGATGATATAAGTGCTAGGGCACAATACATTTTTTATTTTTATTTTTTTATTTTTTTTTATTTACAGAGTTAAGTATGACTGTTATGTTACTGTAACGTCCATGGTTCTTTAA
Source organism: Pelobates cultripes (assembly GCA_933207985.1). Lineage (NCBI taxonomy): Eukaryota > Metazoa > Chordata > Amphibia > Anura > Pelobatidae > Pelobates > Pelobates cultripes. The sequence goes on along the minus strand of OW240918.1, from coordinate 51,666,845 downwards.
CATTCATTTTTTTTTTTATTTTTTTTTTGTCTTAGTCACTCTCTCCGTCGCTCAATAGCGAAAGAATTTGGAGATGCCAGTAAGGATTCCTCAATAGAGGCTATTGTTCTCTGCGGGGCCAATGGCAATTTCTGTGCAGGTACAATTTATTCTTTATCCTCATTTCTTTCTACAATATTATGTTTTTGCATCGTAGCCACATGTCTCTGTTATTTTCCACAGGTGCAGATATCAAGGAGTTTGGCTCTTCAACTTTGGACTCTGTCTCTTTAAATAATATAAATGATGCCGTTGAACGATGCCAGAAGCCTGTGGTAGCTGCCATCGAAGGGGTGGCTCTTGGTGGTGGGCTGGAGCTAGCACTGTCTTGTCACTACCGTGTGGCAAATGTACAGGTATCCTCAAACCAAAACCCTGTTATTTGTAATATACACCATTCATTTAAAATATTTGTTCTAATGCTCATACATAAACATATAACTTTGGCAGATAGGCCCCGCCCCCATGAAGCTGTATTTAAAAAAAATAAAAATAAATAAATGTAAACAACTGTTCTGTTAGATGTAAATTTGTTCTAGCGTAGCATGTGCAGTACTTATTTTTACACTAGCACCCTTGGCTGAAACACCTGCAAATAGGTATGTTGAGCTTACAAATGCAATGGAACCCACTGCAGTAGGGTATGGAAGGTATTTAGTATGTAGATCTGATGAGTCTAGAATGGTGTGGTGAGACCTAGTCCTGGTGTGTACAGATTAATCCTGGGTAGTGGATGTGGTGTGTAAAGAAGAATCCTGGTTGGTGGATGTGATGTGTAAAGAGGAATCCTGGGTGGTGGATCTGGTGTGTAAAGAGGAATCCTGGGTGGTGGTGTAAAAAGGAATCCTGCGTGGTGGATCTGGTTGTAAAAAGGAATCTTGGGCGGTGGTTGATCTAGTATCTGAAGATCTTTGGTGGTCAGACCTTCCATGAACGTTTGTCTTTACCTATGCATCAGAAGATACATGTACAGTGAAAATGTTTCTATTAAGTAGATTTTACAGCTGTAAAATAGGATATATAAATTAGATGTTCAAAACACTACATTCTATAAAAGAACTCATGATTGTGATAATATAGGGCTACTGCTAAAACCCCTGGCCATGCTGTTAGATTCTTGTCCCAGCAAGACACATGTGTGTCTACCTTTCCCCTGATTTATCATACAATATTGAGCTGAACAGTTTTTACAGTCCAACCTTTATAGTCTATATAAAGAGTAATAAACAGAAGGCTACAGTTGTGGCAGATTCCAATTCAGGCTATAACTACCAACTAATTTTTGGTACAGTTTATTAAATCAGATTTAAAAAAAACAAAACATTTTATCTGTTGCTTTTTTTTAGTGCCCTAACCATAATTTTTGGTTCTCTTTATACCCACTTTAAGATACCTTCTGTGATGAAATATGAGTAAAAATAAATAGAAAATGAGTGGAGCAGAGGCCTTCATTATGAAAGTAAACCAATTTTGAGGTTTATAGTAGTCTCGTCAAGAATAGGAAACCTTGTGAGGGTCATAACTAAGGATTGTTAAAAAAGCAAATGAGATACACTGTGGTATACTCACATGTGTAGTTTCAATTGACAACAAAAAATTTAGAATCTGTTCTTGTTACAGGCCCGTGTAGGTCTACCTGAGGTACTTATCGGCATTCTTCCAGCAGCTGGAGGTACCCAGCGCCTGCCTCGATTAATAGGTATTCCTGCTGCTTTGGATATGATCGTTCGAGGTATGTACTAAGTTTGAAATCGTTCGATTTGGTGACCAGCTTATTCCGAAGAACAAAGCTTTGAACATGTAGTATTTTTTTTTTTTTTTTTAAATTATGTATAGGAATTGCTTACAAAAATACATTTTGTTATTGCTACAATGTAGAGAGACAATGTATGGATTATTCTTTATATACAGGGAGTGCAGAATTATTAGGCAAGTTGTATTTTTGAGGATTAATTTTATTATTGAACAACAACCATGTTCTCAATGAACCCAAAAAACTCAGTAATATCAAAGCTGAATATTTTTGGAAGTAGTTTTTAGTTTGTTTTTAGTTTTAGCTATGTTAGGGGGATATCTGTGTGTGCAGGTGACTATTACTGTGCATAATTATTAGGCAACTTAACAAAAAACAAATATATACCCATTTCAATTATTTATTATTGCCAGTGAAACCAATATAACATCTCAACATTCACAAATATACATTTCTGACATTCAAAACAAAACAAAAACAAATCAGTGACCAATATAGCCACCTTTCTTTGCAAGGACACTCAAAAGCCTGCCATCCATGGATTCTGTCAGTGTTTTGATCTGTTCACCATCAACATTGCGTGCAGCAGCAACCACAGCCTCCCAGACACTGTTCAGAGTGGTGTACTGTTTTCCCTCCTTGTAAATCTCACATTTGATGATGGACCACAGGTTCTCAATGGGGTTAAGATCAGGTGAACAAGGAGGCCATGTCATTAGATTTTCTTCTTTTATACCCTTTCTTGCCAGCCACGCTGTGGAGTACTTGGACGCGTGTGATGGAGCATTGTCCTGCATGAAAATCATGTTTTCTTGAAGGATGCAGACTTCTTCCTGTACCACTGCTTGAAGAAGGTGTCTTCCAGGAACTGGCAGTAGGACTGGGAGTTGAGCTTGACTCGATCCTCAACCCGAAAAGGCCCCACAAGCTCATCTTTGATGATACCAGCCCAAACCAGTACTCCACCTCCACCTTGCTGGCGTCTGAGTCGGACTGGAGCTCTCTGCCCTTTACCAATCCAGCCACGGGCCCATCCATCTGGCCCATCAAGACTCACTCATTTCATCAGTCCATAAAACCTTAGAAAAATCAGTCTTGAGATATTTCTTGGCCCAGTCTTGGCGTTTCAGCTTGTGTGTCTTGTTCAGTGGTGGTCGTCTTTCAGCCTTTCTTACCTTAGCCATGTCTCTGAGTATTGCACACCTTGTGCTTTTGGGCACTCCAGTGATGTTGCAGCTCTGAAATATGGCCAAACTGGTGGCAAGTGGCATCGTGGCAGCTGCACGCTTGACTTTTCTCAGTTCATGGGCAGTTATTTTGCGCCTTGGTTTTTCCACACGCTTCTTGCGACCCTATTGACTATTTTGAATGAAACGCTTGATTGTTCGATGATCACGCTTCAGAAGCTTTGCAATTTTAAGAGTGCTGCATCCCTCTGCAAGATATCTCACTATTTTTGACTTTTCTGAGCCTGTCAAGTCCTTCTTTTGACCCATTTTGCCAAAGGAAAGGAAGTTGCCTAATAATTATACACACCTGATATAGGGTGTTGATGTCATTAGACCACACCCCTTCTCATTACAGAGATGCACATAACCTAATATGCTTAATTGGTAGTAGGCTTTCGAGCCTATACAGCTTGGAGTAAGACAACATGCATAAAGAGGATGATGTGGTCAAAATACTCATTTGCCTAATAATTCTGCACTCCCTGTAGAAAGAAGCTCTGTATTGGTCAGAAAGCTGAATTCCCAACCAGCTTTAAAATATAATCTATAACCAATAATGTACAAGCAGGAGGCCAGAAAAGTGAATACAAATCTGCTTCTTTTTTATTTTTATTAAAAAATTGTGTCATTTGTGTTTTCAACAATTAATTTCTTCACTGCCTTAATAATTGTATGTTTGTGTGTTTTTTGACATACAAGACTTACTGTTTGCATCTGTTTTGCCTTGTATGAGACTATGCCATTCATAAGAGCTGATGGGAAACAACAAGATGAAGTTTATCAGTATACCATGTGTTCCCTTTTCTGAAGGCATAATTAAGATAACATAGTTTCTACTTTCTTCTTTTGATTGCGTTCTAATACCAATAAAATGTCAATGCAGTATGTACACCATGTTAAATCTGTAAATGTACATGTGTATAGACTGGGAGGGTGAGTGTGTTTTACATTTATCTCAAGACCAACATGGGTGGCATGTTCAGCACTCTAGAGCAGTGTTCTGCAACATTTTAGCACCTGAGGCCCGTCGAAAAGAGGAGAAATACTTTGCAGACCGACGTCAACCATAAATATAAACCAATGTTGTGTATGAGGGGTGCAGTTTGTGTTTGTGTGTGTGTGGGGGGGGGCAGTGTGTGTGTGTGTGTCTGTGTATGGGGGCAGTGTGTGGGCGTTTAGGGGAGAATGATTGTGGGGTTGGAGGGTAGATTAAAAATGTGTATATATTGTTTTAATTAAAAATAAATAAATTATAAAATAATTTTGATATCCCTCCTCCCTGCTTACCTTTGCCTGGGAGGGGGAACAGTACAAATCCCTGGTGGTCTGTGGGGAAGCCTTGGTGGTCCAGGTGGCAAGAGTGAACTCTAGCAGCCCCAGGACCTGATAGAGTTCACTCCCAGGAGATTGGAGTGTTGCCGTGGTAACGGCGGCAACGTTCCGAGCTCGTGAGAGGAGAACCCAGCAGAGCTGTAGGTTAGAGCTCCCCCGGGTCCTCCCCTGCCAGCATTTCAGTGCTAGCGGGCCGGAAGGGAAGATCTCTGATCTCCCCTCCAGTCCTGCAGAGCCGGCAGGGGGGAGGGATGCATGGTTCCCGGTGCTATGATCATAAGGTCATGGCACCGGGGAAATATGTTGCAGCAATTTATTGCCGGTCTGCAAAAGCTTTCACCCGATGTATAGGGTAAAAGCTTTCGCTGACTGGCAAATTCTTGCGGACAAGTGATTGAAAACCACTGCTCTAGAGTATATAGATAATTCCAATGTACTCACAAGAAGTGTAAGTTATTTTGTGATGAATTACAAATCACATAAAGATCAGTGATTCACTATAATGTGTGGTGGGTAAATGGGGTTAGTAGTGTGAAAGCTGGACATAACCATTTTTATAGTATAGAAGAACATGAATATTTGATGAGAAAAATAACTATAGGCCTTAGAATTGTCCTCTCTTAAAGGAATTATCCCGGCTGACTCCAGTTCCCATAACAACTTCATCTCAATGGCCCTGGGGGGACAACTTTAAGGTCAAAGCATTTGAATGCAGTTTAGCAGTTTTACCCAAAACGTATGAGTATATACACGCTCACCTGCCACCATAACTGTCCCTGCCAGTGTGATCATATCAGTGCTTTGATAATCAGTGTATTCTTACATAATAGACCTTCCTGGTTAAAAAATAAATGTGTAGGTCGGGGTTTTACCTGCAATATGCATTTGATATAAGAACTCCATATCTCCATAACTGCTTGCTATAATTTTACACTTCCACGTGTTTTTCATTTGGGTTCATACGTGTGATTTTTATCTGCAGGGAGACATGTTCCTGCGACTGAAGCCCTGCAGCTGGGAGTTGTGGATGAAGTGGTAAAAGCCAACACCATCGATGCAGCCATACAGTTGGCCAGGAAAGTTCTAGGTGAGAAATACAATCATCACTAGTGTTTCTATACTGAGAACTAATGAGGATTAACCCTTGAATTCAGATATTGAGAACTAATGAGGATTGTAATCCCCTAAAGATAGGAGGAAAAACCAGCCCCACAGGGAGCACCTCTAGTTAAAATACAATATAGGGTAATAAACTTTATTGAGAAAAGCACATACTATACAAAAAAGGTGCTCATGCGGCCTGATTTTTTTTCCTCCTATCCTTAGGGGATTATAATCCTCAATAGTTCTCAATATCTAAATTCAAGGGATAAGCCCTATCTGCCTCTGTAACCCTTTCCAAAACACTCAGGATAGGTTTCTCTCCTATTCATTTGTAGTTTTTCTTTAGTGTTTCTATAAATTTGTGTTAATGCGGTTTGTTTTTATCAAGGTTTTAATAGTTACACAATAATCTTTGTTATACTGTGACAGACAATTCAAAGGTCAAAGTGCAGTAATGTTTATGCTCCCTTGTGTGACTTCTGCTCTAGAATCCAAACACACAGCACACAAAAAGGTTTACACGCCACAACATGACTTTTGTTCTATAACTGGGGTAGGCAACCTTTGGCACTGCAGATGCGGTGGATGAAATGTCAGCTGATGCTTTGCTAGCATTATGGCTGTCAGAGCATTATGGGAGAGGTGGGCCACAACATCTGGAGTGCTGAATGTTGCCTACCTGTTTAGCTTAGATGTCCTGTAATTTACCAAATCTAACTTTAGTTCAGTGGTTCAGAATCAAAATATGTACATGTTATTAGCATGGATAGTTTAAAAATTGACTCAGTGACCCATTCTTCAAATCTAATATAGTTAATGGGACACTATAGTCACCACAACAGCTACATCTAATGTAGTTAAAGGGACTGACTGCACTCACCAGAACAGCTACATTAGCAGTTCTGGTTTGTATATTCAGCCCCTGCAGTCATTTTAAAATAAATACTGCCTTTTCCGAGAAAACGCAGTGTGTACATTACAGCCTAGCAACATCTCCAGTGGCCACTCCTCAGGCGGCCACTAGAGGTGCTTCCTGGCTCAGTGCTGCACAGTATGCAGCACTGCCATTCAGCATCTCCACGCTCTGCATGGAGACGCTGACCATTTCTCATAGAAATGCATTGATTCAATGCATCTCTATGAGAAGATACTATGAGGAGATACTGTTTGGCCACTGTGGCATTTGGCTCTGCCCCCTGACCCGTCTCCTTGACTGAGTGCTTCAGAATTGAGACACTCTCAGCCAATCCAGTTCTTTTTTATAAGGGGAAGCCTTGTGATTAGCTGAAATCATCAATTCTGATTATGTCAACCAAAGAGGTGGATCAGGGTGGGGCCAGACGCAAGGATCTCCGACCGGCACTGGAAAAAGGTTAGTAAATCGCCTTTCTCACCAAACGTAAGAGGGGACAAACCACCTAAACAGTGGTTTTAGAACTAGTGTCAGGAATACATGTTACACCATAGTACCCCTTTAACATTAAAATAAATGTTAAAATTACTCAAAACGAAGAGGAAATTGAAAATATATTTCCTAGGTTAACAAAATTGGGAATATGGGAAGGCACAGATCTGATAAGGACACTGGAGAAACAATAAAATAAACTAGAATAAAATAGAATAAAATATATCCACTACAACCAGTAATCAGAAAGCACCCACCCAGAGCTAGAAAATGCAAATAAAAACACAAGCTTAAAAACTCATGTAACAACCAGGAGTGGTTATGTATAAAAATGGAAATACGTTAATGAGAATAAAAACCAGAGAAGTAAAAAAGGGGATCAGTCCACTAAACAATGGGTTATGTCCAATTGGTTCAATATCCCAAATGGGTACAGTTCTTATAGGATGTAAGTCAAAGTTCAAGTATGTAAAATGCAGCAATAAATTGATAAAACAAGTCAATGTAGTCCTATCCACAATGTATCGAAATGCATCAGCTCGAAATATAGTATTAAACTATAATTCCAAATGTAAAAATAAGTTGATACATATGTTGCAAGTAAATGATGAAATACTTTGAATGAAAAAGGTAATCAGTATCCAATAGATCTATAATGACAAAAACTGGGCCATAGTGCTCTCTGTTTAACTTTATTGTAGATAAAATATAAATTAAAATTCACTCATAAAAGGTGCAGGACAGCGTAGTATGTGTATCGAAGTCCATCTCCTATCAGCCGCGGCCCCACTCTTTGCTCCCTCCTAATAGACGGCTTGAAGGAAGATCAGGGAGTATGACAGCTGGAAGACCAGTCTCCGTTTGCTGGCGTGTGTTCCACTGCTGATCCTGCATTCCACTGTGCTGTTCTGTTCGGTGAGGTAGATGTAGCCTTACGCATTTCGTGATCTCATGATCACTTCATTAAAATAAATGTATTGCAAGTAATTGTAAAACTTGATTAATAATCTTTTTTTGTATGGCAAAAATAAATAAAAATGTAACTTAAAAATAAATGTAGCAAAACTCCAAATTAGACTCTTCCTGGTATCACAGTAGAGGGGCATTGCTATGGTAAGCCCTTTCATTATAAGTCCCCTTTAATACTGAAAAAGAAATAAATCACATATTTTTTTTTTTTTTATAATTCTTTATTTTTCAGTGCAAATTTAATAATACAGACATTGTATGAATATGCCACAACAGCACTTGCATATGGCAGTAGTCTGGGCTTCCTGCAGTTGGAGCTAAGAGGGTCTGTGCACTTTTGTATTATGTAGGACTGGGTAGTCGTAACGAGTCGGTCGTCCGTACCAGTGGGGATTGTGATGGTGTTGGCTAGTGTTATTGGTAGAATTTACCAATATAGTTATGGCACTGGAACAGGTTTTGCGCTAGTAAGCCTCCTGGTCCTTTGTGGCCGTGTGGTGTGTATAGAGTTGGAGCTTAAAATAAGGACTTGGGGTTTGAGTGCCGTCTATGTGTGGATGAGTCGGATTTCAGAGTATAGGTAACCGTGCCGTCGTGGGGCTGAGCTCCAAGAGACTGTGGAGAGAGACTATGTGTTTTGAGTAGGTCATATCACTCTAGTGAGTATGTGCTCCATTGATTGCTATGCCCCTTGACCCCGAGGCATTAGGGGGGGGGTCAGTGTGTTGCTTTGCCGCCTTTAGGCTACAGGGTTATGAAACCCTTTCCAGTGGAGGAGAGGAGTGCCTAGTGAAAGGTAGATTATTCATAACTTGGTATAGTGAGTGAAACATGAATCTTTAGCAGTAAGAGAAAAATAAATGAAATAAAAAAGAAGAAAAAAAAAAACACTTTTAGGTAACAATAACAGAAGAGAGTTTGTTGCGTGTTCAGTCCAGGTTTTATGTCACGGGTCCCGGGTGCAGAGTGTTCGCTCCTATGGCGTTGTTGGAGAGCCCCAGTGTGGTCAGCAAGGCCGGTCCTTCTTCCGCATTGGTGATCTTGTAGTGTTGGTCGCCTTTCGTCACCCACAGCGTTCTGGGGGTTGCCCATCTGTAGACGAGGCCCGCTGCTTGCAGGGTGGTGGTCACAGGCTGCATGCTCTTGCGCCATGTTAATGTGTCCCTGCTCAGGTCCTGGAAGAAGGTGATTTGCTGTGTTTCGAAATCGTAGGGTGCCTTCCCTTTTATGGAGGTTATTAGGACTATTTTGTCCGTCAGGGTTTGGCATCGTAAAATTACGTCGCGTGGGGCTGTCTTGGGTGCCCGTTGCGGTTTGGCTATGCGGTATACTCCATCAAATAGAAAATGTTTTGCTTGTCTGTTGGGGATGAGTGAGGCCACCAGGCGTCTGATAAAGTGGGGTAGTTCCTCCAGTGGCACGGATTCCGATATCCCCCTGATCTTAATATTTTTCCTCCTCCCCCGGTCGTCTAGGATGTTTACTTGCCTGGTCATGTTAGCCTGTGCTGTTTGTAGCTGGGCGACTGTGTCTGTTAGTGAGTTTAGGTCTTGGCGCAGGTCTTTCACTTCTTGTTCTGTGGCCTGGGTTCGGGCCGACACCGCCTGCACCTCTGCTGCTAGCCCCTTTAAGTCTGCTTGCCACATTAGTTGTAGGTTACCTTGGAGCCCCTCCAGCATGGCCTGGATGTCCTGTTTTGTTGCTGGGGCTTGTCCATTGGTATCTTGTATTTGTATATTGCCTGTGTTGGCTGCTGCTGTGCTGCGATCTGAGTCTCCATCTTCAGACCTCTCAGGTGAGGCTGCCATGTTAGCCCTGGTCTGTGCGGGTGGAGGGTTCTGCAGCATGCTGCTTATGTCCCGGTGTGGCGTGTGAGCGCTTGTGGCTGGTTTGTGGGACCTCCGTCCCATATCTGCCGATGTGTGGGAGTCTGCTTCTGTGAGCTGCGAGCTCCGGTCAAGCCACGCTGTCAGCTCCCTGGTGAGGTACTGGTCGCGTGTGCGGTAGGCCCCCGGTACCTTGATGCGGCTTTTCGTGCCCGACTTTTGAAAGAAAGGCATCTGCGGGTTAAGCGAGGTGTTAGGAGGTTGTGTTAGTCGCCTGTTGTAGTCTATGAGCTGCGGGTTTGTTGTTATTTTCAGTTTTTCGCGCTGGCTGTGCGGAGCTCTTGCGAATGGCGTCTGCTTCTTTGAGCCGTTGGCTCCGCCCCCCTAAATCACATATTTTATGACACTGCCGCTTTAATGCAAAGTACAGTATTTGGAGATAATGATCCAGCACATTGTGGGCAGGTGTAATGCTGAAAATATTGGGTTAGTGCATCATGGTGAGAGGTTAAAGTGAAACTATAGTGCCAGGAAAACAAACTCGTTTTCCTGGCACTGTAGCTTCCCCCTCTGTCATATCCCCTCCCCCCACCCATAGTGCAGAATGGATTAATAACCCCTTCTGTCACTTACCTGGGTCGAGTGCAGATTTCGCTGGGTGCTGGCTCAGCTCCGCCCACGCTCCTCCCCCGCCGACATCAGCCGCACTCACATTAGTATTTTTCCCATAGGAAAGCATTATTCAGTGCTTTGCTATGGGTATTCCGATGACACTGGAAGTCAGGGGCGTTTTAGCCGCGAGGCAAACAAGGCATTTGCCTTGGGCGGCATTTTTCAGGGGGCGGCAAAAAACGCTGCCCCCCAAATGCCCAGGCAAATGCTTTGTTAGCCTCGCGGCTAACTGACCGGCTGGGCAGGCGGCTGGCGAGGGAGCTCTTCCCCTGAGCGGTCCGCTCAGCTCCCTCGAGCACCGCAGAGTGCGGCTGGGAACCGGAAGATGACGTCATCTTCCGGCTCCCAGCCTCACTTTGCGGCGCGCGAGGGAGCTGAGCAGACCGCTCAGGGGAAGAGCTCCCTCGCCAGCCGGCTGCCTAGCCCAGCCGGCATCCACTGGACCACCAGGGAGGTAATGAACCCCTCCCCCCCCAGCACTCCCAAAGGTAAATAAAAGGTAAATAAGGTAAATAAAAATAAATAAAAAAATGTGTTAATGTGAGTGAGTGTATGTCAATGTGTGTGTGTTTTGTTAGTGTGTGTGTGTCTGACTGTGTCTGTTAGTGTGTATGTGTGTGTGTTTACCTGTGTGTGTGTTTACCTGTGTGTGTGTTTACCTGTGTGTGTTTACCTGTGTGTGTGTTTACCTGTGTGTGTTTACCTGTGTGTGTGTTTACCTGTGTGTGTGTTTTCCTGTGAGTGTGTGTGTCAGTGAGTGTGTGTGTGTCTGCTAGTGAGTGAGTGTGTCTGTTAGTGTGTGTGTCTGACTATGTTTGTGTGTGTGTCTGACTGTGAGTGTGTGTGTTAGTGAGTGTGAGTGTGTCTGTTTCTGTTAGCGAGTGTATGCGTATCTGTCAGTGAATGTGTGTGTGTATTTAGAAGGCGGGTGTGCGTCTGCGTTTTGTCCTGCCTAGGGCAGCACAAAACCAGGATACACCACTGCTGGAAGTCCTCTTGCATAGTGTGAGGACGTCCAGCGTCATTTAGGCGACCAAAAGTCGCCTATCCACCTGGAAGTCCCTCTAGTGGTCTGCCTGCCTACAGTGTCCCTTTTATAAATGTGTGGAGTTCATAAACATAGGTTTATATCATTCTCTAAGTGTGGCCAACGATTTGATTTCAGAATGACATAAATAAAAATATAACTCAATAAAGTGTGATGGTGTATATAGTGAAATGTATAAAAAGTGCTGTCACGCTGACTGATTTTCCTCTTTCAATTTAAAGTGCCAATATAAACATATATCTGAAATGTGTCAATGGTTCAAAGAGATTTTCTTATGTGAATATGAATATATAACAATGTTAATAACGCTTACAAAAAGTGCAAGTGCTATTCAGATGGAGTATATTTACCTTATATTGTATTATAGCCACTGGCACTTTTAATATGAAACATAAAAATAAAATAGGGAGGAAAAAAAGGACACAGTGTAATATTTAATGTAAATAACTAATATTAAAAGACAGACAGGCACTCACAAAATTACGGAAAAATCAATTTGTGGTCCCGTAAGGGGCACTTGTCTCCAATTTTCTCCAGTTCTCCAGTTTTCTTTAATGAAGAGTAATTCCAGCTTCAGGGATGGATGGAGAGTAAGTTTTTCCTACTTCAATTCAAAGAGTCATCTGTGTGAAAAGCTCAAACTGCTCCATGCTGCATCTTAGAAACCAGAAAGGCACAGAGCCAGAGCGATTCGGTCCTGCAACACGGACTTTGGGGTTAAACGTTTTAGAACTAGGGGTGCCCAAAAGGTAGCTTCCAAGATGTTGTAGAACTACAACTCCCATGATGCTTTGCATGCCTTTAGAATGCATTTAAATTGTCAAAGCATCATGGAAGCTGTGTTTTTTATATACATCTGGGGATCTACCTTCTGGGCACCCCTGCCTTAAGGTGAGCCAGTGTCAGAGACCTCCTGGCACCATAACTTAATTTTGATGAAAGTCTCTTAAAAGTGTTGGACTGCCGTTTGTGTTTCTTTCTCACTAGGTTTTATTCATTGAACGTGTACAGTGATCTTTGCTCTTAAGCAATACAACATATCAATGGCAGGGGTTTAGTGGCATATTTTATTCAAATAAACATCCAAGTTAATTGAGGTCATAGTCTACTAATCTCTGGAGTACAACGTATATTTTGCTCCTGGAATAAACTCTTAGTTGCCTCTTCATTAAAGGTTATTATAGATGTGTCTTTGGTAGGAAAATAAATTATTGATTTGTTTATCCTATTTAGCTTATACGAAATGCAGGTGAATTAGTTACAATATATCTACATCAGATAAACCGTGTGATTGATTTATAGACCTATGCAGTATAATTGAAAGCTCAGTTTTTTTCCGAGATCTCTTTAGTTAAAAGCAAACATTCCCTTGCGTGAGCATGTATTGAAAACAAAATCGATAATGACCGCATGTAGCCGAATGCTGGATATTCTAAAATGTTATCTTCCAGTAGTTCAAAAGTATACTTCTCTTCACTGAAAAGGGCCATCCTTTTATAGAAGACCCAGGGCAGATTCTAGACAATATTGTTGTGGTGTCTGCTGTGTCCTTACATTTTGTTTTGTCACTATCATCTTTAGACAATGCTGCCAGATGCATTGTGCTGTTTTATAGGTATTTTGACACTTGTCATTCCAACTACATGTGTTTGCCTGGTTTGTCATATTTATATGTATGATTAAACAATTATCATCTAATAATTGCCTATTTAATCCTTTCTCTCTGGCTGATCCACGACGTAGTTTGTGTTGGTCTGTTAATTTTCTGGTTCGTTATGTGCTTTATTTTTTTTAAATGCAGTTTATATTGAGTGTGTCAGACAACTAGAAAAACACACATTGGATATCAATGAGTAGTTTTCTGTACAAGTGAAATCGACAATAGGGATTAGCTTTATTTAAATTATCTCCTGTCTGCTGAGTTCCGTACCTTGGATTGTGACCATGATTAGTCACAGGTCTTCTATTTTTCTCTCTTCACAGATTTTTTTTAAGTCAGGCTACCTCTAACTATTGGTAATATATCTACTTGTCCCTTCTTTCTTTTACATCGTCTGTTTTGATTTCCATGACTTGCAAAGTAAGGTATTTCATTTTTTACAATCATCTGTTTAACGCACCTTCCTAATTCATATCCCAAAAAGTAGGAAAGTAAAGTTTCTTCTTAATAGCTTATCTTTACATGGTACATGGCTATCTCAGCCTCCACGAAGAGCTTACACTCTCAGCCTAGGAATTCAGAAAGTTATGGACAAAATTTACATATCTTAGGCGGAATGGGAAATTCTGCTTTAGTGATATCAGATGTAGCTGGGGTACCAGGCCAAGTCAAACTATTTGAAAACAGTATAGCTATTTACCATAGAAGGACATAAGTGGACTCCTGACACCAAAACACTATAGTGGGTTGTAGTGGTTATGGTGCTTAGAGTGCACTTTGAATTCCTCATTTAGCATCTTTATTAGTCTAATAATTCACATTTTATATAAAAAAAATATTCCTGTAGGCTGTATCTACATATAGAATCACAAGAACACTCACATTTTTCATCAGGCAACAGCATACTTTTAATTATTGAATTTATTTTATTTCAAAGTCTCTAATGGCTTGCTTGCTGACACCACTAGGGACATGGGTATCACAAAATGTAATCAGTGATGTGTCTCAGAAACTGTATTGTTTTCATCTAAAGATTGCTGGGGCTGCATCCAGGTTCCAAAATCATTTCATTAAAAGAAAGTATTATTGTTCCTTAGGTAAAACATTAATAATGTTTTATCACTCTTAAGGCTTGGGATCTTCCATTTGGTCACTCCTGGTATATTTGGTAGACTGGAACCTTCAAATAATATAAATAAATAATAAAAATATATAAATAATACGTTGGAGAAATGCACTTAGAACTCTGTTCTCTTGCATTTCGACCTAATACCTGTAGAGGGAGATGTTGCACCATCAGTGTAATGTGGGTGTGTGGATTGACAATAACAAATATTTTAATTTTTTATAAATAATGGTGGAATATTAAAGGATACACAAGGACAGGACACGATTGCGACAAAAAATAGGCCTGGACATTTCAAACCACAGCCCACTTTCAAGCTTTAGGATATACAAATTCCACCTTTTTTGCTTTTGTTTGTGGTCTGTATTTTTTTGTTTTTTGTTTTTTTTAACAAATATTTACATGAAAATAAAATGTGTTGATTCTGGCAGAATTAGTCATTAAAATGTGAATTAAAAGTAAATTTCAGATTTGAAGTCAAAATTGGCAACTGGCAACATAGTTCACTTGGAGAGTTTTCAAATTTACCCATAGATTAAGAGTTTCAATTGACTTTGAATTCACATTTGAGTAAATAACCTGGTTTGAGTTGTTTCGTACCAACATGGAATTTATATTGGCTGATTTTAACTTTTTTCCTGAAAAGGGTGGTGTATGATTTGCTCTGCTATCCAATGCATTTATATTGCAAAGTTTACCAGTCAGGTAAAGGCTAGCAGCTTAAAGGGAAACTATAGTGCCAGGAAAACAAACTAGTTTTCCTGGCACTATAGCTTTTCCATTCATCAAGGCCCCCCTCCCCTGCGGTGCAGAAGGGGTTAAAAATCCCTTTGTTCACATACCTGGGTCCAGCGCTGATGACCTTTGGCACAGGCTCAGGTCTGCCTTCTCACCTTCCCTGCCAACATCAGCCGGCGGGGGAAACCTAATACGCATGCGCAGTAGACAGCCAGAAATGGAGTTAACTTATAAAGTTAATTATTGCAGTTTATAAAAAAACTGCAATAATTACCATTGCAGGGTTAAGGGTGCTGGGACACTGCACCCAGACCACTTCAATGAGCTGGGTGCCTATAGTGTCCCTTTAACTGTTTGAAGAAATATTGTATATACAGAAATATAGCAGATTTCCCTTTTTATTATGAATGGGATATTGACAAATGTAGTTGACTTCAGAGAATTGTACCCTTATATCACTATAGCAAATGCATTTCAAACACGAGAATAGCTTCTGCTAGGCTGAAAATGCTCGCTAACACACTCCCAGCTATCTAAGCCATCATGCCATCCAGGCCAGACAGATTTGCAAATAATATGGAAGTTTAATTTCGGTATTATCACTGCAGCTGGAAAGGGGGTAGGCTATAGGTGCTGGTGAGACCCCATTGTGTCAAACTGTTGTTAAATGGCTTGATTCAAAAAGAGACGATGCACCCAGAGACTCGTAGTGCATTAATCTCTACAATTAGCTTTAGTGGTCATGGTGCTTAACCTTGAGCACCCTTTTAACCTTGAGGCTTGGTAAATTTACCCGTGTACTCCAAATTTCTGCCCATTCACCCTCAATCTTACAGAGAGGCATTGGATTGGCAGATCCCAGTGATTGCTCCATTCTCCATGTTTCCTATATATTTATTTTTAGAGTTAAACATGGTTATTCACTAAAGTGAATTTCAAATTTAAGGCCAAGCTAACCAAACTGGAAGCAAAACAGATTTAGAGAAGGTTTCCAGTTTGGCTGTTTTACCTTGAATTTGAAATTCACTTTGAATTCTCACTTTTGTGCATAACCGTTAGACGTGTTCATTTATCCTTTAAAACTATTCTGTGAACAATTAATTGATCAGAGACTGGGAATGCAAACACTAGGTCAAAAAAAGAACTGGAAAAACCTACAGTTAGCTAAAGTTTGTAACTCCTTTGTCAGTGAATGGTATAGAATTCTACTAGCTTGCAGTTTTTACCATATTCCCCCCCTCAAGTCTTTTCTTTGGCTTAAGCATCTTGATAAACAGAATTTTTGTTAATGTTTGTAGTGTGTCCTTGTCTCCTGTCATAAAACAAAAGTCAAGATAAGGCGATTGAAGAAGAAATTATTTTGGACATGCTTTCTTAACCCATTAAACACCAGCAATGGAATAACTCCAGCATAACAAACCAGCCTTTAAATATCCTTTATCAAAAATTAACTCAATAGTTTTAATGACAAGGTGACTGTACAGGTCTGCAAATGCTAAGTATATAAGACATTCCATGTTTGTATTGAGTCCTAGGAATCAAGTTGTGATGACGGCATTAAATATCAATGCTTTTTAAAATAATATTTCAAGCAGCATAACCACTACTGTACGCTGTAGTGGTTATGGTTCCAAGAGTGTCCGTGACCCCTCGCCGCCAAGTGTTCAAATAATTAGCAAATAGTTTAACAGCTGATCCGGGTCTTCCTTGTAGGTCTAGCTCATTGGCGAGAGTGTCAGCTGAATGGTCTCAGCCAATGAGCTAACGAATTGTTACCACAGCGTGTTAGTGTAATAATAGGCTGGCTTCCCCAAACTCCGGCCCTCCAGATGTTGCTGAACTACAACTCCCATGATTCTCAGGCTATCTATTTCATTCATAGAATCATGGGATTTGTAGTTCAGCAACATCTGGATGGCCGGAGTTTGGGGAAGCCTGATCTAAAGCATATGTGACCATAAAGGGCTAGTGTGGCAACATATGTATGAAACTTAACTACAGAGGGCTAATGTAACAAAGTGTAAACGATATAATATCACAGAAGGCTAGTGTTATTTTTAAAATGGAGGACTAGTGTAATAATGTGTACAGAATTTTTTTTTTTTTTTTTTTTTTATCATTAAGTCGTCCTAAGCCATATAAAAATAAACCATGCATCATAACATCTGTAAATAATTAAAGGGACACTCTTGGCACCAGAACCACTCCAGCTTATTGTAGTGGTTATGGGAAAAGAGACTATCCCTGCAGGCTCAGGAGTGTAAACATTGTCTTTTCACTTTGAAAGCTTCTTGGGGCTTCCTGGATGAGGTTGTGCAATCTTTGCAGGACCACCATTCGGCATCTCCAAAATCTGCATGAACTCTCCCCATAGAAATGCATTAAGTGGTGATTGCCACTCATACTCACTTTCTCCCTATGCTTCCCAATGAAATTGGCAAAGATTCTTAGAAATTATCATCTCAGCCAGGAGAGGTAGCTGTGGCAGGACCGGAACATCAGGAGATATACGTTGAGTAAAATGTATTTATTTAATTTACGGTGGTGGGGGGACTTCATCTATGTAGGAAACACACTTATACATGTTTGTATGCCTAACACTAGGATAGGAGTCAGTGCTTATCCGTGGGGAAAAATCTGACGCTGGACGTCCAGCTTTAGCTACCGGACTAAAGGTCAGTTTGGATGCAGGAAGTGCCTCCAGTGGCTGTCTAGCAGACAGCCACTGGAGGCAGACTAACTGCAATGTTTGACTTTGCAGCACTAAGTGCAAAAGGGACATTGCACTTAGCCCACTTCAAAGAGCTGAAGAAGTAATCTGTCATATGGCATATGTACGTCCCACACAGAAGCTTGTTTTTGTTTATATTCGATAGGGTACATCAGGAAACTGCTACCAAGGCTATAGGCTTTCATTTGCCAAGAACAAGTGAATGAAACATTCCACGCATATATAATTACCCCCACCAAGCTGTCCTTTATGTGTTTGGAGATATTATGTCATATCTAAGGATTCTTCTCCCTGACAAGTGACCTAGAGATAGACCAAATAGTTGAGATTAGCCAATCTCAAATCTTCCAGTTCTCCAATATTCCCATCTTGACTAATTTTGCAGAGAGATAATTGTAACCTTTACTTTTACTGTACATAGTACAGTATTAGCTGTAGGTAATATGTGTATGTAAATATATTAATAGTTTGGCGGAAACAAATGTTTCAAAATGATTTATTTTTTATCCATTGTTACTAAACTCCTGAAATTGACAGGCTACCCTTGTAAGCTGTCTGTATGTGTTTTGTCCCAATATATTGACTTTTATGTAACACAGGTAAGCATGAAATTCCTTGGCAAATAAGAAACACTTGACCCCTTAAACTTGCCCTTTTGCTTTCTCATATAAAATCCTCGTAAGCATCTTTCATTGCTCAACTGTATTAACCTTTGCTAGATTCCATGAATCTGACCTTTCTTTTTCTTGTGGATATTCCATCAACCATGCTCCAACACATTTTGCCTTCTCCACTGCACTTGCTAAAATACACAATTTTCCTAAATGAAAAGGAATTTTATAGAATCAATAAATGTAGATTTATACGTACACCCAAGGTTCATTTCCCTAGCTGTTGGTAAAAGTTATCCATTAAATAATATCACTGATAGCAGAAACATAATATTCAAGGATATCATTTTCAATTTGTTGGGTAATACCATCTCGATCAAAGGAGAGATCTGACTGCCATTCTGGGGTCAAGAAGGATTTTTTCCTAGTCTATTGCAAAATTAGAAAGCAAACAGTTTTTTTTTTTTTTTTGCCTTCTTTTGGATCAACAGCAAAAACAGAGTGAGAAAGGCTGGATTTGATGGACGCATGTCTCTTTCAGCCTATGTAACTATGTAATAATTTGTAGGCAATTGTGACACAGAAATACAGACAAGTTTCTTTGGTCAAGACTTGCCATTATCTGTACGCTTCTTATATCCGTTTCTACTAATATCTTCCAACGGTCTTGTGACTTGGAATTATGTCAAGAAAAAGGCTCTTTCCAGTTCATGTCCAAAGCAACTTCACCAGGACACTCTGCACTTCACCTGTGAATGTCTGAGCAAATGCCCTTAGAGTTACACTCCAACAACCATAACTACTACCTGGTGCCCACCATTGCAAGGAACCGTTTTAGAAAAGTGTAACATGTTTTGTGTTCACCAGGTGCTGCACTGTAGTTGTTATGGTACTTGGAGTGTTCCTTTAACGTTTGCAAATATTACTGGCACCTCACTTGCTGAAATTCTCAGGTATTTATTGAAAACGATATACTGTACGCTTATAGATAGATAGTTTTGTGATTAAATATACATTATATGTATGTATTTTTTTTGTTTTTTTTTGGTGGTTTTTTTTTTTTTGACCATCTTTTGAATTTTCAGACATTCGGTTAATGACATCTGCTTAGTAAACAGCACAATGTAGCATAGAACAAGTATCCCGAATTTGAGATCAATGACATCTGCTTAGGAATCATTACAATGTAGCATAGATCAATATCCAGAGCAGTTACATACTGTAGTAACAAGGGTTCAGTTTTTTGTTCCATTCTTGGACACAATCAATTATAGCCAACATATTATTATTATTATTATTATTATTATTATTATTATTATTATTATTGTTATTATTTATATAGCGCCCATAAAGTCCGCAGCGCTTTACAGTAGCAAAATATGGTCGGGCATACATCTCAGCTTATTGGTTTAGCAGTGTGTTGCATTTGCTGTATCTAACCATCCTTTGAGGAGGTCTGCTAAGTTCACCCTGCCCCTGTACCTTGCGTTCCCTGTGGTAAGCTATATTTTAGTCAGGATCTTAGCATCCGTGTTGTATATAGTGGGGTGGTATGCTAGTTATGTATGAACAGATGTGCTTTTCTGGGTGGGGGGGGGGGGATAGTTTTCAATGCAGTATAGCTTAACTGCTGTATCTTGGGCCCTCAAGTCCAGGTTTCCGCTGTGGGTAGAGCCTCAGATCTCCCTTTGAGTGTGGCTGTTCATGCGTCAGTCGAGGTTGGGGACCATGTCTCCCTACTCCGTAGTACTCTGTCCGTTTCCGACCCCTGTGTTTGGAGTAGTGACCAGTGCCTGTGTTCCAGAGCATGTTGTTCCGATTCAGCATGTCAGAAATGTGTGTACATCTTTGGACTGTGTCAGTGCCTCCCTGTCTGTTAATAACCCTTAGGTGAGATCACTGTATACCTGGCGCCCCCATCTCCTTCAGCCAGCCGGCCCTCCTCCACTCATCTCAGTACCTCTGTTTCGGCCGCGGGTGTTCGTACTGGGTGGGGATGTTAGCATATGGCGGAGCGGGGAGGGCAAGCAGAGAATCGAGCGGGTGTGGGCGGGTGCTGAGTAAGCAAAGAGGCGAGAGAGGACAGAGCTGGGCATGGTTCATAAGGTGGAAAAAAGATGTCTCCCGCACCCCAGTCCCTCCAGCCCCAGGCCAGTCCAGTGCCCCCCCCTAACCCACCACCACTGTCCTTCTGGAGATGTAGTCTACCCATGGCATCCACGTCTGTAAGAACCGTTCTGTGGTCCTGTGTAGTGCAGGTGTGATTGTCTCCATCCCATATATGTCCTGCACCTTGTCCATCCAGTTCTCTAATGTTGGGGTGACGGTGGTGCGCTACCATAGCGGGATGAGAGATTTAGCTTCGTTCAGGAGGTGTCATGTGAGTGAGCGTTTGTAGGCTGCCAGTGGGAGTTTTGTGTGGTGTAGGAGCATCGGCAGTGGCTACAATCCGTATCCACGATTTCTTTGTTTCGTGTATCTGTCTCCACTAGGGATCTATCTTGGAGCAAGTCCACCAAATGTGTATGTTGGTTCCAATGTGATTGTACAGAATAAAGTGACTAGCGCACATAAATAAATATGTTTACCTTACAAGATATATAATACAGGTTCTTTCTTAAAAGTGTCTTTTTGCCTATATTAAATAAAACAAATACACATAGTGTGACCTATATTTAAACAAATATTATAAATAAGAGTAGTCGGCAAACTCACAATTTTTAGAGCCTATTAGTTGGCTCTGGACCTTTTGTAGGTAGAAATTCAGCAGTCACACCCACAGGAATTCAGGAACGTGATGTTTTAATGTAACAAAGATTCCAGGGTCCAAGTTGGAAATTAAAAGTAAATATTTATTTGACTTTAGTAAAAGTATAAAGAATAATAAAATCATAACGCGTTTCAACCTATATAAGGTTTTCCTCAGGTGCAGGTATCTCATACACTGAATACCCATCATTTATATATGTAACATACTTAATAACAAAATAATATCACTTGTGTTAATTGAAAAAACAAATTCCCTCCCATTTCCAAATATGGTCTGGACAGGATGTGGTTTGCCATCCCCAATATGGCACCACATCCTGTTCCAGACATAGCCCAGTGCCCTCCCAAACATGTCCGATCAAAAAATAAAAATTCATTTTTTTTAAAAAATGTTTTCCCCTTTCTTTTCTTCTTGGTTGTCCTCGCGTCGCGTCACTTCCGGTGACGTACTTTCAGTTTTCGGCATTCAACGTCACTTGCGGTTGCGTGCGTTCAATATCCATTTGAAGTCCTAGGGGAGTTGCATCGAACCTCCGTAGTCCATTATGGTGATGGGCATTCATGCCCATAGTGTCCATAAAATACATATGTGGGCGGATGTAAATAACATAAAAACATATACATATTTTAAATGCCTTATATAGTATATATATTTACCTATGTTTATCATCAGCATTATAAAAACCTTATTTCCAGTGATAAGTTAATAGATTAAAAAAGGTGATAAAAGAATTGTGATAAAAATCCATAAAAGCATAGAGACATAGCCAGAGAAGGAGATATGGTCCATTATTGGAGAACTATAGGATACAATTGATCTCAAAATCTATATTTAACGGATTTAGTGTTCTCATTTCAAAAATCCATTTTGACTCTTGTAAACTCAGTTTTTTTTTTTCCCCCCAAATCTCCTCCTCTCCAATGGTTGTCCAAATCTCCTCCTCTCCAAATGTTGGTTCCAATGTCCGTTCCGCATCTCCAGCATGTGTCGGCATGTCTATTCATACAGCTTAATCTCTCAGGTGTTCTGTACCATTTGGTGTTAAGTTTGTAGTTCAGTTCCTGTATTTTCGTACTTACCGTGTCTTGATGTTCCAGTGTGTGGATTTTTTTCCCATTGATTCTCTGTGATCGCTGTGTCAGTGTTCCTTTCCCAGCAAGCCATATATTTAGGAGGTGCCCTTGGTGTTGATGTAAGCAGCATGGTGTATAGAGCTGTAATTCCCCTCAGGAGTCTCTCTCTTGTGGTGCACAATCGTTCAAAGGGTGTCTGTTTCCTGTGTAGCAGTTGTTTTCCCTGGAGTGTGTGGTAATAGCGCTTAATCTGGTGGTATCTGAATCTCTGCAAAGTAGTTATTTCGCCTTTAGGGATAAGTTCGTGGAGTTGTTTGACACCCGTGTCGGTGCACCATTGTTGTAGATACATCCAGTCCGTGCCTCCGAATCCCTCCATATCCCTATTCATGAGGCTGCCACCTGCTTCTGTATTGTACGTGAGGGAGGTCAGGGGTGAGTGTGGCGTTGTTCAGTTGGTGCGACAACCTTGTGGATGTCTACAATTTCAAGGTTGCAGTTATGTGGGGATGTTCACTCAGGTGTTTGTCTTGTAAGTCTGGCTTGGCAGTCTCCCCAGCCTGTGCCTTCTCTGATTCCACCCACAATTTGTGTGAGCTTTTTGTGTGCCAGTCCGTCAGTCTCAGGAGGTGTGCTGCTTGGTGATATAGTTGGATGGATGGTAAACCCACTCCTCCGAGTTGTTTTGGCAGGGCCAGTTGAGCTCTGCTAACTCTGGTTATACTAGGCTTCCATACGAATTTTGTTAGGGACACGTTAATGGACTGAAAGAAGGCCTTTGGTATGACTACCGGTATAGTCTGGAAGAGGTATAAAAGCCTCATCAGATGCAGAGTTAGTTCCACTTGACCATGTCGGTGTGTAGCGTGTGGAGAATGAGTAAGAAATTATGGTGGTATAGCTTTGATTGGTCTTTCGTAAGCCAAATGCCTAGGTATTTAATTGTGTCCTTACACCATTTGAAGGCGGATTGAGAGCTTAAGTGTGCATTTTCCACATCAGGTATCATGACCGAGAGGACTTCCAATTTGTCCATATTAAGTTTCAGGTTGGCTAATTGGCCATACTCGCAGAATCTGTATAGTAGGTTCGGTATCGACACGGCCGGGGTCTCTAGGAAGAAAAGCAGTTAATCCGTGTATGCCATTATTTTGTGCTCCTTGACTCTGTGCTTGAATCCCGTGATACCCCCGTCCCATCCGACTGCCTACAGAAATGGTTCTAGAGAGAGAGCAAACAGGAAGGGGGAACAGGGTGCTGCCCTGTCTTGTGCCGTTCCTTATGGGAAAGGAGGGCGAGAGGGCTCCATTTATACATAACCTGGCGTTTGGGTTGGTATAGAGAGATGTGATCAAAGCGAGCATGTGAGGCCCGAAGCCCATTGCGCACAGTGTCCCTTGCATGAACGTCCAGTCCACCTGATCAAAGGCCTTCTCGGTGTTGGTGGAGAGGAGAAGGATTCATCTGCCGGTGTTTTGGGCTGCGTGCATCACATTAATGGAGCAATATAGGGTCAGGAACACAATCATGTATTCCTGACCCTATATGGTTAAAACCACCATCTAGCCACCCTGGTCCCCTCATGCCTCTAAATATAAAGTAAAATCTTGCTTGTATTCAAGCCTGCAGCTGCATAGTTTTTCCATGTTTCCTTTAGACCTGCCCACTGCCTGCTGACTTCAGAAGTGGTGGCCTGAGCCAATCACAATGCTTCCCCATAGGATTGGCTGAGACTGACAAGGAGGCAGATCAGGGGCAGAGCCAGCATGATTCAAACACAGCCCTGGCCAATCAGCATCTCCTCATAGAGATGAATTGAATGAATGAATCTCTATGAGGAAAGTTGTGTCTGCATGCAGAGGGAGGAGATACTGAATGTTTGGATGCATTTTAGGCAGCCGTGACCCAGGAAGGATCTCTAACAGCTATGTGAGGAGTGACCAGTGAAGATATCACTAGGCTGTAATGTAAACACTGCATTTTCTCTGAAAAGACAGTGTTTACAGCAAAAATCCTGAAGGGAATGATTCTACTCACTAGAACAAATTTAATAAGCTGTAGTTGTTCTGGTGACTATAGTGTCCCTTTAAGAGCTCTGATGGTGGTGTCTCTCGCTTCTCTCCCCGGGATAAAGCCCACTTGACTTGTGTAGACCAGCTCTGG